>CM053502.1:151310056-151462613 GCA_028627145.1 Eidolon dupreanum | reverse complement strand
ATTTTCAATGACACAATAGAATTAGTTTCTGTAATTACTTTCACCAACACGAACCCGCAACTTCTTGGGGCTATGACTTCTAATAATATTTTTCAGAACACATTTGTTCATGTGTTCCCTGGAGGAGGCCAAAAACATTGATTTTTTTTCAGCAGGCTTGAACATTCTCATTTTATGGCTGTCATGCAGTACACACACACACACACACACACACACACACACAGCCTTCACTTCAGGGTGCCTCAACCCTAGAGAAATATTTGTAATTTCATGATGGGTTACAAAACAAGAGGAGAGTGTCAGGTATGCCCTTCTCCTTCCTTTCACTGGGGTTAGTTCTGGATCGATATTTTTCCACTTTCTTTCTCCTCAGCCCTTACAGAGTTAAATCTTTCACCATGTAAATATTCTGGTCCATGAGGGTTCTCCTCCCTTGGGTTGGGTACACATTCAGCTATCCACTCCAGCCTCTTCTCCAAAGTTGTGATTGTGAAAAGGCAACACTGTAGGATAAAGAGCCCAAGTACTGAATTTCTCACTTCTCATCTCTTCTTTTAGTTTGTTTGACATTCACAAGGCCCCAGTGATGCAGGACAAGGCAAATCCCACCCCCCCCCATACCCCTTAGCCCCCTCCCAGCACAGGGAGAGGGAGAGGGATGGAGGGGGACCTTGACTGTGTGCAGGAAAGAATTCGAGCATGCTAGAGTTAGAAACAAAAGGAAAGTTTATTAGAGAAGGAATAGTGCTCCGCAGACAGAGCCCTGGTCTCCTCTCAAAGGGAGAGAATGAGTGAGACCCCAAGTGTCTAAGGAATTCACTTTAAATCTGTTTTCTTTCTGGGTATAGGTATGTAGCATTAAAGGCATGGAGAAATAGTTGTTAGTCATCTCAGCAGAAATCTTCCTGTATGTTCCCCTGGTCTGGCCATATGCAGATCAATCAGGTGCCTGAGTCTAATAGCACACAGCAGGCTCGATATACAACCTGATTTAACATTTAGTCAATTTGTGTAGTTCTCATGCCACTTCCCTCTATTACCAGTAAGAAAAAGAAGATAATGAATTTGCTTCTATTTCTTGCTATGAAGACCCTGCGTGGATGCTGGGTCTGAGAGGGAAGCTTGTGCTAATCTCAAGCTTCCTCGCCAGCTACAAAGAATTAGAAAAAAGGAAAAGACACTTTACCCAGAAGTGTCTACAGCCTTCACTCTCTAATCTTCCTTCTTCGGCAACTGTTGAGTCAGCTCTTCCAGCACACCCAAAATTTTTGTTCTGTCAAAAGATGCCTTTTTTATAATTTTATAATATCTTGAGGTGTGTTAGAAGAGGTTCTGAAGTTCCTGCTCATTTGATGGGGATGAGAGGATGCCAAAATTGTGGCATTTCTCCTCTCTTCCCAGTTCTGTGGCACTCCTCCCCCAGGATAGAGTTTTCTCCCTCCCAGGCATGCTGTGGTAGACAGCTAGTTTAACCTGTGGATGGGCAGCCAGTTGGAAAATCCAGCCTGTGATTTTCTGCTTATGGGCTGGAGGAGAGGGCATAAGACAGTATGTTACACTATGAGAACTCTCTCATACCGGAGCCCTATTCGTATCTTCCACAACATGCAACCTTGAATATGGGATTGGGGAGTGTGTGTGTGTGTGTGTGTGTGTGTGTGTGTGTGTGTGTGTGTGAATTCCCACAATCAGGCCATGGCTTTAACACTCCCTCCCCCCCATACTCTCTTTCTAGAGAATGACACATCTGAAGTCTCCCCTTAGCACCTACCTCGGCTCATCCATTCTCAGGGTTTTTTTTTTTTTCTGATAGGTTTTGAGAGGACAAGGATATTTGCATTTTGGCCCTTCTTCTCTTGGATTCCTTCATGGTGGCAACCCTTATCTGGTTGATTGGTTCAGATTCCTCCATTGTCTAACATGTCAACTACTCTAACACTTTTTTCAAAGGAATAGGCTAGAGGAATATGAATCAGAACTGACTCTTTTGAACATTTGAGTGGTTATAGAGGCAAAGACATTTTATAGTTATTGCTTTGCATAGAGCATAGAAAAGTCAACCCGCTCATCGAAGTTCTTTTTTTTTTCATTATAAGATGGTGGGGATGATAAATTTATTTGTTAACACGGGGTTTCAAAATGATAGTGCTTTTTACAGACTTCATGTATCATACTGTCTTCCCAAAGGCAAAGAAACTGAAAATTGACTGTACATCTATTCAAATGATGCTATTACGTTTCCGTTCCAGAAGTGTACTTCTGGCGTTGTGCTGTTTATCACATGATAGATGTTCTTAGGGTAAATCACTATACAATGAAGAAAGGGTAGGGTGAGGGAATCTGAAAAATTGATAAGAATTCTGTGATGTCACTGCACTCTATTCAACTTATGGTCCAGAATTTGAACAATAGCATATGCTAGCTTATTATTTATGATAAAATAAACAAATTGACAAACTTCGGCATTATAAACTTTTGTTTAAGACATTATTTTATAATTTTGACAATGCTGAATATTAAAAAACTGCTTCATTAGATTACCTTATTTCTATTTGCGGTGGTACAATGGGTTCCTGCCATTCTGCTTCTGTTTAGTGTGAATTAATGGATTAAATGTTGAATTTACTGTCTAAAAAACATTAATTTAAAACATGTTATTGGTTAAGAACTAGTGTATTATTTTCATAACTGTCAGCCACTAATGAGTGAGTACTACATAGGTTTTATAAGTATGACTAAGCATTATAAATATTCATTAAACAGTTGACCTGATTGTGCATCTACACTTATCAAGCAGAGGTTAGGTAAAAATAAATTATATTTGTAGTATTTTTTGGTTTTGGTTTTAGTCTCTCTTGGGATAATATTATTCACCACTACAAAAAGGCTTTTCATAATGTATCAACGTTTTTCCCCTTACTTAGTGAAAAATTCAACTTTGGAAATGAAAATAAATTGTTAAAATTTAAAATGTAACAGTAATGATAACAACAAAAACATTGAGTTTTGCTTTGAAATAATTTTTAAACTTAGTATCTTATTTAATCCTATCATAACTATATGATATAAATAAGAGATGTATTACTATCTTTATTTTAGTGTATGTGCTGCTGAAGCGAGCACTATTATCTTTGTTTACAATAAAATAAGTAAGCCTATATCAGATTAAGTGAATCTCAGAGTGTTTCTTCCAGAAAAATAGGAAAGAATTTCTGCACTTCTGACTTAATGCCTCTATTTCTATTGTTTTTATTGTTATTATTTTACTATACAGCTATTTATATCCTGGTATGGGACATCCTAGGGAAATATTTTCCCAATGTTTTTGATATCTCACATAATATCCAACTGCTTGAGTGACGTTTCATTGCCAGTGTTCTTCAAACTACTAGGAAGTTCTATTTGGATATTTCTAAGCAGAAAGGAAAATGGCTAGTGTTTCTTCATATTCATTTATTAAGATCTCTTCAGTTTCAGACCAGGCTGGTATAAAAAGGATTTAAGAGCCACACATGAAAACCTGCCACACCTTGTGCATTGCAACTGGGGATTTTAGGGAAAGTCACTACAATCAAGTGGCAGGTTTTATTTTGATAAATGTAGAAATGTTCTAAATATCTGGAGGGTCTCATCACTATTTGTCTTGTGCTAACAAAAGATACAATACAGATTCAAATTGTTTTTCAGGCTATACCAGGAATCGTTAGCAGTGATTTCAAGGAAAGGAAAGGAAGATTATTATTTTTGGTACTATTAAAAAATATGTGTTACTTAAAAAAATAAGTTAAAAAGCATATAATATTTATGTAAAGGAATGAAACACAAGTGTAAACTCATCTTTAGAAGATCTGGGAACACATTGTGATGAGGGGTCTATAAGGCAGGACCCCAGCTGGTATCCAAGGGTCAGACTAGTCTAAGAATTATGGCAATGCTGCAACCTAATGCCACCACAGGGAACCAATTTTCTGAGTAAATGAAGAATTTGACAATAAAGTAAAAATAAAGGGGTACTCATGCTGAAAGTGACAGGGAAATCAACACTTCCATATTCAAAAGAATGTAGGTCAGGTATTCTAACAGTTAAAATTGCAACTAACAAAACTACGGATTCAATTTCCTTCCAAATCTGTGTCTCCATCTCCTTTCAGATGTCTATTTTACCTCTGTTTATTTTTAGTGCCCTAGTTTTCAAAATGTATATTCGAATCTGTTGTTCAAGTGTACGATATATAGTTATTTTAGGCTATTACAAGGGTCTCCCTCCTTTCTGGGTCCACAAAGAATTTCTAAATAGATTTATCTCTATGGGGGTTGTGGAGGAGTGAGTATCTTGAGCTGGTTTTGAAACTGATGTGTTAAGAACTTAGGTGCAGAAGTCTGGCTAGTGGTGTTCCCCTCATTTCTTCACATATGCAGATCTTTTAGTAAAGGTAAAAGTCAAACTTCAAAACATTCAAGATTTATGATCTTATTTTTGCAGTGGAGTTCAGGCCAAGCATCTTGACTCTTGGGAACTGGAGTGGCCCTTAAATCCAGAAATCTGAGAAGAGATGCATTGCTTACTCTGATGTGAAAAAATGCAAAGGTGTCATATGGAGACGATCTCTGGGCACTTCTGAGGGCTCTATCAAGTGCATCGTGTGCATGTGGGGGCTAAAAAAAATTGATACTTTCCTTCTCTCCTTCTAAGTTCTTCTAGCTGGGCTAATAATCAAATTAACAGAGACAGACTAAAAGGAGAAAATCAAATGTTTAACACATGAGCACGAGGAATTTACATAAGCCTGGAAGTTCTAGAGACAGTGATGCAACATTGGGTACAGAAGACATTTTAGGACAAAGGAGAAAGGCGGGTATTCAATTTCAGAGGTGAGAGTAGATGATTTACAGGTAGTTGAGAAAGAGTGGAACACATATGGCAGGCAAATTTTTGCCAAGCAACTCAGAAACAATGGGACACGGGGTATCTAGCTGACAAGCTTGGAGTCTTCCTAAGTCATGCTAGAGTGAAAATTCTTAAGGTGATTAAGTTGAAACTTCCTTCCTATAAAGCAGGTTTCTCTGTCTGAACCTCTTGGGCAAGAAAGAGGAAGGATGTCAAAAGTTCCTTCTGAGTCTTGTTTCTTAATAAACAGCTTAAAATCAATATCCCAAGAAAGCAGCTTCAGTGGGGCAAAATTTTGGTTCCCTTCAGGCAGAAACACCACATCCAGTATTAAGGTTATTGAGTTCACTTTATACCAGGACCTGTGCTAAGTGTTTCACCTGCATTATTTCCTTTCTTCCTTACAACTGATGTGATGGGAGGTTATAATTATCATCATTGATAGATGAGTTTATTGAAGCTTCCAGAGGAAAAGTAACTTGTTTAAGGTTACATTTTTAGTAAATGGTCATGCCCCAGACTCTTAGAACATGTAAAGACAAAAGCAAAAGCAAACAAAAAAAAAAAAACAAAAAAAACCCACATTTTAAGTTTTACTGAGGTTACCATGCTCTTCTTCCTATACATATCACTTCTTCTCATTCTCATTCCCCTAAAGCAAACCGTTATTTCTACACCTTTGTTCTCCAGATGTTGAACTTCTTCAATTTCTCTTTTCTTTCTCTAATATTTTCTATACTTTTGCTTTATATTCTGGGTGTTTAAAAATGGTTTTCAATAATTATACTCAATAGTATTTTTTGTATTATTGAATTGTAGCTAGTGAAATTATTGAAATGTAACTAGTAAAACTTTTGACCTTTCAGATGTGTGGTAAACAGATTCTAGGGTGGTCATCCCATGATCCTACCTCTTGGTGTTCACATTCTCCTGTAACCTCCTTTTGTGTGTGGGCAGGACCTGTGATTTGCTTCTAAACATTAGATGGGAAGACACTCCTGATTACATTGTGTTATATAAGAGTCCATCTTTCTTGTCTACAACTCCATAGACTGTCTTTACTAGGTTGATGAAGTAAGTGGCCATGTTGGTGAAGGCCTTTTTGCAAAAACTTCAGACATACCCTAGTAACTGTGAGCAGCCTTCAGGAGCTGAGAGTGACCTTAGTTGACAGAAAAATCAAAGGCCTTTAGTCCTAAAACCAAAAGGAAATGAATTCTGCCAACAACCTGAGTGAACTTGGAGGTAGATTCTTCCTCAGTTTAGCCTCCAGATGAGTATATGGCCCAATAAACACCTTGATTAAAATCTTGCCAGACCCTAAACAGAAGATCCAGTTGAATTGTGGTCAGATTCCTGACCCACAGAAACTGATAGATAATAAATTTTTATGTTGTCTTAAGCTTCTAAGTTTGTGGTAATTTGTTATAGCATCTTGTTCTTGTGTTATTACTCGTCTTTCCTTAAATATATACACTTAAATATTTTTAAAAAGTTTTCTCCTTTTTTTCTGAATTATCTCCAGAGACAATTTTTGTTTAATTCATTGATTTTCTTTCATGCTGCTGGTTCAGTGCCTGGAGACCTTTGGCTGTCCACTTGTTTTAAGTCAGAAGAACTAAATATGTTTAAGTTTTCTCTGTTCTTGTTTAAGATTTTTTACTTCACATTCTCTCTTAGGAGTATGAATTTCTTCCTAGAAACTCTGCAGAGTGGAACTGGAACTGTTGACTTACAGTTTAAAAATATTGTATTCAGCATTACAATGTTTGGGTACATATGTTAAGAAGCCAGTTAGACTACAGACTCTCACATGTGAGAAGCTTTAATTCTGGGTCACAAGGATCCACTAAGCAAGAAGCCTTAGTTTTCCTCTAATGTTCTGTTTAGTTTTTAAGGACAAATGCTGACTGACTTTGCTTTGGGTGCAGGAGTAAGAGAGAATGATAAAAATATCACTTTTCACTTTTACTCTCTGTGGGTTAGACCAGCAGATTCCTTCTCATCTTGTCTGCTGTCTCCTCATAATTATGTTTGTATTATGGTCTTCTCTGGCTGTTTTGTCTATCAATAAGCTTTTATCCATCTTCATTCTTCCAGAAATGTGTTAAATTCTGTACTCCATTGTAATAGCCCCCTTCTGTTCTCTTGGCTCTCCTTTTTCTACAGTTATTTCAGTGAGTATATTAGTTAGCTGGGGCTGCAATACAGAATATCACAGACTGGGTGCCTTAAACAACATAAATTTATTTTTTTTACAGTTCTGAAGACTGGGAGTCCAAGAACAAGGTGCCAGCTAGGTTGGTTTCTGGTGAGGTCTCTCTCCTTGGCTTACAGATGGTTACCATCTTATTGTGTTCTCACATGACCTTTTCTCTATTCACATCCATCCTTGATGTCTCTTCTTCTTCTTATAAGAACACTAGTGCTATCAGATTAGGGCCCCACTCTTATGGTTTTACTTAACCTTAATCACCTCCTTAAGAGCTCTAAATCCAAATATAATCACATTGTGGTGGGGCATCTCTGGATACCACTGACTTCAGCCGGGAACCCAGCTCCTTGTTTAAGAGCACTGTGCTATGTCACTGGACTATTTTGAGGCCTGGCACTCTGTGGACAAGTGCCAGAATCCTTAGGAGAGTAGAACTATTTTAAAAATCAGAGAGCAAAACAATAGCAAAAAACAATTAGCAGCAAGAAAAGTATGTATGGAATTATTTGTGATAGTGAGTACACCAGGCAGAAATGCTTTCTTTCTTCAACCTTGAGACAATAAAAACAGAAATGACTGGATCAAGCATGGACAAGAAAGATGCCTTGTAAGTGGGACCAGATGGCCTCCTTGGGAGACAGGGAGGGCAGCATGGTGGCACTGGCGGCTCCAGGATTCTCTTGGTATAGATCAGTGAACTGGGAGCCAGGAGCCAAGAGCCAGCAGCTGGGAAAGGTAGCAGGTGGAGGACAACTAGGTATTTTCTCTGAACTAGAGGAAAGGATTTGGAGGTGCTGCATTCCAGGAAACCAGTTGGTGGAGCCGAGTCATAAATTGCTATTCTCTTGTTTCTGAGTGTGACCCCACTGTAGCTCTTGTCTAGTGGCCTGGGAAACACCTGTTGCAGTTATCAGGGCCCATGGGCTGGTCAGGCTTAGGGACCAGATAGTTATCATCAATAAAATAGCTTATCTTGGCCAATGGAAGGCTTCTTAGCTGACATCTTTTAGCAAAACTTGTTCTTTTCTACAAAACATTATTCTGCTCAGATACAGATCCTGAATCATGCCTCTAATATGAAATAATGTCTTTTAAAGTAATCACAAAAATGAAAGAAAAGACATTAAGAGGATAAAATGCTTTTGGCTATAAAAAGATGATTGCTTTACTTATCTCCTAGCAACCCTCTTGCTTATCCATTTCAAGCTCAGTATTTACAGGTAGCTTCAAATTATGACCTGTTTTCTCCCTTATGTTGATGCACTTATTCACAATGGAATTTTACCTTTAATATAACCATGGTTTGGTATATTTAGTATCCCAGAATGTTTTTCAAGGTGGTAGAGAGTCAGTCCTCACAATTTAAAATCACATATAATTTTGTATTACAGACCTTTCTCTACTTATGTCCCAATAAACCCATTATTTAGTTGAAAATATCAGTCAAAAATGCTGTGGAGCTAAAAAAATTAATACTTTTCCTCCCTCCTTCTAAGTTCTTCTAGCTGGGCTAATAATCAAATTAACAGAGACAGATTAACAGGAGAAAATCAAAGTTTTCACACATGAGCACAAGGAATTCACATAAATATTAAAATTCCAAAGACAGTGAGGCAATATTTGATAGATAAGACATTTTTGGACAAAGGAGAAGGTGAGGGGTGAGAAATGGGGTACTAGGTTTCATAAGTGAGAATGGATGATTTACAGGTAGGAACATACATGGCAGGCAAATTCTTCCAGGCAACTTGAAATCAGTGGGACACGGTGCTTGGAGTTTTCCTAGCTAAAGGTAGGATGAAGATTCTTAAGGTGATTAAGCCAAGATTCCTTTTATAAAGCAGATTTTGCTGTTTGAATTGCTTGGGTAGGAAAGGGGAGGGCAGTGTCAAAGGTTCTTTCTGAGTCTTGTTTCCTATACCTAACCTACCAAACATTATAGCTAACTTAGCCTCGTCTACCTTAGAAGTGCTCAGAACACTTAAATTGGCCTACAGTTGGGCAAAATCATCGAATGCAAAGCCTATTTTATAATAAAGTATTTAATATCTCATGTAATTTATTTAATACTATACTGAAAGTGAAAGGCAGAATGGTTGTGTGTTGGTTGATACCCTCATGATAGCGTGCCTGACGGGAGCTGCAGCTCGTAGCTGCTGCCCGGCATCACAAGACAGTGTCATACCACATATCCCTAGCACAGGAAAAGATCAAAATTCAAAATTTGAACTATGGTGTCTACTGAATGTGTATCACTTTCACACCATTATAAAATCGAAAAATCTAAGTCAAATCACTGTAAGTTGGGAGCATCTTTATAAATATAGAAAGAAACAAATAAGACTATTCAAATTGTCTTAATTAATTGGAACTTTGTTCTAACAAACAAAAGTGTTTGTATGACCTAGAATTTTCAAATTTGTTCATTTTATAAAGATTTTTTGTTTAAATATAAAGGCAGTTTGGGTATTTTATCTTCACAAATTTCTAAATGTTCTTACTTCTGTCTTTATAATTTACATGGTACTGAATAAAAAGCAGAATATACAGTTTTCCTATTTTGAGGTACATTTCTCAAATCTCCAATGCTATTGTTAGTTCTCTGGGGATAAGATTATACCACAGTGACCTTGAAGCTCAAAAGCAAATATTTCTTAAGCACCTGCTGTATACTAAACTCTGTGCATGGTACTTAAGATAGATAGATACAGTGGCACATCAATTGTCATAGTCCACATTAGCTATTCACAGTCCAAACAGAAATACAACACAGAAAGCTAATATCAGCATAGCATAGATCCCAAAATGGGGATACAGGACAACAGTTCTCAAAACTTTTGATCTCGTGACTACTTTACACTCTTAAAAATTAATGAGGGCTCCACAGAGCTTTGGTTTATATGAGTTACATCTGTAAATCTATCAATAATCAAAACTGAGAATTTAAAAAATACTTATTGATTAATTTTAAAATAATAAACCCCTTGTATATTAACCTCACAAACATATTTTATGAAAAATAAGTTTATTTCCCATAACAAAAAAATAGTGATAAGAGTGACATTATTTTATATTTTTAGAAATTTTTTTAGTATTTGGATTAATAGCAGACAGCTAGATTCCCATATCTGTGTCTGCATTAACTATATTGCAGTAAGTTGCTCTGTTTGAAGTATACAAAGAAAATCTGGCTTCATGCAGATATGAGATGGGAAAAGTGAGGGATATTTTAATAGCCTTTTCAGGTAATCTTGTGTATTCTTCTTTGATAATATGTCAAAATTCAACAAGTAGTAGTTTCTTAAAGAAGTTTAGTTGCAATGTGGAATCTGACACTGTATCAGTGAACTTTTTGTACTATTTTGTATTGAACTCCATTAGTCTATTTTATGTTTGAATTAGTCATTTTTCCATGTGTGATTTTGTGACACAGTACATTGGTTGTTTGGAAAATACTGTTTTGCTTAGTTATGAAAAATTTTCCAATGGATGCATTTTATAAAACATTTTAAAAGTCATTAATATTAACATTGATCTAATCGCATTACTGATTAGAAATGTCTTCAAGAATTGGGAAGCTGTCAAATTCATAATGGTGGATACATGTTTACCAAAATCTTAATTTTTGCTAGAAAGATTAAATTTATCATTGGCAATAAATATTGACAATTGTTTCCCCTGTAGTTAACTTGCTTACTTGGTTCATTTTAGAGAAAATGTCTGCCAAGTATCCTAGTCTGAATAATCACAGTTTGTTATTCTTTCAAGTAAAAATGGTGTTCCATGAAAAAAAAAAAAAAACAGCTAGTTCAGCTTGCAATTCAGACTTCATGCAAATCTTTAAGACAACTATCAAACATCAATATGCAGCAGGAGTCCTTTATGTGTATACCCCACTATGTCACTCAGAATTATAAAGATTGTACTTGAGGGATGAGATGTAACAAAATTGATAAATTTCACTGTGAGAGCATAGTAGTGAAGACTACAGTGACTATTAATACATTTTGGTGCCACTGCCTTGATTCGTGTTGGCCACCAGCTGTTTTGCTCACCACTGCTTTGGATCATGAGTACAAATGTTGACACAGTGAAAAATGCAAATAATACAGTATGAAAATATTATTGTCCTTGTGGACCTCATAAAATTTTCTTGGAGAATTTGAGAGCCACTGCTTTAAGAGAACAAAAGAGAGGCATTTAGCTAGGCCTAATTGTGGAAGGGCCAGGTGCAATGAGAAGAGAAGGGTGAGAGATTAATTCGTGGATGAGATGATCCTTCAATAGAATCCCAGAGGATAAATAAGAGTTATTAAGTTATTAAGAAGTTATGAGGTGTTATTAAGAAGTTATTAAGGAGTTATTTTTTATTAAGTTTATTGGGGTAACATTGGTTAATACAATTATATAACTTTCAGGTGTACATTATAATTTCACATCTGTATATTCTATTGTGTGTTTACCACCCAAAGTCCAGTTTCCTTCACCCACTTCACCCTCCCCCTACTCTCCTATATTTCACCTCCTTTACCCCATCTACCTCCCATTAAAGAAGGTAGGGGATAGTGTGTAAAAGTGCACTACTTTTATATCACTCTATAATAAATTATTACAAACTGAATAGTTTAAAACAATACCTATTATCTCACAGTTCTGTAGATCAGAATTCCAGGCATGGCACAGCTAACTTCTCTTCTTAGGGTTTCACCAGGTTGAAATAAAGGTGGCAGTTTGGCTGTGTTCTTTAATGAGTCTTAAAGTCTTCTTCCAGGCTCATGTGGTTGTTGGCAGAATATAATAAGTTGTAGTTGTAAGAGCAAGGTCTCTCTTTTCTCCTGGCTGTCAGCCAAGGGCTGTTTTCAGCTGCTAGAGGCTGTCTGAGATGTCTGCTATGTAGCCCTCTCCCAATTATGGCAGTTTCTTCAAAACCAGCAGGCAAATTCTTCCCCTCCCAGTCTCCATTTTTCAAAAGGAGCCTGGTCCATTTTCAGGGCTCAACTATAGCTCAGGCCCACCCAGGATAATTTCCCTTTTGATGAACTCAAAGTCAACTTTTTTGGGGAACTTCATTTATTTTAATGAAAACTAATCATGGGAATTAAATTTATTATATTTACAATTCCACTCACAATTAAGAGGTTAAAAATGCTGTGTACACCAGGGGGCGAGAATCTTGCAGGAGCATCTCAGAATTCTGTTTACCACAGGACACAAGAACAGTCAGGCAGGGATATAGAAATGGGGACACCTTTTTAGTAGGAGCTAAGGGTGGGGTAGGGAAGAAAAGGTTTAGAAAAGGGGAGGGAAATTATCCATTTCAAAATTGTCCTGCTGGCTTTTCCCCAGGCTGTCATACTAGGTTGCCCTCCCCAAATTTTCTATCTTCTGCATTGGTGCTGCTTTGTGGCCTCATAAGGATGGCTCTGAAGGAGAGATGAGCTATCTTTCCAATTTCATGGAGAAACTTTCCAGAACTGTGTTAAAAGTAAGTCTCAGCTGTCAGAGTTTACCTAATTTAGAAGAGAGAAAGGTCTTTCTGACCTCAGGCAACAAATGGCGATTCAACACAAAATCAATCCATTGAAGGGATTCTTCCAGATTTAATACCTCAGAGGCTCCATCTATGCCTGGAGAGTTGTGATTATCTGCGTCCGCCTACACCCCTGCCTCCCAGCTCCAGATGATCCTCCCACACAGAAACAGAAAGCATCCTCATCAAGACATTGCTTTTAATTAAAGTCCCTTGCCTTCTCAGAAGTCTTGGAAGACTCTTGAAAGTCTCTCAGATAAAACTAGAATTTCTGATTATGGATTCTGAGGTGTCTGACTAGAGGTGCCTTTATTCTCAGCCCACCTTTCTCATTTTTCAGGCATCGTTTTGTTGATTACAAAGTATCAAGATGACTGGCGTGTCACTGCAACAGTCGGCGTCGCTTGAGGTGGAGAAGGTGAAATGAAAGACAGTGCCAAACCGAGCTGTCTTCAGACACACCTCACCAGTGGGGACCTTTGAACTGGACATAAATGAGAGAAAAAAGTTACCTTTTCTGTGAAATCATAGTGCTCTCCTCCCTCAAATCAATTCTCATGTCATATTTTAGATGGCTTTTCAGAATGGTTCAATTTAGCACAAGTTATTTGTAGACATTAGAAAGGAATGCAGAGCACAAACAAGAAACAACTGACTGAATGATAGAATAAAAACAAAGCAGGGCAATAAAAAAATCTGTTTTTAGAATGTCCTCTGATCTTTAATCATAAATAAAAGTAGAGCTACATTCAACAATTCCTCCCTTTTGAGTATAATTATTTTCTCTCCAGCTCTTCATTATCTTCCTTTCTTCCCTCCCTCCCTCCCTCCCTCACTCCCTACCTCCCTCCCACCTTCCTTCCTTCCTTCCTTCCTTCCTTCTTTCCTTCCTTCCTTCCTTCCAATATGTACTGATGGTGCTTGGAATTGGAACTATAGAGATTAATATAAATAAGAGTCTCTCCTATCAAGAAGGGTAATTTCTAGGGGAAAATGCATGTAAAAAATGTCACAATTCACTGTGATACAAAGGAGCAAATGGTTACTTCTTCCTCAAGGACGTGGTAGTTACCAGTCTCCACAGAGGATTCCGCTTTTCAGCTGGGTCTGAGAGAATGAGTATTTTCCAGGTAGACTGGTAGAAGGGTTTTCCAGGAAGGGAGTCAGTATCAACAGAACACAAAACTTCAGAAGGTGGCAAGTAATTATCTATTCAACTTCAATTGGTTGTATTCAGTTACCTAAATAGTCATTTGTACACTACTACATTCTAGAAAGAACTTAAGGCCATTTATAAAATGCATGTGCTACAATAAGATAAATAAAAATGAAAAAATAAGTGGATGAGTAAATCAGGACAGAGAAAAGTTAGGGTTGAGAAAAATAAGGTGAATTTAGTATACAAAATACATGAGGTACCATTCTGTGCACTTGCCAGAGAAGGCCATAGATTTGTACCTAAGCCTTTAGGTGCCAAACCAGAAAGAGAGACATGCAATCAACTACAACATTTAGTGTCTACAGGATCAGATGAGCTAGTTGTTCAGGAGCAACACAACTATTATTGTGTAGTGGAGCACAAAGAAGAATTTCTCTCACAGGTCTGTGTAAAGAGGACATTCAGTAATTCTGAGAATGATGCCCTCAACAGCATTTCAATAGTGATGCAGGCCCGAGGCTCACAAAACTATTTCTTATAATGCCTTCCAAGGTAAGCTAATGACATATTTCCACAGTGCCAGTGAACAAAAGTATTTCTACATTGATCAAGGTTAAACATTTTGTCAAGTCTTCTTACTATTTCTTTCTTCTCCCTCCTCCCTCCCCCTTTTTAAAGCCAAGTTAGGGGTTGAGTTATATGCACTTGAAAATATTTTCCAGGCTAAATTTCTTGCAGTGATGCTATATGTTGTATATTTAATTGACCATTGATCTGAGTGCTAACTGCTTTTATAATTCTTTCATTGGGTCTTAAAATTTATGCTTATAATGTTCTCATCAAATTAGTTATCAGTTGTTTTAATTATTATTTGCCCTATTTCCTCCATTAGATAATGAAATCCTTGCAATGGAGGCAGAGGGATCCACAGCACACTCTTTAGAAGCTCAGCCTGCAGTGGGTCTCCAACTGGTGTAGCTGGCTGACTGCTTTGGGTGACATTATCTAGTATTTAGTTGTTTCCTTTTTTTATCTCTAAAAAAAATTTCTTAATTTCTTTAATCTTTTCTGATCTTATTGTCCTTGAAAACATTAATTCTAGTACATTAATTTTTTGATTCAGAAACTCTTGCAACTTTTATTTGACTATCCCCCCAAATTTAACACTTTTAAGAGGTATCTAAAAATAAAGGTAAAAAATATTCCAGATACCTAAGAGAAGGAAATAATAATAGCCTTGGTTATTTTCAAACGTGAACATTTATTCAAGTGTAAATCTAAAATGCTTTAATGGTAGGATAAAAGGACCTATTACTTTCAGTATTTAAATTTAATTCTGCAACATTAACAACCCATCTTAGTTTTATATTATAATTTCTTTCCACCTGTACAAATCTATTATGTTTTACAAGTCTAGAATGCTTTTTAAAAAATAAATGTCATATGCTATTCTAAAATAAATACATCAACTCTAATTTAAGCAGTAAGTAGGACTATACATGAGAGAGCCAAAATATTTTAGAAATGCAATGCATCAAAACAAAAAAACAATAGGAAGCTCTGTCATAAGGTTTCGCTGGGTAGCAATGCTAAGCTATAATCTCAGCTGTACAAAGGTCTCAAGGCTAGGCTATTTATAAAATGATCACAAAATGATACACCGCAAACCTGTTTCTCTATGGGAGTTCAGCTGTAGGGAAATGCTTTTCTTCTGTGATGGCCTTATCATGCCATCCAAAAGAACAATGTCTGGTGATGAGCACATTTGTCCTAAAGTTCTCCTGGAGAACTTATTTTGCTAAATATTGACAAGATAACATTTAGAAAATCATTAAAGTGCTTCCGTGATCTTTTTCTTAGGATAGAAGGGGAAGATGAGAGAAAGTCAGATTTTTATAGTAGGAATATCAAGAAGAAAACTGGGATAACATTCAGATACTTAGAATTCTGCAGCAAAGCAATCTCCTTGAGAGGCAGATATTATCAAGAGAAAAGGGATAAAGTTCCTTCAGATCCCCACTTTGTACATTCACAACCAAGCATGTGGTCCCATACTCACAGCATTACTTTTGTACTCACACCCCAACACCTTAGGGAGAAGAGCAGAGGGTAGATGGATAGAAATGAGACATTTTCATTCAAGAGAACTTAAAAGCAACCAAATGGACTATTTAATCACTGCCTTTTCAATTCTTTCAGTGATTCCACAGTAAGAAATGAATTTTGCACTAAAAATAAATACATACACACATAAACAATATATAGGTGCACTTATGCATGTGAATACATACAACTAAAATACATTTCATCAAATAATACTGACTCTGTCATTCTGGTATCTGATATTTTGGTCTATTCCTTTTTTTTTTTTAAACCAATGACAATGTACTAAACTAAAAATCATGACTAACTAATGGGTAATGCCTGTCGATTTGAAATAGCACTTTAAATTTGGGCTTGCTTTAAGCTATAGTTCACACTTTACATTTAGCTCATTTTTTCCCCTCCTAGCTACCATGTGGAGGCTGAGAGGCAATATCTAAATAAGAATAGAGAAAAAACAAAAGAAAATTGATAAGCTTCCTCTTTCCAATAACTCATTATTCCTTTTTTCCCTAATATTAATTAATTTGATTAATTCAATCACTCATTCATTCATCATAAAATGTATTGACCTACTCTCATGTACCAGGGACTGTTTACAGCCTTGAAGATAAGTGGTGATTGGATAGACAAGAGCAGCTCCATGGAGCTTATATTCTATTAAATCAATATCTGCACCAACCCACGATGGCTTTAGGAAAAACAAATCTTCTAGGAGGTGGTATTCACCTTTCAAACACACTTATGCAAGGCCATAATTTTAACTTTTCCTTCAGAATTTTAAAGGAAACAGTATGGGGCAGAAAAAATACTAATGGAGTCAGAAGTCAGTTTCAGCCTAACCAGTGAATTCAGTGTTACTTTCCTGGGGAGGAGGAGGAGTACTTTGTTTATTGAGCACAATTTATGTGCACTCTTTCATGAGCTTTTACAATGGCCCTATGAAATAGGCATTATTATTTATTGTCTGTAAATGGAGGAAATCAATTTAAGGACTTGTATAACTTGTTAGGTTCATATAGCTTACGAATGGCAGAGTTAGGATCAAACCCAAGTGGTTTCCAGTTTATACCCATCCATACGCTTTCTGCTGTCATGCTGCATAGAGGATGAGGCTAGTGATATTAAAAGTTTTAAAACCCAGTATGGATAGGGTATCTATCTATCTATCTATCTATCCATCATCTATCATCCATCTATCTATATCTATCTATATCTATATCTATATCTATCATCTATATCTATAAATACAGGTATTTATATATCTTTCAATCTATATATTTGGCCGAAATTATATAATTTGTGATACAGATTGTTCATTATTGAAGATGATGATAACCTGGTTATTCTCACGGAGCACAGTCTTGTAAAAATGTCAGGAAGCCATGAAGGCTGTGTGAACCAGGCTAGACAGCTAGACAGCTAGATAATGTTGCAGTGTTGGAGATATTCCCAGATGTTGACATGACAGGAGGTCCATTTACAAATGGTTGTTGTGACAGCCTTCAACTATTAGTTGAACTAATACATTTATATTAGAAGTTTGTATCACTGTATACTGTTTATTGCAGTTACTGTTATATTATTTCCCAATTGATACAAAAGATTTCAGTGTTTTAACATCTGGTACCACCATACAGATTTCTACCAGCTGAAAGTCAGCTCTGGAATTTCAGTTCTCGAGTCCCTGAATTATCTTATTAGATTTACTTTTTAATTTCTTCTCACATACCTGATATTCAGCCAAATTGAAGTATTTTTTTCAGCCCTAAACACCTCCATTTGCTACCTTACAGTCTCTTCTCATGGTTTTCTCTCCACTGAAAATCTTCCATCTTTACCTGTTGAATTCCTTCTCTTTCATTATAATCTGCCTTAAATGCTATTTGTCTGTTTCATACCCACTAAGCCATCCAAACAACCATCTATATGGTATTTTATGGTCTTTACAATATACAAAGTATGGTCAAAGAGAAAAGAAATACAATGATGCCATTTGTTTTATGAAACTTTCTGAAAGCCCAACCTGATGAAGTTTTTCCCTCCTCAGAAGAAGAACTTGTGGAACTTTATATATTTTATCTTATATTATGGCTCATTCTGAAGTTAGTGGTCTGGTCTGGAAACTATTTCAAGCAGAGATGTTTCATATTCATTTTTAATCCCTTTTACTATGGGGTATACCATCCTGCACAAAATGATCAGTTTAGGAATATCTACTTCACATACTCCACTTGCAATCTTAACATGAGTTAAATGTAGATGATTGGTTTGAACAGAACATGTTTTCAAAAGCTCTGCACCCAGAATTGTCAAGCATTTAGCAGAAGTTCAGTATGTTATGCAATGCAATTGCATCATCGGTTTTACTTATAACTACAAAAAATATGCAATTAGATTGTAAATGGAAAGAAATAAAAATACATATAATTTTATGCCATTTTACAAGTTGAAAAAAATTGAAAAGCAAAAAAAGAAAAGAATGTTTGTGTAATGAGAGAGCTTTGTTAAATTGCTAAACTTTAGGAGTCAAGAATGGATTGAATTCTTCATCTCTGTTCTCATAGGCCTCATAAGAACACCTTTCCTGCCTCTCCTTTCCTGACCCATCCCCAAACCAAATGACCAGATCTGCAGATCTGTTTCAGGATAATATTTCAGAGATTATTTGAAATAGTGTATATTAATCTCTTAAAATATTTCTTACAAATGTTTTTTTGTTTATTCATTTTTTTAAACATCAAAAAATCATTTTGAGATTAAAATAACTTTAAAATTCCAAGGAGCTTCAAAAAGCATACAAAATAAGCAAAACAGAAATGTGCTGGAAATTCTAAAGAGGTAAAAGGTACATTTTCCTTTACCAAGGATTTCTCATTAAGCATAGTAAGCTCTTTTGAATAAGCTGTTTTTCACATGTCAAACAGGCAAACAAGTTATCTAAACTTACTGTGGTAATCATTTCAGAATATATGTAAGTCAAATTATTATGCTGTATACCTTAAACTCATACAGTGCTGCTTATCAATTATATCTCAATAAAACTGAAAAAAAAAGAAATCCACCAAAGCAAATAACAGGGTATTTGAAGAACCCTTGGCTCTTCTTAAAAATAAACAACAGCAGCAATAACAAAAAAACATAAGCATCAATGGCTTATAAATTCCCACTGATCATTGTGACATGTTATTGACAAAGCTGATTATAGCCAATGTGTCAGTCTGTGCCTGCAATTCTTAGTGACATCTTGCTAATGCATTTCATTGAGCTCTTCCTGTTTTTCTTTGGACTGATGCATAGTTTTGCCATATAGACATCAAGATCAATGCATGACTGTGGATAATGGTTAATAATTGCATATTTTATGTCTTTATGCTAGGCAGAATAATGGCCCCTCAAAGGTATCCACTTTCTAATCTCTGGAACCTGTGAACATGTTACCTTACATGACAAAAGGGACTTTGTCTGACCTACAGAACTGTGAGTTAACACTTTTTTGTTGTTTTAAGCCACCAAATTTGTAGTAATTTGTTACAGCAGCAATAGATAACTAATATAGCCCCTTTCTAAGGTGACCCACAGTTCTTTGCAAAGAAAATGAGCAGAGGTTGAGGATTAATTTCCTCCGCTTCTCATAGTGACATACAGAGGAGTGAAAGGGAAAAGGTTCCTGCCTTTGAGGTGAGCAGGAGGAGACAATTTTCAAGGTTCAATTTGTAAGAGGCTTTAAGTGTCATAATATAGAATTTGGATCATGAGTATAGGCTCTTAAGGATATAAATTTATATATTTATATGACATTTAAAAATTTTTAATCACTATTCTTTAACCACTTTTGATATACAGAGGAACCCTGAAGATTTACATTTAAGAATTTGCTTGCAAAGCAGATCAATCATCAAACATATATATGGAGAATATGCTTCTCTCTTGTCCTTCCCTAACTCACCATTAAAATTCTAGAGTTGCCGAATAAAAGATGAATATGGGGCACAGGAAGATGATTATGGATACGTTTTTGAAATAAACCTCATACCCAGTACTTCATTTCAAAGTTAGCAAATCTTCTTCGTACTCCAATATGGAAAACATTACAGTTTATAATAAATGAGCAGAGGTGCAGAAGAGATCATAATAAATCTAAGCCTGCTCTTGGGAACCACTGAACTTTGAAGTTGATGTGAAAAGATATCTTAGAAGTTGACCAATCTAATTCCCTCACTTTATGGAAGCTCAGGAAGGCTAAGACACTTATTCAAGTTCTAACAGCAATTCAGTGACAAGGCTGGTAATGAATTCAGTCCTGGTTTCTGTACTTTCTTCTTCATCACTCTGCACCTCTGACTTTTCTCCTGCTTGAATATCTCCTACATTAAATCTACCTTGAGGACCTGTTGATTCTTCTTTAGAATTTTCTCTTAGATTTATTCTTTCTTCATTCCCTGCCTTAATTTGCCACAATTGCCCTCTAACTAGTTTCTCTCAGCCTAGTTTACCTTTTACTTTACCACCAGGCTGATCTGCCTAAAACACCACATTCCTCATTCCACCACAGGGCTTCCAGGACCCTTCACAGATAACATTCAGATGCTACTCTGACATTCAGTCTCCTGTATTTTCTGGTCTTTTTTATCCATCTATTTTATCTCTTGATTCCCGACACGAGTTCTCTGTGCCAGCCAGGATGGTCACTTTACTAACTCACACAGGCTCCCACTTACCTCTACTCTCCTACATTGTCTGCACCATTTTCATGGTCTGAAATATCTTTTCTTCTATTCCGCCTGCAAAAGTCACATCAGCTCATTAAGCCTGTCTTAACACCTTATTTCTTACTTTGGCTTTTTCCAAAAACTAACTATTAGGTAACTAGTTAGACATGAGTGACAGAGGGAACAAAGGAATAGGGGCACAGCCTAGAGACCACTCAAATAACGCTCTATTGGTAGTTAGAGAATCCCTCCTGCATCCCCAGAAACAAAAGACAGGAAGCTTATAGTCTTAGCTGGCCTAATCTGGCTACAGACACCTGTGCAGAAGGTACTACCCTAATTTGACTACGATTTAAGCTTCATTATAGTACTATCTTTATGCCTGGAAGTTCATGAATCTGATTATAACAAACTGAATTTTGGGTACCCACATGCACACTAGGCAAAGAGTTAAGTAGCAGCCAAGTGTCAATCAAAATGATCTCACTTGCCAATCGCCTAGGAATGCGTTGGGAACCACCCATCATGGCCCACTTCTGGGTCCTCTTTTTGTAGCCCCTTTGTGTTGGTTATTGCGGTTACAGTGCTAGGACCATGTGCCTCTTTGGGGCATGTTTTGTTTTTCTCCATGTGTCTCCTTGGGGCATTTTTTGCCTTTCTAAAATATACTCTTAATAAATCCTTTCGAAATATCACTGACCTGTGATTCTTAACTACATTAATGAGGAAGTCTGAGGAAAAATGCTAATTACGCTTCTGCACTCTTAGCGCCTCTCCCTCCCCACTGCTGTTGGGGTTATGCCACACTCCAACAGACTACACCAAATTCCGATGGGTCCCAATGGTGACATAACCACAAAGAATACTCCCTTTCCTGAGTACTTTTAGCAGACACTTTCATGAATTACATTTTAGCACTTTATCTAATTGAGTTCGTCTTTGTACATGGCCTCTTTGTTGCTGTTTCTTATATATTGGAAAGATGGATCCATTTCACAGGACAGATGTCAGGTTTCAGAATTGATTTGTGAGTTATCAGTGAATCATTGGTGGTTGATGCCCTGGGATTAGGTGATGTCCCTTTGGGAAAGACTCAACAGAAGACTGAGGATGGATCCTGGTAAAGGGAAGAAAGAAGACCAGGAGCTGGAGAGAGATTTTTGAAAGAGAGGTCAGGGTTAGTCCGTGGAAGGGAAACCAAGGAGAGGATGTCATTGAATGGCAGAAGAAGCACGTTGCCAAGAATAATCTCTGCATCAGAAGTCTTAAATGTTATTGTCTCTATTTAAAACAAAAAGTTTCATGAACTACTAGATAAATTTTGGATTTACATTAGATTTCTCTGAAAATCAATATATATAAGATCTCTTTAATAGAAAAAAATTAATGTGAAGCTGCAATTTAAATAAGTCTTATTTTAAAGATGATTGAAGATATGGTGTTTATTCATGTTTCAAATATTTAATTAAAGTAAGTGGAATAAAAGGGCACATTTCTTTGGGTCAAGGAACTGGTTTAAGAACAAAAAAGAGAGAGAAAGAGAAAATGATTTAGGCAGCAAAAAGTGGAGGACAACTATGCTGTTTATTATAACTACACAGCAGGTTGTTGCCAAATTACTTCTCCCACCATGGAACAATTTAGTCTGGTCTGACTATTCCTTCAGGGAGACAAGCTGCTAATTGCATACACCTTAGCACTGACCTTAAAAAAGAGCTGTGGCATTGAGAGCAACCAAATTACTTTTGTTTGATTTATTATGCCAGCTAATTAGATGAGCCTTTGACTCAATAATAGTCTAGTTTAATTGAGTAAATAGACTACCTACAGAAAGCAACCAAGTCACCTGCCATTATAGGTAAATAAAGAGTCTAAAGATGCTCTTCAAAAAACTGAATTAGGCAGTACACCATCACATTCTCACTATCAGGAGAGAAAAATTAAAGCTGTGAATCATTATAGAGCTGAGTTTAGATTCCCCAGATGAATTCCATTGGATGTTTAGCTGGTGCAGCATTTATTCTCAATATAGCCAACTACTTCAATTAAAGAACATGTGGTAACCATTGAGCTACCCATTTAACACATGATTTTGTCAGAAACCAAAGACAAGCATTACAACTTCCATATTTGCATACAGAACTATTTTCTATTTTTTATCTCAAAAACAGTTGATAGTTCAAAAGGCATAGTGACATGCTCCATGTTACACTCTCTTATTGGAAGATGTAGGATACATTAATATTCTTAGTTTTTAACATAAAATTCAGATCAGAAAGCTTTTGTTGTTTGTGGAAAATTAACTAAAAATAGCTACCATTAATGCTGCAGTGGGTTGAATAGTAAGTATCCCCCTAAAGTTCATGTTCTCCAAGAACCTTAGAATGTAACCTTATTTTGAAGTAGGATCTTTGCAGGTCTAATTAATTAAATTGAAATGAAGTCAAACCAGATTAGGTTGGGTCCTAAATCCAGTAACTGGTGTCCTTATAAGAAGTGAGGACACTCAGAGACATAGGGAAAAAGAGGGTCTGTATTTTGACTCTTTATTTACATTTTTAAAAAGTCTAAGGTGTCCACTCACAAATGCCATCAGCATGACCTCAGCCCCCCAAAATGCTTCCTGTGTGAGCTCAGACATTTCCTTTGAGCATCGCCTTTGATAAATGTGTTCAACTGCCCAGGAAATGTGATTTCTTTTCTATGACTTTCCCAACCCTTAAAGGTTGTGTAACAGTCTTGAGCTGAAGAAATAAGCCTACTGGAGGATTGAGTTACTATACAATGTGGGTGGTGGGCACCCAAGAGCCTTTGGGGACTTTCCTTAGATAAAGGCTTTTACTTTCTATTGTTTTTGGAAGTTGTATTTCTTAAAGCCTGACCTCTAAGTTCACTGCTTTAGTATTTTTTCAAGAGTCTTAGCCACCTGGTCTCCATTTAAGATCTTTGTGTCTGGAGGTGGGTCTCTGAGTTTGGAGATCATTGGTTTGATAGGGCAAAAGATTGCTGCTCTTTTCTATGCCACCCAGCATAGTGTGATGGTTCTAGGTACAGCTCACAGGGCGAAGAGGGTATGTGTTCAAAGCTTGCTTATTTGCTTTCTGCCTTTTAGTATATCACTTAATACCTTCCACTTCAGTTTCTGTCCACCTTACACAGTTATTATAAATTTTAAATGACTTTAAACATACACAGAGCATATAACAGTGCCTGTCATCTTAAAAATAGCAGATACATGTGATCTCTTATTATCAATCATATGTATTACATCCCAGAGTGAGATGCTCATTATACTCATCTACTAATGAGTATGCAAATTTTAAAGCCAGTGAGTGGTATTCATTGTTCTTGTGATTCACCTCTGTCTACCTATTTTCAGAGAGCTGCATTGGAGGTAGGGATGGTGATGCTACACTGGGAGAAAAATGAGAACGATCATCTTAAAACTTTTCATGATATGCTGTTATGCAATGTGATCAAGTAACAAATATCTAGTTTTTTTAGTTGGTAGAGAAATGTCATTGAATGCACATATGAATTGTTAAGGATTACAGTAAATAAAATAAAGAAATTTTTTTCTTGTATATCTGACAAAATATGAGTATAAGAGTTTAACATGGTGGGACAATTTGTTCCGATGAGACACAGAGAAAAACTTTGAAGTATTGAGTAAAACAAATCATTGGTCCTGGTTTCTAGAAAGGGGGAAAGTCACAAGGAGGGCCATAGTATTCATTTACTATATGAGTATTCATTCAGTCATTTAATTCATTCACCTACTCATTCATCCAATGAAATATTTAGCCCCAACTATGTATCATGTATGGTTCCAGGTCCTCGAAATTCAAAAATGACTGAGGTATTTTTCCTGGACTCAAGAAATTCATTAAGAAGCAAAAAACAAAAACAAAAACAAAACAAAACAAAAAAAACAGGTGGTGAGAAGAGGTGATATCAGTGGCCCAAGCCCAGCATATGATCTAGCCAAGATGTCTTCTGCCATAATGTCCAAGACTGATTTCCCAGTGGGCTGAAGTGCATTGTGACTATCTGCAGAGAAGAATTTTCATATGAAATGAAGCCAGAAGGATGTTCATGTCATGCTTTATGTCGTTCTTGAATGCTGGAGCTTGTACAAGGACATGGAGCCAATCAAAAAGCCAATCAGAAGGAGATGTCCTTCTGCTTAAGATTGACCCCCTTGTCCATTCAGTAACTTCTTGCACCTTTGTGGTTTTTAAATATAGAGTCCATGTCCTCAGCAGAAATCCCAGTTTAGACTGGCACAGCAGAACAGACCAGCGGGTCTTGTCTCCACGAGGGTTACTGAAATGGGAGCAGTGGGGAACTCAAGGTGGTAATGAGAAGCCAAATGGGCAGCAGAGAAGGTTGGGCAAGGGAGATGATGAAACCAAAAATACATTGAATTGAGTGACTTTGACTTTTCCAAAAAAAAAAAAAAAAAAAAAAATAGATCCTATGTTCCTAAATTAGATAATTTCAGCTTCTAAAGATTTAAAGTTATTGACTAACAAGACAGTTTATCTTGCTATTCTTGTCTACATCATCATGTTAGTTTTCTAGGGATTTTAATTAATATTAACTAAGATTATAGAAGAAAGTTGGTTGATGTGTTGACCAGGGTCCCACAAGGAAGCAGATGGCATACCCAAATTAAGATAATTTGAGGAAATTTAATAAAGAGACTAATAACAAAGGTGTGAACGAGGTACAGGGAACCACAGGAAGAATGAAGGTACCTGGGGCTGGGACACTGGGGCTGTTAATGACTTCTAGGCTTGAAGGGATGAAGGTGCACAGTGGTTACCAGAAACCAGAAGGAGAGTCATGAAGAGTAGGGCTCCTTGAGGGGACCAATGACTTTCCAAAGCCAACCTTAATTATCTTACCGGGAGGGAGTCAAGATAATAAATACTTTGACCTCATTCTTTTCCCCTCTTGCAACTTCCTGCTAGTGTTTCCCATGGCTGAACCCAAACGGAAGCCAGAAAACGTGGGAGTCTGTTGATGCATTTCATACCGCTCAGTCTCCGTGGGGAAGAATGCAGAGGAGAGAAGACGAAAGAGTAGATCTGAAGACTCAAATGAAAGCTACAACAGTTGGTTTTTGTAAACTTCAGTGATAGTGTTTTCTGTGGATAGCAGTAGTGGGAATAGCAAGTTTAAATACCGTAAATCCATGAGTTATATAGTTCAATGACAGAATGGTGTCATAGGCTTTTTTGCCCATACAATAGCAGTAATTTCAAAATAGTCTTTTACTTGTTTTTCTTGAACATGCTGAAGAATGAGTAGATCAAAAAATAATTCTTAAATATTATATTTTAATCATAGTTTTTTCTATGTTTCCTATGCCTCTCTCTCTAACATCTGCTCTCCCTCCTGCTGAAATCTCCTTCAGCAATTGATTCCACATTTTACCAGTTGTCCAACCCTCTTTCCTGACATCCACCTCCTGTTCTTCCAATACAAAAGTCCCCAATCTTTGATCTGCTAAGATAGGGGGAGACCCTTGTCAGAGGGTGAAAGGGGGAAAGCCTGCGGGAGTGGCAAATGGGCTAGGGTTATAGTAGGCAGGAGTGGGTACAGATTCAATATAGTTTAATAGTTTAACCCATTTTACAAGCACAGGAGGTACCTAGTAAGTCTGAGCAGTCAAGCTCTGGTGAACTGTGCCAAAGAATTTTCTGGGTTTATGGACCTAATAATGATAACCTCACCTGCACCTCTGAGATAAGACAATAAATGAGACTGTCTTTAAAAAAGATTTACTGAAGTCAATGCCATTTAAGGCAAAGCATATGATCACTTAAATGATTAACCTTAGAATTTATTCACAAATGATAGTCACCCTGCTAGTTAAGAAAGCCTGAAGCAGGAGTTGGCTGCATCTGTACTGGCCTTTCTCTCTTCTTCTAGATCCAGAGGTGGAGTAAACAACATTAGGAAAGCAAGTGGTTGTCAAAACCCTTATGATCACATAGAATTCATAAGGAATGAATTCCCAGGACAAGGCAAAATCAATGACAGTTGGGCTGACAACCTCTAGTAATTGCCATAATAGATTTCTTTTTGAAAAATTACTACAACAGTTATAGGTGTGTGTGCTGGTATTTGTATTTACTCCTGCAATTCAACTAATGTTTACCAAAAAAATAACACATTTGAAAATGTGACCTTAGAAAAATGTCTGCCCCTTATTGAGAGCCTATCTTATGGCAGTAACTGTGATGTATTTTCTAGTTTTGAACACAGCCAGCTTATGTGGCATGTGTGCAAATATTTCCATTTTATAAGTGAGCAAAGTCAGACTTAGAGACATTTTGCAACTTGCCCAAGTTGGCAGACCTAGTAAGTGGCAAAGTAAGATTTAAAACCCTATGGTCAGTATAAAACCTGCATTACTTCTACCATGCCTGCATTTACTGCAAGAAGCATAAATTTGTATTGATCAATTAGATTACTCTCAACATTGGGTGATTAGGAATAAATTAAACTTTTTTAAAACCTGAGTTGGACATGAGACAAGACATTCCTTCAACATTTTCTTAAATCATTCATGTTTATATCTTTTTACTTGCATTTTCCAGTGAATTTGAATATATTATACTTGAGTGGATGAAGTATGCTTTGAGGCCAGATAATTTGCTTCTAGAACTTACTAGGCCAATAGTGAAATATCTGAAACTGTTTCCTCATATTTAAAAGAGAGATAACTTTTCATATTTCATATAAAGTTTAGAAATAATAGATGCAAAGGATCTGGCACAATTTAGATAGCTAAAAAATAATTGCTATTATTGTTGCTCATAAAATCATTCTCATAAAGAAACTCAAGCCTGCTGTGTGCTTATTCACTTCGGAGTCCTAAGGTGATGTGTTACTTTATAAGTATACCAACTCCTAAGTGAGGATATAGGTAAGCCAATTCCAGATTTGCCTCTGGCCCAGACCTATTCATACAGTGTACCTAATGTCACTGCAAGGCTCAAAGACAATATATAGTTTTAGAGTTCTAAAACAAACAAACAAACAGACAGACAAACTACTGCCTTGAATAATTTATTAAATTTGAATTTATTTGTGGACTCTGAGGCTGAGCAGCAAATTAATAGAAAGATTGTCATTGAAAGGCAATGATCAAAAAATAGAATGCTCCATAGATCTAAATGTGTATTATCATACTCATAAAATAGGATTTAATAAATAGGGGCTTTTATTTCAAAGACTTCTTGTTTTTAAGTCTTTTTAGTAACATAAAATATAAAATACATACCTAATACTTGATATGTTGTCTAGCACAAAATTACATGCAATAGATTTTTATATTACCAAATTGTTACATAATTAGTAATATTACACACACACACACACACGTACAGCAGCCACACACACACACACACACACACACACACACACACACATATACAGCCACAAAATTAATATCAGCAGCCTCTTCAGAATATTTAGTGATAGAGCTTAAAATTCCAACATGATTTAGTAGCACATTTTCATTACCTAGAACAAGTCAATTGCAAAATACTTTTTCTTCTCAGTTCATTTTAGTATTTCTAGCTCATCTTTTTATGCTGAGTTTTGCTTTAGCTAAAAATTAAGTGAGTTCCTATAAAAGAATCATAGTTTTCAATAGAATATAGTTTAATTTAAGCTGACTGAAGAATATTGTTTTAATTTCTAGAAATGAAATATTTCACAAGGGCCTGGAAATGCTGAAGGAGGGAGAAAAAGTAAGAAAAACTTGAAATTTGAAAAGGCAAACACCTATAGGCTATTAAGTCTCCAAATTAATTATACCAGAAATCAGAGCTAGAAGCACAAGAGGAAATAAAAGCACATGAAAAATCCTTCCGTGGATTTATTTTCAAGATTAAAGCTGAAGGAAAAATAAATAAGATGAGTAAATGAACTGAGTCTGAGAAGTTTTAGAAGGTTATGTAGGCAAAATTCAAACAAAGAGATTATTTCAAACCTTTTATAATGAATCTCTCTGTTTATTCCTATCTCTGCTTCTTTTATTATGAGCACAACAAAACTTTATGGTCTTCTACTCTTCTAGCAGTAAATATTACTCAAATTATTATGTACCTGAGAAAGTATAAAATGAACATTTTATATTCTATACCCATTTTACCCTAGGTTCAATATACTTCAATTCATCATAATAGCTTCTATTCTCACCTGTCAGCATATGGTGTTGATCATATGGTGCACAGTAAGACAGACACAAGATTTCCAAATGTCATGAAGCATTTAGAGGCATGATTTTTACAAAATAAAAAGTCACATTAGAACCCCGTTGCTAGGCAAGTTGAACCCAGCAGTGCACAGTCTGTGACAACAGGAAATTTCATTCACTGCTCTACAGTGAACACACTTGACACTGAGTAGGAGCGGAGCCTCTTACTAGATGGCAGATCTCTCTACAAATGCCCTAGAAGTGTATACATAGAAATTTGGGGACAGACACATATACAAAGTCACTTGCTATCTTAAGCCAAAAACTTTTCCTTTCTTTTTCTAAGCTGTAAATTTACAGCATAAATGAGAATAGCCTACGATACAACCTGTGTTATTATTCTTCTTTATTGAGAAAGGAAATGAATACAGGTGGCATTGTAAAGGAGTGGAAAATAAAGTCTTTTCAATAAATGATGTTGGAATAAATGTATATCCACATGGGAAAAAGAGAAATTTAATTGTATTTCAAAGCATACATAAAAGTCTATTTTACATATTATAGATCTAAATATGAAAAGCAAAGCAAATAATAAATATTCTAGAAGGTAATAGATGACTAAATCTTCATTATATAAGGGTAGGAATTGAGTTTTTAAATAAGGCATAAAAAATACTAACCTTAAAGGAATCTATAACCTTTACTACAATAAAATTAAGATCTTTAGTTCCTGAAAGACACTATTAAGTAAGAGAAAAAGCAAGGTATAGAGAGGGTAAAGATACTGGCAATATGCATAACTAACAAAGCACACCCCTACCTCAGTTTTATTGACATATAATTGACATATAACATTGTATTAGTTTAAGGTATACAACAATAATTTGATATATATATACAGTAGTCCCCTCTTATCCCCTGTTTCACTTTCTGCAATTCAGTTATCCACTGTTAACCATGGTCTGAAAATATTAAATGGAAAATTCCAGAAATAAACAATTGTTAAGTTTTAAATTGTGCTCTGTTATGAGTAGTATGATGAAATCTCTTGCCATCCTGCTCCATCAGGCCCGAGATGTAAGTCATTTTTTAGTCCAGCGTCTCCAAGCTCTATACACTACCCGCCAGTTAGTCACTTAGTAACCATCTCAGTTATGAGATTGACTGTTGAGGTGTTGCAGGCTCATGTTCAATAACCCTCATTTTACTTACTAATGGCCCCAAAATGCAAGAGTAGTGATGCTGACCATTCAGATATGCCAAAGAAGAGCTGTAAAGTGTTTCCTTTAAGTGAAGAGGTGGGTATAGTACAATAAGAAAGATATTTTGAGAGACCACATTTACATCACTTTTTTACAGTATATTCTTATAATTGTATTTTTATTAGTTACTGTTGTTAATCTCTTACTGTGCCTAATTTATAAGTTAAACTATCATGAGTATGTACATTTAGAAAAAAACATAGTATGTAGTATAGGGTTTGGTACTATTTACCATTTCAGGCATCTATTGAGGGTTTTAGAATGTATGGATAAAGAAGGACTACTGTGCACATTTTTTCCAGTTTTATTGAGATATAAATGACATATAACAAATATTAGGTATACAACATAATGATTCAATATATGTATCTATTGGGAAATGATTACCATAATAAGTTTAGATAACATTCATCACTTCATATAATTACAAATTTTTTTCTTGTAATGAGGAATTTTAAGATTAACTCTCTTAACAACTTGTAAATATACAATACAGTATTGTTAAATATAGTCACCATGTTGTACATTAAGTCTCAGAACTTAATTTACCCTATAGTTGAAAGTTTGTACCTTTGGACCACCAAAGAACATTTTAAGAATACCTGCAGATACTACAATTTTGAACACGGGTAAGGATGTGGAGACACAGGGACTTCCATACACTGTTCCTGGGGGTGTAAACTGGATCAACCACTTTGGAAGACAGTTTGTTACGATGAGTTATAGTTGAAAATATGCATACTCTGTGACTGGCAATTCCACTTCGAGAAATATGTGCTTATGTACAGCAAAATACACCTACAAGAATATTCCTAGCAATGTTGTTTGTAAGGTTCATCAGCAATCAAATGGAAAAATAAATTGTGATGTAATCATATGGCAAAATACTATTAAGCAATGAAACAGAGAACCAAAGCTCCTTGTAATATGAGTATCGTAAATGGAATGTTGAGCAAAATAATCCACACACTAAAGGAGACATAGTCTATGATTTCATTTACATAAAGCTCAACAAAAACAGGCAAAACTAAACTGTAGTGTTAGAAATATGTGCTTACGTAATAAAATCATATTTTAAAAAGGAAGCAAGTGATTAAATGTTAAGATGGTAGTTGCCTTTGAGAGGACAGAAAAGAAGGAATAGTGAATAGGAGGGATCATCTATGGCTTTAGAATGACAGAAAATATCCTATTTCTTCACCAGATTGTTAAGAGGGTTCACCTTGTGGTAAATCAAAGCATTTTCCATGTCTTTGTGCATTTTTTGGTATGGGTGTTTTATTTTAGAATAGAAAGCTAATCAAAAAAAGCCAGGCATGTGAGATGTAAATTCTGATTGTTTTTAATATGATTCAACTACTAGGACTAAGTCAGGGAGTATAACTTACTGTTTTGCTTCAGTGTTACCACTGATTTTTTTAAATTATGCAAAGTATCGTTACGGAGGGGGCAATGTTGTGGGCTTTCAATTATGTTTCCTGACAGAATAATTTGAAAACACAACATACAAAGCAAAATGTGGTGCTGTGCTCCAAATAAATCACAGTTTTCAGTAGAAACATCAAAATAATATTATGGTTCTGAAAAAAGTTACCACTAATTTGGTAAAAATGACTTTGCACAATTTTGGCTTGTATTTTCTCATCTTATTTATTCCCTGCACAAAGACTGACTGTGCAGATGGAGAAAGTCTGAACGTTTCCCCTTTGCTGCCCACACAGGTCACAAAGTTTACAAGATTACTAGTCCAATTTATGGAGCCTACATCACTGAGTAATCTCACTAACAAAACTGACAATTATTCCAGAGAGTTCTAAGTAACATTTAAAAATTAATTGGACTCTCTTTTCCTGTAAATCTCAACTAAAGATCAAATATTCAAACTAATGTTCCCAAGAGAAAAAAATGCAGTATATGTAGAACTTCGTCTTTTGATTTCACTATACTATATTTCCTGAACTGTGTGTGTGTTTTTTTCACTTTAAAGAAAGAACTTCTGGTTTTATTTAGGCCACTGGCATAGGAAAATTTGCTTAGGCTGTTCAGTAATTTAACATGAATAATCACGAAAAATATACAGCCTCTTTATTTTTTTTAAATGACATATGCTTTTATTTCTATCACTTTCACCTTTGAGCAGTCCATAGTTTTCTAATTTCACAAATCTTCCTGTGTCTACAGCACATTATCAAAATCTTTTTAAAGAGGTGATTAGAGAAAATTATTAGATCTAAAATTTTTTTCATAGAGCTCAGTATTTTGGAAAATGGAATGTCATCATTCAATAATTAAAACAAGTTAGAAAACATCTATAATTAACATAAGGATGTTTAAGACTCTTCAGTAGTTAAATTGGGTTGTTTGTTATTCTTACCCAAGTAAAACATGAGAAAAATAGAAAGCTCAAGAAAACCCGCAAAGATATCACTCAGAAATACCAATTTTAGTGTGATTTCTCTCGAATTCTTTGCTGTGAATGCATGTGCATTTACTTGGATGTATAAACTCACACTGTTATTTTGGCTTAAGAAATAATAGTTTATTATTTAATAATAAGTACAATAATTTAGTAATTTCTAAATAGTGCTTGTTCTTAAAAGCTGTTTCAGGTGATCAGCCACAAAGCAGAATGCTCAAATCATTGAAGGGAGAGTAGAAAGCACAAAGGCATACTCTTTGGTTCCTTTGAAACTCTCCAATACAGAGATCAGGCTGTATTGGTGAGCAACACATCACCCCCCCCCCCCCGCCTTGATAGGTAAATCCCCACAGTCGAATCACCATTTTGAAATAAATTATTTTAATTTTGTGACTTTAGAGCACTGGGATCCATAGGGAAGCCAGTATTGAAGCTGTATTAATACCAGTATCGATATGAGCAGTAAGAAGAACATGATTTTAAACAAAGAGTGACAGAAGTTGATAGTAAATACAAATACAAAGTAAATGGATTAACAACTATCTTGGGTCAGCAGGAGATCATTGTAAAGCTTCTGTGACAATACATGGAATCACTGGACCTGGGCTGACAATGTTACCATGTTACTGTACCTCACACTTGGATAACATTAGATACAAAACATTTTAAAAATTTGGTCTCTGTGCCCATATGCAGCAATGAAGACAGCTTAAGTCTGGAATGATGATCTTCCCTTTACATGTATCCAAAGTGTGGCAGGTGAACCTTCCTTGTATGTTTTGAAAGTTGTGGCTTGCTACCCAGTGAGTGACAGTTAGAAAGTTGAGCAATACTGAGTCTTATGGTCAGGGAAATTGTTGCTATACAGGCCCACGAGTCCCCCTAAGGATGCCAATAATCACTAGTTGATTTATAGTGTAAATTCATCCAGAAATTTTACTACTTTAACTATCGGTAGGAACACATTATTTACTAGATAACTTACCATTGATTGTGAGAAACCATAATAATATGTCGATTAGATATTTTTGCCAAATACTGTATGTGTTCATGTGTGTCTAAGTGATACAGAGAGAAAAGGTAGCCAGTGGCTTTGAGAAGGAAAAGAAGAAAAGGGAGAAAGAATCAAAACATGTAACTTTAGGAATAAATTTGGTTCACCTACATCAGTGCCAGCAATTTTTTGTTGTATCTGGTCTATGAAGGCAAGACAGCTGTAATATTTCATATTTCTCCTTCTTCAGGAAGGGTGCTTTGTGGAGGGAGCTTCTGATAAAAAAAAAAAAGTCAATATTTAGAGGGCACTGTTATTTTATAAAGGTGGAGATAATTCTAAAGCAAACTGGCATGCAACTATTTTTCCCATGGGACATATTAGGAAACACATTTTTCTCCCCTTGGAATAAACAACCTTTACTTCAGAGAAACTGTCCAAGGTGAAAACAAAATATGTGTGGCTTTATGAAATGTTACAGTTTTACAGCTGGTGTGAAAAAATCCATTTGGGATATTTGGTCCAATTCAGCATGAAAATTTGATCATCATCCACTTGCTGACAATACAAGTGTAAATACAGCTGTTGCTTACTTATGAAGACTAAATTTAAGAGAAGAAAACACAGAAGGTTGATTTCATTATGTTCTAAGGCAAATAATCTATTTTTAAAAATATGTACTGAAGATCATTGCTTGTTCTTGAGCTCATTTAAGCTCAGAAATGATCCCTACCCTGCAACACGCCTCTCCCCTTGTTAGGAAATGCTTCTCTTTCCCCTTCTATTGATTTGTACACTCATTCATTTGGTCCCACACACCAGCTTTTTTGGTTGAAAGAGAAGTTGAGTGACAGGTATGACTCGGGCATCCGGGCTTCTGATCCTGTGTTATAGATGGGGCTTGTTAACTTCCTGACACATGCTATTTGCTATCTGAATACTTCTTTTAAGCTCTTCATTTTTGAAATTTTTTTTATTTTGGATTATTCTCTTGATGTTTTAATATTTTATTTTTTGTAAATGCATAATTATGTTAATTCCTACAGAGTTGTAAGTTGACAGTATTCTCTTACACTTTTAATAGAATTTTTTATTATAAAAGTAATAAAAATTTATGACTTTTTTAAAAAGCTAAATCTTACCAAAGTATACAAAGTAAAATATAAAATTTCATACCTCTACTCCAAAATCCCACTGATCAGAGGTAGTCAGTAATTTTATATATCTATAATATATATGCATACATACACACACATATAAACTTTTCTATTTATATAAACATTTGTTTTATTGGACTATAATTTGGAAATTTATCTTCATTTAATGAACATAATTTATGTGTGTGAATAGTGAGATATAAATTCCTAAAAGTGAAAATACAGTGTAAAAGCGTATTGACATTTAAAAATTTGAAAGATATTGCCAATGGCTTCTTAAAGCTTACACTGATCTGTACTCTATCAAAAATTTACAAAAGGGGTGCTTTTACATTTTCCAACAAATAAAAAGAGGTACTAACAACTAATTTTTATCAACCTGGTAGGTGAAAGTAGCATATTGTGGTTTTAGATTGCATTTGTCTTATTTTTAGTGCCATTAAACATCTTTCCATGTAAATATTTACCATATGTATTTTTTTCTGCAAAATACATTTTTATATCTTAGGTTCATTTTTCTATTTTCTTTTTTGTCATTTTCTAATTGATTTGTGATATCTCCTTTTATACTAGAGAAATTTGGCTTTTGTCATAATTGTTGACATTTTTCATTAAATCGTAATTTTTTTAAAACTTTGTGTATGATGCTATTCTCAGGATTAGTTTTAAAAAATTATATGGATAAAGCTTCTTTTATAATTTCTGGATTTTATATCATACCACCATTCTGAAAGTATAAACACATTTTCTATGTTGATCTCTGGGTCTCCAATGACTTGCCTTGCTCTCTTCCTACTATCTGCCTTCCCTTTCTCCTTCCCTCGCTTCTTTTATTTCATTGTAATATTTAAATATTTTTTGCGTGTAGAATTTATTTTGACATAAGAAGTAAGGTAAGGACTCATGATTTTCCTTAAACGACTAACCAATTGTCCTGCACAATTTATTGAATTATTCATCTTTTTTTTCTCCTAATCCTTTAAAATAACCCAATATTACAATTTTTAAACAAATCATTTGGCTTGAACTTTTAAACATGGGTTTTTGTCTTAGTCAGTTCAGGCTGCATAACAAAATGTCATAGACTGTGTGACTTAAACAACAGAAATTTCTTTCTCATAGTTCTAGAGGCTGGAAGTCTGGCACTAGAATGCTGGTGTGGTCCGGTGTTGGCGGGAGTGCCCTTCCTGGCTTGAAGACAGCTGCCACCGTGCTGTGTCCTCACACGGCAAAGAGAGGAAGTTCTGCTCTTTTCCTGTTCCTATAATGACAGTCTCATCATGAGGGTTCCATTTTCATGACTTCATCTAAACCTAATTATCACCTTAAGGCCTCATCTCTAAATATCGTCACATTGAGGGTTAAGGCTTAAACGGAAATTTTGGGAGGACACCAACATTCAGTTCATAATAGTTTTCAGGAAGCATTAAATCAAATATATCAGACTATATGCAATAAAAAGCCTTATTTCATTCCTTCGAGGCAGCGAGGCTCAGCTGAGCCTTGCGGAATATTTAGGGTGACTTTTCCAGGGTACTGGTCCCCAGCAAAATGACCTGAGAAGACTAAAGTGAATTTGTTTTTGCCTTGTCTTATGATAAATAAAACCATTGAATAAATACCTCATGTAAATACTGTAGGAGGTAGAAATTAATCTAGCAGTTGTTGAGAGTTCACAAGCTCTTCTGCAGGAAAGATTTCCATTAACTGTAAATTAAAAAATAAAACTTGAGGGATCTTTGAATTTCCTATTGGGAAGTTATTATTGCTCCTTTTCAAAGGTTTCCTCATTAAAAAAATATTTCTAGGAATAAGTAATGAGTGGTTAAAGAATAACAAATATCTGTTCTGTGGAATATGATAGGGTTCAACTCTGAGAAACTAGTAAGCCATATAAATATTGTATCTGGGTCAACAAATAGCTGTTCAAAAATATCTGTGCTATTTGCTGTTTACTCTGATTGCCTTGGATAATAGTCACTAGGCAACAGGATAGTTTGCTCCTTTGCACATAGTGGCTGTTAGTTAAGTTGTTATATAACATGTCAAGGCCTGTTCTCTCTTACTGAGACTGACTGAAATCAACGCAGTCATGCAAGGAAGCATGGAACAAATGAGAGTAGAGAATGCGGGAGAGAGCACTTTTCATTCTCCAATGCCTTATACAAATATTTAGTAATGTTACTCATTTACTTTGATTAAGTAAATTTACAGAAGCTTAAAGAGAAATAATATACATAAATATTTTTTAACTGAATGTATGTCTCACCTATATTTGCAAATATCTGGGGAAAGTAACATATTGATGTCCTAGAAACCATTTTTTTTGTTGTTGTTGTAATATATATAAAGCTGATAATTAGGAAAATCCTGGCAGAACACTACGCAGTTTAAAAAAACAAACAAACAGAACTTTTCATTGAAGAATAAACTTAAAAAATGCACTAATCACAAGTGTACAGCTTGATCAATTTCACAAGCTGAGTACACCTTTATAATTGGCACCCAGCTCAAGAAACAAAAACGTCACCCCACAGAAGACAGGTTTAATCGTACAACAAGCATAGGAGAAAGGATAGTGTCAGCCTCTTTAATGGTGAGACACAGGAAGCATAGAGTGGATGAAGTTAAGGATTCTGTCATCTGGAGATTCTTTCCATCTTTTCGCCTTAAAAACCAGAATGCTTACAATGTTTATAAAGAGACGCGGAGAACGAGTGAAAGCGTTTCTGTCTGTTCTTAGGGAGACACATTTTCAGAACTGGAAGGATGCCTCATTTTGAGTACTTGTGTGGGCATTGCTCAACAAACACCCACAACTGATGAGCATATCTGATAAAGACAATTAGAACGTTTTGAAGCAGACTGAGAACACTTTGCATTTAATATTACGATAAATGACAACTTAAGAAATAACTGGTCCAGTCCGAATACTGGCTTGTGGGGGTGGAGGGTGGATGTAGGTCAGGGATGCAGTGGGATGAGATCAAAAAAGGAAATAGATAAAGATCCTTTGTAGAAGGGTTCTAGAAAGGAGAGATTGTTAGCTCATTAAAAAAACCTTACATTATCAGATTCATTGTTTATTATCTATAGTTTGTGCACATATTTTTGTTTGTCGAATTTACTGACACTGGCCACTTTTATAATGTGAGTTCTGTTTTTTTTCCCCCAAATAGTTATTTCATATTGCTTTTTAATGTCCTCAGTTAAAAACACTACTTCTAGTACTGCTTGTGAGTATTTTGAGCCAGATAGTCCTACCCAACAGACAACTGCAATAAAAGGTGCCAGAGTGAAATGCGGATAAACAAAATAACTAAATAGTCTGTTCCTGTTTGGACACACGGATTGTTTGCATAATAAAGTTTCATGTCAGCCTTGTTAGACTAATCTGCTTTTTTTTTGTTTGTTTTTATATAACAATATGTTCTTTATCAATATGTATCAAACAAAGACATCAGGTATAAGAGTTATGCTGATAGGAGTGAAACTGCTGTATCAGAGAGAACTCTTGGATTAAGCAAACAAACGCCTGATTCATGAAGGAAAATGTAATCGTTGAGTACTTAAATTCTGTTACTCATATAGAGCAAGAAGCATATGTACATGTAACCAAAGCAATATTAAGTCAAAAATGCTATTCCATGATTTTTAACATATTAAGCTATTCAAAACAAGCTTTTGTTTGGTTATCAGTGTTTGATTATATTAAGAATTTATTACTATCATTTATGAGCATAATTACACTTTAGAGATAGAGAGTTTAACTATGTGTTAGCATAGAAAGCTTAATTATCTATACTAAGAAGACAATGAAATTACATGTTAAAGCAATAATTACAGTACTAAGGAATCTAGTGCCCAATGTTCTTTAGAATTCTAATTTGTGATGTTAATTAAAACAATATATTTAAATACTTTTCTATAAAAAGTATACTCTTGAATTACAAGAATTTTTGTAGTGAGTTTATTAGGACCTAAAGAATATAATTGCAATATTAATAAACAGTGCATATTTGTAAATCAAGTACTTGTTATTAAGTACTTTTTTGATTTACTGAGGTATATTCTAATATTTATAAATGTGTACAACTTGCTGACATAATAGGGTGAAAAATGCCTAAAAGTATCAAACTCAAAAACATCCATTTTAACTTAACACTTGGCTTTATTTAGGTGTTGTGAAAGTTGATTATGGTTTCATGTTAGTTTCCTTCTTTGCTCTTCTTCTTTTTTTTTTTTTTAACAATTTTATTATAGTTAATATTTTCAGTGTTCTGTGGTTCTGGTAAATATTATTTATGCATCTGTCTCTCAGTATCTGGGTCTCACTATTCAAGGTTTATGGTTTTGTATTGGTGAAAAACTTCATTCTACTCAGAACCGTACTTGAGTAAAGAGGCTTTAAAACCAAGTCTACCAAGTCCTGGGTTGTGATACGTCACCTGAGGAGCTATTGGCTATTACTATTTCTCAGAAAACACAAATAAAAGGAAATTTCCCAGCAAACCACTCTTATTTAAGATGCTTTTAGTCTAAATATAGATGTGATGAGTCTAAGTTAACCTCGGTGACTGGTTAGGGAAATTGTCACACGATGGGAAGATATCCTTTAATTCAAGTACTTTACAAAGGTAACATACAAGCGATGTTTAAACTGTCGGTTAAAACTCCTTTCATTCGGATTGACTGGGAGCTTTTACCTAGAAGATGACTGAGTATACAGGCTAGAACAACATTAGGAATACTATCTAATCAGAGACAACAGTCAAATAACATTGCCATTAAACCTTGTTTATTGTGGGCTAGCATCCACTAGAGCAGGATTCAAATTTCGTGTTCTCCTCAGAACCCTGTCAGCTCAATCAGAATCAATCTCCACAACCCTTTTTGTCCTACAACAACTGCTTTCCCTTCTAGGCATTGTCATAATCTGCCTTATGTTAACAAATTATTTTATTCATCTTGGAATCCCCTAATATCTGAATAAGCATGAGCAGTAAAATTATTACTATGGGCATAATGGATCAAGGTCGCTAGGCAGTTAATGACCCCACCTGTGCTGGATGCCTGCTCACAGGTACTAGGCTGCTTTACTGGGGCCCTACAGTAAGAAATCTAGGAAATCCCAAATCTGAGAAGAGGTTTTCAGGCAGCATTTGCCGTTCATTAAGTTCCTTCACTGGCGTCTTGCTAATTTAAGGCAGTGCATTTTATATTTTCTTGGAGAAATATTTTCTCAGTAATACTTTTTTGGTACCAGTCAAGTAAGATTAATAAAAATTTCTGATAGTGTGCTTGATAATTCTGATCAAATGTTCAAAAGCCAAGTTGGAATTTTCTATTTTAGATTTGAAAGGACCAAATTATGTCTGTATTCATAACAGATTTTTGGAAGTACAATGAGCTTTGAAGAATAATGACTGTGAAGATAGTTATAAGGTGGTCTGCCTGGGTCCTGTTTCTCAGTTTGTTTTGCAGTTATTATAGTTGATTTTAGAGTGAAGTGCTCTGGTTTTTATTGGGCAAGCTCAACTAACTCAGAGGTGGATCAATAGTCACTGTGCTCACTGATATGGAATGAAGCTTAATTTTCTGAAAAAGCCACTGTCATTGATATGAAATGGCATTTTATTGACATTTTTTCCTCAGAAGTTAGTGTTGCTGCCTGTATTCTGAAATTTAATCTGATGTCCAGTGGGCCAGTGCTACAACAGAAGTTAAGAATAATGAATCATCCAGGGTGTCAATATCCGTTTCAAGTTCAAAACTGATGTACTGTTATTTAAAAAGGGTCTTCTGGCTTTCCACAAGTGAATAATTAGTGTCTTGGTGCTTTAAGCACTAGAAAAAATGTTTTTATTTTTCTACTTTGTCACTGAGTGTACAGCGGTGAAATTCTCAAAATTATTTTGAATTTTGTGGGAAGGACGTTAATCTGTTCACGTGCTAAATCATTTCCCCTAGAAACTGAAATCAACTTAACAGAAATTTTATAGGTCTAAGCATATTTTAGATGAGTATCACTAAAGATGATATTTTTATGTGACTACATTTATGACTCTATGACTCAGACCAAGAGGTCTTTCTTTTGTAGCTAAGACTAAGTCTGAATCTCAAATATGGTAAGGCCAAGGTTATGATTATGTATAGTAAATGACTACTGTACAGGTGGAACAAGAGCTGGGGATAGTCCCAGGCAGGTAACAGCAATGCCATCTTGTGGTGAACTTCCTTCCACATTTTATTTCCTAGGTGGGTGGCAGTAATATAACACACTAATGAACAAAATCAACCTCAGACAAGGAAAGATTCCAAATATTTGGAAAAAAGTGAAATGTACACTTAATTGCCCAGTCACTTTTAAATAGTCAGACACGAGATGTCATGCAAACAAAATGTATAAGTCAATCTATTTGTTTTTATGTGGTTATAATCTTAACCTGGCTAACAATAAATATTTCTAATTGATTCTGCTGCTGATAGACAGTTTATCTTTTTGGTAAACACAGATTTTCTGTAAAAAGCCCAAACTACTGAGGACCCCATATAATGAGTTATTTTTATCAATATCAGTTCTCTTAATATACTCCATTTTTCTAACTTAAGAATATTCCTAGAGAGTCCAGTTTATGACCAAACAAACAAAACCACTAAACTCCAAAATAATTAGCAACTTTGCCATTTAACTTCAGTTACTTTAAAATCTAAGTTATTAATACAAGGCAAACTTGCTCTGGATTGTTCTAAACAAAGGCTTTAAACACTAGCAGGTGCAAACTGATTAAGCTTCAGGATCTAGAACTTATCTAAAAATGTGTTACATATGCATATATTTTCACACTGTATCTTCTCCTGGCTGTCCTGTATATAGCACTATGCAGAAATGCTAACACCCATAAGGACCTTCCAGATAAGTTTCCATTATTCTTTCTACAGTTAGAATACTGCTCCCAGCTGAGTACTAGCTTATTCCACCAGCAGGAAAAGAGTATTTTCTTTTCTTATTAATCTAGCAGTTGATTCATCAATCTTGGCTCAGCAACTTGTTGGGAATGAAAAGTTAATTAGACAAAGTACTTTTTGCTTTTGTTATATTTAATACCTTAAAAACAACAGCAAACCAGAGAATTCTGATTATACTCCCTATCAGTAAAGCTGAACCCGTCACACTCTAAGGGAGAGCCACATCTTCAGACTTTTTCTTAAGTCGAAAGGATTTAATGGGTACTATCTTTAACTTTGATTTTATCCTTGACTCAAAATTGGGTCTTACTTGACCTTTGTAGTTCAAAGTATTTCCCAATATTATTTTTCACTGAGATTGAGAAGTTATCTCTTCTAGTCCTAAAAATTCCTGACTTTGTTGAATTTATTTCTTTTCATATCTGCTTCTAAAGTGACCAGTTCTAGTCTGAGCTCTTCTCTGTCTTGTAATACTTTGACAAATGCAGCCAAAAGCAACGAACACATGGTCTGTTTTACAACTTTTTCTCCAGGGATAGAAGTGCATTAGGTACATAATATGCCTTCCAAGTTGTCACAGGCAACAACTTTACTTAATATTTCACCACTACATATCTAATAACAGTTTCCTTTCCTCCTGCTACCCAGCTCCTAAGCCAAAGCGACCTATTTTATGTTTCAAACTAGGGCAAGATCTTGCTTCTAAGCACCAACTTCTCTATCAGGGAAAAACAGAATTCATCTGTGGTAACAACCAACATCAAAATCTTAGAGGTTTAAAAAACAAAAGTCTATTTTTTTCTCATGCTATATATCTTTCATAGCTTAGCTGTAGGCTTCATACCTTCTCACTTGACCTGGGCTGACTGAGCAGCTACCATTTCAAACATTGCTAGTTATCATGGCAAAGGGAAAAGAGCTCCTGTCTCTTACTGACAGTTAAATAATCTGGCCATTTACGATTCTGTTGACAACCCATTAGCCAGAACTGGTCACATGACCACACTCAACTAGGGTTCAGGATGTTCAATCCTACTGTACACTTGGAAGACAAAGAATAGGAAATATTTTGTAAATACCACTATGCCCCCCACATACATTGTCACATTGTTTTGTAACAATTACTCATGTATTAAGTTTGTGTCCTTTATTTATTTTTTATAGCTTTACTGAAATACATTTCACACGTCATAAAATTTACTCATTTAAAATGACAGTTTGGTGCTCTTTAGTATAACTGTGGAGTTTTGCTTCCATTACCACAATCTAAGTTTGGTATATTTTTATTATTCCAAAAAGAAACTTCTCAATATCCTCTTTCTCCTAGCTTCTAATAGCCATTAATCTACTTCCTGTCTATATGGATTTGCCTATGCTGAACATTTCACATAACTATAATCATACAATATGTGGTTCTTTATTACTAGCTTTTTTCACTTACCATGTTTTCAAGGTTCATCCACGTTGAGGCATGTATCAGTACTTCATTTTTTTATAGTAATAATCTTTTATTACAAATGGTTTCCAAATGATCAGGAAAGCAATAAAATTATGACTTAATTTCAAAAATATAATTTATTTTGGTACATTTGAATCACATAATTTATGCTTCATTTTATGCAGTGCCAGCAGCAGCTTCCACTAAACTCCATAATCATTTTTTCTAAGACATTCCACTTTTCTGAACTACTAAATTTTTTTTTAATTTATTTTATTTGTTTCCAGTATACGGTACATTGGTTAGACATTTATATAGCTTATAGAATGATCCCCCTGATTACTCTATCTTCTGTCTGGCTCCGCACTTAGCTACTACAGAATGTTGATTGCATTCTCTATGCCGTGCTCCTTTATCCCCATGACCATCTATCAGCTATTAATTTGTACAGTAGTTTCATTTTTTAAATTGCCAAATAATATTCTGTTGAAGATTATACCGCATTTTGTTTATCCATTCATCAGCTGATGATCATTTAGGTTGTTTTTACTTTTTGGCTGTTACAAATTATGGTACTGTGAACATTTAAGTACAAGTTTTTGTGTGGACGTGTTTCATTTTTCTCTGATACGTACTTTGAAGTGGAATTGCTGAGTCACACAACTGTATGTTTAGCATTTTGAGGAACTGTCCAACATTTTCCAAAGTGACTACACCACTTCACATTCTCACCAGTAAAGTTTGAAGTTTTCAATCTCTTCGCATCCTTACCAACCACTTTTTTTAATGTTAGCCATTCTACTGAGTGTGAAGTGGTGTCTTACAGTTTGAGTTTGAATTTCCCAAATGGCAAACAGTGTTGAGCATCTTTTCACATGTTTATTGGCCATTTCTACATCTTAGGAGAAATATCTGTTAAAATCTTTTGTTCCTTTCTTTAAAAAATTAGTTATTTGTCTTTTTGTTGTTACTTTTTAAGATTTCATTATATATTCTGGATACAAGTCTCTTGTCAGATATATCATTTGCAAATATTTTCTCCCATTCTGTGGGTTGTCTTTTCACTTTCTTAATGGTGTCCTTTGATGTACAAAAGTTTTTAATTTTGATGAATTCTAATTCGTTAACTTTTCTCTTTTCTACAGTACTTTTGGTGTCATACCTAAGAAACCTTTACCTCAACCAAGGTCACAAAGATTTACTTCCATGTTTCATTCTAGAAATTTGGTAGTTTTCACACATTCATTTAGGTCTGTGATCCATTTTGAGTTAATTTTTGTTATAGTGTGAGATAAGGGTCCAAACTCCTTCATTTGCACATAAATATCTAGTCCCAGCATCATTTCTTGCGGGGGGGGGGACTATTCTTTCCATATTGAATTGTGTTCAGATCCTTGTTAAATCAATTAACCATAAAAGTGTGGACGCTTTTCTGGACTCTCAATTCTATTCTATTGGTCTCTATGTCTATCCCTGTACCAGTATCTTTGTTGTTTTAGAGGGAGAATGAATTCACCAAGATCCTTACTCCACTATTCCAGAAGTCAATGTCTTTCTTTTTTTAAATCATGAATTCTTTGAACCAAAATTTGTATTGATTCATCTTTGTAACTTTATTGCCTGATGGAGTGTCTGTAAGTATTCAACACCATTTAATTAGGGAATGAATGACAAATGAATGAGTGTGTAAATAATATAATTCATGTTTTTAAAACTCTCAGCCTCCTCCTCTAATTAAACTTAAAATACTTATTATAGCAATTATAATAGTTATAAATTATTTTCAAGAATAAAAAAAAAAAAGAACTGCATGATATTTGCCTGTATATTATTATTCTATCACTTTTAAAAATCACTTAATGTTTTCTAAAATACTTTCATATATTTTAATTTATTTAATTTCCCAGCCTGTAGGATATATTGTCAAATATTTAAGCCAGGTATCTGTGTATGGGGAGAGAGCTAAAATAAATTAATACTTTTCTTCACACATTCTAAGTTCTTCTAGCTGAGTTAATAACCAAATTAACAGAGATAGATTAATAGGAGAAAATCAAAGTTTTAATACATGTGTGTGGGGAATTCACATAAGTGTGAAGATTCAAAAGAAAGAAAGGTAACATGGGGTGTATAAGATATTTAAGACTAAGAAGAAAAGAGGGAGCATGTGGTATTAGATTTCAGAAGTGAGAATGGACGATTTACAGGTACTTGAGGAAGAATAGAACACACGTCAGGTGAATTCTTGCTGGGCGGCTCAGAAATGATGGGACAAAGAGGTAACTAGCTAACTGGTGCCTACCTGATGTCTTCCTAGTTAGCATACTTAATTCAAATTAGGCTAAGATAACCTTCTAAGAGTTCTATTCTGAAGCATGGACAGGAAAGGGGGAAGGACCAATGTTCTTTCTGGGGATTGTTTCTTAATAAACAGCTTAAAGTCAGTATTCCAAAAAGAAGCCTCAGGGGGACAAAATTTTGATTCCCTTCATATAATTATCTACATTTTATGGAAGCAGAAGTCAAAGCTTCAAGCAGTCAAGTGACTTGACAAAGATTACACAACAGGTAACAAGAGAGGTATTGCTAGATCCCATGTTGTCATATTCATATTACAGAGCTCTTTCCAGGGTCCTCCTTAGACCTTTAGTCCTATGGGTAAAACTCCACTCTTGCTCTAAGTAGATAGATATTAATTACTAAGTTGAAGGGCTCAGGTATATAGTTAGCACCAGTACATAGTACCTATTAATTATAAAATTATAATGAAGATAAACAAATATATAATGAAGGAAAACCAATTAAAAGGTAATAATATAAGACGAAGTTAAAAAAGTAATAGAATTCCATAGTCTTTCATCTGTAACCCTTGGAACAGATGCATTCCAAATATTGGAAATTTTTAGAAAGCCACTCTCATGCATATATTATGCATTATGTCCCATTATCAGTAAGTTGTAGAGTAATAACCCATAATCAAACACTTTAGTATTTCTGCAGGAAAACATAAGAATATTCCTAATAAATTGAATAAATAAGTCTTATAAATAACACATCAATTAAGTTTTACCACCAAACAACTGTAAATAAATTTTAAAAAATAATAATCTTATAGATGCCAGGGATTCTGGATTTAAAAATTATTGATATGGTATCAAAGACTGTTTAAGGCAAGATACATGCACTGATTGGCTGATGAGGATTGAACTAACAGACATACAAATGATATAAAAATGACATGCTAGCAAATAATAATTATGTTTTTTCTCCAAATTCCTATTAGATGTTTTGCATTGTTCTACCTAACACTCAGAAAAGCTTTGCATGTTTGGAGTAATTAATCTTATTTTATAAGTAAGAAGTGGAGAATCAGAGAAGTTAAGAGATATGCTCAAGGTCAGACGGGTCAGAAAGATTAAAACACAAGTTTTTCAAAATTTAAAAGCCTCTGATCTTCCCACGGCACAATAATTATGTTATTAAAATAAAAGGTCTATTCCCTACATTATCTGAGAAATAGGACTCGAAGAAAGGTCTTCATCAAATGCTGGCTATCAGATTACATATTTTGCTGTCTTATGAAAAATATAATACATTATTGATAATAGTGCTTTATAGTAAACAAAAATATTTCAAACTATATATGCAGAAATTAAACATTACGTGGCTCTGACATAGATATTCAAACATATGAAAGATGTTCAAGACATACCATATCAGCAAGGAGCAGATTAGGCATCATAAAGGAATGGAGCAGCTCTTTACACTAGTAGAAGTACAGAAAATGATCCTCAAGTTGCTTTCCAGAAATAATCCATCAGTAGGTAGTTTCATGATTTTATTTTAAAGTAGTTAGTCCTATGTTAATATGAAAAAAAAATTATTTAAAGCAAACATCTGTAGCTTAATAGCTCTCATAACTCTAGCCTGGTCCTTTTCCTGGATCTCTGTAGGGTTGAGTGCATGCTTCACACATACTGACACTTAATTCTAAGTAGTATAAGTCTCTATTTCATGTGAGTATGACTCTCCCTGATTAGATTACAGTCTTTCTGAGGGCAGGAAATTGTGTACTTTTTTTGAATTCCAGAGACCTAGCAGAGTACTGGGCATATGGTCTGCATTTAACATTTTGAAAAAAATTAAACCTGACCCATTCATTTTGATGAAGCGCTTTACATTAGGATTTCTTCTTTTTACCAACCTGTTCTCTAATGACTCAAATTGTGAAACCAAATCCCAACCTCATACCAATTTATACCCTGAAATAAATATGAATGCATTCTGGCTGCTTCTTGTTACATTAAAGCTGAGTTTGATAATATGCAGAACAATTTATGAAGTTTCTTCTCATAACCTTTCTAAAAGCTGTAGTAGTCATGATTTGAGTTTACTTTGAGCATGTGATGCTCAGAGATTTTCTTTTTAGGATACCTCATCTTAAAATAATAATAATAATACCTCAATAATCATCCATGATCAAAGTATTTTTTAAAATGCAGTGCTATTGTAGCAAACAGAATCTCTGCCAATGCAAAAACAAATCTTGTGAATATATATAGCATTTAACTCTAGTCTGTTATAGATAAGAAAGTTAAATTTTATGTATCTTTTTCTTAGAAGGTTGTTCCAAGCTGACAGTTAAGTCTTGAAAGAGATTCAGTAACATAAAAAGCGAAACAAGTCGTGTTTTAGGCTTCCTGAGCAACTGAATTATTTAGATATTTTCCAATATAAAATTCTTTTTGCATTTCTCTTTCTGAATCCTGTCTGTAATATTTTTCTCCTAAAACTTCATTCTTTGAAAATAGCTGAACAATTTTATCTAGGAGTTACTGACCTATGTAAGTGGAGGGAGGGACTCTCCTTGTCCAGAACAGATACTTGATCAGTATAAGTCAGTGGCACCCACCATTTATCAATCCCTGATGTGTTCCAGCTCTGTTACACAATTTTTATAACTTTTCTAATTTAATCAATACAATGGCCCTCTCGTATTAGCCTCTTTCTGTACACGATGTAACTAAGGCCCATTGCTGTTCATCAACAGGCCCCAGACTTTTAATGGCACATGTTCTCAGGGGAGAGGAAAGGAGAGAGAATATGACAACTCTAAGCTAATTGCTAAACATTTTAATGTTATATTTTACAGGAATAAAAAAATGTGCTTAAGAAGGGATCTAAAATCAATCTTAACATATTTTTCATGGAACTTTCTATTTTATAGAAACGATCATTTAAAATTATTTTCTCTATTGAGGAAAGCATTTCTGTTTTAATAACTGCTTTTTTCATGCAAATTTGAATAACTTTTATGATATAGATTTTAGTCCAGTGCCTGAAACAGAAATAGCCTTTCAATATTTACTAAATGAGAATGGAATATAAAGAGTAATGCTCCCTTTATTCTAGCCCCTATCAATTGCATTCCTCTTCCCAAAGGTAACAATCATGAACAGCTATATTTGATTCCATTCACTTTTTTTCACTTTGCAATAACATTCATATATGTACAAATAGAATAAGATATGATTTTTATACTTTTGAATCATGCTAAATATATTTTTCACAGCTAGATTTTTAAAATTAAGAATACATCTTAAATATATTTTCATGCCAGATTAAATGCATTCCTACCTTTCTTCTTTTCCTCCTTTCTTCCTTCTTTTACTTATGACAATAAGCAGAAAAAGGTTTTCGTAATAGAGTAATAGAATCCAAGAAAGGAAAGGTCATTTAAGGCCAGATATGGAAGGTCTTGAATCTTTGGCTAAAGTTTTTGGACATTATCCTATAAGGGAGCACTTTTGGGGAAAAAAAAATTACTAAAAATTACTTGGTAGTTATATTGTAAAAGTATGGTAGAACTATGGAGAGTAGACTTGTATTATAAGTGAAAATATATACACACACATATGTATATACATATATATGTATATATATATATTTTTTTGTTATGGTGACATTGCTTAACCAAATCCAATAAGTTGCAAGTGTACAATTCAACAGTAAGGCTTATATATATTGCATTGTGTGCTCATTGCCCATAGTTAGAGTTCTTTCTGTCACTACAATTTGACCCTTTTTATCCTCTCTACCTCCCTTCTCCCCTCAACTCTCTGGTAACCACGAGTCTATTTCCATGTCCACGAGTCTCTGTTTGTTTGTCCTGTTTGTTTGTTGCTTTTAGGTTTATATCCCACATATAAATGACATCATGTGGTTTTCAACTTTTTCTGTCTAGCTTATTTCACTTAGGGTGATTATCTCAAGCTCCATCCATGTTGTCGCAAATGGCAGTATTTCATCTCTTCTTATGGCTAAGTAATATTCCATTGTATATAGATGATTGTATAAAGAAGATGTGGTACATATATACAATGGAAATATATTATAATTGCATGTTCTTTCTTAGACAATTAAATTTATTTCTTACAGTTAAAATTTAATTCATACCTAGTAAACAATCACTGATTAATTCTCTAATAATTTCTCAAGAATTTTAGATTTAAAACTCATCTCAATGGAGACAAAAGTAGCATCATCCTATTTATATTCTGAAAGGACTGCTGTGTGGAGGACAGCCTGTAGGAGGAGGACAGAGTGGAAGCAGGGAGATTGGTCAGGAGATTGTTACAAGGGATTATGATGGCTTGGCCATAGTGGGTTGTGGTGAGGTAGTGGGGCATGGTATAAGAGATATACCTGTTGAAGAAAGGGAAGAGCAGTGTCAGAATGACACCAAAGACCTGGGACCGAAAGCCCAGGAAAGCTGAAGGGTAAAGAAGGACAGAAATCCACTATTCAGCATTAAGAGTATCCATTTAGTCATAAGTATTCATGTTTTTCTCAAAAAAATATGTTTTGAAATCATTATAAGATTGGTTTCATTGATCATTAACAGAGGAAATTCTAAGCTTTTCTAACAGACCTCCAAAATTCAGGGTTTAAAACAGAGAGAGGCTTATTTCTCTCTCAGGTATCACTCTAAAGTAAGCATGTCAGGCTGTGGGCATCTCTATCCCACATGGGGTTTAAGGACTCATGTTCATTTCATACTGAGGCTCAACCCTCTCCTAGGAGGTGATAACACATTGTTAGTTGCCTGTAAAGACAGGATCACAGACATGTTTGGATTTCAGCTGGTGGGAAGGAGGTCAAGAACTTGGAAGTGCATGCCCACTATCTGGCCCAGAAGAGGCCCAAATTATTTCTACTTACATTCCATTGGTAGTAACTCAATCACATGGTCACATTCTCTGTGAAGAAGTCTGAGAGATGTTGTTTAGTAATGTGTCTGGATATAATTTTTTATTGTGGTTAACTGTAAAGAACAGATTTTGGTGGATACCTGGAAATCTTTTTTGTACATATACAATTTTATTGAGAGTCTATTTCATGTCAGTGTCTGGCTACATTAATAGGAGGTTTTTGGTGTGAACAACTGTCAGACATTGTATGTGTTATGGCATTAAAATTTTGAGAATTGATGAAGTTCCTTTTCTCCTGACCCCTTTTTAAGCCCTTGATAATAACTGATTTGGATTCATGGCTCTAATTACCTGTGTAGGGAACGGTGCAGCACAGAGAATAAGAATGTTGTCACTGAATGTGATTGGTCCTCACTGAAGAATGACACATCAGCAATCTGATTTACATGTCAACCTAGGGTGAGTTCTTTCAGTGTGAATCTGGTTTACTCCATCAGGACTGGAAAAGCTGAGGGCCAGTCCCTGTGTGACTGCAAGCAGCATTCTGCATGCTTACTTGCTTCTTCTCCCCTTCTCCTCCTTTCCCTATCAGCTTCCAATAGCCCTGAAATAACTCTTTAATTTAAGAGATTTGTCCCTAAATTTAAATCAACTATTTGTAGGTCATTCAAGTATGAAGTATTTTATACACGAGGCTCTGCCATCTTGACCTTATTGCCTATAAAAATCATTTACCTTATCATGATTTCATAGTCGGTCTGTACTTCACTTAATGTTTCTATCGTATTTTCTCTTTCTTCTCTTTCTCTTTACAAAGCCATAAGGTTTTAACATGGAAATATGAATCTAGCAAGCAGAACCTTCTCTGAGCTCTGTGCAATAGACAAGAGCATATAAAATATCAGACATTGTGTTACGGGAGCCCATCCCCTGTTAGTGCAGCTGGCAGGTGATGTTTTCATGGTGGTAGGTTGCATCTAAATACACAAGTGTTTAAAATACACAAGTGTGTGAATTACTTCTCTTTTTTTAAGGTTCACTATCATCTCTGTGTGCTCTTCTCTCAAGGACACATGGGTTTACATTTAATTTGCTTCTGCCCAATTACTCTCATTATATTTATGCAGATGCTAATATTTAATTATTGTTCATGCTACTGTTTTCTGAACTCAAATAGCATCTGTTTGGATGTCTCACAGGGAGTTCTCAGAAGACTTTAGTTCTTCTCCAAGAAACCTTGTTCAAATATTCATCTTTGATATCTTCTATTATTAAGTGAGTTATCAGGAGAAACTCTGTCATTTTCATGCTTATATTCTCAGAGAGACCAAGCCTGAATGCCAAAAGATACAAAGAAAGTACAGATAGCAGTACCCATCCTGAGTCGGATTAAATGAACAATCTGCTAATGCATGTGCAAAGACTTGAGGGCACAGTGTAGGGTGCTAAGGCACCTGTTTAGACTCAGGAGGGAGACATTTTAGAAGTTGAATCTTATTTTATACATGGCCTCCAAAGAGATCAATTTAAAAAGACAAAAGAACAAGGGTAAATTTCAAACTTGTTAACATGGCATACACATCCACATTTGGTGAATTCCATCTGTCCTTTCAGCCTCATTCCTGAATGCCCTTGCACTCTCCACGCCTCTCTCCCAGTTCATCTCTCATGTTCTATCATGTCTCAGTGCTTGGCACACATAATAGATACTCAGTAAATATTTGTTGAATGAATGGAATTAATTCCTGTTCCTTCCCTTTGTGCCTTTCCTCAGCCTGGTATGTCTCTTTTCCACCTCTGCATCTGGTTGACCCTTAATTGTGAAGCCTTCACTCAGGTTGTGTCCCTGATGATTTTTCTCCCCATGTCAACAGGCTGGGAGTCAGTGCCTTTTCTCACTGCTCCAGAAATTTTTACCAGGTTTCCATTTATCAAATGTCTTCATGACTATTTATTCATGCTTGTTTTCTTTACCAAGTTGTCAGGTCCTGGAGGGCAAATACAGGATTTGATTGGCATTGGATATCCAATACTGAATACATTTATTATGGGCTTATCAACCCATAATAAAATGAAACTGCAGGAGAGACCAAAATATTCTTTTTGGTATTAGACTCATTCCTTTCCCAGTTGATAAATTTTTCTTGGGGAATTTAATGGCCACAAAAGATTTCTTGGTGGACATAAATCAACCCCAAGGGAGCAGGGTAAGCTTCTTGAACATTTTCATTAAGTTAAATGAGTCACCCTTCCTTTTCCATAATAAAATATTGACCTGTCAAGCAGAACTAAATACCCACGTCAGTCAGCACTCTTCTCTCTTGAAGACTGCTAGACACATACTGCTGGATTCTTAACTTTCCATAACTCCTCTGTCTAATAGGAATAGACATTTATTATTTGTGGCTACCCCAAACACCTGTTTTGAGAGTTTCCTACATTATGAGTTTTACCTACTAAAGGTTAAAAAAAATTAAAAATTCCCAAACCTAGGTTCCCTTACAGCGTGGGACAGACATGTGACTGGCTTAGTTTCACTAGTCAGACCACAGCCATCTAGGCTTGGATTTGGAAACAAGCGGTGTGAAAAGGCATTCCTGCACAGGGAAACAGGATGGCGAAGACATGTGGTTCATCTGGCATCCGGTCCCAAATGTCATATGTGCTCGTGAGGGGGCTGTGGTGTGCTCACTCTTGTGACTGTTGGATATCTGTCCTGGATCCTTGGCCTTCTGGCCTATCTGACATTTCCGTGAGTGACTTTATATTATTTAATAAAGTTATTTTTTGCTTAACCTAGCCAGGATGGATTTTGTTGTTTTCATCTAACATTCCTATTCAACACTTTCATAATGTTTCTTTAATTCTAACAGCCATCTAGAAAAATGTTGCTTTCTAATTGTTCCTGCGAAGGCTTCTGTGCATGATATTTAGATCCCTTAAGTGCTATGGAGGTTATTCCTTTTGTGATTTTGCCTGTTTCTCTTAATTTGTGTTGCTTCTCTCATTTACCATTCATTTAATAAACAAAACAAAGCAAACACTATTTAAGCAGAATAGGATAGTAGAATGAATACGGGCTTTAGAGACACAGAGGACTGAGTTTAGGTCCTGGCTCTGTTGCTTATTCATCCTATGACCTTGAAAATTTTCTTAACCTCCCTGAGACTTCTTTAGAAGAGGTGGAAACATTGTTTATCCTGCAGGGTTGTCATTAGAATGGAATGAGACAATATATAGACAACTTCTGGTACACTGACTTCCACTAAATAGGAACTCACAATACACTATTCTTGTTAGTCTCCTTTGGTTGACTTTGAAAGATACCCAGGAAAAACAAGCTTGTTTCTTTATTAGACCAAGTTCCTCTACTCAACAATTTACAATCACTTCCCTACTGAAGCTATTGCCTACTGAATTAATTCTCAAATTCTTACCCTGGAATTTAAAATCTTCTTTTGCCTGATCTTATCTTACCTCTTTAGCCTCATCTCTTATAATTTGTTTGCAAGAGACTTTTGTTTTAATTAGCCCAGTGACTTCATCCTCCACCACCATTCTGACTGCTCCCCCCACTTTATTACACCTATTCAAGCCAACCCCCTTCCTCTCTGCCAAGCCAAATCCAACCCCTCTGTTATAGCTTAACTCAAGTTCTCCCTCACCACATATTGATCAATTTTGACATTAACTGGTTATATCAAGTATTTTAACTTAATAAATAATGTATTTGTAAGCAACCATTCAGAGAATTCTTTCTATCACCAGATAAGTGCTTTGCATGAACTATATCATATAATCTTCACAACAAAGCCATGAGGTAGGAACTAATAGTATTTTATAGATGAGGAAACTGAGGTACAGAGAGGTGAGCAATGGAATCAATTTAATTTGGCCTGAAGTTACCCAGCTAGAAAATGGCAAAGTGAGTTTCAGACCCAGGAAATCTCATGTCAGAGCTCAACCTCTTTACTACATTGCAATCTTTAAGGAGGGGACACTGTCAGAGATTTCTCCATATTATATCTCTTGGTATAGAAATGACAGAAAGAAATATATACCAATTTATTATATAGAGCAGAATGAATACAAAAGAAGGTGAAATGAAATAAGGTCAGAGGTCTGATTAAGAGGGACCTTGTATGTCATGATCTTAATGGCACCGCCACTGTCTTCTCCACCACTACCGCCGCCACCAAAGTGTAGAGCAGTAAGGTCTACTAAACAGCAGCAGCAACATGCAGGACACAGCGTATCCTGCAGGACACAAGGTGCAGCATCAGTGAGTACTCTGCTAGCATAGAAAGGGTGTCACTGCTACTCTGAAGAGCAGGCTACTCTCCTCCGTCCCTGCTTAAGGCATCTCTCCATAAGAATTTTATACTCATGGTGAGGAGTGTGGCTCAGTGGAAATTTCCCATGATTTAGAGACTAAGGACATGAGTTTGAGTTCTAGCTCTCCCACTCACACCTAATTCTAAGATGTAGGTGAGGTCCAGTTTCCTTATCTCTAATAATTTTCCTGTTCATAATCTTTTTATGATATCCTATTCCCTATTGGACAGTAAAAGGATTAAATTCCCTTTCTACCTTATGAAAGCAGAGTATATGTGTAAAGAGTCGCTGCCAGCACTAATGGAGATATTTAACAGATATATGAGACATATTAGAGTATATGGAAAAAGTAACAGCCTTAAAAAGGAATTTTGGATTCAAACTGAATTATAGACTGGATTTCTAGTGCTAGGTAACATATATGACACACCATACTCTGGGTAATTTAGACCCAAAGAGATCCTCTTTTGGATGGGTGATTTTCCATTTCCGAATGGTAATTATAAACTCTGACAATCTGAGTTATATAATTATTTTATATTCTTCTAAAAATATTTTGCCACTTTTGTGTATTACAGTTATTTTGTTTGAGCCATTTTCTTAAGGAATTTTTTCCATTGAGATATCCTAAGCCAACAGGGAAATTATTTCAATGAATAAAGTTTGCTTTATAATCAAATTTTCAAAGTTGAAAAAGAAATCATACACTCATATTATTATTTTTATTTCAGTTTTGGTGTGGAAATGAACAACTCTCCTTAGGAAATCAAAATGAAATAGGTTTTATTTTTACATTTCAATTTAAAATAAAAATCCAAATTAGTTAACAGGCGATACAATTTACATCAACCTTTTTCTTATGATTATCAGATGCCTTGTGAAGACCTCATCAGGCATCACTAATGTTAACTAGTATTAGGGGGTATAAGTCACATATAGTACAACTTATTCAAGAAACTGGTTGCAAATGTGGGTTCCTGAGGGGAACAGTTCTAGCCTGGCTTATTTCTTTTTAATAATATTAGCTTCTGTTTCTATGGAAACTGCACATCCTGTTTGGCTGTTTGCAGAAAATGTCTTTAGATTTATTAAAATAGATTCAAATAGTTAAAACCAATAGTAGCACTCTGCTCTGAGTATAATATTATATAGACATATTCACAGGTAAGTCAAACTTTATTATAGGAAACTATGCTGATATAAAGTGCCAATTACAAGGAGGATTTATGTTTTTGAATTTCTATTTGTTTCTAAAATACACTGAAACTCAAAGAGGGAAATTGTTATTTTGAAATCATTTGACTCAAGTATACCAATAGAAAAATGGACAAAGGATAAAAACCAGTATATGTGTGGATATACACACACACTATATGTTTATATATACAATAAATATGAAATATATGCATAAACATATTTATAAATAATAGATGTATTATATGTGGCTAATAAACAAAAAATTATTTTACCTCAAGATATGCAACTTAAAATAAGAACAAAATATCAATATTTACTTTTTGATTTTCCAAGATGAAAAAGCATGATAAAACCCAGAGAGGAAGAGTCGTGGGGAAAGAGACACATGGGGAGAATACAAATCAGAACTAAATTGATGCAAGTTTCTGAAGAGCACATTGACAATATGTGTCAAAAAACTTAAATATATGCAAGTCATTTGACCCAGGCATTTATCATCTAGAAACTTTACCTAAGGATTTATAAAGAGGCAATCTAAGAAGGATATTTATCATACTATTGTTTATAATAGAAAAAATAAAAACAAAATATGGAAATAAGAAAAATGTCTTTCATTAAGGAATTGTTTAAATTGATCATGCTTCATGAGTTATGTTCCCCCTCTTCTTGCTCATTGGTGTTTTTCTATTTCCTAGCTGAAGGCCCAGATGCTCAATATTGTTGCTGAATGAATTAAAATGATGGTAGTGAACTATAATTACCTAGAAAGATGTCCATGGTATAATAAATGAGAAGTAACCAAATAGAACATAAAATATCATCAATTTTTTATTTAAAATATCATCACCATGTCTATATGGTAAACTCTATAATAATATATACCATGATGAGGGAATCAGAAAGTGATTCATAAGAAATGGACCATGAATGTGAAATAGATTTATAAATACCTTAATTGATGTATTTTGTTGATATTTTCCTTTTATGTATATACAAAGAATGGCATATAATAAAAATTGATGTCTAAAAACCTCTAAAATCATTCTTCTAATAAGTATAAATTAAAATTCTACACAAGAAAACATTATGTGATAGTTCAATGTTGGTTTTGCTTTTTTTTCCTTAGAAGTACTTAAAAAATGGTGTGTCTAACAATTTATAATTTTGTACTTTTCCTGAAATATGGTACCTCTAGATTGAACTATTGCAGCAGTATTTTAACTGGGCTCTTTATCTCCTTCCAATTCATCTCACATATTCACAGCAGATTTACTCTCTAAAGCATCAATCTAATAATTCTATTTGCTTTTTCAGAAAATGTCAATGCTTCTCCTTTGAGTACAGGTTTAAGATCTGTTATGGACTAAATGTTTGCATTCCCCTAAAATTTATATACTGAAGCCCTAACCCTCAATATGATGATATTTGGAGGCAGCGCTTTTGGAAGGTAATTATATTTAGATGAGGTCTTGAGAATGAGGCCCCCATGATAGAATTAATGTTTTTATAAAAAGAGGAAGAGACACCAGAGCTCTCTCTCTGCCATGAGTATACAATAAGAAAATGGCTGTCTGCAAGCCAAGAAGAGGGTTCTCAGTGGGGAATTGGCTGGCACCATGATATTAGACTTCCCAGCTTCCAGAATTTTGAAGAATAAATTCCTATTGTTTAAGCCCCCCAGTCTGTGATATTTTATTACAGCAGCTTGAGCTGACTAAGACAAGATCTGGACTCTTCATCAAGGCACAGAAGGGGCCCTCTGTGATGGAGACTTCACGAGTTCCAGTCACCACATACCCAGCACCTCAACGTCCTCTGCATCTATCTACCTCTGTTTCTTTGTTTGTATTACTCTGTCTACCCAGATTACTCCTCTAGAACCGCACCTCCAGTCTTTGCCCCAGGAAATCTCACTCCTGTTTCAAAATCATCACCTCTACAGAGGCTTTTCAGATTTGTAAACGAATTGTTTTATTTATAAACGAATTGTCATTTTACTGGAAAAACATAATAGGACATTGATTATAACACTTATTAAAAACAGTTATGTTTAGTTGTAAATTCGAAACACATCTGTGTCTAAATCACAGCTTATTTGGTTATTTCTTTTCTGCTTTTTTACCTGACCAGATACTATGTACAACACTAAGCAAGTACATAATAAATATTTGTCGAGTAAGTGTTGGATCTATTAAACTCTTCTATCAGAGTTCAAAACCTAATGTTAAAATATATTTAAATATAATTTGAAATATGGTTTTCTCCACAAAGCTAATACAATTTGAGGCTTCAAACTCCTTTATTTCAGCATGAGGAATCTGAACTTGGTCGAATATAGATTGCTAACGACACAACCACAAGGGTAATCATAGCTCTCACTGTGTACCAGGCCCCGAGTTGAACATTCTACAGGCATCATGGCATTTAATGCAATAAGAATTCTATTCTGTATATTATATTAGTACTTCCACTTTACTGATGAGGAAACAGGCTTTGAGAGGCCAAGTAATTTACTGAAGGTCACCTAGAGAGAATCAGTAGAGCCAGGTTTCAAAGCCAAGTCCATCTGAATTTAGTTTGTACTCTTAGCCTCCAAACTATATTGCCTCTTAATACATTTTTTTATTTAACATTTTTTCAGCCTTTGCGAAACATAAAAATTAAAAAAAGTGACTACATTTGAAGCTACAATTTAAATCAGCACAATTCTCACTTTTTCTACTTGATTAGACTTGGCCCTTCTTGGATTATCAGTTTCTCTGACTCTAGCATAAAATGCCTTTACTACAATGCTCTGGTGTTCTTAGATTAAATATACCATCATAAAAAAAAGATACATGGGCATGTTTTCACTTTCTACAATTATTGTATAAATTGGAGTTCCCACTGATTTTTATTTCATTAAAAATTCTTCACCTAAGGATATTTCACATAGATAATTCTGAAATTTTCTGGGCAAAATTAAGATTTAAATCTTAAACTTGAATGAATTTAAAGTTATGTGAAGACTGAAAAAAAGTCCTTGTACCCTTAAACTAAATCAGATGAAATTTAAACAAGTGAAAAACACATTCCACTATAGAGAAGAAAACGTAGGCAGTTTATGTGAAGGCACATTTTGTGCGTCAGGATGATGCCCAGGTTTTTGCAAATAAATATCACCTGCACAGTTACTTCCATACCTGTACTTCTGCCCTAATACTCAGGCTATACCTCAGTGGCCACTCTGTTCCTGCTCCTCATGGCCACCATGCTTCACCAGGACTCTTATTAGTGGTCTTAAGAAATGTTGCTTAAAAGATCATTGTTCAGTTGTTTTCCTCAAAGCTCTAGTCACTATATTTCCTAACTTTCTGCCATTTATTATTTCTCTTCTAAGAAATAGAAATTCATTGGTTGGAGAAGACTTGACTAATGATTTGTTTTGCCCTGAATGTTGACTCCACTAGGAAATTATTGGTTTGGCTTTAAGGGTGAAGGTGTAGAAATAAATGTATATATTTCAAGGTCAAATATTTAATACAGGCTCTTTGACTTTTCCTACATAGCTCTCTACATTTTACGTCTGCATCTACTCAGAGTTTTCAATGGCCTCCAGTCAGTGATCACCAGGAACACAACTTCAGTTAAACAAAGAGGGGTTTATCGACTCATTGGTAGGACAAGAGACTGGAAGGGTGGGCAGGAGCCAGACCATACAGGGCCTTACATGCCTCCTTAGGGATTTCGGACTTTTTCTTAAGAGCTATTGAAGGGAACCAGAAGGCCAAAGGATCAACACAGCTTCAGGTAGATGAGGTGTGTCCTGAGCAAGGAGACACCCCTAAACTGCAATGTGACTATTCTGGGTGTTTCTGCTTCCTTTCCAATTGGCTCAGTGATCTAGTTTAACTACTCTCAAAGACATCCATTTCAATAATCCTGGTTGTTCTCTTTCAGAACTCCCAACTCAGAAACCAGGCAGTAATATAAATGAAAGAAGTGAGATGGAGAGAGAAAATTAAGAATATTTGTTACTGTGGGCCAAAAGATACCCACTCCACCTAAAGATATTCAAATTCAGATGTTTAAAAAAATGGCACTATATGTGTTATATTTTATGGCCATTTCTCCACTAGTTCTCAGATGTAAAATGAAATACAAGCACACCATTTCCTTAATAACAAGTCAAGTTACTGAGTGAGGGTGTCTTAGTTGGTGTCAACTGACCATGTTTAGTTAGGAAGATTTTGTTTTATATGTAGGTATATTCTGTATCTCTATAATCCTCTCAGCTCACATGAAAAGGACACTCATAATATAAACCAGAAAAATCAAGGTGTTTTAGTAAAACCACATCATATTCTTGATTATAAGTTATTGGGAATGCACACTTTGTGTTTAGACATTCAACCTAGTCTTTGAGGCTATTATTATGAATCATTCTTCTTGCTCTAATGCTCTGGCATATGATTCTTAGGAACTCCTGAGATGTGGCAGAAATGATTCTTGCTCAGATCCTTCCCTTGAAAGGATGAATCATGGTAACTTATAAAAACCATGGAGAGCTCTTGCTTGACAGTTTAATAGCTTACCCTTTAGTCAGTTGGTATAATAATCTAATTTTGGGCCTATTCATTTGTGAAAAAGGTCAGTACAATTTACCTGATAGCTCCTTTGGCTTCCCCTAGAATGAGTTGTCCTTTATATTTGATAATGATGCTGGTACCATATTGGATTAAATTAATGTGCTGAGGTGTTTTTTCCACTGAATGCTGCTACATAGGCCTAATTCATAGGTATAAAATCCTCACTGGGATGTCATTGTAGACCTTTCCCTCTCTCCCCTCACAATCAATCAATCAATCAATCAACCAATCGGCAAGGCTGGCCAGTTCTTTCCCTTAACCAACTCTCTTCTCCACATCTCTTCCATCGTCATCATAGACAACTCTACTTCCATCACCCTAAGGCTTGACTCCTGTACCACCCTCATGTCTAGTCTTCTAGTCTCCCACATTCCTCCACGTCAGCCAGGCAGTCTGAAATTTATTCTCCCAGAGTTTATTCCCCAAATCAAAATCCGATCAAGCACTTTCCTTGAAAAACCCTTTAAGAGCTCTCATCATCCTAGTTAGCATATTTATATACCATTCACCACTGCTGTCTCCATACACAGCTCTACCATCCATGCTGTATAAAAAGAGACTGTCCCATTTGTCCTTAGGAAAAGACTTTCAAATGAATATATTGCCAAATAGTTTTTCCAACTAGAAGCTTGTAGGAAGGATTATTCTTTAGAAGAATAGTCATGATTATTTCCAACTCATATTTTATACCTTTCCTTTGCGTTGTTGAGAATACAGTGAATCATCTCCTTTATACAAAGGTATGTTGGAATTGTATGTCATAATTCAAACCCTGATGTTGCATTGATGTTTATCGATAATTACAAAGATGACTAAAATAAAACCTCCAATGCTGGGAGAAGATTATATAATCCATTTGTCAGATAGAGATAGTCTTAAACAACTTACTGTTATTACAACTAATTCTGTACTGGAAGTATAATAAAACATCATGGAAGAAAACAATTCATTTTGACTAGGGTATCAGGAAGCATCTGGTATGGATCTTGGAGTAGAAGGAGGATATTCTAGGCGAATAGAATAACAGAAAAGGAGCTCTGTCAGGAACAGAAATTTAGGGGCATTATGTACTCATTGGCATGTGGGGAGGAGACTAAAAACCTGGCGTGAAAAATAGGTCTGAGAAGATGAATTGTAGTTAGGGTATAGGGGGATTTAATGCCATGTTAAAAGTTGTGTGCTTTATTTCATAGGCAACAAAGAGGTTTTGAAGATTATTGAGCAAATCTAACTTGCATTTTAGAGTGTTATTCAGCCATGAGAGAGAATGTCTAAAGAATACTGGAGAGTGGAGGCAAGATGATGAGAAAAGGGTAAATAGTGATAGTTGGACAATAAAGAAGAGGACAGATGGAAAATATTGAATGCATAATTGATAAGTCTTGGCTATGGGTTATATATGACAGTGAAAGTAAGAGAGTTGAAAATATTCTAGTATTTCTTCTCTAGGCATTGTAGTCAGTCTCTGAGATGCTTCCCAATGATCTGTACCTCCTGGAATTCTCACACTTGTATTGTCCCCTCTCACATTGTAGCAGGATTGGTGGTTTAGAATATGACAGAAGTGATGGTGTGTGCCCTCCAATATTAAGTTATAGAGTCACTGTGCTGTTTATCTTGGGTGCTCGCTCTCAGATACTTGTTATGGGGGAAGCAGCTGCCTGCTAACGAGCAGCCCTAAGGAGAGGTAACTTGGGCCTTTTGATAATATCCATGTGAGTGAGTTTGGAAGTCAGTTGTCCAGGTCAAGAAGTCTTCATATAACTGTAACCCCAGCTGATGTCTTTACCACAACCTCATGAGAGATCCTGAACTACTCATCTAAGCCATTTCCAGAATCCTGCCCCTCAGAACCTGTGTGAGATAATGTGTTTGCTGTTTTAAGTTACTTAGGTTTAGGGATTTGTTACATAGCAATAGATAACTAATAAATTGGTAATTGGTCAGATCTGATTAGCTAAGGTAGAAAATGCAAAAAAGGACAACCAGTTTTGCCAAAGAGTTGATTTTTGACATATTTGAGTTATTCAGTTTCTCTATATTTCTGCTCATCTGGCATATGGGAATAGAAGAAATTTGGAAGTTATCACATGGTGTAGAGTGGTGGTTTTCAAGCTTAAATATTCATCAGAATCTCCTAGAATGCTTGTTAAATAGATTGCTTAGCCCTATACCCAGAGTTTCTGTTTTTGTAGATCTGGGTCTGGACCCCCAAATTTATATATCTAATAAGTTCCCAGGTGATGCTGATGTTTCTGGTCCAGGGACCACAGTCTGTAAACCACTGACATAGAATGGAATTGAGAAGGAAACCCAAAGTCATAATATTATAACTAATAGTTCTCCTCTGTCTAGCATTATATATAAATTATAGCACTAAAACATTTAGTGATTAAAGAAAATAAATGAGTTTAAAATCATTGACCAAAATTACTTTTGGGAATTTTTGTAGACAGCAGTTAATTGAAAACCTTTTGCAAGGTAAAAATTATGTTTCCTTGATTTCTAAGGTACACATATATTCAGTGCCTCTACTATGCTTTTATAATGAACTTCTTTTCCTGTATTCCATTATTGATTTTTGCTCTTAGATTTGTGTTCTTATAGCCTGAGAATGAATTTTAGTTGATCAACAAGCACATTTAGAAAAAATCCAAAAGGAACTTTAAAATATTCAACAACGTGCTATACAACTTTGATATTTCTTCTGAGATTGCTGTAATAAATCTCTGGAGGTTTTGCTTTGACAACAAGGAGAATTGATTACATAGACCCTGTATCAAAATTATGTGGTGTTGGGCTCTGTACTCAGCAGATAAGGCATGACAACCAATTAGAGTGGAGGCCATTTTCATAATAAATAGCTGCTGCTCAGGAATAAAAGATTGTATTTCTTAACCCTTTTGAGAGTTTACAATGAATACCAATTAAATGTTTGACTCATATAATTAGCTAACCAAAGAAAGCTAATAAATTGAGTTTTGTTTTACAATGAATTTTGTGTGTGTGTGTCTGGGCCTTTATGGTTTAGAATTTTTCTTTTCATGTCAACGATTTTAACTTAAACATCTTCATCAATACATCATAGAAATTAGAATGGAATACATAATCTTTGATTTTTTTTTTTGGTCAAAGAAAGCTGATCCCTCTTTGACTTAAGTACACTAGTTTCCTAGTAATTGATCTCTTACCTTGCTGCTTTAAGATACACTTCTAACCTTGTTGCCTAGTGAGTATGTTTATATGGATTTCCTGCCAAGGAACACTGGATTCCTCATGCTTGGATTTTGATGACAACCACCTGCTATCCAATACCTTCATCTACTGCCTCTTGCTTAAGAACTCGTAAATTACATACCCTGCCCATGTATCTCCTGAATGTTTCCTGTAGCAACACTCAGATACATATAGTATGTTTAGAGACGTCATGGCCTTTGCAACAAGGAGCATTTAACATTACCAACTAAAATTGATGTATGAAATAGTTTCGTTTTATTAAAGTGCATACAAAGACATGAAGGGATTAATTATACTTTCCAATTTTAGTTAAAACTCTCAGCTGAATTTCCCTTATTGAAAACATTTCTAATTTATTCACACTATCACCAGTAGCAACCCTGTAGGATTTAGATTATAAGCAGCATAATTGTTCATATCATGGAGTGAAGGTAGGGATGTGTGTGTGTGTGTGTGTGTGTGTGTGTGTGTGTGCGCGCGCGCGCGCCCGCGCACATGCACTTTATTTCTCAAGTTGTCACACAGTACTGGGGTCCTTATGGCCTATGAAAGCTACTTTTATATAAATCTCTTCTTTTGAAAAATTTTTAGGTTAACCTAATCCCACCCAAATAGTCAAAATGTCTAGTTACTTTTAATTACTCTCTGTGGTGAATATTATGCCTATTTTGGCATTTTTTTCCAGCTATTTCACCATATTAATGGAAAAGAGCTCTTTATTTTTATTAGACTGACCCAGTTGAAAATTACAAAACACAGACTAAGGCTTCAAAAGTGTTTATCATACTTTCCCAAGCATATCACCTAAGCATAACCCTTGTTCTACTCTGTTTCTATGTGTTTAACTTTTATTTATTTTTTTAAAGATTCTACATATAAATGATTCCATGCAGTATTTGTCTTTCTCTGTCTGGCTTATTTTACTTAATATAAAGCCATCAAGGTCCATTCACGTTTTTGTAAATGGCAAGATTTCCTTCTTTCTCATGGCCAAATAATATTCTAGTGTGTGTGTGTGTGTGTGTGTGTGTGCGCGCGCGCGTGCGTGTGTGTGTGTGCGTGCGCACGCACGTGCACACACACGTATCCACATCTTTATTATCCATTGATGGACACTTAGGTTGTTTCCCTATCTTGGCTATTGTGAATAATGCAATGAACATGGAAGTGCAAATATCACTTTGATATTCTGTTTTCGTTTCCTTTGGATATATACCCAGAAGTGGGATTGCTGCATCATATGGGGTAGTTCTATTTTTAATTTTTTGAGAAACTTTCATACTGTTTTCATAGTGGTTGTACCAATTTACAGTCCCACAAACAGTACGCAAAGGTTCCCTTTTCTCCATATCTTTGCCGGTACTTGTTATCTCGTGTTTTTGTTTGTTTGTTTTTGATAAGGCCAGAGGATCTAATGTAGGACATGGTGATTATAGTTGACAATTGTATTGTATACTTGAAATTTGCTAAGACAGTAGCACTTAAATGTTTTCATACATTCAAAAAAAAAAGGTAAATATGTCAGGTGATGAACGGATTAATTAGAAGGAGAGAATCCTTTCACAATGTATACATATATCAAATTGCCACAGTGCACACTCTAAATATCTTACAATTTTATTTGTCTTCTCAACCAAGCTGAGATTTTAAAATAAAAGATCTCTCACACTGTAACCTGTAGGAGACCTATGACTCACAGCATTTGATACTGTCTGACATAGTAATCTTGAATAAAAAATAAATTGTACCGGTTTCTACCAGATGAAAAGATATTGATACAGCACCCTTATCATTTTTGAAAGAGCTGGCATCTTCAGAACATTTTTACCTTTCAAAAATATGATTGAAGAGTTTGGGTTTATTTGCATGCCCAAGAGTCCATTTTAAACACTTGCAAAATTTTTTCACTAAGTAGTTTATAGATATCTCTCACATTTGCACAAATCAATCCATGATGTCCCAGATGTCTTTACATCTCAGGGAAAAATTAAGGTTTAGAATAGCTCAGGTAGAATGGTAGAATGGTCTTATATTCTTTCTTCATAGAATGTTCTTTTCCCACTCTTTTTCTAAAAAAACTAAAAAACAAATGAAAAAACAAAAACAAAACAAAACAAAAAAAAACCCAAACACATATTTATCCTTTAGAGCTCAGCCTCATGTCACTTTACTGATTCTTTAAACTAAATTAGATACTACTTTGCCCCAATTTTACTTTTCATAATGCCCTGTTCCCATCTGTCACAGCATCCATCCCACTTCCTATATACAATGTTGTTTTTGTGTTAACTTGGCAAATGTCCATCTCTCCATAGGTATATATCCTGTGAAGACAGGAATTTTGTGTGTTTGATTGAATGCTCTCTCCCCTCTATCTAGCGTAGTACCTAGCACATAGAGGCACTCATTACATACTTGCTGAATGAATAAAGAAATGAAAAATCAAAATGATCAACAGTATGGGCTGCAGGAGAAACATGCAAATTTCTGCAAAATTTATTATAGATAACTTTTTGTTACACCTCTCATTGCTTTCCTGGGAAAATGGTGCTTAACTCAAAAAGCATTAACATTTAAATTCTAAGAAGGTCACTGTATTGAAAAACTATTTTATTTCTACAAAAAGGTCATACAGTAGTTAATAAAAAGCACATTGAAAAAATATTTATTGTCTGTGCATTGTATTTTAATGACAGGTTAGATGATTCCTTGATTTTCTACCCAATCACACTGAGAGGTATAGGTACTGATGGCAAAGACAAGTTCCAGTCCTTTAAAAACAGGATTTGGGTGGCATAGTTGACTATTTAGTGGCATGATGTAGATGCTATAAAAAGCCAGCTTGGCTACTGGATTTATGAAAAGATGATAACCAGATCATTGTGATGATGGCAATCAGCTCTCTCAAGAGAGATCTCTTTGCATTAGGTCATCTGAGTGTCCCATTGCAGAAAAATTAGTGAATGCCATGTGATTCTTGGCAAGATCAGAGGCAAAGCATAGCTTTTTTTTTTTTTAACTCTATTTGATACAAGCACATGCTGTGTTAACAGAAACTCAGATCATAGGTGATAGTAGTCCTGCTATAATCAACATTGACAATGTGACATTTGAAAAGTTGCTTTTAATTATTTAGTTGGATGTACCACTCTTTAAAGTGGAAATTCATAAACCAGAATTCTCCCAGAAGAGAGCAACAGGATGGTGGGGAGGGTTGGCAGGTTGGAAGAATGCACAATTCTTCACAGTTATATTCACACATGGTACCAAGAAGGCAGAACTTCTTGGGTCCTCTATATCACAGAAAAGAATACTTGTGTCTTTTTAAGAAGGTACTTTTTAAATGACAGAGCTGTTCAGCAGTGCAACCAGCACCTTTATGAAGTAGTGAGTCCCTCATCACAGAATGTGTCCAAGAAGAGTCTGGTTGACCTTCTAAAGGGAACTATCTAGGAAGGATGCTTGTAACAGGCAGGAATTTAATTTACTTTTGTTTCCTTTTGATTCTAGAATTATTCTAAAATTCTAAGTTTTATAGGAATATCAGGTATATAGATTTCAAAAAAAAAGCTCTGATCATTAGCATTTTAAACCTCTTTCGTCTTAAAAAGAAAGCAGATCTTCAGATTCCCCTTTTTCTCTTTCTTTCCCTTCACAGCTAAATTACTTACAAGATTTGGCCACACTTGTTGCTACCTCTACCATTTTACCTTTCCATCCAACACGTCTTAACCTGCTGAAATCTGGCTGTAGTCTTCACTGCTCTATTTGCAATGTGTCTCACTAAGGTCATCAATCACCTCCTTATTGGTAAATAATGCATAGGAAACTTCTGAGTCGTTTTAACACTATCTATAGCATTAACACTTCTGGCCACTCCCATCTTCATAAAATATTCTTGCCTCTGGACCTCTGTGACATTATGCTTTCCTAGTTTTCCTCCTATTTCTTTGGCTACCCTTTTTCTGTTTCCTCTGGAGAGTTCCCAACCCTTTGTTTATCATTGCAATGTAGTGTTCTTGAGAGTTCCATCCTGCATTCTTTTTAATTCTTACTACCCCTTCTGCTCCTGAGGTCTTCCAATTGCTTTTAATATGTCAATGATCATCTCCATCGGGAGTTGATGACTCCCAGTTCTGTATCTCTAACCCACATATCTCTAGTCCAAGCTCCAGATCCACATATCCAATTGCCTCAGTATCTCCATTGGGCTGACCCTTAGAATCACTCAATCTGAATGCATTATCTCTTCCCCTATGCTCTGTCCCTTGGCTTTTATGCCATATTTCGGGAATGAGATCACCACTCACCCAAATTCTTAGGCTGGAAACCCATACATATCTGTTCTATTCTCCTAACCCATATTCACCTTAGTGCCAATCCTTTTCAATTATACCTTCCTTATATCTCCACTAAAATGTTATACCTGTTCATTCCTTGTACTGGTCCTTGAACACCATTACCTGTTGCCTAGGCTGTTGCAATAGCGTCATAAAAAATATCTTTGGCTCCATTTTTTTCTAATATTAGTCCATACCACAGACAGTGATTTTTGTAAATATTCTTATGTCCTTCACCTGCTTAATACTTTTCAGTGGCTCCTGATGTCTTTGTGGTAAAGCATTAACTCCTTAGAATGACTTACAAGATGCTTTATACTCTGGTCTCTTCCTATATCCCCAGCCTCGTCTCTTGCTTCTTTCCCACTGCAGCCTCATGGAACTTCTTTCATATATATTTTGTTCCTCCAGGCTGAACCCTCCCTTATTCTTGTCTTTCCCCTATATCATTCACCCTCACCTCCACCTATGCCATCGTACCACCACCACCATGGTAACTTGTCTTTTAGATTTCACTAACCCTAGATATTTCTCTGGAAAACTTTCTATGATCTCCATTCCCACCCCTCTTACACTGAGCTGTATGCAGCTCTTCTGGGTCCCAGTATCCAAGCTTAGCAAGAGTCATCTTAAAGTATTTAAATCTTCCTTTTCTTATCTGTGTCTCTCCTGGGGTGATTCCTGAGTAGAAACGGTGCTCTCAAACGGCTTAGCACAGTCAATTATATTCTACAGGTAGCAGAGGCTGAATTTCAATTTGACATAGTATTCCAGAGATAATTTCACGTTTGTTTAATGGAATCTCATGTGATATGGTACATCTGTAGTTGTACTGGTAATGTCCTAGTGCATGAACATATACATTTATATATTTACATGTAATGTATATGTCCGCACAAACACACAATGCATATACATGTTGTATTAGTTTTCTGTGGCTGCTATAACAAATTACCATAAACTAGATGGCTTAAAACAATAGACATTTATTCTCTCACAGTTCTGGAGGCTAGAAGTCCTATATTAAGGTATAGGCAGGGATGTTTCCCTGTCTAAGGCTCTAGATTCTAGAATCTAGTCCTTGGCTCCTTCAGTTTCTGGCGGTTGTTGGCTTTTTTTGGTTTGTGGCTCCATCGTTCTAATCTCTGCCTCCACTTTACATGGCCTTCTTTTCTATGTCTATCTTTTCCTGTGTTTCTCTTATAAGGACACTTGACATTGAATTTAGAGCCCACATGGATAATTCAGATGATCTCTTCATCTCAGCATGCTTAACTTAATTATATCTGCAAAGACCCCTTTTCCAAATAAGGTCACATTTACTGGTCCCAGAAAGTAGGACCTAAACATTTCTTTTTGGGACTTACCATTCAATTAAATACACATATATGATATACTGATTAACTTTAAGATACAACCTTAGTATCTTTTATTTTATCTTGGAAAACTCAAATCTTCTATTTCCTATATGTCCTGCCCTATCTGAACTTTAAAACTATATATATTTTTAATAATTTCAATATATAATATAAAAGTATATATGTGTATATATGTATATATGTATATATATTCCACATAATATATAATATTCTTATCTTTTGTTATTTTCCTTCAGACTAAGCTTCCTAAGCACCACTGTTTTAGTTATTAAAAAAAACGACAACAACTCTGTCTTCAAGACATAATCTTAAAGAATTGAGCAGGTTGCCACATAAATTTAGGTTCCTTTTAGTATGTGTGCTATTTTACCTACTGAAATATCTGTTTCTTCTTATTTTCAAAGAGAGAAAGAATTCACTGGTGGTACAACTGGTGCTACAGTGCAGGTATTTTTGACTAAACAGAATTACGTTTGCATAGCTGTAGACATTTTGCATGCTTTCCCCCCACTAAATTATATTCTTATCATTCTGTAGTTCAAACGTGGCTAAACATTTTTGCGTGCAAATCTGTTGCTAGACAACGAAGCTAAAAAGAAATCTTCCCAGTTTCATACATTTCTAAGTCTTACTTCTCCTCTTGTATGAACTTTTGTTAAAAACTTCCAAACTGAAAATTAAAACTAGACTAGATTTTATTGGGACATATTTTTAAAAAGCTTTAAAAATTTTATGTATAAGCAATCATGTTGATTAAGATGACGACAGCCTTCTACTCTACATAATTCAAAGCTGGTATCTCAATTTTTAATAATGGTAACCTACAAATACAATGGAAGGCTTATACAGACTGTATTCCTAAGAAATACCAGGAATGATTAAGACATTTCTGAAAATTAAAAATATGTTTTAAAGTACTTTTTGAATAAAAATAAAATTAATCTTTAAGTTTCTGAAGAACTTTTTTATTTTTATTTTTTCAATTACAGTTGACATTCAATATTATTACATTAGTTTCAGGTATACAGCATAGTGGTTAGGCATTTATATAATTTGCAAAGTGATTCCCTCAATTAGTCTAGTATTCACCTGGCACTGAACATAGTTATTACAATATTATTGACTATATCCCTATGCTGTATTTTACATCCCCATGCCTATTTTTAACTACCAATTTGTACTTCTTAATCCCTTCACTTTTTCACCCAGCCCCGCAACTCTCCTCTCATCTGGCAACCATCAGTTTGTTCTATATATGAGTCTGTTTCTGTTTTGTTTGTTCATTAATTTTATTCTTTCGATACCACATCTAAGTGGGATCATATGGTATTTGTCTTTTCTGACTTAGTTCAAAGTCACTAATCATCAGAGAAATGCAAATTAAAACAACAATGAGATATTACCTCGCACCTATCAGAATGACTGTCATCAATAAATCACCAAAGAAGTGTTGGCAAGGATGTGGAGCAAAGGGAACCCTTGTGCACTGTTGATGGGCTTGCAAATTGCTGCAGCCACTATGGAAAACAGTATGGCGATTCCTCAAAATTAAAAACAGAACTACTTTATGATCCAGCAATTCTATTTCTGGCATTTATCCTGAGAAATACAAAACACTAATTGGAAAAAAAAATGTGTACCTCTATGCTTATTGAAGAGGGATACTTAAATAGAAGGAGACAAATTAAGGCTATGGAGTTTTATCTCATAGAATTCATAGAATTATATCCTCAAATGCTCCTTACCTTTTCCATCTTCTTTGTGATGATCCAAAGTGGTTGCACATGCTTCCCAAGAAGAGACATTTGTTCTGTAAGGTTTTTATTTGTGTAAGTTCTGCTTAAAGCCGCTAAAAAACATAAGCATTTATTGTTAGCTCATACATATTAGTAGTTTCTTCTCTTCTGGTAAATGTCTAATAAATAGCAATACCTCTTACATGTAATTATCTAAAATTGTTTATTCTTATGTGTTGTGAGTTGTTATTCAAGAATAGATCTGTTTTGGTCTGGGAAGATGATGGACTGACTTATGTTTTGATGTTCTATGGTTTTTCTTTACTAAAATATTTCATTCAGGATTGTGAGTTTCTCACAAATGAGATCATGATAACCCTAGGAATTATGTTATTAGAAAAAGAGGAACAAGAGAAAATTATTTGAAGAATGAAAACTATGAGACTATATAGATTGATTTTGGTAGGAATGACTATGCCTTAAAATACTAGAGTGAATTAATTAGGTAATATTTGAATGAGTAGACTTATTCTTCAAACCTAATAAAATGAAATATCACACTATATCAAAAGGTAAACCTTTCTTAGATATTCGAGTACTGTATCAGGAAAGATTCATCTGCCTTGCATAAAAGCTAATATTAAGAAGTCAGTAAAGGTAACATACCTGTGTGGTTTCTTTGTGAATTTGTAAATAACCTCAGAAAAATGTATACATAAACATATAGTAACCTTATAGGTTTATTTCATTTTATCTTATAAAAATACAATCTTAGCTTTCCTAGATATGTTTTAATAATAAAACAATATATAACATTGTAAAATTCTTTAATTTTGGATCTTAGTTGTTTAAAAGTTTTATAAGAAAAAGATCTGTATAGTCTATGGCATAGAAAAAGTTACTTATATTTTGGATTTAGAAAAAGGATATAATATTAAACTATCTACATAAAATACAGAGCAAATTTTCATCTAAAGGTTACATTTTACTTTATTGTTTAGCTACCAAATCAGTGTAAGATATAATTGATGTTCTACATGTCACAGTTCCTACCCATTGTGAATATGCTTATCTTTGATTTTCACTCACAAAAGAGGGAGATAATGTGGGTCGATACTGTAAAAAAAAAATCACTGATAGAAGAGATTGACAAAGAACACAAGATTAAGGAATTTATTAATGAAGATATAATTTTTAAAGAGTTTTTTCCTCATTTCCAACTATATAATGTGAAAAAAAAACCTTCGACATGTTTGCTTAACAAACTTTTCATCATTTATGACCCTTAAGTTCCCATATCCTATTGAACTATGGACCCCTAAAGTGATCACAGTTTAATGTAAGTCCTTAACCCATCCAAAGACATTTATTTAGCACTTAAATATACTGGGTATAATGGCATGTGTTATTGGAAGATCCTTATCTCTGGAAAGCTTTCCATCTGGGAAGGGAGAAGAATCAACAAAAGAAAAAATTGAATGGATTGTCTCGCTGTTGACCCCTTGATTCTGGCTTCAAACACTGCGTAGGTCTTTCATAGACTATTTTGAAAGTCTTTCAAAAGGTTGAAAAAATCTTACAGAGACTTTTTTTTTTTAGAGCCTATTCATTTGGTACCCTAGTTTCATTGCCGAATTTTCTTAAGGAGAAGCAGTTTAATACCAGTGTTGACAGTAGACAGTACACACGTTGGATTTAGGTAGAATTAGGTTTGAATCTTGGATAATCACAAAGAGGCCTTTTATTTCAAAGATCTGTAACATCCCTAGACTAAAGTCTGTGGATTACTTTAGATAGAGGATGGAATAATCTCTTTTTTACTTGGGAGACTCAAAGAGGGTCTGAAGGGCTGGAGGGAAGAATGAGGTGTTTGGTTCAAATTCTCTGCTCCCTTAGGCTTATGGGTGAGGATGTGGGTACACTAGAGAATAGAGCAGGGCATGGTGGGCACCGTGCCCTGGGGCCAGAACTGTGGCTTCATCCTGGTGCTTCTGTGTCTACACAACTTACTCTTAAATTTATGGCATCTTGCTCCTACCCTAACCACTCCATACAAACTGTCCTTGTCAGGAGTCATTTTCCTGTCCAAAATAGAAATGTGGGTGCCTCAGTGTGCGTGCTCTTCATAGTTTGGTCCTTAGGTCTCCACTCTTCTCTTACTGCATCCTCTTTCTTAGAAATCTCATTCACTACCTGATGGTGGGGCCAAAGCTGTAATGTTAAATAAGTAAGTGACTGATACAGAGTGAAAACACCTGAATTGTCCTTAGTCAAGGACAATGATAAATGAGACCACAAAGAGTAGAATCAACATTAGACAATGATTTTCAACTAGCAGTGCAAATCAGAATTACCTGGGCAGCTTTTTCAAATTATAGAACCACCTCTTGGTCATACTCCTGAGGGAAGTAGTCTAGGTCTGTGTATTTTGACAAAGTTTCCCAAGCAATTCAGAAGTATGCTTCTGGTTAGAACAGCTGGTAGAGGAGAATATAAGCCCCTATTTAATCTACTTTCCATCCTTGATTTTAAGTACCCCCTCTTTAAAGTTTACCCTAGTAAACTAAAAATTAATTTCAGATGACCAATCAGGATTGTAAAGTGTCTGAGAAAAAGAATAGAAATAGCTGAAAATGCTTAATATGGGCATGAATGGATTAGAAAGACAGATGTCTTCATCATAAAAATTCACTGCACGAATTGTGTAGGAGTAATGCAACGGTTTACAAGAAATATAGCCATATCACCAAGCAAACATCAATGTCAAATGAATGACAGTTTTAAAGGGATATACTTGTAAAGGGTCAATATTTTACATAAACATTCCAACTTTTAATGACAGATGTTGATTTTGAATTTTAGATGGAAACAGACTGCCTGCATTTAGGTCATGATGCAACTAATTCATTCCAAAATCTACTCAAATAGACATTGATTGCCAGATCTCATCTATATGTGAATATAATACAAAGCAGCTAGAAAAGTATGTTATATCTTCAAACACTTGCAGTATGGGCAATATATGGAAGACTGCTTAGACTGTTAAGTAGGATACATAAGTGAATATAACAGAAAGATTTCTGACTTGATATAGCGAGCAGTTAGAGCTATCCACACACGAAATGAAGTGAGACCCAAGGCTTTTAGTTGCTTGACCCTACGGACATCGAAGCTGAGGCTGCAAGGAGATGTGTAAAAGGAGGGAATGTTGGACTTAAACGTGGTTCAACTAGGGATGTGGGCTGTGGGTGAGAGGGGGAGAAGGGAGCAGGACATGTGGTTGCTCTATTCAAGCACCTTCTTTCAGAATGGTGCTTTTACAGATCTTGAGAGGTCCGTGGCCCATGGCTTGTTTCTATGAACTCTTTCTCCCGACAATAGAACCTATCTATGCTTCTGACCTCCAATGAAACTTATAACTTTGAGAACATACAGTTCCTAGATCCCAAAGCTCTCTCTTTCTCTCCTCCTTCTCCTCCTCCTCATCAACTGCCCAAGGCAATTATTTTCCCCCTAATTCATCTCAAAAACAAGCTTGTACTTCAAATGACACATGTAGATTTCTACTTTGTTTTTATTCACTAACATAAGAACAAAGGCTTGCTTTCTCATAACCATGTAAAATGAGTGGAATGAAAAGACTTTGCTGACATCAGAGAAGATTATTTATTGTTTTCTTTCAATCTACAAAGCCTCTGAGTCTGTCAGAGGAGATTAACCCCTCAGCAAGGTATTACTGTTAGCAAAGCCTTCTTACTCATCACACAAATCCCTGATATCTGTGGGATTTGATAATTTATTTTGGAGTTATGGGTATTTTTTTTGGTAGAGGTTGATCTCTATTTACAATTGTATATATTTCTGATGATCGAGATATAATGTAAATATCTGTACATACCCAGTATTTTCCTACTCGCCATCAAAGAAGTGTTTCTCCACAAAAAATAAAGGGTTTAATGTGCAGCGAAATTCACTTTTAAGGATCCAAGCATCACCTCAAGAAACATTCCATTTTTGTCAATGTACATTAGTTTTAGTTCTCCATAAAGCCTGAACTTAAGGCTAGTAAAAGGAACAAATGAGGCATCACATCCTGAATCAGGTATGCGGCGCTCCAATTTTAGCTTGCTTTTTTCTTTTTTTTAACTGCATCATTACTTAATTTCTCAGCTTCTCCATCTTTAACATGAGAATAATAATGCCCACTTGGTATGTTGTTGTGAAGACTGAATGAGATAAAATATGTAAAGCCATTAGCTTCGTGTTTGGTACTTGAGAATTATCGTCTGCTTTCTCTTGCCCCTGCTTTATTGAATGGTTGACTCCATGCTTGGTCATTATTTCAGGTACTAAAGTCTGGAGAAATCATTTAGGTATAATTTCCAGATAATACTATCCACAGTATCATATTTAAATGTGTTACAGAACCCTTCAAACAGAATTCATTCCACTATGATTTGAAGACCCTGCTGACTGATAACATTCCAAGGGCCTCTCACTTGATTAAAACAAAGAAACTAGAAGAACATGTGTGGTGCTCCTTGAGCTAACATGGGTGTTCTTTAGCTACTTATATGATAATGTCTTCAGAGACATTGCATTCAGCACCAAGCACAAGAGACATAAACCACATCCCAGTCACACTTTAATCCAAAAGGGAAATCTAAACCTATGTAAGGGAATAGATAATGTGTGCAGTTCCCCCATTTAGGAGTAGCTTGGTTCTTCTCACCGTTTTTTTTTTTTTTTTGGCTACAAAATTAAATATATATATATATATATACATATATATATGTATATATATATATATGTACACACACACACACACACACACACACACACACATATCCCCCAAGTCGTAAATCCTGCAGAGTTTAAAGAGTCAAATAATCCTATAGGTGTTAACTAAACCCAGCAGCTCTTCAATCTCAGCTCCCATTTCCTACTCCTCAGAGACAAATTTGCATCTTTTCACTGATTGATTAGGTATTTATCTCCAAATATTTACAGTAAAAATTATGATTTAAACAAAATGTTAAGGATTATAGATTAAGTACTTTCTGTGGAAGATAAGGCTTTCTCTTGCTCCTACCTCTTCAATTTCTGTCATAAATGTCTTATAGTTTTTAGTTTACAGGTCTTTTACATCCTTGGTTAAATTTATTTGTAGTTATTATTTTTGATGCAATTGTAAATGGAATTATTTTCTTAATTTCTGTTTTTGATAGTTTGTTATTGGTATATAGAAACACAGCAAATTTTTGTGTATTGATTTTATGTCTTGCAACTTTACTAAATTTATTAGCTATAACATTTTATGGTTGAGTCTTTACAATTTTCTATATATGACATCATGTCCTCTGCAAACAGTGACAGTTTTCTTTCTTTCCAATTTGGATGTCTTTTATTGCTTTTTTCTGTCTAATTGCTCTGGCTAGGATTTCAACTACTATGCTAAATAAAGTGGCGAGAGTGGGCATTCTCGTCTCATTCTGATCTTAAAAGGAAAGCTATAAGCTTTTAGCTATTGAGTATGAGGTTAGCTGTGGGCTTATCAGATATGGCCTTTATTACGTTGAGGTTCGTTTCCTCTATATCCACATTATTGAGTTTTTTTAAATTGTAAATGAATGTTGAATTTTGTCAAATGCTTTTTCTGCATCTATTGAGAAAATCTTATGAATTTTATCCTTCATTTTTTAATGTAATATATCACACTGATTGATTTGCAAATGTTAATTCTTGCATCCCTGGTATAAAGTCCACTTTTAACGTATCTTTGAATTTGGTCGCTCATGTTTTGTTGAGGATATTTATATCTATGTTCATCAAGGATATTGACTTTTAATTTTCTTTTCTTGTGGTGTCCTTGTATGGTTTTGGTATCAGGGAAGTGCCAGCCTCATAAAATGAGTTTGGAAGTGTTCCCTTGTCTTCCATCTTTTTGGAAGAGTTTGAGAAGAATTGGTATTAATTTTATCTTTTTACAACATTTTTAATTTATATTTTCTATAATCCTGTACAATTAGGAAGAAAACATCTTGGTTTTCTTTTGGAGCTAAGAGAACTAAACCATAGTAAAATTGTAGGTTATATAATATACATAAATGAAAGATTGCTTTTATTTATTAGCATCTCGTTTTTCTTTTTTAACCTTAATAACATTGAATGAAGCCTGATATACACTAAGGTGAACTTTAAGAGTGGTTGGAGCTTATTTTGACTTGATTTCTTTTTTAAATGTCTTTTTAGTTTCACTGCTAGATGAACAGTTTATTCATGGTAAGACAAACTATATTTAGAGTAAGGATTTGCAACTTTTATCATTTTTTATTTCTTGAAATGGAGTGTTTTGAAACATTTATAGTTTATTCTACCAAAGCATTATGAAGTGGCTTCATTATGAGATAAGGGTGGTTTATATTTTCAAACCTAGAACTATAATAAATAATATACATATTTTTAAAAGACTTAAATTTTTGATTATGTTAACTCACAACTACTTTTTTGGCTGATAAAAAACTTCATTGTGTTTTTAAAGTACATCTTTAGTTACCTAACTATATCCTAAAAGCTGATAAACTTTTTAAATTGTAAAAAGGATTATATTTTTCAGTTAAGAACTTTTACCAAAAGTAGTTTGATATAGTGCTTTAAAAAAATGCTCAAAATAATGAAAATTATATTAATGTATTCAACTCTTTCTTTATTCTCTCTATATTCCTTCCAAACTTACATAAACATAGTAGGCAGGCACAAGTTCAACTCTTATATGCTCTCGGTGAACCCATAGTAGAAGGTAATCATTTATTTTTTGTCACAATGTCATTGGTATGTATTTTGTTCCTGGAATTGAGCTAGAAAATTCAATCTATTTTTCTTAATGAGTTCTATGGCCAATAACTATTTCATTAGTATAACATACAGGTTGTTTGGCTAGTTTTTACTGATTGAATATACAAAAAAGACTAAATAAAACAAATATAATCAAATCAAAATTCAGCTCATGCTGCCTATATTGTTTTACTTTGAAATATACATGTTTTACAAAAATGTTGACTACTTTAGTTGTAAAATTATGTTTTGTCTTTCAGTGGTAACTGAATGAGAACAAATCTATGCTTCTTAATAGAGAATCAATAACTTCAGTTGATTATTCTGTGCTGACCTTTTTTTTTTTTTTTTTAAATCCAGTGGTCCCTTTACCTCAAAAAACTTAAAGTATAAGAAAACCTAAATATAAACATCAGCATAATTGGAAAAAGACTTCAAAAAAAGACCAAATCCCCTCTATGCCTACAGAGAGGATAAGAGATGAGGCCTGGATACAGTATTTTTAATGCAGTGAAGAAAAAGAAATAAGGATCAGATGAAGAAGGCACTCTCAGAAAGATACTGGAACAAAACCAGTTTTAGAAATGTTTAACTACAGATAAGCATTGTTAAACAAAAGCATTTATTAATTGTTTGCAATAACTGTTGTCATGGGAATGAGTAAATGAATGACTCATGTGTCCAAGACACAAGTTGAAGTCTCTATAAAATTTGATTAATAGGAGTCATGGACTCCAAGCCAGTTTTGAAAGTACTCCTACCCCGTGACTGGCTGACTGAGAAGGGCTCTACTGGCAGGAAGGCTGACCATGGACTTGGTGAGGGCTGTGGGAAAGTGAATGCCAAAGATCAAGGAGAGAGAGGGTATTTAGGAAAAAAAAAATAACTCAGTTTTCTACTCACAGAATACTTCTGTACTCTCAGTACTTTATGTCTGACCATCAAATGTTTGGGTTTTCCACACCAAGCAATTGTAGACCCTACAAGTTAAGAGCTCGGTCCCACAAGATTGCCTCCCAGTTCAGATACCAATTGCAAGTCGTGGGTCCCCAGATTATCCACAACTTCTGACTCACTTGGCTGCGAGTCGGAGGTTCCTCTTGAATTTGAATACTTGCTAGAACAGCTCACAGAACTCAGGAAAACACTTACATTTACTGGTTTATTAGATAATAGGGAATATGAGAAAGCTACAGAGAAACAGCCAGATGAAGAGGTACATAGGGCAAGGTCTGGAAGGGTCCTTAGTGCAGAAGCTTCTGTCCCTGTGAAGTTGAGGTGCACCATCTTCCAGGCACACAGATTTGTTCACCAACACAGAAGCTCCCTGAATTCCATACTTTTAGGATTTTTATGGAGACTTCATTACATAAGTATGACTGGTTATTAAGTCCATGTCCAGTCCCTTTTCTCTCTGGAGAATCAGGGGTAGGGCAGTAGGTTCGAAGCTATAATCACGTCTTGGTCTTTCTGGTGACCAGCCCATATCCAGAAGCCCACCAAGAATTGCCTCATTAGAACAAAAGTAACTCCTTTCACCTAGGAAATTCCAAGGAACTTAGGAGTTTTGTGTCAGACACTCCTATCACTCAGGAAATTTCAAGAGTTTTTAGAAGCTCTGTGTCAGGAACCAGTGTCAAAGACCAAATTCTAACAGCAACCAGAGGCAGAGAACAATATGTATATTTCTTGTTATTTTCAGAGAGAGCTTACATACATAAATGTAATGCTTGTAAGAAGGCATTAGTATGCTATTGCAAGACTTTATAACTGTTTTTCAGCTATAAAATGAATCATTGAATATTTTTGATGACAGAGACTTAAGCCTCAATCAAGAGAGACTAGATTGACATTCATTTGTTTTAAAGTTCATCATTTTACATTTTTAAAAATGAACACATGGATTATACATAAATGCCATTTCCTGGACTAACAGAACCACATCAATCCAATCATTGCTTTCTGAATAATGCATATGAACAGCATGCAACAAAGTATGCAGTGCTCTGAGCTCGTTGACAACAAAAAATAGAAAAATGTTTTCATATGAATTGTTAAAACCATTGTTTAAGAGTAGAAAAACAGACCAATAAATTATTTTCAGAAGCAGACTGATCCACAAACATATTAGAGGAAGAGCAACTGGGAAACATTTTTCTATACCTTCAAATTTGAGATTCAAGAAAATATTAACTGTTGAAATGTGACAAAAAATCATCTAAGGTAAATGCAGTCAGATATATAAATTAGAATATAAGCCACCAGGCAGGGTCAAATGCAAATTTGTCATCAAGAAAGAAAGTAAAAACTCATCATTACAAAAACAAAGTAATCTGTGATCCCATCGATGACATAGGCTAATATTTACACAAATCCTTTGATTATGAAAGCTATTAGCTAGATTAAAATTGGATTATTGTTAGTTTATTTCATACTTATGCTCGCCATGACTCCTTTTCCATTTGTTTTCTTTTTACTTCTAAAATGAGATGAAAAATATACAAATAGATTGGAAAAAATGATTAACTTTTGAGTCTTTGAGACTGTCACTCCCTTTCTTATAAAAATACAAAAGTTAAAGTTATATAGCAGCCAATGGGGGAAAAAAACTGAAATGTGAAATCCTCACATTTCTCCTATCACTCAAACCTTTATGAAAGGGGCTAAATTTTATGCCCATACAGTATATGATAAATAAATATGTGCAGCAGAGTGTGTTTGTAAGAAACACGAGTAAAGAATGAGTTAATGTGCAGAGTATTTTCATTTTCTTCTCCAGTTATGCTTTGTAGTGAAGCGATGAGGATCACAGGAAGACCAGGCTAGCTCTTTGCATCCCAGAATTCCCGAAGCTAGTTCTGCTAAACAAATAAACAACCCCAACCTCTAGAAGCGGTCCTGCATGTAGAAGAGTTAAATTGGAAACACGGTTAATAAGTATGGGGAACAGGGAGAAAGGTAGACAAAGAGGGCGAAAAATGCTGACTTGCTTATTTGACCTTCCTCCCATTTACGGGCAAATGTTAACCTGTTGCTTTCAATGAATTTTTGCCTGCTCTAAGAGGGGCCAAGTGAAGTTGTATGTTTATGGCCTTAATGCAGTACACTGCAAAGCCCTACAGAGACAAGAAGCAGGGGAAATGTTTCACGCCAGCTGCTGCAGTCATGTGAGAAAACTTCACAGGTCGGGGAAGACAGTTATGGCTAAAAGGATTTCCCCATGAAAGGGACAAATCTTCCAGGCAACACATAACACATAACACTGGATTAGACTAGAAAAGAAGTTTGTGCTTTGTGGTGGACATACACAGGCCCTTCATGATCTAACTGTTGCTTACTTCCCAGCCTGTAGCTCATCACAAGTTTCCTCGGATTCCTATACTATAGGCTTACAAAACTGTACACAGATCTCTGTCACATGTTATTTCCTCTCCTCAGAAAGTCCTCCCTGTACCTTTTATTTTGCTAGTGGCTCCTCAATTTTCATGCCCCAGTTTTAAATAATCTCTTCCAGGAAGCCCTATACGGTTATTCAAACTAAGATCTTATTCCTTTGGAATCATCTCCTTACTGGCTAATCTCCCCAACTAGATTATTGATTCTTGTCCATCCATTCATCCATCCATTGGACAAAGCTTTAACTTTCATTGCATGTCAGTAACAGGCCTTGGTGGACAACAGTGAGCCAGATGGAGATGGTTTCTGTTCTCATAACCTTCCAGTCTATGAGAGGTCCTGGAATCTTTGATCTTCTCGGCACCTTTGCCTAATCTTGAGAGTTCACTGAGTTGCTAGATGTGTCATGGAGAGATTCAAAAGGACTAAATTCTTTGTATGGGATTTTATCGCTTTGGTAATAGAAAAAGCCACATTTAATACTTGCTAGGCATTGCTCGGGGTATCAATTAGGAATAGGTTTGGCTGCATATAACTGAAAACCCAATTTATAAATAAGGGTTTAGTGCTTTCCACACACCAAAAGTATATATTTAGGCAGACCGTTGTCTCTATAATGCCATCAGGGATTCAGGCTCTACTTTAAGTTACCCCTAACCGGTGGCTTTTATTTTCAAGATTGTTGCTTCATGGTAGCAAGGTGGCTGCTCCACTTTTAGCACAATGCTGATTCCAGGCAGAAGAAAGAGCAGGGGAAAGGGCAAAAGGTGCAGGCTAAGTGAGTCTGCCCCCATTCAGGAGATTTTCCTGAAGTCACACCCAGTAAATCTAATTACATCTCATTGAGCATTGAGTGTGTCAAGAGACCACAGTTTAGCTATAAAACAGACTGAAAAATAGTATTTTAAACTGATCATATATTGTCACATAAACAAAATTGGGGTTCTGTTTATAAAAGAGGAGAAAATAGATTTTGGATAGATAGCCAGCAATGTCTGCCATATAGAAAAATCATTATTGTACGTCATTTTATTCATTTATTTGCACATATTACATAGGTAATTCCTAACTCTGGATTGACTTAAAATGTTCATTTCAATATTTATTGTTTATAACTCAGGTTGTATTTACTCACAGTGAAATTATGAAACTGTTTTTGAGTGCTCATTTATTCCCAGCATGTCCCAAGCAATACAGAATGTATCAGGATTATATTGCACAGAGGTAAATTCAGAAAGTACTAGAGGACTTTTAACTCTCCTGACAATGATGGGAAGTCTTATCCTGTTTGGCACAAACCCAAACATCTGATAACAACTGAATGTCTCACAAGATAAAAAACAATGAGTGGAATTAATACTATGAACTTAATTTTAACCAGTAAGAGAGAATTAGATAGTGTTATAGTATAAGGGTCTCAGCCTTTAAAATCAGATGGCTCAGGTTTATTCAAAGCCCCTACTTTTAAAATATATCTATTCATTGGTCCATCCAGACAACATTTATACTTAATTCAGTATAATACATGTTTACTAGGCTATCTGGCTCTATAGTTGATTCTAGAGAGAAGTACCAATCATTAAAACGAAATGCTGGGAATTTCAAAGAGCTCACACATAGTCATTTCCCAAACTCCATTATTTAAGGAATGAGCCATTCTTTTTGACTTGGGGCATCAAAAAACAGTTTAAAGAATTCTTGCAATTTTTCCACATGGATTAAGAAATGACATTGCGTCCAACGTACATCTAAATAGAGTGAACGAATCTTCCCAGTGCTGACTGCGTCCATACTATGTACAGAAAAGAGGTTCCTGGAAGGAGGGCGACTTATACAAAAATAATGATACTGCATATGAAGTGTTTTGCTGTTTTGTTTTTTTTCCCTCATTATAAATTACTCAAAACACCTAGAAATTGTTAGGGCTTGACCTACAGCTCTGGCTTTTTTTACCTAAAGAAAAAAAAATGATGTATTTCTGTTTGTTTTAATCACTTATACTTTGGAGTTGAAATGTACCAGGACCTCCTGCTGCCCCAAATTAATTTGCACATGCATCAGGGCATGCACTGAGTGCATGTCCTGGTTTCAGAGGAAATGTGCCCGCGGTTATTTGTAAACTAATGCGAGCATGTGCATCGGTACTGGGTCTGCTGTTGACCGGGTTCCTGGGCTGTGACTCAGAAAACCCCAGCTCTTATGTTCTCCTTTTTCCTTGTCTTAATGCGTGATCTCTATATTTTAACCCCTCTCTGCCCCATGTCCTCACCTAGGCTATACTTTTACCATTACAGAGGATAACTAAGGTAATGAAACATTGCTTGATAGGAAAAATAAGTGTTTTGACACTGAAAAATATTGATTTTTACAAATTGGTTCATAAAAATGAAATGTCATAAAGGAACATGAGGATAGAAAATTTTACAAGTGGTATGGTAGAGTAATATTGCTGGTTACTGTGATAATTGTTCCTGATATTATTATTACTTGTAGTGCTGAAATCATAGTGCTTTACTACAGAAATGCCATGGCTTGAATTTCTATCCAATTAGATTTGTCATTCAAAGAACAATATAATGGAAAGAACAACATTCTAATTATATGTATATAGATATTTCTTCCTCTCCCTTTCCACCTCCCCGTCTCTTTCATTCCTGCAGAGAAAGCTCATTACCAGTGTGCTCAGAGACAGTGGCGCAGGGCAAGGAAAGAATCTCTAGGTGGAAGAGGAATTCGATTTGGTTGTTCACCTAGAAGTAACGAGCAAGAACTCCGTTAATGAGTTTCCTCTCCAAACTTAACTGAGCAGCAACATGGAGTATGATTTGCTCGGCAGTCAGTTTCTATTTTCTAACAGACATGGATTAATCAAGTTGATTTTCCCCTTCATTTTTTCAGCTTAAAAATTGTCACTTACCCTCAATTATGAGCCAAGCCCTATTCTAGGCACTGAATAAACAACATAAATAAGCTTTTCTTTAGAACATAACATTAAGCCATGCTTAAAAATAATATATAGTCCATAGATTTTCAAGTTCAAGCTTCTAGTAGTATTTCTAATACAGAAAAAGAATTTGTATTTCTTCATTCATATTCTCTTTACTAGTTTCCACCTGTAACCAGGCCACGGTACAGAGCTACACAACCCCACCCTATACATCCTTCAATTAACATTACATTCTTATCTTTGACCAAAGGTATGTTAGGTACTGGTAGGCCTCTAGTTAGAAAGCCTAATGCCAAAATCTGAAAAGATCTAAGGATATGATCAGTTTAGCTAGCTTTTTTGAGCCCCAACAGTTTTCAGTTGAGGGACAAAGAGATGAACTAACTTGATTAAGGTCACGGAGCTAGTGTTATGAATAGAACTGATGTATCTTGACTCCTAATTCAAAGTTTGTTACTCTTTACTATATCAGTGCATTCAATAAGTGCCTTTTATTTCCAAGGAAATGCATTTTGTTTATTAAAAGATGAAATATAAGAATTATAAGTTTGTGGTTAAAAATGGGTAAGGATCAGGCTGATTGAGTTCAGATTCTGACTGTATAATTTAATGTGAGAAATTTAATGGGAAAGTTATTAATTGACATAGCCTCTCCATTTCCCCATCTATAATTGAATAAAATAATAATAAACTTATAGGGATATTTTTATGGGGATAAAAATAAGATAATCAATATAGTGTAGTTAGTACGGTCTGTAGCAATATTTAAGCAAGTAACAAATGAAAGCAAGGTATACAGTGAAAAATAAGCATTTTTTCTCCTGAAGTACTTTATACAAGTCCAGTTAAATTACAGAGATATACTTTATATTTTAAAAAGTTCTTAAAAGGAGCTTTAGAAGTTATCTGTAAAATAAAATTCAAAAAGCTGAAAGAAATGACTCAGGAATATGTGTAAAGTTTCTTGAATGCTTGTTGATTTAAAATAGTTAATTCCTGAAGTCGAACCCAGGGCAAATCTTAAATGATATATAAAGGAACACAATAAATCTAAATTTGGAAGAACAAAAAGAAGGGCAGAGCAAGACAAGCTTTCAGTGAGAATTCCATTTATTATTTTTCCTTTTTAAAATCTCTAGGGGATAAACTCATCTCCCAAGTTTTACACTTGGCCCTGATAATTTCCTTCACCGCCCTTCAGAACACAGAAATATGGTAAGACATATGAATCCAGTCACCCTGCAGATCAAATAATAACCGATGACACGTTTTTACATTTCTCCCACTTTAATCCTTTGTCTGAATTTAACAGATGGGTCTTGTGTAATTTGAGCCAGCTGTAGATTGCAGGATACAATCCTGAAGCTGTTCCAAAAGGAAACTTTTCTACTTTGTCCTTCCCCTCTCTCTCTCATCACGTTTTCATTTCTGCCAGGCTCAAGTGATGCAGTGTCTCTTGCCTTCAGCCTCTGCCTCTCTGCAGGCTGTTGACGTGCACCTGTTCAAGCCTAAATTGCAGTGTAAGTAATGGAATCTCAAACCACAGTCCACATGATCAATTTTAGTTCTTTGCATTTTGACCATTACAAACCCTGTACATGACTTTTTAATATGTAATAGGAGTATACATTGGCCAAGGAAATTCACAATGATGCCAACAATTCTTCTTTCTATGTAGCAAGCCTATAGCCAGCTAAATAGCTCCCTACACATTTTCCTCTATTATAAACATTGAAAGCTGTGAAAACTTAAGCTTTGTTTTAAAATTTTACTATTTCTCAGTTGAAAACCAAACAGGGACCAATATGAAAGTACCAGGATTTTATTTAATCATGCTGCTTTGAAAGAAAATAACATAGTAGTTTCTATAATGCATTTTTGTAGTACATTCCTCCAGGAAATTAAACACTAAATAATGTACTCGCCATATGTATCAGAGTAGAGGCTGGATGATCACCCACATTATGTTACGACAGTGGCACCTCGGGCTCTATGTGCACATTTCTCTGGGCATTGCTCCTTAAACAGAGCCCCATTTGTACTTTTGGCAAATGCCCAGACTTCTATGGCATATACTTCATATACATACTCTACCCTCTACCTTTCATTTTATTATTCTACCTCCATTTTTTATTGTAATTTCTACATGTATCTTTTACTGTTTTATGTATTTTTTAAGTTAAATTTATTGAGATGACATTGGTTAATAAAATTATATAGGTTTCAAGTGTACGATTCAATAATACATCATATGTATATTGCATTGTGTGTTCATCACCCATAGTTAAATTTCTTTCCATCATCATATATTTGATCTCTTTAAAACTTCTTTTCAGAATGAAGCATGAGTGAGTGAATGATAAGTGAAAGAATAAGCTTCTCAATGTGATCTATATGTTTGTCTTAATCTTACCTTTTTTAAAGTTAACTTTAAAAAACCCAACATTTTGCTTGGTAATGCCATAGCTTCTAAGGCAACCAATGCTAAGTTAATTTGTGTATTTGTTGATTGCTTGTTTTGTACCAGGTTCTATGTTATGTGCTAACACAATGGTATATAAACACATGATTCCCAGTCTAATGGAACATGGAGTCTGCATAAGTAAAATTTTCTACTAATTAATTACTACTTGCATCAGTATTTTCTCTTCAATATATTTTACTTTAATATACTTTGTAATACCTTCAATATGCTAATATATATGTTTGTTTGCATTTGTGATATATGCAGCTATTTACCTTAAACTTGACTAGTCTGATGGAGAATATAGCCTGCCACAAAGTCTTCCAGTTTTTTGTTCAAGATTGTTAGGATTGTTGCTATAGGAATTATTGATTAAGATTCTGCCTCTTATAAAACTCTGTAACAGATTAACTCTGTAGTCTCTGTGACTGTAATGGTTTAGGATAAAATTTATTTTCTTTTGCTCATTAAAAAAGGAATTTCCTCTGAAGGTCATAGACAGTCTCTAATACCTAATAAATCATAGCTGAACATTTAGCTGTTAATTAAATCAAAGAATTAGGTTACCGTGTGTATATATGTGTGTACATGTGTGTATGATTAGACATTTATAAATATGAAGCAAGTGGTTAAATCCTGATTCTCTTAACCACACACTTTTTAATTTTCTCTTTTCTTTTCTCATTAAAGCATTTAGTTATCTACTTGCTTATGAACTAAGTGGGTTGAACAGGTGTTAACACCTGCCCTCTAGTGTTATTGTCAAAAGCCTTTATTAGCCACATAATTGCACAAGGCATTGCGTAGTTGCTGTACCAGAAGAGCTACATAGCTGGAGTTTCTAGATTTTTTTCCTGTCAGAGATAATTCTTATGTAGCTTAATCTTCATATTAATGGAATTAAAATATTGTTTTTTTTGTTTCATGGAATATTGGTGTGATGTATATCAACTCATGTATTCTTCTACATTAGTAGTCATGTGGGAGCGGCTATTTTCATTTTCCTGTTCTTTTTCTTTCATAATACCTTTTCTCCTCTCTGTCCCTGACTCTGTCTTTCTCATGTAAGGAATTCTTAAATATTTTAATGAACAATTTTTTTAATTTATAAGAGAGATTAGCTTCAGGTAAATTTTTATCTAACTGACCATTTGTTCAAATCCATTTGAGAAAATTATCTTCAGTAATTGTAACTTAAATACCTATAAAGTGCATCATAACACTGTACAGCTCCAAAGGGCACCATCGTAGTCCCTGTGACTTGTACTTCATGACCAGATGTGCACTTGGACCCCCCACCCCAAGGACCCCATCTCTAGTTCTGATCTTTCTTCTACATTTCCAGTCTGTATGCTGAGTATGCCACCTCAATATCACTATGTCTAAAAACTGACATTTTCTTTTAACTCATCTCAACCCAGTTAATTCCTTGCACTGATTTCCTTATTTTTGTTCTTTCAATCACACACAAAAAATAAATATCTTGAAGTTTTTCTTCTTAGCTAATACCTACATAGTCACAAAATGTATTGACTCTTTTGTCAAATGTCATGGGCATCTAACTAGTTCTTTTCCTTGCTGGTTCTAACACATTTAGTTTAGGTTCCTTATTAATTAACATCTAGGCTATTGCCAGTTCCCTTCCCTAATAGGGCCTTTCTGTTTCACTAGTCAAAACTTCACCTAAAATTTCAACTGAAATTAGCTGGTTGCCATGACTCAAATAGATTTACACTTCCAAGAATTCCTGTAGAAGTTATATGATTATTTTCTAAAACAATCAATAAAGTTGTAAGCTTGAAGGGAGAGACTGATCCTTATGCATCTCATACTGTCTATACACCTAGCACTGTGACTATTACCTAGTTCATATTCAGGAAATAAATGCATATTCAGATCCTTCTCTAAACTTGAAATGCATGTCTCCAGCTACCTTTATACATCTCTGAGAACATCAGAAACAATAATTACTGCATCTCGTTCCCCTTTATTTCCTATTTCTGTGAATTATTCCACCTTCCACCCAGTTACCCAAGCGAGAAACCTGGCCTTATCAGAACTCTACCTCAGCTCCATCGTCACTCAGTCACCAGGTCCTGCTGAATGGTCCAAGCACTCTAGCACCTCCTTTAGTTTCCCCAATTTATCCTTAGTGCCATTATTTTTATACAAATTGCATTTCTCGCTTGTATTGCTGCAGTGATCCCCTTGTCTTTAGTCTTTCTCCCTCTAATGCATTCTCCACAATGCTATTTTAGTGATCTTTGTACATTGGGAAACTGATTCTATGACTTTGTTGCTAAATTGGTTATTGTTTACTAGTAGCCTTCATGGTAAAGTTCAAAATCGATAGCATGGCATCAAAGACTTATTTACTGACCTTTGCTCTTTCTACTTCTTTACTCCCTTGATCCCCAAACTCCAGTTGTAATGGTGACTGACTCTTCAAAAGTCTTTGCCCTTGGTAATTTGTCAAAGCTAGTTGTGGTAGTCTTGAATTCTCTTTCAAATGATTATTTAGGAAAGGGTAAGTGACCCAGTTTTTGGCCCATGAAGTATGAGAGAAAGTCTGCTGGTGGTATTCTAGGAATTTTTTGCTTGTCTAATGTATTGACTCAAAGAGAAGACAGCTCCTTTCTGCTGCTGGGCCTTGCTGGAACTGAAAATGTCTAGACCTGGTGCAGCCATCTTGCTACAAGTATGAGGTGGAGGCCAATAAAGGGAGAAGGACAGAGCCATGAGTACATCAGAAAGGCATTGTTGAAAGCTTGATACACTGCTCCTGAAGCATGCCCTACTAATGAGCTTTCTTCCAGGTGAACTAATATAGTTCTTTAAAGTTTAGGCTAACACAGGTTTCAATTTTCTTTTATTTGTAGCCAAAGGCATTATGATAAGGAGTTGTTTGAAATAAGCCACACTTTCCTTTCTTTTCTGATCTGTGTACATACTCCCAAATAAATTGCCTTTTCTCTAGCTTTTAGGTCTCAAAAAAGAGTCAAGCCCAAAGTATATACAGTACAAGTCTTTGTTTGCCTAAGTCTTAGAACTTGTCACTTTGGTTAAAATTACTCATCTGTGTCATCACTCACATTTTTTTATGCCCATGGTGCCTTTTAACTCAAATATTTATTGAGTACCTACTACATGTCAAACATTGTTATAGATACTGGGATTGGGATATAAGAGTAAATCAAACTGATGAATTCTTTGACATCATGGAGTTTAAATTATAATAAAGAAGACAGCCAATAAACAAAGAATTAGATATACAGTATAAGGAGCTCAAGGGGATAGTGATAGGATAAAGAATCATAACTTAGATAAAGGTTCAGAGATGCTTCTCTGTTTTCTGCAAAGGAATGACATGATTTGGGCTGAGTTTTAAACTTATTACACTGGATTCTATGTGAAAAAAGGGCTATAGTGAGAGAGTGGAAGCAGGAGGCTGTCACTGGTCCAGGAAAGAGATTGTGGTAGATGAACCAGGGCACATGCATACCAGTTTCTAAGGACATTCCCGTGCTAATGCTCTTGCTGAGGAAAGCAACCCTCGATTCCTGATTGGACACCTGTCTTCCCTCTGCCATGCTGCCCCTTTCCCAGTTACTGGACTCAGTGTTAGTATCCCATCCCAGAGCAACCTATTCATAAATTATTCACTGACCTGTGAAGTAGCCTCAAATGAAGAACAGTGTCAAGATATGAATGAATCATATATGTTAAGCACAGAAGAAGAAGTGAGAAGAACCCCAGAAAAGGAGGCAGGAATGAGGTAAGTGGCTTGCATCAATGACTGAGCATGGAGTAAGATCCATGTACTAAAGCTACTGCAGCAGAGACAAGTTGGTTTTGTTCCTAGAGAAGGCTGGGTGCTGAGGGAACTTCAGGTTCTTCTTCTTGGAGGTCTACAGTGGGGGTCCTGTTAGTAGGAGTCCTGTCTTTCCTGTTACTGTCTCCTATTACCACACACAGCCTTCTTATAAACCCTTATTGATAGAAGATGCTTGAACAAACTATGCTTTTTGCATCCAGAACACCAAGACTTTGGGTTGCATGTAACAACCTCTTAGGGAATGAGGGTTGTAAGACATTTTGTTGTGGCCTTAGGATGAGTGGGAAGCTTTAAGACTCCTGCTCAAATCTCACTGTGGATGCTAAGAGCCCATGCATGGTTTGTAGTAACAATTGAAGATTTTGCCTGTGATTTCAAACAATCCCCAAACATATTCCCTGTGAAGGTAGTACTTTGTGTGACTTGGTTGCTGCTGTGTTTTAGAAATGTCAAGGGGCACAGAAATATAAAGACAAAGAGTTAATGGTTGCTTCTCTCAGTGTTATGTACCTTCAGAAATAAATTTATAAGCTCTGTCCTAGATTGCTCAGTTAATGGCAAATAAGAAAACATAGCAACATTATTTAATCATTGCAAAATAAATTTTCTACCTACATCCATATCCATGCCTAGGAGTCTCCTGAATATTATATTTAGGAAATTGTTTTCAGCATTGAAGAAATGAAGCGTTAAACATATTCTATTCCTTGGTTATTTGACTGTGAGCTAAGAAATAGTTGTTTTGTCCGTAGTAGGAATAGATGCTGAAAAGATGCACAAGGTCAGGGCTGTGCTTAGATAAATTTCTGAGTAAGAAGAAACTATGAGTAATTTGAATTGAAGAGCCAGAGAGAAAAGAGTGTGCGCTAGTGGTGAGGAGTGGCAATTGTAGTAGAAACAAGATGGACAGAAGCCCCATCACCATGGTGGTGGAGGAGCAATGGACACTTTTTGCTGAAGGAGAAAGCAATGTCATGATCAGTAAGCTATGCTAGATTGTTCCAGTTTCCAGACAACATTCCCATCATGTTAAAGCCTGCCTGTGCAATACTCAGTTCTCAGGGAGGTGTCAACTTACTCTGATATTGAAAAGCATGTACTTTCTGAAGTACCGTGAAACTCATAGTGAGGTATATGAGGTAATTTTAACAGTTATTTACAAAGATATTTCACATCGTTTTCATTTGAAATAAGAACCCTAATGAAGCTGTTAAGGGAGTGTCTTCATTTGTCACGTTCAGCTGAGTTTCCTTTGCAGAGGTTATACAGCTAGTGGATGTGCGACTTCTCCAAGTCCCCTGTTCCTGCCACCATTTCAAGGAACCACACAGCTTTCCAGTGAGCAATGGAGATCATTTAAGGTTCAGATGAAATCTGTGCATCATTTGACATTATGTCTTAATTCCAATTAATTAAAATTTGAATCTTGAAGTTTCAAGATCTTAGATACTTGGTAACTAATAATAAATATTATTTATTATTTTTTTAAGTTCCATTCAGAGTCAGAAGTTCATAAATTTATCAATGGTAATGCACAATAAAGCTCAAGGGCTATTTGATGCTCTAGGTGTCTGTGTGTTGAGGACTGCTTGTATTTAATGATATACCAAATATGATAGTCATTACTATCTATAAGAAAATGACCTTGATATAGTAGAAGGACAACAAAATATATTTTTTAAGAAAAAAATTTAAATGCACACATAGAAGAGCAACAAAAATGCAAAAAGGCAGGTTTTTCAATAAATTGATTTTTGCTTCTTTAATAGTGCTAAATCATCTTCTAACTTTGTTGTCTATAAACTATAAGAAGTAACAACGAGAAATCCTATCACACACACCAGCCTTTCCCACTGAACTGGTATTACCATGGACTCAGCAAAAGGATGTCTTATTTGTGAGATTTATGTTAATTTATTATAGAATTATAGATTTTCAATGCTGGCAGAAACCTGAAAGGCCATATAGTCCCACCATCTGTTTCAAGCTTATAGGATATCCTAGCAATTTCACTGTTTGTAAAAAGTAAGTTATTGTTCCCTGACATTGTATTCCTGGAAATTTTTAGGAAATTTTTAACCAAATAAACCAACACTCTAAACAAAGCATTATAAACAAGCAATATTCCACAATGATAGCAAGTGGAAGATGGTGTGTCTAAGATTTTCTCACTCTAGAAAATGCCTTTGTGGTTGGTCAATGTGATGTTGTCACATGAACTTCATTATATCCAGACCTCAGCAGAGACAAGGACTAAGTTCTGTAGTTTCCAATAAAGACTAACACAAAGTAACACTGAAAAAAATAATTGGTGCATATAGAGCAGGAATCTAGGATACATTCTTTTTTGTCTGGTAAATCCTCAGTAAATCTGAATAGAGAGATATGAACTGCACTAGCAATTTAGCAAGATTGAATGGTAGATTCAATAAAAGATTGACATGTCAAGCAATGAGAGTCCAGGAAAGTCTTCTTATCAGGATATTCTAATAATCTTCTTTGAGATATTCTTAATCAATTGTACCATCTTTTCAAACACAAAATTTTAATGAGACACAGAGGTGTCATCCTAATCCTTCAAGTCAGCTGAAGTTATTTCAGGAATAAGTGTCAAGGAATTCACACATTGCATATAACTGCCATGAAGCCATGATTGTTTCAATAAAGGATTTAGCAAGAATGGAAGTGAAGATTAGAGCCCACATCTGCCTGACTCTAAAATCCGTACTAAAATCCACAGGAGTATACTTTCAGTCAATATGATTTGTTTATTCAAAACAATGTGTTGTCAGATTTCTGGAATAATATGTAAATATTTTCTTCAAATATATTTTTTATAAATAGGCAACATGTACTGATAACAAACAAACTACTTGAAAATTGAAATGTGGCATGAGAAATCTAAGATAATGGGGTAATACTAACAATAATTATTTCCCTGCACAGTGTTTAACCAATTATAAGTTATTTTCATTTACATTTTTTCAGTCGAACTTCACAGTAACCTAGATGAGGCTCAGAGATATTGAATAACTTATTCAAGGTCACAGAGGTAATACGTGGAACCAGTGAGAACAAAACTCAATGACTCACAAATAGCTTTTAAAATCTCTACCCCTCATATTTAGATTAAGACAGAGATAATTTTGAGACCAAATTATATTTGTTCAAACCATATTTGATGCTGCTCTTCCAACTTATACAATCATTTTTCCTCAGTAATTTAAGACATCAGTTTCAAGTGTAGGATAAGTCCCCAGTGGACAAATACTTCTGATTTAAAGTTCCAAAAGAGTAGCTGAACACACTCTGAACTCTGACATACTACAACTCTAAAAATGAAAGTTGTATGTGTATATATGTGTATGTATTGAAGTAATACATACATTTAGGTATGCATTTAAACAAACACATAGTTACATTCACTCTAATAAAAGAAAGAAATTTTTCAAAAACTGCAGTGATTTTCTAAATTACTTAACAAAAAGGATCAGATTTTAAAGAATTAAATAGCAGCCCCAAACATTCATAGAAGCCCAAGGGAGAGTGACACCATGAAAAGTGAGAGCAATACTAGATATGCCTCAAGCTAAAAAGTGGTGGAAACCAGATGCTGAAGAAGGCCAAGAGGTAATCAGGAGGATACTTGATTGGATTGTTATAGTAAAACAACTTGAGTGATGAACCCTTAGAAATACACACACACACACACACACACACACACACACACACACACACACACTTTGTTTTAGGGCTAGGAAGCTGTGACAGGAGTCTGTTTCCAACAGAAGCAATACTTGGGACAGCCAAGCCCTTGGGGACAGGTGGAGAATAGGAACTGTTAAGCCCAGTCCAGGTGCCAAGATGTCCCACCAGGGGCATCCTGTCCTTCCGCCACACTCATTTAAAGCCTTGTGGAGCCAAATCCCTTATAGTAGCATCTGCTCTTCGCTCCAGATGGGTCTCATGTACAGCTACAGGTGACCATCTGCAGAAATCACAGTAGAAAGACAAGCTCAAAGTCAAGAATGAGAGACTGAAGAAAGCCACCCAATAAAGGAGGCAAAACACAAGACTTAGTAGTGAAAACAGAGCTACTAAAGCACTAAGAACAGGACATGTAAAATGAATCTAATGCTATCACTGAAAATATTAGGGAAAGTATTACACCCAGGAAACACATTACAAGCAGTTAAAAGACAGAACTAATTAGAAATTCAAAATTCAATACCCATACATGATTAAAACACACACACACACACACACACACACACACACACACACACACACACACACAGCTAATAGCTAGCCAGGTATATATCTTAGCCTTGTTCAAGTTATTTACTAAAAACATCCAGCAAAGATTATATTTAATATTAGCATATTATTGAGTATTCTAATAGTGAAATATTAGAAACATTGCAAGTAAAACCAGGAATAAGATGAAGATGCTGGCTGTTTTGGGTAATATTCCAACTGTACCCAAATCAAGAAGTAAAAGTTAGAGTGACTGGAAAAAATGAAGGAAAACTGAATATTTGCAGATAATACAGTTATTTACCTGGAAAACACATGATAATAAATGACAAGCTATGAGAAGTACATGAACTATTCTGAAAGTGAGTCTGACATATCAACAGACAAAAAACAATGGCTTCCATATACCTGAGCAATTACCATTTAGAAAATCATACTTATCATAGCAATATAGACAATGAAGTATCAGAAAGAATTTTAACAAAAAAAAATAGAATACATTTATAGAGAAAATTATGAAATATTATTGAAGAACATAAGACCTCAATAAATGATGAGATCCCAGGGTCATCAAAGAGAAGACATATTACTATTAAGATGTTGCTCTTTCCTAAATTAATACGTAAAGTAAATGCAGTCTCAATCAATATCCCCCTCAGACTCTTCATAGAAGTTGACAAACTGAATCTAAAATTTGCATAGAACATTAAATATGCAAAAATAATCAAAACAATCTTGGAAAAGACCTCAAACAAGCTGGATTTTCCCTATCAGATATCAAAGTTTATAACAAAGCTAGTATAAGTAATGTGGTATTGATGCAGAAATAGACAAATAGATTCATGAACCAAAACAGAGAGCCCAGGAGCAGATTTGCATACCTGTGGATATGTGGTGTATGAGGGTGGGAGGAAAGAAAAGATAGACTAGACTACTCAACAGATAGTTTCATGACAACCGACTTAAGATATGAAAAACAAACAAACAATGAATTAGATCCCTGGAAGAACAAATCTATATATTATAGACTTAAAGGCAAAGCAAAATTAAAAATTATTCAAAGAAAATATAGACTATCTTAATAATTGACAAGTAAAGTATTTCTTAAGACACAGAAAGCAAAAAACAATTAGGAAACATTTGTAAATACTCCTACCTCGAATTATAAAATCATCTATACCACAAAGATCTCATTAAAATGTTAAAATATAAGTAACAATTCACAAGAATATATTTGCAACCTATATAATAAACGATTCATATCTAGCACAGATAAGGACGGGTTAAATAAAACATATTTTTTTATTAACCAGTCTGGCAAAAATTTAAACTAGGTAATATCAAAAATGGGCAAGGACTTGGGGAAACAGGAACACATAAACTCTTGGTGGATGTAAATTGATATGTTCACTTTAAAGAGGAATTTGCCAATAGCTAGTAAAATTTAAAATATATGTATGTAGGAGTTCTACTTGCAGCATATACCCTTGACAAAATTTTACAGCTGTGCCAAGTTTGTTTCTTTTTAATAGTGAAGCATTAGAAGCAATCTAAAAATGTATCAATCGGGGGTGAATAAATAAAATGTAGTAGTTTACAAATTGGAGTGCCAAATACAATGGTTTAAAAAAAATGTACTAAATTTAAATATAACAACATGGCCTGATCTCAAAACAATGCTAAGAAAAACAGATAAAAACACTACTAATATGTTACATATAGTATCATAATATTTAGTTACTGATGTAAAAAATTAAAAACCCACAAAAAATCTTATATATTTTTACATACATTTATGTTTAAAAATAAATACAATACTGATTGTTTTGGGGGGATAAAGAAGAAAACTTAATAAGGGGTGGTAGAATATGATCAAAATAATTACTTCATCTGTACTGTTCTATTTTTCTAAAGGGAAAATGTGTTCTATTAATTTATGTAGTTGAAATCAATTTTCCAAACTAGTTATAAAAAGATATAACGTTATAATTGAACATACCTATGTTCATTCACAGGACAATTATTCTCATGATTTATAGTTCATTCTTGCAATAAAGTTAAAAAAATTAACATTAATATTCATTGGTCACCTACCACATACTAGGATCTGTACTAGGAGCTTTATATACATCTCATTAATCCTACTCTTTTTCATGGGAGTTAAGTATTATTAAAGTATGATAGGTGGAAAAAACTGATCCTCAGAGAAGTCAAGCACCTGACCTGATATATGGCAGGGATGAAGTTTGTTAAATCAGGACTCAAACTCTATTCTATAAGACTCTAAAGCCCATGAAATTCTCACTGCCAAAGGCTTAAATTATGTCATAGACTGACTAAAGCTAACCACTCTCTTGGCTAACAGAAGACCAGGAATATAGCATCATTTAAACATGAAGCCTTTCTCACAGTTATCCTTCTCTGGGCCCTTATGTTATAAGGCCATTGTGGGAACACATGGCCCCATTTGCTCTTTGCACCTCTTATTTTTAGCATTCAGGATAAACTCAGCTAGTCTAAGGCCTTTATTAGCAAAATAACCAGCTAGTCTAAGGCCTTTATTAGCAAAATGATCTGCAGCACTAAGAATGGTCCCAGACCACAGAGTACCAGCATGGAGAGAGTGAGGGTGATGAATGAGGCTTTTGTTTATGCCTAAGTAAGCTGTGCACTGTGCATTACTTAAATCAGAGATTGATGAGGTGTACCTGGCTTGGATGCGGTGGTCTCTGGAATGTATCTTGCTGAGCTGTGTGCAGAAATAAGCTAGACCGATGTATATAAAGCTGGGCCTTGAGAGAGGCAGTTATACTTCTAGAAAGTCACTTACATAAACATTATTGTTATCTGCAACTTTGAAAACTCTATCATAAGTTATTGCGGGTAAGTTCAGAGGCTGTATCTGTCCAGGATAATGCAGTTCTCTCTACCCAGCAGGGTGCCAAGTTACAGAGGGTTCTGGTCACAGTACACTGTAAATAAATTGTGCCTCTAGAATTGGGCAGTTCACAACCTGGACAGCCATCCATAGTGGTCCTATTGCTATGCGTCTTAACTATACAGACGTCTTTGGTGGTCTCTGTAAGTAAAACCTGTTTTATTGGTCCTAACAGTGTTTCTATCTGGTCTATTAAAAATCTGGACCACATATTGACTTGAGTCGATACAGTGGCTGTGCACACCTTATTATGGGCATTGACCTTTGTTTTTATGGATGCTCTTATTATTCATTATCATAGCACATGTGTCAAGGCAACTCCTCATGTTTCCAAAATAACCATTTGGATAATCTGTAATGTGTGTGCAATCTTTCAGCATATTATTATTAAAATCCTTCTGAGGGGGGAAATTGGATTTATAGCCAATAATCCATTCACAATAAATAATTATTTTACATATTATCTACTTTTATTCACTCTGAATGCTTTTATCTCACATTTCTATCATAATCATGCAAAACAAGTGCTATACCCCACATGATTTGTTCAAACTGTAAACATATTATTCAAAGAATTATGGCAAGGAAGGGGATTGGGAAAGATGTCTTCTCGATCCCTGGATAACAGCAAACCCTTTTTTGTTTGAGTATAGTTCCATTTCATAGATGGCATTTTTCTTGTGCTGTTGGCAACTTATATCTTAGATCCATTGGACAAATCATTGCTAAGAGCTATTTCAATGCTGTGAATTGAAGCATAAATGATAGGAAGCAGGAGCCTATCATGCAGGCACACGCAGTCACATAACGAACCAGCCCAGGCTTGAAAGTCAGGAAATACTTGACATTTTAAAAATTGTCACAAGGACAGTGATTTCAACTCCATAGATTCTCCTTTCTAGTGTGAGTTGGAGACATTCAAAAAGTTTGCCTTTAAAAAATATTAATAAAATAAAGTAAACCTGGCAGATGTTGAATGGCCACAAGCAGAATCAGGTGGTTATTTTAGTTAAAGGATACCTTCATTAGGAACGACACATAGCTTGCTAGTCTTGGATGGAGTGATCTCACAGGGGAATGGCTATGTGCTATTCCTGGAAGTCACTGATGATACAGCAAACATGGTGGCACTGTTAGTTTCACATATCCCTTGAGTGTGATGTGTAGGAAATAAAAACTTTTTCCTGAAGCCTTTTTATGACTATATCTTCTGATAATTTGTGTCATCAGGAGATCACAACCATAAGATACCACACCTGGAATCCTATGGAGATTCACAGAGCTTTTAAGAATTCCACATTTACAGAAATTATAAAAGAAAACCCTTATACTCAGAGTACTTCTAGATGAGAGAGAACTGCTGAATACAGGAACCGCATATGAAAAGCCCTTAGAGAGCTGTAGAAATGTCAAACTTGTAAAGACCTTTTCCCTAGCTGTAACAGTAAGGATTTAATTGACTGCCCTTGAAACAGATGCAGAGAATCTTGTTCTCAGTGCTTTGTATCTCATTTCATTATTAAGTCTTAGTGCTAGCTAGACCAATCTGAGGATGCCTGGTCTGACCAGATGCTGAAACATCATGCAAAAGGAATATTAATAGACTTCGAATAAATCGTTGCAAGATATGCTAAATTAAGGTATCTCTGGCTCCCTTTGTAGCTTCCAATTTCTTAGATAATACCTAGCCCAAGGTAATCATTGCTACTCTGAGTAGCTCTCACCCTGACCTCCAGTAAATATGAAAACTACAAAAATCTAGACTCATAAACATGAGTATTAAATCATGGAGTTATTTTTAGAATACTAATACTGTGGGATACACAGCATATAATAATTAAAACTGCATAGTCTTTTCATATCTTTTATTTTATGTGTTGTTAACATCCAATGAGATTAATTAATAAGTCCCATTTTACAGGTTAGAAATCTGAAGTTCAAAAGAGTTGTATAGCTTAACCGCAAATCACATGGCTTGCAAATTATAGGTTTGAGATTCACACTTGGCATTTCTGACTGCAAAATATGTATGCTATTTTTACTATATATTGTTGGGTCTTACTGCTCAGCATTTAAGTGATTTTTCAATTTACTTTTCAAATCATCTTTCTTGAACAAAACGAATAATGTATTTTCACAGTAATAAGCATAAATAAGATCTTTTTTTTTTTTACTACTTTTTAAACTTTGTTTAAAATTGGAAAGCAGGGTGCACCAAACTTTGGATTTTCTAAATTGAACTAAATCAAATGAGAGATTTTGTTTTAAACCGCCTTTCTATAATTCTACCAACTGTAGGATAGACTAAACTGTCAAAAGTCATGTTTACTTTCTATTGAGATTGCTTTCTAAACATAAAAGAGTGAAGCATAAGAGGATATGAAGATCAACAGCTCTTCAGCTGTCGTGCATCTGCCGTAGGCCACAAACCATAGATGAAGGTTACATATTTTATTGCTGATCCTTACAAAAATCCTGCAAGACACATTTTGTTTACCTCATTTTGTAGTTGATAAAACTGAAGTTCCAAGAGTTAAAAACGAACAGGAATCCAGATTTCTGTTTTGCACTGTAATTTGTGTAAATTGAATATAAAAAGAACATGGTACTCAAACAAATACCACAAAACGGAGTCTATAATTCTTTTTGGATCATTTTGCTATGCAGAGAGATATGGAAACAGTGACTCTTAGGGCTTTAGAAAGCAATGAGAAATGAGCCTACTTCTCATGCTGTCTCCTTTTAAGTGAGAGAAAGGTAATTGATAGCTGCTTCTGCTGATGACAGGATAGGAGGAGAACACATTATTGGAAAGCAAGCTCAATTCTGGCAGAGTAGCGTAGTGCACATCCTGCTTATTAGATAGAACTTAATGCAATTAACTTCCATTTAAACACATATATAAAGTTAGGAGCCAGCAGCAGCTAGCCAAGGAAAAGTATGTCTATTCCATCCTATGATAGATATAGAAAAAAGGCAAAAGATATCCAACATGCACATACTTGGCATCTTTAACGAACAAAACAAGATGATGGAATGCAATAAACCTTCAAAGTTATAATTCAAGAGAATTTTCCTGAAATGAAATATTTAATTCTGTATATTGAAAAGGTACACTGTGTTCCAGAGAGAGTTGGCCCAGATCAGTCAATACAAAGACATATCTTAGTAAATCAATTGGACTTTAAAATAACAATAACAAAAAAAGTCTTTGGTCAGCCAAGTGAAAAAAGACCATAACTTTTCTTAAGAGGAAAAAGAAAACCAACTGACCATTGGCTTCTCCACAGGTGCACTTACTGTCAAGGGACCGTGAAGCTATTTCTACGAAGTGTGCATCAGGATTCTATGTTTGGGCAAGCTGTCTTTCATATATAAAGGCTTCAGAAAAACAGTTTTTTAATGCAAGGACTCACGGATATTGTTCCTAAGAGTTCTTCTTAAGAAATCGACTTAGAAGAAATGTCAACCAATCAGGAGACGCTTGAGGAAACAGAAAAATAACTGACTTTATGCACTGAAAATATTCAATTGTAATACTAAATCTAAAGCAAATGTCAGAACAGAATGTAAATTTTATTTACAATGTAGAAAGAAAATGAAAAGGAAGAGGAGAAAAAGAAATCGGTTGCATGAAGTTCAGCAACTGCCTTATCTACAGCAGTTTCGAAGGGTATCTTTTTTGAAACTTTTATTTGGAAATAATTTCAAATGTATAGAAAGTTGTAAAAATGAAAACAATCCAAATAACACCCTTACCCAGATTCATCTACTGTTGACATTTTACTCCATTATCATTAATTTCTCTCTCTCAAATATACATACACATATATACCTATACACACATACATATATACAGATATACATATATAAATGTTTCTCTGAACCATATGAAAGTTACATGTATTGTGGACCTTTATCCCTAAATAGGTCAATGTGTATTTCCTAAGAATAGAGATATTCTCATACATAATTACAGTGTAATTGTCAACCTCATAAATTTACATTGATAGAATATTTATTACCCAACCTACCATTTATAGCCGAGTTTTGTCAGTGGACCTAGTAATATTATTTATAGCATATTTTCCACCTCTAATCTAAGATATAGTCAGTGGCCGGTATTACATTTAACTGTTACACTCTTTAGTTTTCTTTAATCTGGAATATTTCCACAGCCTTTGTCTTATATGACATTGACATTTTTTTAAGAATCTCATCCGTCCACCCTTAATTGGTTATTTGATATTTCTTCATGACTCGATCTAGATTATTCAGTTCTGGCCAGAATGACTACATAGATGATGTTGTGTCCTTCCCAGGACATCACATCTGGAGGCTTGTGGAGCTCATCTGGCCTTCACAAGTGATATTAGTTTCGATCATCTGGTCAAGATGTCTGATTTTTCCACCATATAATCACTGTTTTGCTTTGTTTATTCTCCCTTGCAACTAATAAGTAGTCTGCAGGGGAGACACTATATGAAATAATCTCTTTCTCACCCAAAATATGTCTTCTAAAGTTATCAAGTCATGTAATAGAAGTGTGAGAATATTTAACAGTATGAAATTAAACATTAAGAAAAATAATATAATTGGCTAAAATATAGTGGAGGAGGAAAGGGATGAGAAAGGAGAAAAAGAGAAAAACTATTGCTCATAGTAGGAAACTAATAGAAATTTTAGAAAGCTTAAAAGCAATATATAAAATTATAATTATAAGTGGAACCCCTTGAAGCAAAATGAAGCCTTTCAATGTATCAAACTGTATTTTAAACTTAAATCTAAGTTAAGCAGCAAATAGATCATATAATGAAAAACTTTGATAAAACTGTTATCGACAAAAAAAAAATGACAAAACTAAGACAATACATAGCTGTTGTATCTGTATGTAAATAAATAAAACCTCATTCACCTGTTAAAATAATGGATTTTCAGAGCGAACCACCAAACAATATCTAATTCTTTGTTCTATACATAGATACTTAAGATGAATAGAAGATCCTGAAAACAAATTAATTCAGAAAGATTGAAAATTTAAAAATTCAAAAATGGACAAATATGTATGAGGGCAATGCAAGCCAAATAAATTCCAAATTAAGTACGAGGTATTTAACAATGCAAGATAAATAAATACTAGGCAAGATAATATCAGTGACTAAAATAGGGAGAGAAGGAGAAAGATGAGACAAGGGAGGAAGAAGAAATATTAGGTCACAATGCTAGTATCAAACAATATGGAATTCAGGCCAGAGAGCATTCAATGAGTCAGTGCTAAAATGTGCATTTCACAGTGAAAATTGAAAAAGCATAGCAGTGACATTCAGAAGGCAGCATTTACAGAGATACGAGGCATAACAAAAATAAAATAGTGCCAGGAGACTTTAATTCACTTCTCTTAGTCTGACCAGTCAAGTATATAAAATAAATATAGAAAAAACTTAATAGCAAAATCAGCAATTATTTCTTAACAATTAATATTTAATAATTAATAAATAAAATAATAGGTAGATCTGATTTATATTTTAAAAATCTGTACCTTTATTCAAGTGTCCACAGTAGAGACACAGACATTAAGATATATAGATAATTTTTAAAATATTGATACATTTCAAAAAGCATAAATAGCATTTTTCTAGCACAATGCAATAAAATCATATTAATAGCAAAATTGTAAAGGCAGCCCTTCCAATTAAGAAATAAAAAATTACAGAGTACCTAGAAAAAAAAATGCAAACACTCTATTAGACCTAAGGAATATGTTTAAATAACTAATCAGAGAAAAATTTACTACCTGTATAGTGAAAGAATAGAAAGAAAGAAATTGAGCATCCGTTCAAAAGAGTTTGCAAGAGAAAAGCAAAATAAGATAGAAGGAAGAAATTTTTAAAGATAAAAAGAAAATTTATGAGTTAGAAAATAGAAAAACAGTAAGACTAACACATCCAAAGCTGCTTCTATGGGAGTGGGGAAAGAAACAGTGTATATCACTGGCTAAACCAACCCAAGAAAAAAAGGAAAGAGTACAAAACACACAAAAAAATGTTGCAAAGAACCCTCTGGTGAAACCATGTGAGCTTGGCACATATGTGGGAGCAGCAATTTCATAACTTCTGTAGCTTTTATAAAAATTGATTTCTTTAGATTTTTGTTTCTTATGTGGTTAGTTTTGGGAAATAATGTATTTCTGGAAAGTTATTTGTTACATCAAGGTTTCTAAATTTATTTGCATCAGTTTGAGGAAAGGTCATTCATGATACTGTTAGTTGATTAGGTTATACCGTGTTACCTGAAGGAGGAAAAGAGTATCACAAAGGCTCATGATTTAGCTAATAATAGAGCACTGAATGGCCCTGTTCTTACTATGTTCAAATTACATTTAAAGCCTTAAAGGTGGAAACAGTAAGTTTGCTGAAGCAGCAGGATGTAACCTCTTAAACAGCTGCAAAACTGAGCCTGCTGCTTTTGCCCAGCCCTTTATTTGAACAGAAAGTCTAGAGATATTTGAAGAGTCATAGATTGGAGAATTGTTGTCCCAGGGAGAGGGCTGTAGTGGCTTTTCCCCAGGGGGATGAAAGGAAGCTTTCCATCATTCACTTCCAAGCCACGGTAAGTGGCCTGTAAAATTAAAACACGCAGCATTGGGTATGGGGTACAGAACCTGTGTTTCACCTTGCGTGGATCTATGCTCTGTGCTTTTTGGATTAGGTGAAAAGCGTCAGGAGTGGTGGCAGGGCTCTGGGAACTCCCCCCATTGTCTGGTACAAAAGGATCAGTCAAGTGCACACTGCGGGCATTCAGGCTTGAGCCACGTTGCTGATAGTCTATGCAAGGTCACAGGTCACCAAGTGAAGAGACTGTTGCAGCAAGAGCCCCAAGTATAAACTGCAGGGCAGGGAGAGGCAAGAGCAGATCTCTTAGATCAGAATTTTGTGATAAGGAGTTGTCAACAACCCAATGAGGAACAGCATTATATTGTTCCCTTCTTACACCCCAAGCCAGAGGAGTTAAGAGTAAAAGTGAGAGAGGAGGAGCAGACCACATGCCCTCCCCACTCGGGATCCTTGGGTGGAGGCCTGGCTGGTCCTGGGGTAGCTGAGCATTAAGTTGTTCTCAAGTTTTGAATCAAATGTAGCAGACTGGACTTTTTATATCCAAAAATGACAGGAAAGCTACGGCTCCTGCATGAGTTATCTTTAAGGAGCAAGAAAAGGGCCATTCTATAGCATCTTTGGGGATAATGATTTGAGAAAAAAAAATTAAGCAATTTCTTGCCGTACTCTCTCCTGAGTTCAGGAGGCATGTTATTATGAACTTGGACACCTCAAACCTCTTGCTGTTAGAAACTTTTGGATTCAATCTGGTGTCTTACAGCTTAGCATGAACTGTTCAACTTTTGCAGGAAAATTAAATATGAATGAGAAGCAGAGTGCTCTGGCATATGCCTCTTTAGGACAATTGTTTGCCTTGAAATGTATGGACTTCATGACCAGTAAATGCTAATTTGAACTGATTGACATGTCCTACATCAGTATTTTGTAAGATACGTAAGACAATCCTATGTTATGTCTGAATATCTAAGACCATATTTCTTATTTATGAATTTTCTTCTTTTAAATATGATATTACTGCATATTTATCCTCAAAAAAGGAACTTAAAGTTAAAAAAAAGAGTCCTGGTTGCTTGTTACTATAGCTACACACATAATGTGAATTACACAGATGTGTTCCACAGAGGGGGTCATTTCATTATGCAGATGGGAAGTTCCCAGAAAAGTGTACTCATAATTAATAAGCAGAGCTCACAGCCTGTGTCTGGGTGGCTTCTGCCATTGCCACAAGTGTAATCACTGCTTCCCTTTGTAACAGAAGCTTCTGGTCTCTCAGCAGAGCTCACAAGGCAGTGAGCAGTATCACCCCCTCCTTCTTTCCCACACTACTTCAGAAGAGCAGAGACAAGCTGTGTTTTACTTGCTGGAGCTAAAAATAACTCATTTTTAAGTTTTGTTACCATAACTTAATCCTTTAAGGCAAAGGTAAAATAAAATTACACTTCCTGATGGTGAAATTATATAGGTGGGGGCAGGCTGGTGTTGAGAAACTTCTTTTCCTGAGCTGCAGTGCAGTTCTGATTGAATATAACATTGTGATAAGAGCACAGCCTTCAGTTAAAATATCACATTTGCCACTTACTAGCTGGGCTACTGTATCAGACTTACAGCCTATGAAGAGCAAAGAAGAAGAAGGAAATATCAGTATTAAAACCTGTCCTAATCAAGAAAATAGAAACCACTCCTTTCAATAGGAAGAATTTAAGAAGGAAATGCATGGAACAAGTACTAGAGGCTGGAAAGGCCCTCACGGCAGAGTTAACCTCAGACAGGCACTACCATTTAGGCTGAGAAGGCAGGTGGAGAAGGTAGTGTTATCACAAGGGTGACCAATTGTCAGCTTTGCCCAGAACTTTCTGTTTTAGCACTGAAAATCCTATGTCCTAGAACAATACCCCAACACCACAGTCCAGGGTAGGGATCTGCTGAAGTTAGGATCACAATGGCCTGTCTACTGGGAGCTGGAGCCACAAAGGGGATTCAGCAGCCACCAGAGAACCCATCTCAGCTAAGGAGAAGATGGGGTAAGAGCTATCTGGGTTTCTTCCTCATTCCCGCCCTCCAGTCTCCCATCAGTGCCTCCTATTGGCCAAACCCAGCTGGCATGGCCCTATGATGATAGACAAGTTACTCTCTGAGATTTGGTTTCCTGGTCCCTGCAGAAGTGACACAGGAGGTATTGGTGAAGAATAAAGGAGATTTGGAAAGTGCTCAGTATATATCCTGGCACATTATAGACATTTGATATACAATAGAGTTATGGAAAGATAGTTTTGCAACATCAGCCATTGGTTTTCATACTGGTATATCCTTTCTCTTTGTTCTTCTTAGCTCAGGGGAGAGATTGGCAGAGGAAGTAGCCTTCGTCTTTTCCCAGCTTTTCCTTTCTAAAGTTTATGTCTTTGGTGTATGGAAAGAGTAGGCAAAATGTCAGAGAACAGAAGTTTGAGTAGGGTAGAAAATTTCTTCCTAGTTGACTCAATCCCCTGTTAACCTAAAAATAAAAAAGACCTTTCCAAGTGATAGGCAACAAACATTTATCTGGGATCAATAAGAATAGCTATTAAAGATGCACTGTTTCAGGCAGAAACCCAAATAGTGTTCTGGTAAGAAAACAAAGGTAAAGGGTATTTATGAGGAAGGGAAGGGGAATAATTAGAGTTCATTAGCAGGAAGGCATTCTGTTGGGGCAAATAACAACATGCTGACATTAATCCTAAACAGTGTTTTAAAATTTCACTTCAGTAGTCATCAATCCAGTAGTCATAATAACTGCTTTCTTGTTATCTTTACAAATAGTTTGTTGGGACACAAGGTTGCTTAGGCCCAATCCAAATGTTATTTTACCATGTTTTAACATTCCACAGTTTTCAGACATAAGACATGCAAAGTGGTTCCTCTGACATGGCAGCTCTGGCTCCATTTTAAACTGACTCCATTTATATTATTGTTATACCCCAAACCCAGATATTTGATGAGGATTCCTCAGTAAAGGATTAGGAGAAGAGATTGGAGGAGGAGCAATAACCACACCTGCTCTGGTAAATACTAAATTAAAAGACCTGTGTCCTCCCTTTAGTCAGAGCCTTAAGGAGACTCCAAAACCTGAATAAGATTCTGGGATCCGAGAGGAGAAGGAAACCTATATTTGCTCCTTGAGTGGAGCCCCAGGGAGCTGGCAGTGCTCAGGTGGAGAGAAAGTGCGTGCATGGTGAATGACAAACTCCTTCTGGCTCTTCCCATCACCCAGCGGGGCCTGCAGGTAATAGAGTGCAGACCTGTAGCGGCAAGCAGACAGAGATGAGATACTTCAGTAGCAACATGAGGGAAAGCTTAACCACATGTTTTTACCCCTGGATTCTAGTGAAAAGCATTAAAACTAAAGATTGAATGAAGAAAGCACTGTGTGACTCTGATCTAAATCATATCAATGTACTCACAAAGAATTTGTTAGGGATCCATGCTAGGCTGGGGTTTGATTTGCAGTGAACATCTGTTATTTTTGGTTCTTAGCCTCTGCATGCAGGCTAAGCCAGTCCATGTGTTACAAACCCTGCACAATTACTTTAGTAGCAGGCACATGGTCTCAGGGTAAAAACTTTTGGTGTTTAGCTGTTGGGAAGTAGATTGTTTTCTTATTGAGTGGGTGTTTCCATAAAGCTCCATGCGGAGGTAGAGAATAGAATCAACACAGATGATACTGAAGTAGAAACCAAGGAAACCAGGTCAGGATGACATCATTTGGACCTCTGATCAAGCTATACTTGAAATTGGTTCTGTCCCTGAACTTTCCAGTTGTTTGAGCCAGTATATTTTATTTTTGTTTAAATTCATACTATTAAGTTTTCTGTCACTTGCATCTAAAAGAATCCTAAGTGATACACTGTTCAATCAATTTCTTTACTGCCCCATGTGACCTTAAGTAAATGGCTCAAGCTCTTGAGCCTGTTCCTCAGAAAGATTTAATGTGGTAATATATGTGATACCCTCAATTCCAGGTATTAAACAAACATTAATTCCTTATACAGTATTGCCTAGTGTTCAAAGAGTTTGGGTTTTGAAACTGAGCACCTGAGTTCTAATCCCAATGCTGTCACTAGCTGTGTGTCCTTGGGCAAGTTGCTCATCCTCTCTGTGTTTTAGTTGTTTCATAAAAGTGGTATAGCGTTTGTATTGATTTGTTTTATGGATTTGATGTGTTAATTCTTTTTATAAGCTTTAAATGGTGCCGGGCACGTAGTCAGAACTCAAAAACATGTTACTACTGCTTCATGCTTAAGTAAGCATTATGTTAGATGATGAAATTTGGTGAATATGGCAGTGGATTTGAAGTCAGAAGAACTTGTCTCATGCCCCACTTCTGCTACTTACCTGCTTCTTGACCTTTTATAAGTCATTTAAATAATCTGGATCTCAGAGATTCAAGGCTACTGTTATTGCTCTTATCTGTAAAATAAAAATAGTCTTCTTTGGAAAACTCAGCTTTTTGTCTATTGGTGTCATTGCCAAGTTCTTGATAGAGTTGTGTTGTGAAATGGGATCATTTTAGAAACACTAATAGAGCAGCAGTGCTCACCCTAGCAGATCATTAGATCACAGGTCAAACTTTATAATAAACAAGTGGAGGGGCATACTGCCCTAGATCCTTGTGAGGCCTGGGAGCCTGCAGTTTTAAATAATTTCTCAGTTGATACTGGTGATTGCCTAGCCTTAAGAACTATTGTACAAAGGAGCTTGCTAATTCATTCATAGCTTCTTAAATTAAAAGAATTAATTCAAAGATAAGTGTTTTAGATAAAAATTTTACACATATATAATAATAGAATATTAGATCCAAAATGAAGTGAAGATTATTAAGCTTGATCCATTTATTCACAAATCACTTTTTAAAAAATTTCTTGATGTTTCTGGATTTTGAAGATTTGTTCAAGGCCTACATTTTATAAAAACCACTAGAATTAAAAACTGAGTTCTGACTTCCCTTTTCCTTTCCCAATGCTGTCATGATAACAGAACATTCAGAAGACAGGTTCTCTGCTTCAAAGAATAAAAGGCAAGATTCCAAACCTTCTTGCTGAACATTGTTCTCAGTTCTGTAGTTTCAGCAAAGATGGCAGACAAGGATATGCCTTTGTCTCCCTCCTGCATTCTTTTCTAAACTCAAGGATGAGGTACTAGTTTGGGAAGGGAAGGAGGCTATGATTTGCTGAATGCTGATTCTGTCATCTAATTTGTAGCCACTGAGGGCTACAAAGAGCAATGAGACACTTACCCTATCAGGGAGCTTCTATTGGAATAACTTTCCTGTGGAATAGAAGGACTTCTATGAATGTTTGTTCTGCGATTTCTGTTACCAGCTTCCAAAAAGGTGCATCTTCCATGTATCATTTAATTTTCACAGATGTTTCACTCTTTCCCAGGGCAGTGGATGAATAATCACTCTTTTAATGTGGTGAGCAAAACAGATCGCTCAGTCCTGGTCTTACTAATTCAAATATCAAATTTGTTTTCTTAATAAACAAATTATACTTATTTTTAAAATAGCTTTATAAGGTATTTTTGTAATGTATACACAGTATTCTATTTTAGCATTTGTACCAAATTCTTACTCATCAATCATGAAATTCTTAATGAGTCTATATTTAAGAATCATCATCAAGGAAACCTATTATTACTAAAAACCTACTGATGCTTCATACAAGCTGTCTGAAAAATGCTTCTATTTAGATATAATTTATTTCATCTATGCCTTTACATTTGGTTTTAGCTGTAATTACTAAAGCTGCCATCTAATTCCATATACAGTTTTTGTTTCTGTAATGAGGAAGCCTATTTAACTAGGAGAATAGTAAAAATGTTCTTTAGTAGTTATTAACCTCTGCAGAAAATATCAATCCACATAACACATACACAAATCTGAGTAAAATCTTTTAATAATTTTCAAGGATAATTTGGTTTTATGAAAGGAATAATTATATTTGAGAATATTATATACCCAGGGGGCATTTTTGTCTTGCACAAATAACAAAGTATTAAATATAATACTTTTAATACAACTTTTTATGCAATTCTTTCCTTGAAACAGAAGGGTTATAAAAAGAAAATAAGACTCAGAAGACCAAAGTTAATGTAACTTGTAAGCGGCTGAGCTTTCTAGAGTAGATTAATTTCTTTAGAACTCAGTTTCCTCATTTTTTTAAAAAAGAAAAATAACCATGCATATTTTAATGCCAATATAAGTATTAAATGGAATAATTTATGTGAAAGTGCTCTGTAAAACTCTACAGATGTTAAAGATTACAATTACTCTGTGAAGTTTCGTAAGCTATTTTGGCTATCAGGGAGGTAAAGGCTTCCTTACCCTTCTGCAATAATCATTATTATCCCAATAATGACCTGATTCCTTGTGTTTTTTTGCAATCCCAACATCAGCTCATATATATATCATTAGTTTTATACTTAGTTTGCTCATCTGTCTGATAGGGTGAATTTAATTTTCCTTATTTAATAAAGGAATAAAAGAAACAGTAAGGCAACAGTTTTATTATCTCAATTAGAATCCAAGCTAAGACACAGAGACTGGAGTTTCCACTTGTAGTCCTGTGCTCTTCTCTGGACATCGTCTGGGGGAACTGGCGGCTTTGGCTAATGTCCATCTCCAGGTGGTTTCCTTGGTGCAGAATTAAGAAAAAGAGAAAGTAGGAATGTGACTATTTGCTTTTTAGGTTGTGTAGAAATGTCTTTTCTAGGACACAGGGTAGCCAGAGGCAGAAAGGCGAGTTAGTGCTCCTCAGTACTGGCTGTTCCCTAGCCGTGAGTCTGAGACATCGCTGGAGAGGCCAGACCCAGAAGAGCCCAAAGTCTGCACTGCACGGAGTGATTGTGCATCTTCTTCTGAAATATTGATATAAAGCAAATAAAAAGGAATATGTGGCAGCCCTCGATGTTACTTCTCATATTTGATAAGATCCTCCCTATGTCACAATGTCACCAATAGAAGCACACACTTATTAGGTACTTCGAGGGGCCAAGCTGAGAGTTCACAAATGGCTTATGCCCCTGCCCAGGCATAGGACCAAAGAAGGTTCATTGGCTTTGATCCTGGGTTTGGGGTCTTTGGTGATGATGCTGCAAAGTTTCAAAAGACAGAATGTTAATAACAATGCCACCAGAGTGGCTGAAGCAGGGATTTAGGTCAGTTCTGAATATAGAAATGAGAGGAGAAATCCCAGTATTTCCAAGAGTAGGGTTTTTATTAGTCAGGGTTCTCCAGAAAAACAGAACCAATAGGATATATATGAGATTTATGGAAATTGGCTCGTGTGATTATGGAGGCAGAGATATACCACAATCTGTTGTCTGCAAGCTGGAGAACCAGGAGAGCCGGTGGTGTGATTCAGTCCCAGTCCAAAGGCTCAAGAACCAGGAGGTCCAATGTTCAAGGACAGGAGGAGATGGATATCCCAGCTCAAGAAGAAAGAGAATTCGTCCTTCCTCTGCCTTCTTGTTGTATTTGGGCCTTCTGCAAATTGAATTATGCCCACCCACATTGGTGAGGGATGCTGCTCTTTTCTCAATTTACAAATTCAAATCTCTTCCTTAAATAGACTCATAAACACACCCAGAAATGATGTCTTATCAGCAATCTGGGTGCCTGTTCACCCAGTCAAATTGACACATACAATTAATCATCACAGGTTTATAAGAGAAAGTGTGGGAGGAGGTCATTTAGATAAGCTAGGAGAAATAGTAACAGTAATGAGAAAGACATATGTTTCAGCATAATGAGCATTATGGGGTACAGAGGAGTTTGTGGTCATCAGATCATAGAAGACTTGGTCTCTGATTAAGAAAGCTATTTCCTGTGCTGCTCATTTTATCAGAGCATAAGAATCAGTGAAATTTCCTTATAATTCCGTTGAAAACATTTCTGGCCATGTCTTGTTATTCAGAGCGTTAGGAAAAGGAGAGTCCTCCCAAATAAAGCTATCCTGTCTGTCAGCATCCTTATGACTGTGTCCACTGGTTAGGCTGGATGTCCTGAGTCTTCCATACGATGACTTGTAGGTGAACTTAATATGTCACAAATACCTGGCCATAGCCTCATTTTTATTTCTACTGAGAATTTTCTCTATAACTTCAAATGTACCAGTTCATTTGTCTGATTGTGGTTTGTAAGGGAATACTGATTTAACAAATTGCCTCATTAATGGTTCTATGATGGGAGCACTTACTAATGCTACTTGTTTCATCCAGGTGCAAAGAAAACGTAGTTGTCACTGTACTGATGTCCATCAGATAGTAACAGTGGCATCTTTGTTTTTATGAGAAATAAAACTGAAACAAACCATTTCTCATGGCGTCAGTAGGTAACAGAAAATATCTGGATTTCTCGCTCTGTGGGCAGATTCCCTGTTTCCTACTATTCACATTCATAGATTTAAGTTATCCATGGTGAAAAGAGCACCGAGTGCAGATTTTGGATACAAGGGGTCTTGTGTCCACTTTATCATACAGTGAACGTGGGTCTTGGCGAGTCAACTTTATTGGTTTCTGCCTTGGTTTTATTATTGGTAAAATTAAAAATTTTAAAATAATTTAAAGTGGAGATGCTCTTCATTTACTCATTCAGCAAACATTTATTCAGTGCCTACTATGGCACAGTGCTGATCCCTGTGGATACAAAGATGAGAAAATGACAATCTTTGTCCTCGAAATGCCTAGGAAAATAGAAACATAAACCCATGACTGCTACGTAATATATTAACATAATGAGACAAAGCTCAGGGCACTATGGGAATGTGAAATTAAGGCACTAAAACAAATTGAGGTTACTGTCTCACTGAATGAAAACACTGTCTAGTAGATATGAATTCAGACTGCTGGACTTGGATTCTCTATCAGAACACTATAATACAACACTCATGTCATGGAGTAAAATCAAGTATGGTAAATATGTTAAAAGGAGAAAGAGAAAGGCTCTCTGGGTTTAAATTCAAGCTCTGCCTTATTAACTCAGTCACTTAGGCAAGTACAACTTCTACACCTATTTTAATACCTGTGAAATAGAGAAGACAATTAACCTATCTTGTAGGTTTGCCAGAAGTATAAAATGAGTCATTGAAGGCTAGTTGTTTTTATTGGCGATTTATATACTCTACTTAATTCTTTAATTTATGGAATTCCAACACCTCCATATAGGCTCTCAAAGGACAAGAATAGCTTTTAGTTTTAATTTCGGTTCTCTTTAATATACTTTACTAGTTAAGTTCTAGAATTCTATTTCATTTCTCTCTACTCACCAGTATAAACCCTGAGTTGATATGGAGCTGGCTGTTAAAACAGTGGTGCTAATAATATCGCCATAAGTCTTGAGTCTGTACTTCTAAACTGAGAAGGCAATTAGCCCTTAACCAGAGAGCATGGCCAAGAGCTTCCATACACGATAAAATTTGTCGTGGATGCTCTAAACAGGGGAACACATTTGCTGTTAATAATCTCTTCTATCACATCATACAAATCAAAGTGCTTCTCTTCCCTGAATCATGTATGTAGGTGACCTATTCCTTATTATCTTTTAATGGTATTCCATTCTGCTGGATTTTTATATGACATATAGTCTGTCGGCTGTGTAAGTACAATGACTATTTTTCTAGAGAAAGGAAATCTCAAGGATCAATTGCATAAGCATAGGAGTGAGAAGATATTTAATTCAGCTTAACCTGGCCTTCAAACCATTAGTTTTTTGTTTGTTTTGTTTTATTTTGTTTTGTTCTGTTTTGTTTTGTTTTGTTTTTACATCTGTACCTCTGTTTTATATCAAGGCTAAGTAGTTCACACTATCACCAAGCCATGGGAGACATTCTGTTCTTTTTAAGCTTCAGATGAGACACCTAAATCCCAGTGGAAAAGTAATTCTCTGCAGATGGTTTTGAATATAATCTTCCAGGTCTGTCCTTTCTAGAGGCCCATCCAGCTGCTCTTTAGGCATCTACACACAGATGTCCCTTAGAATGTATTACTTCCTTTTTCTGTAAACAGATTTCTCTTTTCCATCAGCCTTGCTGCCCTCGCAATATCAAAATAGCAACTTTTATTAACTAATGATAAAACTGATTTTCAAGATGAGAAAACTAGAGTTTGTGAACATTACACCACTTCTTGTTGCTTGTGGTTCAGTGTTCAGTGCACTCTCCACCACCACATACTGACTGTAGTGCTCTGTCAATCTCTCATGAGGTTTGACACCTTTCTGAAATTTTTGCTTGTGCTAATCATTTGCTCTAAAAAGAGTAAGAAGTCAAAATTTACAGTAAAACCAGAGGTAAAGGGTGACTAGCCTACCACATATCAAGATATTAATTTATATAACTATAAAACTATATAACTATGATAGTATGTTATTAACTCAGGGATAAAGAAATATACAAATGGAATTGATAGAATTGTATAGATATGACATTATAAAGCAGTGGGGAAATAATTTAAGAAATAGTCCTGGGAAGATTGGGTTACACTTGAATAGAATATAACTTGGATTTCTATTTCAAACAGTGCACACAAATGAATTCCAAGTGGATAAAAAACTAAATGTTAAAGGTAAAATATTTACATTTATAGGTGTTGGAAATTATTTCTTTGATCTTAAGCTGGAGAAGTTCTTTAAAAATATCCAAACATAAAGACTAGTACAAAAATTAAAATATAAAACTTCTTGACCACAAAGACACCATAGACACAGTTGAAAGACAAACCATAAACTAGCAGATGATATTTCCACACATAAACAAAGATTACTATCAGACTATATATAGTTTTTAAAAGTCTAAAAAATCAATAGCAAAATGAGCTAAATATACGAATGACCAATTCAAAAAAAAAGAAAACACAAATGGCCAATAAACTTGAAAAGATGATCGATCTCTTTATTAACTAAAGAAATACAAATTAAAACATGGTAAGATACAATCTCATATCTTTCAGATTGCTAAACATTTTAAAGTCTGACAATTCCAAGAGTTGACAGGGTCTTAGAGCAACAGGAACTCTTCTGCACTGAATTGGTGTATCAAGTTGGACTACAGTTTGACAACATCTAGTTAAGCTGAAGATGCACTCAACTCAACAAAATTTTGTTCCTAAGATTATCTCCTGGAGAAATTCTTGTACATGTACACAAGAAAATATATATATTGATGTTTACAGCAGGATCGTTTGCATGGCAAAAAAGTTGGAAACATCCTATTAAAGACTCCTAACAGAAGATCAAGTCTTTATATTGTGATGTCTTCATAGACTGGAATATTGTACAGCAATATGAATGAATAAATGGGAGGTAATTAAATCAACATAAATTAATCCTTTAAAAATAACGTTGAGTGAAAAAAACAGTTTCAAGATACATATGACATTATAGCATTTATGTAGAGTTTAAAACATATAATGCTTTTGATATATATATATATATGAAATCATCAAAAATGACAGAATCATAGAGAAATATGCTAAAATATCAATTATCCAAATTAAAGTTAATTAGGAGGAATGGGATGGGAATATTACATAAAGGGGTTTTAACAGTGTTGGCAGCACTTGATTTTTTTAAGCTGAGTTATGGAAATGTATAAATATTTTATAATACTTTAATCAGAGGGAAGACGTATGAGTACAAACAAATTTTATGGGTATATCATAAGTACTAAGTAATATGTTATCTGTTTTTACCTGTATTATTTTTTTAATGCTCTTAGCACTTCCTCTCATAATCTTGTGAATCACAGAGAAAACATTCTATTTATATTCTGAAATGTATTCCACATTGCCAGTGTTAGAATAAAATGTCAATGTTCTGGGCAATCAGAATCATGAGTTCCATTTCAGTCTTGACACTAACTAGCCCTGTGGCCTTAAACAAGTTACTTAACCTCTTGGGCCTCTGCTCCCTCATAAATAGAGAGTTGAACTAGATGTGTACTTAGATCTCTCCCATGATTGTTTTGTGAGTTAAGTTATTGATCTTAAGAATTGTATTATCTCCTAGAAAAATTTTTATTAAAACAATTAAACCAAAGAAGGAACTATTTATAGAAAACTTTCAGATGAAGTTAGTAACTGGCAGTATCAAATGACTGGCATGAGCATTAGAATGAGAGTATAATCTTATAAAATATGTCTGTTGTAAAATATGTTTAAGGAGATTCATTGTAGATATAGAGTAGAAAATCTATTCCTCCATTAACTAACTCACATTCTAATTAGACAGATTTTGTAGTGTCAGATGATTTTTACTGCACTCTATAATTATACAGTAAAATTGAATTAATTAGCACTATAATTTGAGAATTGGTCACTATGGTATCTTATTTTAAATAGAAATGGAATTGAAATGACTTTATTCACATGATCCCATCACTACAAAGCAAAAAAATCTCTATCTAATGTCATTGTAAAACAGTCTGCTAGCCTCTCCTTGAAAATATTTCTTGTTACATTTTCCTAATTCCTTTTTTCTTTTATAATATGCAATTTTGGACACAGTTGTGGGGTGTATGCCAGTGTAGCTCTATAGATATATTCATGAGGAATACTTCTGTCTGTCTGTAGAATCTTACTAATTGTCTGTAAACAAAACCCTAGTATCCTGGATACAAAGAGAAAAGCACTGACAAATTCTTGCTCATCACTCCTTTTATTTATATTTTCAATACTCCGCAGAAATGGATATTAATATATCATAACCCAAAATAGGACAGTTGCAACACAGTTTAGTAGATTATAGTTTCTTTACAACATTTCAGTCCAATTTTGTCTTCCTGAAAATATACCCTCATCCTTGATGGAGCTCCAAGAAAGAAAAAAAAAGTAATATAGGAAACTAACACTCACTGAGCACTGATTTTCTTTACACAATAGGAGGTACTTTTGCATTCTATCATATTTCATTCAATCATCTCAAACAACATAGCCAGGAAGGTCTTTGTCTCAGAGTAATTTAAAAATCAAAAGTTAATATCTAAAATAAAAAAAGAATATTTTAAGGTAAAGAAATAAGCATTTGTAGCAAAATCAGGCATAAAAAAAAACAGATCAAAAATAAAGTGGGAATATTGATATCAATTAAAGTAAAATTTACAACTGTAAGTCTTAAGCTGGTCAGAGCTGTCTATATCATCATGAAACATACAGTGTTCAAAGAAGGTATAATAATTATGCATCTTTACACACAAATAATAAAGCTGTGAAATACATAATGTAAAAACAATGAGAAATTCAACATTTGATAAAATCAAAACAATAGTACAGATTTAGTAATGTTTTGAAGAATTTGAAAAATCATATAGCCAAAAATATCTGTGGTTATGGAGAATTTGAATAACTATAGTAAAATAAACATAATCAGTGTAAAATTATTTATAGAAGTTTATATCCTACAAAAATATACATTATTCCCTTATGCCCATGAAGCATTCACAAAAATCAATTATATACTAACCCAGAAAGAAAACCTTAGTGCATTCCTTAAGGTAGAGATTTTATAAGGACATTTTCTGATAAAATAACAATTAAATTAATAGAAAAATATAAACACAGATATTAAAAATACATTTATAACTGACTTTGAGGTAAAAAAAATAGAAAACAAAATAACAATTCATCTAAGGTCAACAAAAAGAATACAATTTGTCATAAGAATTAGTGTCAAGGAGTGAAAACTCAAATGCTTTCAGTGGACAAACAGAGATGTAGAGATGTGACATTTTGTTATGAAACAATAGAGAGTGGTGGGGTCTGAGGGGACTGGGGAATGGATGCTAGGCTCATATAATTAAAAGCTTAAAAGAAAAATAAAATAAGAAATAGCAAAAGAAAAGAAAGAAAAGTAAACATGAACCAAACCAAACCAAACATATTTGTAGTTAAATCAATTTATAACATTTATTTTATTAAATACAAATGGAGAATAAAAATAAGCCAAAAGAAAGGAAGATGATATGCTCAATAAATATTGTTGAAATAACTTAGAAGAAAATAAGTCTAGAGCCCTACCTCACACCATTTTTAAAGGAATTTTCCTGTGAATTAAAAAGTAAATATAAAAGTAATCTATACAAATATTGTAAAAAAATACAGGAGAATATTTACTATCCCAGATTGAGCATAGTTTCCTAGGTAAAAAAAGAAACACATTGAAACAAAACAAAAAGGACACAAATTGATAATTTTTTTATATAAAAATTTGCAATTTCTACGTGGTAAAAGATTATTTTACAAATCAAATTTAGATAGTCTGAAAAAAAAATTTTTTTTTAAAAAGAAATTAATGAAAAGATAGCAAATATAAAACTGGGTAGATTATAAATAAGATAATTCACAGAAAAGGAATTGTAAGTGGATAATAACTATATTAGAGGATGCTTGCCAAACTAGAAGTTGAAAAACTGTAAAAATTTTAAAATGCCTTATCATTTATTATCCATCAGATTGGCAAAATTAAAAAGATTGGTAACTGGTGTTATTGGCAAGGATGTTTGGAAAACTGGTATTCTCATATGCATTTAGTGAGACTGTTGTTGATTTGTACATAGCAATTTTGGAAAGTAATGCTTGCATAATTTACACTTAAAATGTGCATAACTTCTAACCCACTTCTAGAAATATTTATGATAGAAGTAACAGGAATATGTAATAATGCATGTACAAGAATTATATAATCAATTGCTTGCCAAAGTAAAAAATGGAAACAAACTAATATCCACCAATAGGTGACAGATAAATAAATTATGACATATCTATACCCTAATATATTTTGCCACTAAATTGGTAACTGATTTGTATTTAATTGATATCTGGGCAGTTAATGTCCCATCTACCAAGCCATATATGATGTAAGACTTAATATTATACCCAGACTTCAAATCCCAATGATCTTTGTCACCCAAGTGGCTGAAAATCTATGCTTCTGCATTTTAAACTTTGACTTTTTCCTCAGGATAGAGATATGTTCAACCCTGTTAGCATTCTTTTGTAAAGGAGTTTTGAGACAAAGCATGAAGGAAAATGTAGTCTCCAAGACTTCTTGGCTTATATCAAAACCTGATGAAGAGTCTACAAAAGGTGCAGAGTGGCTTAGAAGAAAAGAAGGAAGAAAGGGTCATTACTTAAAGCCCACCTCAAAACAGAGTAGGACTTCTCACAGGGAGAGACGACAGAGCTGAGTGAGTGCCTGAACAGCAGGCTGAACACTGGGTGAAGCAGCTAAGCAGCAGGTCAGCATGATGGACCTAGTATTGGGGCTACCAGCATCCCTAAAATGCTCTCATAGAAAGCATAGTACTAGTGCTGCCGGTCTGGGGCCATGCCGACAGGGTGATATACTGTATTTGTGCCTTGTTACTGCTGCACATGCCAATAGTCTAGAACTTCTACATATATTGACTTGGGATAGAAGTGACTCACATCCTGCCAGCTTGAAATATGGGAGTTCAGAGTCAAAAATGAGGTTGATTTATGAAAAATGGAAGAAGCGAAGAAAAGTATTCACTCTTCTCTTGACAGATAAAACTTCAGGACTAGATGTGGAATTCAGCCAGTGAGTGTCTTTCATCTCTCTTGTTCCTGGAAAAGATTAAGAATTCTCAATTTGCTTCTAAGAAAATCTTCCTTTAATGGAAAAATTCTGAAAGAAGAAAAAAAAAAGCATTTGGCTCTGAGGTTAACAGCGGTTTTGCAATGTGAAACTGCAGATAATAAATATTACTTTCAGTTGTTTAAAAAAAACACACTTTTTAACGTGATTTCAAAAGGTGAAGGAAACCACAGAGGAAAGCTAATCATGTTTTCATTCCAAGGAAATTTCATCTCCTCAACCTTGCAGTCAGGTGATCAAAGAGCACTTACAAAGTAGGGAACTTCATGTCGTCTGAGGCACCCAAAGCTAATTGAGAACACAAGCAATGCTAAGCCACGTCTCTCTTGCCATGCCCCCCTTTATTTTTAACCTAAATGAAGGGTCTGACATGTAATTCTACTGAATTCCATATAGTTGATTTAAATATATTCATTCAGTATATTTTTATTAAGCACTATTCCAGATACTAGCAATAAAGCAATTATTTTGAGAGTCAGTTAATTTTGTCTTATGAAAAGTTTTAGAGCAGTCTATATTGGTCTATATCAGATACCAGTGTAAAATGGGTATTATAATAATAAGTATTTGAGACTGTCGTTCTGAGGATTAAATGAAATTTATCTAAACCACCACAGTGAATGGAACATAACAATGCTAAATAAATACTAGTTACATTTTTTTGTTATTTGTATTTTACTAGCCCATTTTTTTCCAATTATGGAAGATATTCTTATAGAAAAATACAAAAATTTTTAAAGAAGAAACTAAAACCTTATAATCAAAAGATATTTGATTCTGTGTTTTTATAAATGTATTGCATGGGATTATAATATCATATGTAGTTTTATCTTATTTTATTCTCTTAAATATATAATAAGCATACTTTCATTTATTAAAATTCATTTGAAAAAATCTTTAATATCTGCATAATATAATGATATTCATGCATAATGATCTATTTAACTTCTCTATTGATAAATCTTTGGGTTGTTTTCAGTTTTGTATTTTACCTGAATCTCTCTTTATTTCTTTAGGGAAAATTTCTGAAAGTAGAATTACTGGTCCAAGGATGAGCATTTTAAATCTGATATATTATTTTTTGGAAAGGTTGAACCATTGTCAATTTTTGCAGCCAAATTTCATGAGAGAATTTTGCTCTCATTGGTACTTCATCTTACCCTACATTTCCCAGAATGGAGAATTGATAATATTTTTACACTTTCTTTTTTTTTAAGTGTGAAAAGAAATTTTTACTTTTAATTTGAATTCCTTTGTTTTGTAGTGAGTTTGAATCATTTTCTTAGTCATTCCTACTTCTTATATAAATTACCTATTTGTGTCTTTGGCTGATTTCATACTAGGACTTTAATATTTACCTTAGAATTCCTTGTAAACTAAGGACAGCAGCCCATGTCATATTGTACGACATATCTCCCTCCCCCACCAACACACACTTTTCTTGCCTTTTAGTTTTGTGGTAGTTTTTAACATCAGGTTTTTAACTTTAAAGTAGATTATTGACCTTCTTTTTGTGAATGTTTTAAATGTTTTATGAATTAGAAAAGCAGATACTTAAATTATTTTCACTGTGGTTTTGTTTTAAATCTTAACTCTTTTAAATCACCTGGACTTTATTAAAGGTATGGTATGAGTAAAGATCTAATTTGATATTTTCTTCCACATAGCCATTTTGCTCAGTATTATTTATTAGGTAATGCAACTGTTCTGAATTGACTTACAAAGCTTCCTTTACTTTACATTAAAGTTTTTCTATATATAAGGGCATGTTTCTGTGTTATTTATTTTATTCCATTGATTTGAGATGTTTTTACATCTTGATTCTGTCACAGAGCCTCTAAGCTAGCTTTTCCAGGACTCCCTTCAACCTTATTGGCTAAACATGCCTCTGTAAACATGCAAGGAAAACATCCAACAAGGCAAAAACATGTGACATTCATATCAGAAACCTCCCTTAGTCTGACAGGAATCCATTTTTCAATACTTCTCAGACAAAGTATTTTAATTAGCTAAAAATTCCTTTGCTTTATATGCATCTCTGATTATAACAGCCTTTATTAAATATCTATTACCGCACAGTATTTATTGAGCCAGATACTATGCCAAAATAAAAGCTCTCGGGAAATAATGAGTTTTTTTCAGATAACAATCTAAAGATTCTTATACAACTGTATTTGGGATATTTTATACATAATATTATGGCTTCCCTTTTTAAAACCTTATTTTCTGATTATGAATTCATAATAATATTTATTAGATATATTAGTTTAAAAATATGTACAAAATATAGAGAAATGTGTAAAAAAATTAACCATAATCTTAGTAGATAGAGAGGGGAAAATCTACTGGTGATATCTAGTATATTTTCAGGTTTTTATACATATGTTATATACACTCTTAAATAATGTCCATTTTTCTCTGATTATGACAGTAATACACATTCTTTGTAGAAAATACTATAAAGTATGAAAAAATCATTCCGAACTTTATGACATATAAAATTTTATTCCTGCTTTTATTTATTACCTTGACATTCAAGTATTTTTCTATGTTAAGAAAAAAAAACTCTTTGTAAAGATCATACTGGTACGAAATATACTTAATGATTTCTTTATTGCCAAACACTTAGGGTCTTCCAATTTTTCAAACTTTTAGACAATGTGCAATGGATATCTTTGATTATAAAAGTGTTTTGTTAGTTTGTTTTTCAATTCATATTATTTCCTCAGGATAGTTTCATAGAAATGGATTGCTGGTGTTCCCCATCCCTGTGACCATCTATCAACTATAATTTATACCTCTTTGAACCTTCACTGCTTTCTCTCAGCCCCTCTAACCACCTCCCCTCTGGCTGTCACCAGATTGTCTTCTATGTTTATGAGTCTGTTTTCGATTAGTTTTTTCTTTTTGTTCCTTAGATTCCACATTTAGGTGAAATCATATGGTATTAATCTTTCTCTGACTCATTTTACCCAGCGTAATAACCTCCAGGTCACTCTGTGACATTGCAAATGATAGGATTTCATTTTGTTTTTTTATGACTGAGGAATATTCCATCATATATATGAACCGTAACTTCTTTATCCAATCACCTATTGATGCACATTTAGGTTGCTTCCATATCTTGGCTATTATACATAGTGCTGCCATGAACATAGGGATACATAGATCTTCACAAATTATTGTTTTCGTTTTCTTTGGATAAATATCCAGAAGTTCAATTCCTGAGTCAAAAGGTAGATTCATTTTTAATTTTTTGAGGAACCTCCAGACTGTTTTCCATAGTGGCTGTACCAATTTGCAATACCACCAACAGTGTATGAGGGTTCTCTTTTCTCCACATCCTCATCAACACTTGTTCTCTGATTTATTGATGATAGCCATTCTGACAGGTGTAAGATGATATCTCATTGTGACTTAGATTGTTTTTTAAATGCCCTCACATACCCTTCCTCATTGTGATGATTTCATCATCAAAATTTAACAGCAAAGAACCCCAAAATCTCTTGAAACATCTTCTCTTTTTCATTCTTTTCATTTCCTCTCACCTTCCAATTCCCTCTGAGCTTTTGGAAATTCACTTTTACAAGGTCTGGCAAAACATGATTTTATACCCAGATTTTCTCAACTGGACTATTGTGACTTCTGAAATAATATGGTTACCTACTCCCAAGATTTCTACCACTTACAAATGCTGAAGTAGTTATTTGCTATTGAAATTGGTTAAAATTGAGATGAAACATTGTGAATAGACATGTGAAGGAATTTGCTTTTCAAATGTAAAGCCCTTTTATATATTACCATTGCATCCTGCTGGAGAATGAATCATTCCCCTTGTTCCTTCCTTAGTCCTGAAATTCTCAGCAGAGCAAGTAAAAATTATCAGTTCGCATTTCACCAAATGAAACTTTAAGATGCCAAATAGTTGAAATCCCTCCCTGTGCTACTTCTCACCTCCCCATCTGTAGTTTGTGTTAAGAAGACTTACATCTCTACTGTGATATCACTTCTGTTTTTCCTCTTTTTTCCAAATATTCTTCTTTTATTTTTATTTTAATTAGTTTACATTTTATATATCATATGAACGTGACATATGTTTTAATAACTGTATTACATTCTATCTTATGGATGTTTCATAATTTACATAAAAATTTCCCTATTTCAGGAAACCTGGCCTGCTTCAGATCAAAAAATATAAACATTGATGATTTATGCTATTATTCACATAGTTTTTCTATATCTTAGATCTTGTTTCTTTAATATTTATTTATTTCTAAGTGCAGATCTTGACAAATAAGTTGCTACAATCTTTTAAAGCTTAAGATAAAAAAAAGCCTTTGTCTCAGAAATCCTAGTTTTAGAAACATAGTCTCTAAGATAAATTTTAGTGCTGTAAATTGGATCAAGTTATATGTCTACTTGAAAATGAGCAGATATTATAATTTACTCTTAAACAATTCCCAATGTTTTCCTAAAGAAATAATAATGCCTTAAGAATGTATACAAGTTAGGGAGAAACTGTCATTGTTATTTAATATTACAAGTTTAAAATATTCTTTCTAATTTAATAGACACAAAACAAATATGTCACCTTGGTTTAATTTCTATACATGTTATTGCCAGCTAAGTTGTATATTTTTCAAAATTTGCTTACTAATTATATTACTTGATTTGTGAATTACCTTTTTTTCTACTCTCTGACTACTTGTCTTTCTTATAAAACTCTGGGAAAATAAAAAGAATATAGAGTTAATAACTAAAAGTAATAACTATTTATATGTTCTTAGTCCTTTTATTTCTAAACTCATGCTTATGTGTGTCTATACCTATAAAAAAGATGTGAATTATCTTTTTCATATACAGTGCTAAATATATAACCTTTTATACAAGTCTATGTCCCTGGATAGTCTTATAAAATTCTCTTGCATCAAATTCTCTGTGTTAATTTTTCTAGTCCACTTTGTTATCTACACATAGTCATAAGCACATAGACTGTGCTTACAGATTATTTCTATATACATCAGAAAATTACTTCAAAGCACTAGTTAAAAGATACAGAGCCAATCTAAGGATACAGATGTGCAAATTACATTGTCACAAATCAGGATTTTTAAAAAGAGGGCTTAAAAAAGGTACACAAGAATAGCATTTGGATTTATGGGAAAGCCATAGCAATCAACCTTCTTTTGGAAACTAAGCTAATCTCTATTAAAGGGTCAAGAAAAACATTGTACATTTAAATGATTTATTTCAGATTGGCAATATCTATGTAATGATTGATTTGTGAAGAATTATAGTGTTCTATATAAATCACTTGTGCGTTAGTTTACTAGCAGCATTGAGATTTTCTATGCATCAGGAGGCCTTGCATGTAAACATCTTAAGTAAACAGATCACAAAATTCATATTGCTTATTTCAAATACAACATTGATGAAGTTCTAGTCATTAAAGAAATTGAGATGTCAATCTAAATTTCATTTATGGCTCTCCACAGGTAGCTTTTAAGCCTGAAAAGCATAGAATTTGGTTTCTTTACTGAGTGTTGAAAAATTTCCCCTCGATCTCTGGGCAAATGGCAGCTCTTATGTTGTTGTATAAGAATTGGTGGTGGAGTGAGCAAACAGACCAGAACAGCTGGTTAATATTCATAACATTTATTATCCATGTATAGATAAGGAAAAAGCAGTGTTATAGTGGCTGCATCTGCATAGACAAATTCTTCAGTCTAACGCTCTCCCAACTGAGCTATTTCGGCTACTGTGTTGCATAGACAAATTCTAAGGTCATCGCTATACCCAGGAAACTGAAGACTTGGAAGGTAAAAAATACCAATATCCTGAAAACAAAATTCAAATTTTAACAATGGTTCTTAATAGGGTTGGGGTAGGGGGGATTTTGCACCCTCAGAGGAAATTTATTAATACCTGAAAATATTTTCAGTTATCCTAACGTGGAGGGCAGGGTTGCTACTGGCATCTAGCTGGCTGGGGCCAGAGATGCTATTAAACATCCTACAATGCACAGGACAGCTCCTCACAACAAAGAATTATCTTGCCCAAAATGGCAATAGTGCTGATATTGAGAAACCATGAATTAATGAGGTGTTTTTTAAGCTTGGACTATGTGCAACTTGTCTCAGTTCTCATGTTTTTATTGTTTTGGCTATAGGAATAACACCAATAAGGAAAATATCATTTCTTATCATCAAGGTTGTTTAACTTACTTATTAATGTATAAGATGTGGAACTCATATCCCAGAAAATTGTGTTCAGTTTTTGACCCTTCCAAGTCTTTAAGTGAATAGTGCTTACCTCATGCTGTGGCAAACAAATCAGGTAAAAATGAATTTGCAAGGCATAATTATAAAACATTAAGACTGCCTCCATACCACACAGCATGAAATGGAATTTTGCCATGCTGTAGTTAATGTGATTAATACGGGTAACAAGCAAGATGCTTCAGGGCCCCAGTGGAACATTTGTCCTGAATTATCTGGGTTGACTGTCCACTCTTATTAAAGGAACTGAAAGAGAGCCAAATCTCTCCACGCAATGCAGACATAAACTAGATGATGCAGTATACCAGGGTGTAGGCAGGAGAGATAACTAACTAGATATGTTATTTTTAGCTAAGAATGTAACTTAAAATACATGAAATAGAAATGAAAAGGAAAACATAACAGAATATTATTTATTATTGTGTGCTTATAGATGATAGTCTGCAAAACTGGCATTTAATTTTCCCCAAATTCTTCTCCAGAACAATTCCTTTTAACATACAGAAGAAGGATGACATATGTGTATCTTATAGGTACATTATCCTTCTATTTCTGTGATCTGACTACCTTTGATGTCTAGCATATGTGGTAAAAGATGGGTTTCTTGTCACTGCTGCTTTCATTTTTTTGAGTATTTATCAATATCAGTTGGTAGTAATTTATTGGTGGTCTGTGGGTAGGTGAAATGAAATATTTCATAAGCTTACCAAATGGCTGTGAATAGTCTTGATAACACATTAATTTAATGGATATTTCATACTGTACAACATATTTTTTTAACATTTAAAAAATGTGTGTCCCTATAGAATGCCCTTAAGTGTTAGAAAACCCAATTACACAGAGAGTTTTAATATCTATAATGAGTCAAGGCATTTGATATGCTATCTTTAGCGAGTTATCATATAACATGAATTGTCCCCTTTTTTTATTTGGTAGCTATTTTCATTTACTCACTAAGATTTGTTCATCAATTCACACTAAGTAAAAATGCAGGTGAAAAGCAAGTTCTTAAGGCTGTGCTTCAGGTAGTAGTAGTACATTTGAGTTTATACATTAAGCTTATTCTACAAACATATAGCAATGATAGATAAAATAGAAAACTAAAAATACATGAAATAGAAATGAAAAGGTTCAAAAACAAGATGAAATCCTTATGAACCAGAAACTGCACAGAAATAAACATATAAGTGGATGGAAGCCATAAGCATTTTGGGATCTGGTTCCAGAAGCCAGTAGTGGTGGCCAGGAGTTCTATTCCCTATAGGTAAAGGGAGCTAGAATCCTCTACAAGATGAAGGGTTGGAAAGAGGCTTACTGTGGAAAGCTGTGGGCTCATGTACAGCTCTCTGACCCATGAAATGAAAACAAGTAAATGCTGTTAAACTGCCTCCTGGCTCTTTAGCTTTATGGAAAGCTGAGGACCTAGGGAAGTAATTGGAGCAAGCCACAACTCCATGACCATGAGCTAAACCTGTCCATCTGATGGTTCAGTGACTGTATTTGCAATGCTCTCAATATCATAGTCTAGGAGTCCTAAAACATTATTGTGTCCTTGTTTTGGATTAGGAGACTTTGCTGGAATAAATGGGGTAGAGCCACAATTTTTTTTCTACTATGTTTGGCTAAAAAAGAGCAGTTATTGTCTAAAAAGCATTCTTTCTTGCTGGACTGCCCATTTTCTGGTCCTTTGGCTAGAGAGAACAGGCTTTTCTTGGGACTTTTTTTGTCCACACCGGATGGCATCTGGGCTGTTGACTCCTTCAGCTGCAAGTCCAATATATTTGAGGCAAAAAGAAAACCCTGTGCCATTCCTTTTGTTTCAAGGTACCTAGCCAACCTGCCTTCTTCTCTCCACCTTGGAGAGGTGTGCTACATTTGGGTTTTATATAATGTCTGGGAATTTTAGATGTGCTTAGCAGCACCAATAGGGCAAATTATGTCAACTCCATTTTCCTGGAAACAGAAATCTATAACTTCTATTTATTGGAATAAAGTTTGAATCAAAATAGTTGGAAATAAAACAAGTCCTTGTAGACAGAAAAAAAAAAAAAAGAACATATTATAAATATTGGAAATAAGAAGATGGTCGTTATGACTTTTAGTTCCTGTTTAGAATATAGCATGCTGAAAGAGGCAGAGCTCCTACTATTACACATTATAGTATCACTAGCACCAACAACAAAAAGCTGAACAAAACTACAAGTTTGTGACTTTTCTTGAAACTCTTTGGGAGCTGAGGTCACAGAGCAACAAAGTAGCTCCAAATTTAAAGAGAGATAGGCCCTCGCATGCAGCAGAAGTAGCTAGACACTGGTAAAAAGAATACAGCTAAAATAGTATGTTGACTTTTGTCAAGTGCTTTTTCTGCATCTATTGAGATGATTATGTGATATTATTTTTTAAAACTGTTAACATGGTAAATTATGCTAATTTCTATATTTTGAAAGCAGCCGTGCATTCCCATGATATGAATGGCTGTGAAGTACTATCCTTTCTATATATTGCTGGATTTGATTTGCTAACATTTTGTTGAGGATTTTTATGTATATGTTCATGAAGGATATTATGTTATAATTTTCTTTATGGTATTTTTGTCTGGTTTTGCTGTCATATTATCTGGCTTTTTAAAATGAGTTGGGAAGCGTTCTCTATTATTTTCTGGAAGAAATTGTATAGAATTGATATTATTTCTTACTTAAATGTCTGGTAAAATTTACCAATGATCTATTCAAAAAATAAGGTCTAGCAACATGTGGTGTTCAAGAAACAAAAAACTGAAGAAGCTATGTTATTGTCTCACATAACAGAATTTAAGACAAAAAATACTGTTAGGAATAATGAACAGTCAGTCATATGCTGCTAAAAATGAAAAAGAATAAGAACAATAGAATAAGGAGGTAGTATTAACATGAGTACATATATACATAACAATATAACCAGACACACAGAAAAGTAATAACTGACAAAACAGCAGGGAGGAATAGAATAATCACCAATTTTAGTTGGAAATTTTTTATGTTTTCCTCTATCAAAGAGATACAAAGATCTGAATATATGAATAACTCAATTACTAAGAAGCTGAAACCAGCTATATATTAGGAATATGCTAAAAATATATGCGAGAAACATGCTAAAATATTATATGCAACAAATAGACAAATAGAATGAGACATACTTTTTGAGCACACACAGAAAATTTATAATATCTCCCTATGCCCTAGGCAACAGAGGAAGCAGCAATAAATTCCCAATAATTTAAATGAAATTAGAAAATAAATGCACTGTTTAAAAAAAACTTCAATTATGGCACTTATGAAGTATACTACTATACAGCTTTTGTATAAAAAGAATTAATAAAGACTATCACAAAATAAGAATGGAACAATGATGAAAAAGCAAGTTTATCAGAAATTGCAAGGTACAGATAAAACAATATAAGGAAAATTTATTACTTTAAGCATATTTATCAGGAAATAAAAATATCTTTTTAAAATGAGCTAAATATTTAATACAATCAGGAAAAGCAGCAGTACAAAATCAAAGAAACAAGAAATAAGAAATAAAGATAAGGACAGGAACATGTAAAATAAAAATTGACAAGAATAGTAAAAAAAGTTCTTTGAAAAGATTAATTAAATACATAGACCTCTGGCAAGACTTTTCAAAGAAAAAATGGTTAAAATAAATAATATATAGAATAAATAAGTTGAAACAGCTACAGATAAAAGTTTAAAAACAATTTTTAAAGTAAATAAATACATTAATAAAATTAAAAACCATCATAAAACATACACGTTTCTGAAGAAAATAAAATACCAGAAATCAGTACAAAAAGAAATAGAAAATGTGAGTAAATAAATACTAAAGAAATAGAAGCTGCTGTTTTAAAGAAATTTTCACCCCCAAAAGCTAGAAGCTAAGACAGTATTATTTTAGCAATTCTATTAATTTCAAGGAATTGATAGTTAAATAGTAACTTATACAAATTTTCCTAGAAAAGAAAGGCAATTCCTAGCTCATTTTCTGAGCGTGGTATAACTTGATTTCAAAATCAGAGAACAGCACATGAAAACATGAGCTCATTTTGCTGGTAAATACAGATGCAAAAATTCTAAATAATGTATCAGCTGATTGAACCAAATAGTGTATGTCTGTAAAAAAGCAGCATAAGCAATGGGTTTATCACAGAAATACTAGGATAGTTAAATATCAGAAAATATATCAATGTAATTCTCCACATTAATGAATTAGAGGATAGATAATGTGGTTTTCTTACTAGAAGTAAAAAAAAAAGAAAGAAAGAAAAAACCTTAGATAAAGTCCAACTTCTAATTATGATAACAGCTATCAAACTTGTAACAGAAGTGGGTTTCTCCAGTTTAATAAAGAGATATGAATCAAATGTCTATGACAAACATTTTATTAAATATCACGGAATCCAAGTCAGTTATCAGTTATATGACTCAGCATTATTTTATATTCCATTAACAAAGAAAATTACATATTGTCAAAGCCAGCTTTCTCACCACACAGCAGTGATTGAGTAATTGCAACAGGGAACTCATATGGCCTGCAAAGCCTAAAATATTTATCTGGTACTTTATAGAAAAAGTTTGATGAAACCTGATCTGGACCAAAAAGTAACTTCTACACATCAACAAAATTAGATAAAGAGCCTAACTAGAAAAAGGGGTACCTGACAAGTGATTCACTTGGCAAATTACAGAGGCTAACCAAATGGCCACAAAGCATTTACAGAGATGCTTAAACTTATGAGAAGAGAAAATAATTTCAAACTAAGAAATTACTTTACATTTATCAGCTTGATAAAATTTAATTTAATTATTATAAACAATTTGAGATTAGTTATTAATCTGACTCAGATACTAACTAATTTGGCTTATTTTTATTTCATAATGGACTTTTCCTAAAGTTTCTATAAAGATATTAATATAGGAAAAGAAGACAACTTTTGTTGCAATTATTAAGAATTAAGAAAAGCCTACAGAATCTAAGTTCTAAAAGCACATTTCCTCATCAGGTTAATATAATCCCCAGTGATTTGTAAACCTGTCAGAATTGATTTTACAAACCTAAATAACTAAATGAAACTTGGGATGATAAAATTATATTTGAATTCATGTCAACAAGATATCATATAAATGCTTTAGAAAAAATTAGCTTGCATATATTTTCAGAGATGATAGTCTATTAATTATGGACTTAATCTACCTGCTAAAACTTGTTATAATAATGTCCTTACCCACCTCCACCAAGCCCCACTCACCATCAGCCCCTCCCACCATATCCTTTATTCTGCCATAGGAAGAAAAGTTTTGATCCAATTTGAATATAATTAATATGTTATTGTTTTTATCTCTGTTCTTAGATATACAGTATTATCTTTATAAATGGTAAGTAAAATTACAGTGCAAGGATAAAACACTGTACTCTTGGATTATTCATTCATTCATTCATTTATACCACATGTATTTATTTTGTGCCAACAAAGTATCAGGTACTAGAAATATAAAAATAGTCCCAGCTTTCAAAAATGTAATCATTAACTAACAATTACAATACAGTCTGTATGTACACAGAAAGAAGTATGAACTGAATGTTACAGAAGGATCGGTGTCAGTGTTGGCAAGAGATAAATAAATAAATTCAATTAATGAGTATTTAGCTAAATGTATGTATTACTTATGTAAGGTTTTTATACAAGTCAGGTACTGGTTAGCAGATATAGTTATTATATAATGCATATATAATTGTATAAAAAATGTATACCATATATTGGGAAGAGAAATGCTGCTATCTATTCTCTCACACCAGTAGACGGTACCCAATCATCTTACACACAGAAGCCTCTTTAAGGAGGCAGTTTCTGAACTTTCTCGTGTAGCCCATTGGGAATCTTAAACCTTGTTACTCAGGATGTCTTTTCTTATATTAAATGATATAAATACAGGAAATAGGAAGGACTTAAGCAACAACAGCAATACCTTATGTCTTTCTGATTTGTTGAGTGTTAGTTTTAACCTATGTGGAAACACTCTAGAAGATTATGAACGACTCTGGTAAGGGTTATGTGTGTGCATGTGTGTGAGTGTGTGCACATGTGTGTATATATGTATATACACATCTGTATATTAAATATAATCTTGGTCATATGAAGATTAATTCTAAATGAAATCCTAATCACGTTTATTGCACTTGTTGGTTTCTTCTGTGAGATGACTCTAATAAATGCAAATATGCAGTCATATTGGTAATTATAAATAAAGTGTGGAAACACTGATGCTTTCATATTTTAATCGCTGATGTTGATTTTGCTTTAGACTAATCTGAGAACTCAGAATATTGCCATTCTTTCCCCATTTCAGTAAATGGCACCTATTTCCAGCTAGATGTTTAATCTAAAAACATGGATGTGATTCCTGATTTTTCCCTTTCCTTCCGTCATTCTCCCATGCCCTCATTCCTACAAACAGCAATATAATCTATTTATATACACAGTTAACACACGAGCATGTCCATGTGTCTCTACAGCCAAAATATATCTCAGTCTAACTTCTTTCTCTGCACCATCACCTCTCCATCACCTCTATACAATTTATAGTAATTGCCTCCCTGCTTTACGCTTTGATTCCCTCCCCTCCCAACAGTCTCCACACTATTAAGTTGTATCTTTTAAAAATGTAAATTATCTCATGTCACTCCTTGGTTTAACTCTTTCTGGGGCTTTCTGTTGCGCTGATAATGAAATCTAGTCGTCTTACTTTGATCAAACGGCCCTAAATAATATGGTACCTGCTGACCTTTCCAATTGCTTTCTCACTTGCACACTGTAGTCAGTTAACATGCCTGCTTTCACTTACTTGAAATGCCAAATCTTTCTGGCATTTACACAAGCAGTTCCCTTTGACTGGAAAGTTCTTCCATCTCTGCATTACTGGTTTCTTCTAATTCTTTCTTTCTCAGCTCCCATGTCACCTCTTGAGTCCTTACTGACAACTCTACCAAAGAATCTGCTTTCTGGCCCCTGTAAATATTATAAGGACTTTTGTTTCCTTCATAACCTATCATACTTTGCAAATATTTATTTTGTTGATGTGTTAATTGTTAAGCTCTGACTTGTTACTATAAGATCTATGGGGGCAGAGAATGTATTGGTTTAATTTATATCTCACATCATAGTTAGGAATTCAGTACAAACTTACTGAGTGAATAAATGAATGAAATAATTGATGTATAAACCTGCATCCTTTACTTGGCCTGTACTTATAATAAAAAATGTGGAATAAAGTGTCTATTAAACTAATCCATTATGCACACTTGTGTGTGTGAGAGCCTAACAGCAAGAAATGTTTTGAATAAAGTAAAATTACTCAACAATTTTGGTTCTATTCCTCAGAAGGCTTGGGTTTATTTTTAGCATCGAAATTTTAAATAGGAAAATAAAAGCATGAAGAATAGAGTGGAAGAGAAATAAAATATCATGTTCTTCTTTATATGAAGCAAATACTTTAATTTGGACCAAACCAAAATGAAATTGGCAGTCATTTTCCAGATAGCCTAGATAGCAAATGAATTGTCTAGAGAATTTTAAATTCTCCCTGGATGGTGACAATTCATACATCCTTTCATTTTAGTTGTCAATATTCATCGCCTTCAGTCTTGAAAAATAAGATGCCTGTCATTTAGTAGATAGAGAAGAGATGTTACACAAGGGAAACTAAAGATATATTTTTAGAGCTTATGAAATGAAAACACTATGTAGCCAAATAAAAACAGTGAACTAAGCTATAAGTTTTCAGAAGTTATGTTGTCACAACTAAGAGCAAAATATCTGCTCAGAACAATTGCCCTTCTTGGGCAATTGAACACCTTAAAAAATAAAAGTGAAGACCCCAGAAAAAAATAGCCACAATGTTAAAACTTAGAATCTTATGTATGATTCTGAAGAACATACAGACAAAAAATGAAAAAGATGTACTTGGCACCAAACAGCTTTCTGTTCATCATGCTTGAACAAAAACTAATCTTATTGTGAAGAATTTATATCTAGCTATTTAAAATAATAGATCTCAGCTTGAGCCTTTAAAAAATGTTACTGTCTTTGCTGAATTTCTGTTAATACTGTAACATGTTTTCCAAAATGAGGTTTCTGCTAACAATCTAGAATGCAGGAAAGATATGAAAATTAACATTTTAAAAATTCCACCTCTAGTCAAGATGAAGTAACAAAAGACTTAACCTCCTGCCATGAATACTCAAATTGGCAGATACACATGCATCAACTGTTCTCAAACATTAACTATATAGGGACCACAGAACTGTGATCCCTGAGAGAAAGAAATAAAAAAGGTGAGCCTGTAACTGGTTAGTTTTCTGCCTAAAATCAGTATCAAGACTGTAGAAGCAGAGAGGAGGAATGCAAACATAGCCCAGCAGCCTCAGTGAGTTGAAGAGGGAGAAATTAGGGTTTAGGGAAGCTGAGGAGTCTGCTGATGGTGAAATAGCTCTGGAAAGGAGGAAGCAATACTGACAAAGAGCTGAGAACTCTAATGGAGATCCACTTAAGTTTTTGTTGATCGAGAGGCTGTAGATGCATAGGAGTGAAACTCTACAAGGGTAGGCAAAGTATGATCAGGAAGTTGTGTGGCTGAACAACTACTGGAGCTCTCACAGGGTGGGAAAATGCCCAAGTTCTGACCAGCCAGAGTGAAGACCAATCATAAGTTAGTAATAGGAATTAACTCTTGTTTTGACTAGAATTATGATCAATGATATTTACCTTCTTCCTGCGATAGGTAAATGGTACAATTAGAAGATTTTGCCAATATCCAGGCTTAATTTAAAGACTCTAATTTTCTAAATTGTTTATAATTTTGTCATTCAGCAATACTGCTTATAGTTTTTAAAGCTAATCTCCATATTCGTATCCCATCTGTTTTCTCTCCTATTCAAATAAATCTGAAGAAGCGAAGTTGCTGTATCATGAAAATGAGACTTTTTGGCCCACTGGATATATCAAAAAATAGGATGAAATATATATATTTTTATATACAGTGATATAACTCCGGAGCACCAGCTTGGGACCTCAAGGTAGAGAAAAGATAATAGTGAGAAATGGTTGGAGTTGGGGTCAAGGTAGGTGCCACCCAAGGGCCAGCCTTCGGTAATGATAACTTGGATGCTGTTGCTTGATAAGGATTGTGACAGTTAATTTATGTGTTAATTTGACTGGACCCACGAATAGCAGAATTTCTGGTTTAATGTTATTTTCAAGAGTGTCTTTAAGGGCATTTCCAAAGAGATTAATATGTGAGTAAATCCGATGGCGCTCCTCAATGTGGGTGGGCATCGTCCAATCCTTTAAGGGCCCGAATAAAACAAAAACGCTAAGAAAGATTGAATTCACTTTCTACCTCATTAGTTGAGCTGGGACATCAATCTTCTCCTGTCCTCCGTGTTCCTGGTTCTCAGACCTTCAGATTCAGACTGAAGTCTACACCATTGGCTCTCCAGCTCTCAGACCTGTGAACTATACCACTGGCCTTCCTGGGTCTCCAGCTTGCAGACAGCAGGTGGTTGGACTTCTCAACCTCATGATCACGTAAACCAACTCCTTATAATAAATCCTACTCTATATATCTACATGTCTCTATTTGTTCTGGTTCTCTAATAAAGGCATCCAGGACTCTAAGGTCCACAAGAGGCTTAGGGCAAGCAGACTATTTCCAGATTCACCAGTTGGTAGGACTAGGACTGGTAGAAAGGAGATAGACAAGGCTACTATGGGTTAAGGTGGCTCTTGGACACCTGAATGAGATCAAACAGGGCTGATACCTGAAGTCATGAAAATTCTGCTGTGACATTGAGGACATCTCAGTTTGGAAAACATAGAGTAGCAAAGTCATCTGGAATACTTGCAGGCTTTTTGGCAGTGTGCTGACAGGCAGCATCACTTTTTGGATCAGCAAATACCAGACTGTTAGTCTTTCTTTGAGGAAAGAAAGAAAAGGAAGGAACATTTATTAAATTTGCTACAAGCTACTTATAGGAACTTTGCTTCTATCTCATCTAATCCCCACTTATTGTCCACATTTTCATAACAAAAAATCATGAAACTGAAGTTCAGAAAAATTGTCACCATAAAGCTCACGTATTAAGTCATTAGAGTTAAAAATTAAACTCAGATCTGTCTTCCTCCAAAACCAGTGTTCTTTTTACAGCTTTGCAGGGCTAGGAGGTGATTTTTGTCAGTGCATTAAAAATTGATAAGATCTTTACAGATAGATTCATACTAGTCAAATTCACAGGAGACTAATTCATTTAAAAAATTCTAATTGAGAAATAAAACTGACAAGAAAGGCTAGAGTACCTGAATCAAAAATTTAGTGCATTCTCTCACTAAATTAAAGAGTTACCTGGGAAGCAAAATTATATTAAAAATATTGCTTGGTCAGTATAACTCAGAAACAAAGGGCTGAAATGATCTTAGTGTAAGGTGCCTCCATTAAGAGAGATGGAAGCTGTCTTCCTCTCTTGGTTAGAAATTGAGTTGCTATTGGTGGTGTCCCTTGGTCATTGCTCACTCTCCAATGGGCAGTGCTGGACAGAGACTACCATCTCCGTGTTATACATGCACATCATATGAAAACGCTTCTCTCTTTCAGAATCATTTACATTCATTCATTCATTCAATCTATATGCATCCCTAATGGCCAAACTTTTCGAGGCACTAGGAATACAATATTGAATAAAAATAGTTAAAATTTTTGCTTTTGTTAGAGGGAGTGTTAAAAAATAATTGTCAGAACCAAGGAAATTAAACAGTGACTTAGCTACAGCTTTAGGTGTGCGAATGGAGTTGTTTTTATACATTGCTTTTCTCTAATGCCATTCTCCACAAGTCAAACTACTTCAAAAATCTGGGGATAGCTTGCTATCATCCTTGTGTGTCATCTCATAAGGCTAATGAATGGTTGAAAAACTAAGACTGCTTCCTGTAAAAGCAGATAGTTCTTGAGCAATTTTTTTATCTTATAATATTTCTTGAGTGTTCCTGCACCTTTTCTGAACTCACAGACCACTAAATTCTTCAAAGACTTACTAAATTTCTGAAATAGCCCTTAAGCAAGAAATCATAGCTTTTATTACACTTATACAACAAATGTCATTCATTTTGAGTGCTCTCTCTTCCTGGTAGACTGCTGGCTTGGTTCTTAAGTACCTTTTATGGTTAGACCTTTCTGAGACACTGACTTTTCAGTGGTTAATGTCAATGAAAACACTTCTGTAAATTCATACCAGGTAATCTGGAGATTTTGTGTAGCACTGTTTTCCTTCTCGTCACTAAGAGGTCTCCATGACCTTGATTCTCTATTTACTTATTATTCTAGAATTGTGTTGCATAAAATACCGGGAGAAATAAGTGAGCTAATGGCTGAAAATTGAAACTCTTATGATTATATGAAGTTTGATCGAAATGCCACTTGTAAAGAATTTATCCTAAGTATGAAATCAGCCTTTGCTCTCTGCTCCCCAAGTCCTGCCAAAATAAAATTAAAAAAAAAAAAAACAATCTTTAATATAATAGAAATAGTGATTAGGTAAATTTCATACAGTAGATTTAAATCAAATCGGTTCTGTCTTAAAGCAGTTTTCATTTGCAGTTGAGTGGCAAACAATTTACACACATACAAATCAATGCCTCAGCCTTGTCTTGGGAGGATGGGCCAAATTCTGCCTCTATTATTAAGTACCTGTGTGAAAGCTTCATTACTAGAGAGGCAGTAGAGCACAGGAGTTGAGTGTACAGCATCTGCAGTCAGGTTGCAGGCTTTAAACCCCAGTGTGACTTTTACTAGCTGGATAATCATAGGCAAGTTACTTAAACTCCCTATGCCTTGGTTGCCTTATTTGTATAAAAGGAGCTGTCTTAGTCTTTTCAGGCTGCTATAACAGAATACCATAGATTGGGTGACTTAAACAACAAACATTTATTTCTCACAGTTCTGGAAGTTAGGAAGTCCAAGATCGAGATGCTGGCAGATTTGGTTTCTGGTAAGAGCTTCTGCCTCATAGCAGCGTCTCCTCACTGTAACCTCACATAGTGGAAGGGGCAAGGGAGATCTTGGGCCTTTTTTAAGGAATTAGTTCCATTCATGGCCTAATTACCTCTCAAAGATCCCACCTTCAAACACCATGACAAAGAGGATTAGGTTTTAACTTATGAATTTGGGGGGATGAGGGACACAAATATTAGCTCTATGGCATGAAGATAATAACAGTACATATCCCAAGGAGTTGTTGCAGGACTAAGCAGTTATCACATGTAACATCCTTAGAACAGTGCCTGACGATGAAGATAAATGTCATCTTGCTACAAAGTGGTGGCTGGCTCAATAACACACTCTTGGCTCTCACTCCTTTCTATCTAACTTCCCTTCTCCCTCACTCTCGCTTCTCCTGGAGGGGTTGCACTCCCTAATGAAACTTTAAAAGATGCACATTGCCTGGGGTTTGCTTTCTGGAGGTTGGGCAGGATGACCTCTAAGATTGTTCAGCTCTCTAAAAATCACATGCTGTGGTGCAGGAAGAGTGATTGTAGTCAGAGGACCTAGTTTTATGTCCTGGTTTTAGCAATGATATCTGTGTGACCTTGGGCCAGCTGTTTAACTTCTTCAAACATTGGTTTTCGTTTTTAGTAAATGAAGATAAGATGTACTTGATTCTATGAAGAGCAACTTTCTTCACAAAATGATTGTAAGAATTGACTCATTTCCATGAAAATGGGTCAGGACTGTAGAGCTCTACAAATTTATCTACCTGTTGGGTGTAGTCCTTGACCCTTCCACCTCACATTTACATAACTAGGGACTTCTGTGCCCCTACCCACAAAGTGTGAGTATTGGAAAGACCGTTTTTTGATCTTTATTCCTTCTCCCCAAAGGAAAGAGAATGGTCCAGGTTTTTGGTGACTCGGGCATATGGCTCATGCATGGCAGACTGTTTTGCTTTCAGACATCTCTATGGAATCAGATGAGGTTCGTGCTCACTCATTCTAGCCCTCTCTTTAAACTCCCACTACTCTGTGGCCATAAGCACACCTATTCCCACACATGTGTAGGCCTATTATCAGTCACTGCCAGCGACTAGGTACATGAAGCCACCTTGCTAATCTTGCAGCAGGTTAGAAGAGACAAATGCACTTAGTGTCTCTCACATTAATTCAGCTGCCCTCATAGCCAGTTCCCAAGACTCAGTGAGAAATTTCCGTTAGGCAAAGCTACATGATCACCATAGTTTACAGAAGCCTTGAAATCTAGGGGCAAGCAGCAACTAGTGAAGCTGACGGTTTGTGAGTATATTCTCTATTTGGTTAGAATCTGGAAAAGAAGAAGAATGTTTTCTCACAGTTTCACTGGACCTCTCAACCTCTAGCAATATCTATAACACGAAACCAACATTTTCCTTAAACATTCATCACTTTTATTCGTTTATTGATGCTAATTCTTCAAAAGGGAAAGGCAAATTTTGGAAAGGTAAGTTTACAATCACTTTTCCTTTGAAAATAAAAAAAGAGAAAGAAATCTGTTGAGAGAATTAGATATAAAAATCTTTAACAGGAAACAGATCCTATCTACTTTTGAACTATATTTCGATGGAAAGCCACTGGCTGCAGTCCAATTGTACCTCCATGTTTTTTTCAGAACTTAGCATACTCTCTCTGTTCGACAAAATATAGCATACACAGTAGACAATGGTTAATATGCATTTTGAATGCTAGCAACAACAGTTCTAAAATTAATGAGGATAACAAATATACTTCACTGAATATCTATAGGACAAAATAAGTGTTTGAAATACTTATGGCATAAAATATTAAAACTAGTATACCACCACTATCTCAAACTAATCAGAAAGACTGCTGTCCTGTTTAGTGGAGTCAGTTTCAGTTCACGATGTTAGCTATAAAAGTTACATATTCTGATGGATATTTATTATCCCAACTTAGCTAAGATGGAACTATATTTTCCAGAAGCCCCTTCTCTCCATGTTAGTGTGGGACACAAGAGATGTTTAGATTGAGATTTGGAAGGTGAAAGTGATGCAGCAGCCATATTCCTTCATGCTGGGAGATGTGGGTGACTCAAGCTCTCGCATATTCTCACTTAATCTGCTGGCTCATCTTGTTGGTATGGGGCAGGCAGCACTGGACAGGAGCTCCTCCAGCTCCTGCTATATCCTCCTTCAGCTTCTCTGACTTCTAGGCCAGTGAAGTTTAGAGCCAGTGAGAGACAAATACAATTTCTAGTCCATCTTTTGGGGTCCAGGTCTTCTTCTCTCTTCCCATCTTCACATTCATTTTCCCTTCCCAGTTGGCACCAAACTCTGGCACCAGATGTAAAGACAATAACCTTAAAGACTGTTTAACAAGTTCCCACAAATATGTTAGGTCAAATTCTTTTAATAAATCCTAAAAGTTCTGCTTCTCTGATTGAAACTTGATTGATATAAATTTTGGTACTGGAAGTATTTCCAAAGAACAAAATCTTAAAGTCAGGTTCTCTGAATTGGCTTTACATCATCTGGAATTGATTCTCTGATATGATTAGAATTAGTCATTAATGACCCTTTTCCCAGAGATAACAGCTAATGAAGTGCATCAATGAGCTCGAGTTCATGGAATTCACTGGTATGATTATATTCTTTATCATCTTAAAGCAGGTAGCCTGATGGAATGCTAGAATGGCGTTTTGAAGACTCAGTTAAGAATGGCAACACCTGGGTTGGGCTGATGTCTTCCAGGACATAGCATGCTCTAAATCAGCAACCAGTAAGTAGTGCCATTTCTCCCATGGCAAGGATTCACAAGTCTAGGAAACAAAGGGATAGGAATAAGGTAGCGCTTCTCCCTAGAGGTCAACCAGTGAAATTTTTGCTTCCTGTGCTCATGACTTATGACTCTGATAATCTCAGACATTTTAGTTCCGAGTAAGAAATGCTTCCACCAGACAACACAGCAGTGGTTCCACAAAACTGGAAGTTGAGACTGCCATTTACATTTCTAGGCAACTGTACAACTATGTTGTTGTATTGGCTGGGATGCTTGATCCTGATTATTAAGGAGAAATTGGGCCACTTCTACACAATGGGACTAAAACGGAGTATATCTGGGATGCAAGAGATCTCATAGGGTACCTTTTACTACTCCCATGTTCTATGACTAATTCAATGAAAAACTACATCAACTCAATTCAGGTAAGACTGCTAAAGGCCCTGACCCTTCAAGAATGAAGATTTGGGTTACCCCACCAGGTGTGCAACCACAGCCATCTGAAGTGCTTGCTAAGGGCAAAGAAAATTGGGCAGAGGAAGATGACATGACCGGTTACAGAAACAACAAATGTAATAATTTGAGTATTTCCTCCTTATTTTGATATTAAAAATGTATTTGTCTTTCCCATCCCAATCTTCTAAGACATAATCTAAGACATTAGGAGCTTACTTTATATCTTAGTATTTAAGTCACAGGATATCAAGGGGGAGTGTGACTCAGTGAGGAGAGGAATGAATACTACCTAAAGAAAGATGCATAGATTTGATATCTTATTTGGGGGACAGGGTTGCCTTTTTTTTTAGTTATAAGAGAGATTATTGCATTGTTAAACAGAACCATGATCTTGTCTTTATTTGTAAGTTTAGTATGGTCAACAGAGTTGGATATAAATGATAAGTTAACAATGAGTAGAGTATAGAGGATTTATATTGTGTGAACTTAGAGAGCTGAGACTACATTTTTCAAAATTCACTTCCTTACATAGTACCACATTAGCAAGAGTTACAAGAAATATTTTGCACAAGATTAGAAGACAGATGAAGCAACCATATTTCTTTAAATCTCAGAAAGTAGGTGTAGAGGCACCAAGGACACTTGCAACTTATGCATGTTGATGTTTTTATGTTGGTTCACCCTGTTTGCACAGGGCAAAAATAGACATATAGCTCCTCCAGCTTCCATTAAACCCTCCTTCACCTACTCTGACCTCTAGGCCAAGTGTGTGTTTAGCTTTGTCATAGAACATGTCATCATCAATTCTGAGGCTCGAGGGTGCTGAGTAAGCAATATAGGTTTCAGTTTATCATGAATTCCACCTCAAAGTTCCACCTTGTCTTCTCTCTCTTTCTCACTTCACATTCTTTTTCCCTCCCTAACGGCTTGCTCTACTGACTCCAAACTTTAGCACAGATACAAGAACATAGTTTTATTTAAACTATTTAGCTAGCTCCGTTAATTGTATAAGGTCAAATACATGTGTTTATATCATATAGACATATATGTGTATGAATATATTTACACACATATATAAATAAATATAAATATGGCACACGCACATAATTAAAATCACCAGCATTTAGCATAACACACGTCAAGTTATAGGCACTCAAAACACATATGTTGAACTCAGACAATAAATCGAATGGAATTGAAAAGACAGTCTGTTACGAACATGCTTAACATTTTAAAACAATACAAGTTTATTATCTTACAGTTCTGTAGGTTAGAAGTCTGGTGGGTTTGGCTGATTTCTCTGCTCAAGGATAAAATGTGCCTGAACTATAAGAGTGATGGTGGAAATTAACAAAAGGTTATGCATAACTGAAGTATCTAGAATGTAAAATTGCTAAAAGTTGGATGCTAGAGTAGGGGAGAAGGAAAGGGAGTGTTCTCAGTTAATTCCTAAGTTTCTGCCTAGAGGAAGGTAACTAAAAGCATGATGATGAGACACGAAATACAGAGAAGCACAAGCAGGTCTTGGAGGGGATAGAAAGGGAACAAGAGTTTTTATTTTGGACAAAGGTCCTACTGTACTGGAGATTTATAACAGAAATACAAATCAATGTGTGTGTATGTGTGTGTATAAGATTTTTTTTACATGGTTGTGGGGTGACAGTTTGGAAAGAGCAAGAGAGCAGATTTATAGTAGCACTTAAACTTTAGCTACTTGGAAATAAACAGACAAACAAACAAAAAACCAATAACCTCTAAAATTAGTTTGTAGAAATCTCATACAGATTATTGGCTGACACTTCGTGGTTGATAATACTTAATCTGTTAGTGGATTTTAGAGATTTTTTAGATGCAAATTTCATCTGAATATAATACCAAACCCTGTTCAGATGTGTGCAGCTTTCTGACATCCTTGGAAAATATTTACCTGCTCACAACTTAACTATATAAATAACGAAAGTTAAAGAGGAAAAAAAGAAGTGACTTAGTAGATAAAGAAACAGGGCCATTTTTCTCGCTATATGCCACATCCACCTCAGCTTCAGGATCCTCATTTTTTTCTTTTCTAGCATCCAGGGTTTTATATGTTAAAAAGAAAAAAAAAGAAAGAGAGGAACTTGGCAATGAGATTTAGAGACAACCTACACAGCATGAGCCATTGGTAGGAGAATCAGAAAATTAAAAAGCAGCTGTAAAACCCTCTGTCATTACCCATCTGAGATTTCCTCTGAAGTAGAAAATTAATGACAGCGGTCAAATTCAACCTTTTCTAGACCAGAGGCTACCAATGTTAATAACTGAGTCCATAAAGCATGACGTGTTTAATACATTTTTAGGAATTAGAATAGAAAGTGAGCGTAACTTAATTAAAAACATAATTGCAATATGAATTAATCGTGTTGCAGGTGCTGGACTTTCCTGCTGTTATAGGCATGGTCAGAAACTTCAATTTTCTTGCTTTGTGCATTTGGATAATTCAAAATCAATTGTGTTATTTCAACAAAGGGACAATTCTATAAGAATTGTTGCCTCATAACTATTTTTTTCAAAAAGTTAAATATAGCACAACTGTTATATATGGTACACACTGTCATATACACACACCATATAAAAGATTTTTGTGCCCACAGCATCCACTTAACCTTGACTTCACACATAGCTCATTCTCTTAAACCTCAGAAAAAGAAACTAAAATTTTCTTTGTATTTTTTCCAATTTGAACTTTCGTTTTTCTATTACTTGGAAAATTTTCAATTGTTTCAAAATAAGTAGTAAGAAAGAGCTTTACCCTGGACTAAAAAATGGTAAAAGATCTGCTGAATTAAACATAAAATCATGAGGCGTTTTCACAGCTTTGAGAACAGTCTACTTTGCTTACCCATTAATTGAAGGGCTGATGATGTGCAGAGATCATGGACTTCAGCCATATCCAGGCTCATTCTTTCCAAACTCCTCATTATCACTGCCACCACTCTGGCTCAGGCCCTCATTACATCATCTCACCTGGACTGTTGTAATAGCCTTCTAACTGGTTTCCTCCAAAACAGTCCCATCATGCACCTGTGCCTTCCGAGTACCACTGCAAGCTTCATTTTCCTTAAGCGTTATGCTGATCATGTCACATCTCTACTCAGAAGCTCTCATGTGCCCCCACCCCTTCTCAGATTAAACCCAAACTCCTCAGTCTGATGCTAGTAAAGCCTTTCACAGCACCATCCTACCATCCTCTTCTAGAATCTTCTCTCACTTCTCCTTTATGTTGGCATCAATCAAACTCTATCTTCTTCCTGTTCATTGAACTTCTCCTCCTCCAGTCCCTCTCTTGCCTCCATAACTGTGCTGTTTCTTCAGTCAATTGCTCTCCCTTCTTGACTTATGACAATTTTTGTTTGTCAAAAAAATGTGACCAGCCATGCAAAACTTCCCTTCATTGGGATTTCTTTCATCAAAATTGTTTTTTTCTATCAACTTCCTTGCCCTTTTTGAGCCAAATAAGACCTTTTGTTTCTGCCTCTTTTGTGGCATTTATCTTATTCTGTTTTATATAAGTGCTTGTTCTTCAAGATAATGACTCAATTCTTCAATGCATGCTCCCTTTTGGGAAAAAATCAAATATCTTCATTTTAATGTCTTTGGAATTTCAAAAGAAATAAGTTATTATGACTAACAACAAATCAAAGCAATTATAATATTGCTTATGCTTTTTAAAACCATAATGCCCCCAACAGGATCCGTCGGTTGATTACTATAATTAAATTGATTATTAAAATGTATGTAAAAGCTAAGCATAATACCTGTCACATAGTAAGTGAACAATAAATGTAAGCTATTTTTGTGATTACAATTAGCTCCTTGAGAGCAGCACTGTCAATTCTTGGTTGTTGTGATATTCACAACTGGCTGATCTGTTAAGTGATGCAATTTTTATTTCATGGCAAATGTAAGATCATGTCTTCTCCCTAATGAAAATCAATAGTAACAATCCACTCCACGTTTTTTATGGCTTATGGGCTTGAAGAATAAATGAAACAGTAGCCAGGAGATGGACAATGTTAGTGTTGTGCGGGTAGCAAAGTACTGCTAAGTTGATTCTGGGCATTGTTGTGGGTTCAGATTGCATTGTTTTCCCATTGAAAGAGATAAACAAGATCCTCTGATTAGTAGTTCAGCAAATCAGGCAAATAGACATTTCAGAACTTTAGACTGTGCAGTCGTTCACCGATGTGTCATCTCAGGGCTTGACTAGGAAATATGTCATAAGATTCAAATAACCCACACAAGAGAAAATATCTCAATGTTTCCAACTCTATGACCTTAAATGAGGGCTATATAACAGAAGGACACACTACTGATGTCAAACACCCACTTTAACTCAGTAGAAAACCATCTATAGTAAAACATGTGCCTAGAATTACCCAAAATAGGAATTTTCTTATGTTTTCTATTATAATTATCAGAGAAGAAGGCTCAGAAATTAAGTCAATATCAAAAGATAAAGTTGGAAACTCAACTCAATCAACCCCTGTTTGAAAAAGCCATGAGCATTCCCTTGTCAGGTGGCTTTAATGATGTATGGTCACACAGAATACATCATTAAATGCAAATGAAAATACCATCAAATATTCTATAAAACATTATATTGTCCCGTAAAATTAATTTTTATCTTTTGCTATTAAAATAAACCACATTCTGCAAGAAACAATTACTCTTTAAATCAAAGCAGACATTGGCAAGGTTATGGAGCTAAATAAGGAACTAGGAGATGAAAGCACCACATTAACTAGTTTTTGAATCGTATCAATAAATAGAATCCTCTACATCATTTTTTACTCTCTTATCTTTAAATTGCAAAATTATATAACATAATTTTTATTAATTAGATTAAAACTTTTAAACAAATACCCAAGCAGGCTCCCAGGAATTTTACCATGTGCTATTTGTTTTATGCTCTGACCATACAGCTTCCAGTGGGGGGTGGTGATGGCCTCTGTGGCAACAGGCTGAGTTTGTAAAAAGAGCCTCCCTTCTATGCTCTGCTGATAGAAGAAATAGTCGTGAGGTCTCCAGGTATCTTCAGTTAGGAAGACCTACCCTGGGGTCTGTGAGATCTAGGAAGCCTTCCAAGAGGAGGTAATCTGTGAGCTAAGATCTCGGTGATGAGTAGGTGCTAGGGGAGAGGAGACAGTGAACAGTGTTCCCTCTGAAGAAGAGAACAAGGAGCAGGAGGGCCTGAGGGAGGCTGGTTGGAAGGCTGGGAAGAGACAAAGAATCTCTCCTTAATCAACTTTAGTCAGGTTCCTCTGAACTCTGTTCTTGCGTAGTTCTCTACCTTTCCCTCCTCCCTCTAGTCCTGTCTTTGGCCTGTGCGGCCTATTTTTAGAGAGAATCCTGCTAAGTTAGTTTAGAAAGAATCCTTCACTTTTGATATCTGATCACCGAGACCTGTTTTCAGCAAGAATCTTAAGTCAGTTTAGCATGAACCAGCCTCCCCCATCTTGATATATCCTCTTAGTAATTTTCTAACACTGACCTCTTTACTCTGTTCATTGACAATAAATTCTCACTGTCCTTGGTCGTTCTAAAAGTGGAGGTAGTCTTTTGCGATATTCTTGTTAGTTCCCTACTATGATAGTCTTGACACCTAATAAAGTGAATTCGTATATTGGGACCCAAGAAATGGAGCTCTCCCCCCTTCCCCACCCCCAGTAGCCAGGCCTACATCACAAATGTAAACCTATGTCAGCCTGCACTGACAAGAAACACCTGTCAAGGAAAACTAACATATACCAAACACAATCCTCTAACTCAGCTTTACCGTAGAAAATAATCGCTAGCCTTAAAAAGAAATTCCCAACCTGCTAGCCAATCATGACCTATTTCCATGTTGTCTCTTCTAACATTCTATAAAACTTGCTCTTGCCTCAGATCCCCAGAGAAGAGTGCTCCACTGCTCATGAGGCACTGTACTCCCGGAGTCCATGGATTGGCTTCCCTTGAATAAAGAATATCAAACTGTTACTAAATTGTTTTAGCTTTGTCACACCTATTTGCAATAGTGCAGAATAAAGTTCTTACCATTATAACAAGTCTCGGGTCATTTTTTTTCCCCAGCAGGAATGGAGAGCAAGGGAGAAGAGAGTGAGGAAGAAGAAGCAGAGGGCAAAGCAGTTGAGGGAGGCAGCCTGGGTCAGATCGGGCAGGGATCCTAGGCTAGGTTAAAGATTTAGGTCTCTATTAAAAGAGAACAGAAAAGCACAGAAGAGTTTTAAGCCACATAGTTATGTGCTTGGATTTGCAATTCTGAAAGCTCATTCTGGCTTTTAACAAAGAGCAACAATACCAGTTTAAAAATTCTTTACAATATGTTAAGGAACATAAAAGAAATATGAGCTCGTTCATACATATGCGAATTCATATCACAAGCCGCAGGGATGTGGAATTTTTGTCTGCCCACAGCTACTAGTGCTCCTCTAGTCCACGTTCCCCTGCCTCAGTTCACCTGCAGCTAAAAGATGTTAGCAGAGATTGGCCAAGCCTGTTCTAGCTGTAAAATTTTCCCACATGCTGAGGGTATGTGCTGTGGGTGTTTTGCAGTCACTTCAGCAGCCCCGTGCGAGAGACTGGCACGGGGGCTCTGAGGAACGGTGCTTGCTCACAGGACAGTTTATACACCTTAGGTTCTAATTTAAGATATGGCAACATTAAGATATTATTTTGAGAAAGCACCTTTTTAAACTGCAAATCAAATACCTAGGATATAGACACAGTGAGACTATTAAGGACCATTAACACTGTAGGCAAAATAGGTTCCTTGCGGTTATCAGAATAAGAACATTTGCTGAGAAAAAGAGAACAAAAGAATCAAGTTTGGGGTGAATAAAAGTCAAGTTTTGGGTTATAGATGTTCTATACTGTGAAACTGTGAGCAGGTAGGAGATGGGACTAGACCATACAGGTGTCCAAAGGGAGAGCCTGATAGTCCTGACAAGGGACTCCAGGTGGGACAGGAAAGCAGAGACCCAAAGGAATCATGTGAGAAGTATAACCTGCCAACTGTCAGCTGCATCTACAGGATGCATGATCCCATGTGACTGATTTATCAGTGACTATAAATGTCTTAGAGAAACCTCTGAATGATCTCACTCAATTCTGTGATGTTACTTCATCCTTGTTTTCAGGGACAAATAAACTCGGTCACACAGCTTCCCATCTGCTTTTCAGAAGAAGACTTTCAAGTAAATTTTCTTCTGATGTTTGGAATTTGCTTCAGAAACACAGTGTGCCATCTCATTACTAAACTTGAGTCACAAACAACTTGGTCTCTGAATGTATGTGTATGTGTGTGTGTATCTTCCTACGTTATGCTGTATGAGATTTTCCCATCCTCTGCTGAGTTGTGAGATGTTGCTTTTCCATTCACTGTCAGCTAATTAGCAGAGCAAGTAAAATTTCTAGCATGAAAAATACTTAAGCATCCAGAGGGAAGCATTTTGCTTCATGATTCAGCTGTTAGCTCCTTTGAGGTCTTAGTATTTTTTGATTTGGTTATGGTATGAAATCTTGCTCCATAAGTGTTTGGAAATAGGATTGAAATTTGACAGGTAGGAACATGAATTGTGTCTGACAATGCTTTTCCAGTGAGCAATGAAGGCTTTTTAAGAAACTGAGCTGGATGCACTTATGTACCCTCTCTGTATGACTAACTGTGAAAATGACAACAAACAAAAGGACTTGCTGTCCTGTAGCTACAATCCAATATTATATTATAACAGCTAAAAAAGCACAGTAGCTTCTAATCCATTATATAAAAATGGGCTGCAATCAAGGCCTCCTGGTGTAGTTATTACACAGACACAAGCATTTTAAAAAGCTGAAAAACTAGGCAAGAGTACCAATATCACATGAATTTTTCCCTCCCACCACTTTTTCTGTGGGTGGCAATCAGCAGTAGATATTATGGGGCAATTGACCTTTATATGAATGAATAAGCACCAGACTACAGCATTGATTGGTAAGAATTTTGCTTTCATTAAGCAGTAGAAATTGTGCCTTTCTATTTGGATCAGAAAAGCTTGACGTAACTTGAGTTTTAATTAGAAATATGCTAGCCTTCATTACCTGTTTGTCACTATTGTTTGATGTCAGTGGAAATGGTCCTACTTTCGATTCACAGTTTCCAACTTACCCCCTATGGCCAGTTAAATTGGTTAGACTAAAATCTAGAACATTTAGCATTGGAAAATCACCTTAATAGTGGAAAGAGACTGTCATAGGCTGAGAACACGGGTAATTATGCTATGGACTTCAGAAAAGCATCTCCTTTGGTGGAGAGTGGCTACTCAGAAACACCTGAGGTGTCCTTTGTGGTCTCACAGCAGGTAGGAAATAAAGTTAACTTGCACAAAACAGAGCCAGTCCTGTTACTGCCATCTAGTTCCCAAGTGCAACAGGTTACTTCCTCCGTAGCCTCACTGCAGCTCAATTTATCAGCCTCGCCCCAGCCAACTCCACCATTCTTTCAGGTGCTCAGGTGCACCCACAGTGCTAAATGACCTATGGAGATAGGTGAAGTGCCCCTAGTGGGAAAAGCCCTGATAGCCTGTAATGCAGTGAATTCCAAGAGAAAAGAAACCTCCTTAATCATCTGTACCTCCTTACCACATGCGAGTGAACACACACACACACACACACACACACACACACACACACACACCCTGCCCCACAGCTTACTGCCTCATTGAGCACATTGAAGATGCCTAATGCACAGTTATAGATCGACCAACTGGTATGGTTTGCCAGAGAAGGTCATTCTGACCCCCAGTATCACCCAAACTCATCTGTCATATGAAATTCTATAATAAGAGAACGAGTGTTTTGTGTTATATTTTGAAAAAGCCCTTTTAAACTTGAAATGACTTAAATAACACCAAGTCATCAGCATTCATAATGAGTGTTACTATGTGCCCATGCTAAACACTTTACAAATATTTAAATATAAAAACCCTATCCCTAGAGGATATTTGCTATTATGCTTATTTCTTAAATGAGGAAGCTTATTACTTTGCCCCAGGGAATTTGTATAAGACCACATGAATAGTAAGTAGCTAAACCCTAGCAGCTCAACTTCAAAGCTGGACTCCTAAACCTTTATATTGATGAGTCCATTTATGAACTAGAATGCACAAGAAGTAGCCCATGTTCCTGAGAAAGGGGGACAGAAAATGTGTCAAGAGGAGAGAAAGAGAGGCCTGGGACATGGAGAGTCAGAGTGACTGGCAGGCAGGAAAGAAAGAGTTGAGTACAGGTAAAGAAAGTCCTCTGAAACAAGCCCACCTGGTTCTTACTTTAAACTGTCTAATTATTCAACAATACACAGGACGTGGAAACACCAAAGTGGCCATTAATAGATGAATCGATAAAGAAAATGTGGTATATAATATAATATAATTAATATATAATATATACAATGGAATGTTATTCAGCCATAAAAAAAAGAAGGAAATTCTGCCTTTTGCCACAACATGGGTGGACCTTGAGGGCATTATGCTAAGTGAAAGAAGTCAGAGAAAGACAAATATTGCACATCCTTACCTACATGTTGATCTTTGAAAAGACAAATTCATAGAAATACAGAATAGAGTGTTTGTGGCCAGGTGCCAAGGTAGGGGAAATGGGGAGATGTTGATCAAAGGATACAAGCTCCCAGCTATGATAAACAAGTTCTGGGACTCTGGTGTACAGCATGATGACTATAACCAATAATACTTGAAAGTTGTTAAGAGAGAAGATCTTAAATATCACCACACATACACACACACATACACATTATAACTATGTGAGGGGATAGAGGTTTTAACTAACCTTATTGTGGTCATCATTTTGCAGTATATTACATGTATCTAATCATCACAATGAACATCTGAAGCTTATAAATGTTATATGTTAATAATATCTTAATAAAATTGGAAAACAAAATTCAAATAAATAAATAAATAAATAAATAAATAAATAAAACTGTATGAAGGTGGCCGTGGAGACAGCTTGGTATTATCAGCTTGGATTAGTTCAGGTAGATTCTTAAGAGGTAAAAAAAAAAAAAAAAAAAAAAAGTCTGTGTATTAGCTTCCTACTACTACTGTAAGAAATCCCTACAATTTAGTGGCTTAAAACGACACAAATTTATTAGCTTACAGTTCTGGAGGTTAGAAGTTCTCAATTGAAGGTGTTGGCAGGACTCTGTTTCTTCTGGAAGTTCTAGAATCCATTTGCTTGCCTTTTCTAGTTTCTTAAGGATGCCTGCAGTTCTCGGCCTGTGGCCCCATTCTTAAATCCAGCAGCATAGCATCTTCCAATCTTCCTCTCTGCTTCTCTCATCACATGACCTTTTTCTGACTTTGACCATCTGTTGGGAGCCCTTTGTAAGGAATTATCAGTTCCTGGAACCTCCAAGGGAGGAGAAGCATCAGTTCCTGAAATTCCAAGGGAGGAGGTTTCTCTCAGCCTTATGTTATTCACATGTTAATCGCAGCTATTGTTTCTGGATACTTGTGGTTTTGTTTCGAGCAGTTTGTTACAAGCAGTTTGTCACTTACTCAAGCTGTATAAGTATACGGTGCTAAATAAACTCGGTGCTGCAGCTTTGACTGTATGCCCTCCCGAGATCTTTTTCTCTTCTCTGTCTTTTTTCCTAACCCTCACTCCCCCACTCAGGACTGTTTGACTTCGTCCGGCTGGTTCTGGCACCAGAGGAAAATCGTAGATAGAGGGTTGGAACTTTCAGCCTCACTCTCTGATTTCAAAGGAGTTAATAAGGGCTGGCATTTAAATCAATCACCAATGGGCAAGATTTAGATTTAATAAATATTGTCTCTGTAATGAAGCCTACATAAAACCCCAAAAGGATGGAGTTTAGACAAC
>CM053502.1:151166159-151309556 GCA_028627145.1 Eidolon dupreanum | reverse complement strand
GGTTCCGGCAACCGTCTTCTTTCCCTATTGTAAGGATCCTTGTAATTACAGATAATCTATCCAGAAAGTAATCCATTTCAAGATTCTTCATTCAAGATTCTTATCTTAATCACATATGCATAGATTCTTCTACTAAGTAAGGGAACATATACATAGGTTCTGAGGAGTAGGATATGGACATCTTTGGCGTGCCATTATTTAGTTTATCATAGTCCATAAAAAATCCAAGATTCTATAAATTCAATCTCCTGATTGGCAAAAATCACAAAGATTGGAAATCATCTGTGTTACTGAGAATGTGAGGAGTGAGAATTGTCCCACATGACCAATTAATAGTGATGGATAGAGAGGAATCGTTATGATCAAAGTTTAAAAAAGTATTTGCTTTTAACTAACAATTTAAAAGCACACATTCCTCCAATTGTTCTGCCATTTTAGGTTCAGTCTGCATGGAAGGGAATGAAGAGGAGGGAATTACTTTCCCATATCTCTCAGGAGGAACCTCATCGTTTCACCCCACTTCACTCTACGACTTTGTGGCTTTGCTCCTTGTCTTTGTTACAAAGCAGCAGCATTTTTTCTGCAGTTGTGTTTGTAACTCTTCTTGCTTTATGTATATATAAAACCTGTTGTTTTGAATAATGGCATTGAGGCACAGTGTTCTTAACTTATTTATCACCTTTCCCCACTTAAAGCCATGCAAATTAGAGCCCTGTTTTAACACTACTCACAGAGTCTATATATATCAGTTAGATTGTGTTTGCCTACAAGCAATAGAACACCGAAAACTTAACCCAATTAGACCTTTGTCCTCCCCAACAAGGAGTCTCGGGAATGTTAGGCTGGACAACAGCTCAGAGATGCTATCAGTGTCCAGATTCCTCCTGGCTGTTCTCCCTTCCTTTGAGTGTGGCCTTGGCCTCATGGTGGCAACAGCACTACTGCACCTCTCAGCTTTGAGTCGATGTCTCAGGTGGAAGGAGGAGAGCCAAAGGACAGAAGAGACTGCCAGCCAGTCTGCTGTCTCTTACATAATGTTCCCAAAACTCTTCTCAATGACTTCTACCTGAATTTCACGGACCAGAACTGGATCGTATTGTCAGCCCAGATACAAGAAAACCCGGAGAAGGGAGTGTTGTAGTTTTCTGGATTCTCATGGTAGAGGAAAAGAAAAGAGATGGGGTAAATGGCTGTGGGTAGCCAAGTCATAGCATCAGCAACAGCATGCTTCAGATATACTTTAGAGGCAACTTTGGGTCTTGAGTTGAAACAAATCTTTATCGAGGTGGAGCTGCTCTAATAATAAATTCTGTCTTCATCATGGGTAACCTGAAAAAATTGATTTTTGATAATGATTGCCATAGTATCTAAAAATTTGTCGGAATTACAATTCCATAAGTTAGGGAAAAATAGAGTATATTTATACCAGTACAATATCCTTAATAAAACTTAATTTATACCATTATTACATATCTTGGTACTATAAAAAATGGGATTTAAGAAAAGGAAGATGCATCAAAGATTATCCAGTTTACGCTCTTATTTCACAGATAAGAGAACAAACCAGGGCAGTGGTGACAGGATTTTCCCAGGGTTAGCCAGTTAACGAGTCACACAAAGGGGCTGGTATTCAGAACACCTTCTTCTACCATGAGCCGCCTGATGAACAGCCCACGACCAGCATGTACAACTGCTGGGTTCCACATCTCACCCGGGGGCCCAGCCCAGGGATCTAAACAATGGTTTACACAATCTGTCTTTCTTTTCTTTCATACCCAGAAAATAATTTCACGCAACTATTACTGTTTCAATCAACATATATTCTATTTATATTTTTATAAATGTAAATTTGATTTTAAGAGGGAAAATTTCTAAGCTAGAAGTGAGGAAATTCCAGTGTTTGTGTATCTGTCTTAATGACAGCTAAAATATACTCCATAGACTACATATCTGCTTGTTAAAAATATAAATAGGAACATCTTGAGATGAGTGTTTATTTTTAAATATGAAAGATGCTAATATCTTTACTGAGCCACAAAATATGGACAATTTTGCTAAGTAATGTTGCCATAGTAACTTTACATTCAGGTTCTTATATGCTCAGAATTTTTTCATTCCAATAACCTTTATTATTGATTTTTTTTAAAAAAATGAAATTCAGCACCTGTATAATATACCATCTAGCCTCCTGTCAGATATTAAACAAGTAATCCTAACAGTTCTCTATTTTCTATAATAATGCTCCAATCAGTGTCAAAGGACTAATTACTGCTTTGACACATCTTTTTTTTTTTTATTCAAGTAGACTGATTTGAAAGTCAGTCATTTAAAATATGGCTTATAGTCATTGTTAAAAATAAAATGAGACTATACAAGTAAGACAAGGCCTAGTTCTCTGTCTGCTGGTGTAGCTATGTGACCTCAATGATGATGTGACCTTAACATCTCTGGGCTTCAGTTTCTTCATCTATAAATGAGATTGGTGGACTAGACTACCTCAGTCATGTAATGCTCACAGTCAGTGCTTGAAAGTGAATATCCAAAGTGCATTGTCTTTTTGGTCCTGAATACTGTTCTCACTGTATCTGTCTGGGAAGCCGGATTGCTAAGAATTATGAGACAATTGATTTACCAAAAGAATTAGACCCTTCACAATTGTGGAGAAGAGGAGGGCAGTGGAGAATCGATGGTCTCATAGGGGAGTAGGAGGACTAGTGGAGTGACTGACCAGTCAATCTGAGAAGCCAAACACGTGCAGCCACAGAAGAAGCCAGCAAAGTGGGAGCTGGTAGAGACGTCCACAGGAGACGTTTGTGGGTCCACAACCAAGTGTCCAGAGATAGGCTTGGAGCCACTGTTGGTCGGCAGGGTCAGAAGTCGGGAAAAACAGCTCAAAGAGAAGCAGAGGAGAGTAAATTTAAACTGTAACCTGCTGGCATCTCTGACTATAGGATCTTCAGAGAGGGAGGCTGCTGCTTATTTCTGCCTCCTGAAGCTTGTACAAAGTTTTCTTTTGGCCAATTCTAACCTAGAACCACTCAACAATGGGGATTATAGATGCAGCTTAATTAAATTTAAAACAGAAAAATTTAATGCAAGCACAGCCCAACAATGTGGTAGAATCTTTGCTCTGATTTTCCTCAATTATATATTCAATCCTTCTATAGTCTATGCGTCTTTGTAAAGACTCTGAAACCTTTGATGCAGAAAGTTAGGTAACAGGTATGAAAACATCTTAGGGACCATGTGAACAGTCTTAAAGTGAAGCTTTGGTCTAGAATTAATCTGGCTGCCTGCTCACATGAGCCCCTCCCTGCTCACAGATGCCTGGGTTGTGGGAAGAAGAGTAGGAGGTTTTGTAGAAATAAGACACAGAGCCAGAAGGGCAGGGGAGGCAGTGGGAGGGAGTGGCAGGTACAAATACAGGATCAAGAAAAACAAGAGGAAGGAGTTTGTCAGGAGGGGAAAGGAGGTAACAGAGGAATAGGGGTTTGGAAGAAGCAAGAACAATGAAAGTTGGAGCAACAACCCTAAATGTTTATCTGGCTGATGATAAGAATTATCTTGGGAACTTTTGTTTTTCATTACAATGATATATTTAACATATCCCAAGGAATATATGTTAACACATATTTAAAGGCTGATGCATTATAATATTCCCAATACCCACCACCTACCTTAAGGGAAAGAATATTGCCCACCCTCAAAGCTTCCCAAATGCCAGTCTCAGACTGCCTCTTTTGCCCCGAGAAGGTAGCCTCTTTCCTGAACTTAGAGCTCAGAAATGTGAAACTTTGTTTCAAGAGAAATGTAAAGGAGAATGTGGGTAAAAGGAAGATGGACAGGGTTTCACTGAGTAATTTCTTTCTCAAAAGAAACATCGTGACCCAGCTTCTTGGTGCTGCAGAGGTCACCTGGATGGCCTCTGGGCACATTGACAAGTGTGAGTGGGCTGGCAGGGGTTATTGTTCCTACTCTGACTCTGACTCCAATATGTTACACTTCAATGCCTTTGCATTTTTTCCCAGGCAAATTCTAGTCCCATGGTTATTATACTTAAACTGGAAGAGTAACCTTATCTAAAGATAGGTTCTTTCTGGAAATAAGAGCCATTAACTAAAAGCTGATACTTTATAAATGACAAATTAGCAGAACCTTTCAATAAAAAGGGATATTGTTCAGTTGCCTTTTCTGGGACTTCTAGATTGGACTCTTGGGATCCTTTTAGCTTTGCAGGTTCCAAGCAGCCAAAAACAAGAAGTCATAAGGGCTTTTTAAGCAGGTGAGAAGTACAGCAGAGAGAGAAAAAGTAGAGGGAGCTGAGGCTGTGACTCCTTGAGGTAGGGACTATCCTATCCAATTTTGAATCCTTCCCTGTAGCTTACACTTTACCTGGCACAGAACCATTTGTTGAATTGTTGAATTGAAATGATGCAGTCATAATTGTCAGCAGAGCCTCCACAGCTTTCTAGTTTAACCACCTTTTCTATCATCTACTTTGATTCCAACTCCACTGTTTCAGAACTGCAAGAGGAAGTGAAATCTACAGAGAAATCTCTCCAGCATCAGTGTGTCTTCCAAAGGCAGTAGTGACTCAAGAGTGGCCACATAGCAGCCAATCATTGTTCTTTAAGCCTGTGAGTATAACTGCGACCATAGAGTCAGAGATGAGTCAACATTTTCCATCCTATATCTCTGTACCCAGGTTGTCAAAATGTTCTATCTATACTAATCTGAGACTGAGCCTGCATGAGTTTATTAAGTGGTGAGTAGGCACCACGAACAGACTTAACTTGTGGAGAAACCACAAATTAGAGGCAGAATGTTCTGAGTTTTGGACCCAGGTCTGACTAGGTCCCTGTGGCTACAGGACAAGTTGTCTCAACCTCAGCACCATTGTCATTTTAAATCAGATAATTCTTTTCTGTAGGGGGCAGTCCTGTGCATGGTAGCATATCTAGCAGCATCTTTGACCTCTACCCACTAGATGCCAGCAGCAAGCTCCCCCCTCCCCACACACACACAAGTTATGACAGTGAAAAATACCTCTAGACATTGTCAAACATTCCCTGGGGGCAAATTCACCCCCCAACTGACAACTAGTGTTATAGAGAAAGTGTCTATAGCAGTTTTTCTCAAAACATTATTCTAAACCACTTGTGTCAGAAACACTTGGTGTCCTCATTAAAATACAGAGTCCTAGAGGCCATTCCAGAATCACTGGGATAATAGCATTTGTATGTTTGATGAGCACCTTAAGAAACTCTTAATATATGAAGTTTGCAACCCATGGCTTTCACTGGGTACTATGTGCCTGGTTAATTTTGGGAAAGGTCTTATGTTATCAGAGTCCTGGGTGTGGTAGTTATAGGGAACATTCCTCTGGGCACTGAATGATTGAAGTTCTCCAGTAAAATGTGGAAGAACTGAAAGAACAAAGACTCTTAAAATTAACAGATCCTGTCTTAAAATTTTCCATATGGCTCACTCTGGCTATAACAATAGATAACATTTGTAATGTACTTTCCACACATTCAGTGGGGCTTGCCTCATGTAATCTTCTCAGTAGTCCTAGGAGGGAGGCACTCTTACTAGTCTCCATTGCAGATAGGAAAACTTGAGCTTAGAGGCAGAACTATGACCTGAATGCAGGTCTCTCTTCTCTAACCCATGCTCTTACCATTACGTGATGGAATCTGCCTAGATTTCAAAGAATTCAGTTTGAAAACATCCTCTCGGAGGCAAAGGTTCACAGGCTTCTGTAGATCTAGCAGTTAATCTATTATATGAGAATGGCTTTTGAGTTGGTTCACAGTGTGGGCTTTTATTGTCATTATAACATCTGCCTGCCATCTTGGTGGGCTGTTGGGTAAAGAAGCAGAGCTGTCCTAAGGGTAGGGATCTGAAGGAACGTGCTTGAGCAACTGTACCATCCCCCAGGGGCCTAGCAGCAAAGCAAGAGCCTGGCACCCCCCAGGAACTGGGGAAGAGGAGGCAGTTCTGCCAGCTGGAACAAATGCAGACCAGAGCCCTTTAAACAGTTCAGAGCCATCCTATTTCTTTTCCTATATTCTGCCTTTCTGCTGCATACTCCCTTTTGTTTCTTCACTTTCCCCCTAAGACATTCTCTTTCATCAGAATTCATTCACTTAAAAATAAAAGAGAGATGAGGAGTATAAGTCCAAGTGATTTTTCCAGCTCTGCATCCCTGCTGAGGCTCCAGAGCTTTGCAGAGATCCCAAAGGGGTCCATCAGTCACCCTGCTGGAAAGAAAAGGTCAGTGCTGGGAGGAAGGTGGATCTGAATAGAAAATGCAGCAAGCTTGCTTTATTTAAAGCAGGAGAGAGGGGGGAGAGAGAGAGAGAGAGAGAGAGATGGTATTCAAATAGAACCACACAATCTTGAAGTCGAATCATGTGTATTGGTCTACTCTGTGCTTCCATGACTCTGTTATCTTTGACATCTTTTACTTCCTTTGTTTTTTACCTCCCTTCTCACTTTGTGTGGAACACATGATGCCTCCAGAGGCAGACTCTAAGTCCATGACAAATGTGACTCTCGGGGTTTCCAGCACATTGTATATGCTTGCCGTCCTCCCAAATTCAAGTTCCCAAAGTCACATGAAAAATGCCTATGAGAACATAAAATTGAGCTATAGTTTGTCTTCAAAACATAATCATGACCCTACAGTGGGACACGCCCCCAAGAGGGCCAACACTTAACCTGAGGGCTGGCTGCAGACAGAGCTACCAGAGAATGAAGCCATCTACCACTCCTCGTTTTCCTTTCTGCTCAAGGTCATCCTGTAAGCCACTTGCAAATCCAAAATGCTGTCACTGAGGGCTTTTCTTACCTTTGCCTCAGGTTGGTACACTTATATTTATCCTTGAGGGAGAATTGGTTATAAGTGAGCCACTTAACACTGTTTTTCCTGTGCAGAGGGCAAGTCAGTGGGAAGGGTGAGGCTTTCACTCAAAGGCCTCTGTGCTCTGTACTTGGTAAACACTCCACTCCAACAACAGGTAAGTGTCTTTGTGCCCCTGTGTTTGGGACAGAGAAATACCCATTACGTAATAAGAAAAATGCCTAAAGAAGAGAAATAACAGGAGAACTTCCATTTGACTTCCATTTGTTTCCACCCAAAGAGATACACTTTTCACACGTAAAAAGACAAGACTGAACTAGTGATATCAGAAAACCCAAATTTCCATTTACCCAGTAGAGAGCAGCCACCACTAGGAACCCACACTCTGTAGCTTGCTTTCATAAAATCATTTGGTTTTAAAGAATCACATCAATCACTTCTATTTTAAAGGCTTCCCCAGAGAAATGTCTACTCTCTGAACAGCCACCTCAAAGATAAAGTGCTCCCTTTAAGAGGACTGAGCTAATTACATTCATGTCTAATTCAAATGATTCTTTTTATCATGATGACAGTGGACTTTGAAATCTGTCTGAGATTCTTTGGGGATTTTTCTCAGTACGAGCATAGAAACATGACAGAAATGCAGACCGAAAAGCAGACGTATCATGTCCCAATGCTGGCAGTGTTTTTTTTTTTTTTTTTTTTTTTTTACTTCCAACCCTACCCCTTTTATATTGAAAGTATTAAAAGAAATAGAACAATTTAACTGTTGAGTTTCAAATTTGGAAGGAGTAACAAGGACTCAAATGGGATTCATTCTGTTTGGTCACATTTTCATATCTGGAGATACCTACTCTCTGATTTAAGGAATATAGTAGAAAAAGTTCACAAGTTTGGATATGTGCAACCTAAGAAAATGCTCTTTGTTTGGAACTATGCCCCTTGCTAGAAATAAGGTTTTCCTTCCATCTCCTTGCAGTGCACCCTCTGAGCGCATGGTGTGGAAAGATGCTCTTCTGGGTGATCAGCTTCCCTAAACTGTGTCTCCTCTGCAACCAGCAGGAACCAGGCATGAACACTTCTGAACTTAATGGGTACAGTTCTCATTATAGGACAGGGTAAGAGTCCCAGTGCCCAGAGCTGTGTAACCCTACTAAGTGGCCAGTCTGGCACTGATGACTTCACTCTGTCCTCACACTTCCTCCTCTGTGCCCGCCACACCTTTCCCTGCCTCCTGTCCAAGAGATGAGAATAGATTTCTAAGATGGCAATGTTCCATTCTGAGGCACCAGTCCAATCCTTGGCAAGGAAATACGATCAAGCCAATTTTGTGCATAGGCAGGATGGAAGATGCCTACATGACATGATGTTTTAAAACCATAGGGGAGCTAGCATTTTATTTTACTCGTCTAGTTAACTGGATATTTTAAAAGACAGACAGGATGAAAAGAACCTGAAGAAATATGACACGATACAAACACTGCTAATTCAGGGACCAAGAGCCTATAACTTCGCCCCAGGTCATCTTTCAGAAAAAGCTTTTTCTTCCACCTTTGAATCTACTTGTGTGCAAGATTGCCTGGGCGCTTCCATTGTTCTGGGGACTCTTTCTAGGAAAATCTTGATATCTAGTAGAATATTTATTACTTCTGATTGAAGAGAGGAAATATCATAGACTTTTTCTCATTTACAGTTCACTCTGGAATTTTATTAATTTTAATGAAATTCAGAAACTTTAATTCAGTGTCTGTTGAACTTGATCGAAATCTCTGTTTTGGAGAATATGTAAGGTTTTAGTGAATATTTATTTTCTTTTTCCTTGAGGAAGTTATAGCTTAGACTTTCTCTGTCTATTTCCATATAAATACAATAGTGATATATTATGTATTTTTAACGTTATTATGAAAATTTGATGCAACCAGGAGCTTCTTTAGTCAGTAAACACCCTTTTGACTTTAAAGCCTGGTCACCTGGAAGCAAAGGACAAGTTGGCTCAGAACACCTTTGTAGTTCAATTGTCTAAATACAGATTAATACTTGGAGGTGGTGAGCTGGTTTTCTAACATCAGCGATGAGAAATTTATGACTGAAGCTTAACTTTTCAGGATTACTCTGCTGTCCCAATCTTCGGAGGCCAGCCAGTGCTATATCACAAAAATAAATATTACAGTTGCCACGGAAACTGAGATCACCTTGGAGATGATTAATACGAGCAGGGCTAACAGTGGAGGTTGCAATCACATCATCTGGCCAAATTAATTGTGATCAAACAAAGAGTCGCAAACACTTTCATAATGACACATGAACCAAAATCCTCTTTTCCAGACCATTTAAGAATTATCAAGTTTTTTCTCTATGAGTAAAGAAGTCTCTTAGTAAAGTGTTCCATTTTTATTTACTGACTTTTTACTAGCTCAGTTGTAGGAGGTGTCGAATGACTCGTTCAAGGTACAGAAAGGAAAGTTTGAGGATGAAACTCCATCTTGTAAAGGAAAACTTACAAACATGTTTTTTCCTATTATTTTTTCCTTTTGTTATGAATATTTTGAGAATCTGATGACTCTAGATCATTATAATCTTTGGTTATAGATTATTATGGATCTTAGATTATAATAATGTTTGTGGTTTTTACAGAGATCTCCTTGCTTGTGAGAGCTTTGCCAAACTATCAAACACATGATGATATTATCAAGAGAATCTATTATTGTACAGGAAGACATTTCTATTGTTTAAATGAAAACATTCTTAGTGGAATGTTGAGACAATAAAAAGTCTGTTACCTGGCATGGTTTGTTGGATATTAGGTTGTCCTGGCTTTAAAAGACAAAAAAATCATTATCAACAAGAGAGACTGTTCTAGTCCTATATTTCTCTCAAAAATTTCAGGCTCAGAGGGAGACATAATAATAGAAATAGTTATGTTTTTCAGGTAAAGAGGATTACATTATGAAAAGATTATTAAAAATTGGTAATGTCAAAGATGATTTTTTTGGATGCCTGTAGTTTACTTTATAATACTTCCTCCTGGACAAAGTAATTTAACTATAGACGTATTAATAATGATGAGTAACATGGCTTCTGTAGCAGAAAATTCCAGAAATCTCAGAGGTTTAACTCTATAAAGATTATTTCTGAATTCCAGCACAATCTAATTGTAATGACCCACTGAATAACCTTTTATTTTCCTTTGGGGACATGGGGCTAGGATGAGGCAGATGTGGGTGAAGCAGACAAAGGTAGACAAGTTTGTGATCCAGCTTGATGTACTAGTGTTTTCATTCAGGTGCTTCTGATGCAGTGATTGGCTCGCTGTGGAATGACATGGTAAGTCCATTTCTCTGTTTGGTGGAGACAGGAGCCGACAGCATGTCCCAGGAGAACTTTTACAAATAAAAGCTAATTTTACTTTTGCTGTTGATGATGGCATTTTTCAGCTATGCTAATTACCGTTCTGATAGAAACACTGCAGAAATATACCCCATGCTTTCCAGAGAGGAGATGGGGAAAGAGTTTCTTAAATTATTCAAGAAGAGGTTTAACCTGTGGATTACAAAGCTACAGTGCTTCCTTAATCATGGCATTCTTAGTGGAAGATGTTCTGGCTTAACTAGAATTTCTGTGTTTGCTTTACTTTTAGTTTTCACACTATAGGATCTATTTCCTATTCAATGTCTACTGCAAAAGAAATTCTTTTGGAAGGAAAATGATAGAGGTTGAATGTTGCATCTCAGTTTTTTGAAAGGTATTTTGTAAATCTGAAAATTATGTTTTGCTTTCTCCTTTAATTCCTTAATATCTGTCCATCCATCCATCCCTCCATTTATCCACTTACTAAAATTATATTCCTGAATATAGCAGTTATTTGGTAAATAGCTGTTGAATGAAATCCACAAGTATATACAGAGCCAAGGCCTCTTGGGCTTTGTGAGGCCAGGAGATTTAGATCTAATTCTCATTCTGTTGGCTGTGTGTCCTTGGGAATTAGTTGCCAACAAATAAAATGGGGAGATTTCATATAAAAACCCAGATTTCTAAATTTTCTTAAATACTGGGCATATCTGTTAGCCCTGAACCCAGTGACCTGGAGCTAAGCAGTTGTTTTTTGCTTTAGGTGAGATGCTGCCTCTCAGGGTTGCTCTTGTCCACATCTGGCTGACAAATGTGCATTCTTAGTTGAAAGTTGAAATGAAGGTGAACATTTTCAAATTCTAAGTGTTAGAGAAATATGAGCATCTCTTGGCTCCAGAGTTTTGGATGAAAATTCTAACTCTACCTGTGGCAGAGGGTGGTGATGTTATCTTAATAATTCTCTTGGCTTCAAAGAATTTATGGAAATGAGAAATGATCTCCTTTTGGATATTTGGGGAAAGAGAAATGGATTAAATGTATCAAGAATCAGTTAATTCTTGAAAGTCAAAAACAATTGACATGATTATGGTGGAAAGTCTGGTGTAAAAGGGATCATATTTCCCAAATGAATGGAACAAAAGAGAAGAGAGAATTATTAAAAATTCCCTGTAGATTAAGGTGCTGACCTCTTATGTCAAGGAGGCTGATGCTAAAGTCCTTTTAGGGAATTGGCTTTGCAAGAGAGGAGTTGCCTTTGTCTGATTTTTTGATGACTTGGATTGCTACAGCTGCTCATGGTTCTTGAACTTCCTGGAAAAAGTACAGGCAAACACAGAAATTTTGTTTCTGATATAATCAGGATCCCAGACCTATATTTCCTAAGGACTCTGTTAATTCCGATAGTACTTAGCTAAATTCCAGCAGCTGGCTTGGATTTTATATCCACTGAACAATCTTAACATCACAAAAAGAGAACTCAGATCTCATATGTCTTCTTAGGGAATCCAATGAGAAGTACACAATACCATCTATAAAATGCTCTTGCCAAAAAAACCTCACTGAGCAGACAACCCATAGATAGGACATATGGGGCAGAGAAACTTGTCAAATAACACCAGAGTAATGCAGTCGGCTTAATCCAAACTGCGAAAAATGATAGAGGACAAATGGTCTGGTTTCTTCAACAAAGAAGTTTCAAGAAAAAAAAAAGGTAAGAAGAATCTAAATATTAAAAGAGACTTAAGAGACATGTTAACCAACTATAACGTGTGAACCTTAGTTGTGTTCTGATATGAGGAAATCAACAGAAAAAAATATGAAACAATTGAGGAAATTTTAATACCAAAAATTTGATAATATTAAGAAATTAATATGATTTTTGGTTGTTATAGTGGTGCTATGATTAAATTAAAATGTAAAAAGGCTCCTTTATAGATAAATGCTGAAATGTTTACAGATGAAATTGTATGGCTGGGATCTATTTCAAAATAATTTAGTGGGTAGTGGTAGTGGGGTTGAGACTTCTACAGTTTTGTTTTTTTAATTTTTCAGCAACAGTAGAGACTTTGCTAGTTAGTATAATGATATTAGAAATGAACTTCCCTTATTAAAATTAGTATCTTTCTAAAAGCAAAATGATTTTGAGAGATGAACTTCCACTTGTGAAATTTGTGGCATTTTCGACAAGAGAATTTGCCTAAAATGTTTTGCAGTTATCCTACACTTGTATAAAGAGGTTTAAAACTCTTGGGGCCCCTTTTATTTCATTCTCATTTCTCATCCTTAAGAATGGTACCTAGGTTTTATTCCTAAATTGTCCTACATCCAAATATTGGTTCAGAGGATTCTAGTTACATCTGCTCATTTTTGAATAACTGAATCCTGACTCTAGATCAGTTACTTTGAAAGTATGTTTCTGGGACCTCCAGGGGGCCCTCAAGACTTGAAAGAGCTCCATGAGATAAAAATTATTTTCCTAAGAATAAGGCTATGTTTGCTTTTCTCACTCTCATTCTTTCAAGAATATACAGTGGAGTTTTCCAGAGGCTACATGCTATTTGAAAACATCATTGCTCTTGCAGCAAGCGGGATGTGTGTTTATTTTTAAAAGTTTATTTTCTAATACAATAAATACCCATGGATATAAAACATAACAAAATCTCTTTGGAGTCTTCAATAAAATTTAAGAGAATAAAAGGTTCCTGAGCCCAAAATGTTTGAGTACCACTACTTTAGATTGTTATCATGTCCACTTTGAATGAAAATGTCATGTAACATGCCAAAATATGGCAACTTGGCATATTGAATATCTTAAACTAAACAGATTAGCAGGAAAGTCACTTTGACCTGCCCCCACACACATACACACACACACACACTTGCTCTTCCTCCCTCAAAGCAGGAGATAAATTTCCCATGTAAAAGGTACTCTCCCTCTACCAAGAGGAAGGGAGATATCCTTATGAACAGAGAAGGAAATTTAAGGCTGAGAAGTCTGTATAAACAAACCTTGTTACTGTTTCACCATAGCCCAAACTTCTTTATCTTGTTAATACTTTACAGATTTATTGTTTGTCTAAAAAAGATAAATATTGCCTGTTCTGGTCACTTCTTTGGGTCTTTAGTTTCTTGTAAAGGCTCTCACAGAGGTATAAAAGTTTAATAAAATTTGTACACTTTTCTTCTGTCAATCTGTCTTTGTCAGTTTCATTATTAGACCCAGCGAGGGACTCTAAGAGGCTTGAGGAAAACATTTTCCTCCCCTACAATGTAATAGAAACGTGCACATTTTGGGATAATTAGGACTTTATCAAGCTTGTAGAACAAACTATTTTTCTCCTACTTGTTAATAAATGTCTTGATTGTCACAGAATTTGTTAGAAGACTTGCTTTTATTATAATCTGGAAGCAAGAGACAAGCTGCGCTGATCTGTAATTATTGGTGAGTATTATAATCAACCAAAAAGAACTTAATGGTTATTTGTGCCTACACTGGCTTAGATCAGTTTCTATCGGTAATGAAAACCATTAAACATATATGCTCAAGAGACTTGGAAGAGAGGGTTAGGAAGTTGGATAAAGAATAAGGCTAAGGGTTGAGAACATAGAATGGAATCTAAATTCAGGTAGAGCAGAGAGAAAGAGAAGGTAGGAGAAGGGCTGGTGTGGAAGGAATGTAAAAGATCTAGGTATAAAGAGGTTCTAGGTCCTAGTAAAAGCAGGAGATATGGGTCTTAGGCTCCTTCACTTCCAGCAGTTCCTGAAATAGTTCTCTGGCAGCTAAGCCAGATTTGGTTTCTCCTTCTTGAGAAAGGAATTTCCAGAACAGTAGAGCCTGCAGATGTATATATTCCCCAAGCACCACCTGCTTGTAAAGAGAACAAAGATATTCACTCCACAGTTAGAGATAAAAGGCTTAAAATCAAAGTGTAATCAATTGATTAACAAGCATGAATGATCATTTTAGATGTTTTCCTCTTGGGAGCTCAGAGGGTAGAGAAATTTGCTTCCAAAGGGCCATGTGGAGAAAGAGGAAGAATTGAGTAGCAAAGGCCTAACTGTAAGGAGGCGTATTAAAAACTTCCTTGGGGTCTTCTCTGGGTTGGTAAGTACACTTCTTTGCCTGGGTGCTTTTTCAAATGTAGCTAAGAATATGTGCCACTCTGTTTCTCACGTTTTGAGAAGACTTCGTCTTTTTATTTTTAAATAATGATTTTAGTTCTGAGAAAGTCTGTCACTGAAAAAGCAAGAAACTTAGAATATATTCAGATCCATTCAATTATGGGTGACAGGACTTAATCACTTTTGAGTTTCTGGATCATCTCGGAAACAGTCTTTTCAAAACTGTTTGTCTTTGGTCTTCCTGGCCTTATCCAACCTCTTCATTCTAAATCCAATGTTTCCACCTTCTCATCCCTCATGTTGTCAGCAGGGGGTTCTGTTCAGCTGCAGGCTAGAGAAGGCCAGAGAGGCAAGAGGGTGACCAACCAGAATAAATAGTTCATGCTCATGCAGGTGTGTGCTAAAGTCATAGCTCAGTAGCTATGTCGTGCAGGAAAGAGTGATTTGGTGATTTGAACTTTGTAAACAGCATAAAAGATCTTATCTTATGGATAAAAGATATCAATATCTTACTTGGCTTCATTTCTGCAGCACCTAACTCAATGCCTAGTACACAATGGGCTTTCAAAAAGTGATTGTTATAGTGGCCATCTAAGGGTGGGATCGTAGGGGACATTTCACTTTCTAAGTTATATATGTCCATTTTGTTGGGATGTGGAGTTTTTTTGTTTTTTTTTTTTTACACATCATTTGATTTTATTTATTTACAATTCTATAAAAGGCAAATCTATAGTGAAGAAAGGAAGATCAGTGGTTACCCGGGGCTGGGGGTGGGAAGCAACTGCCAAGTGGAATATGAAAATTTTTTATGGTGATGGAATTGTTCTGAAACTTTTTTTTTCAGTTTTTAATTCTTTAATATCACCAAATATTTGACCCCTTTTACACCATCTACCTCCTTCCTCCCTCCTCTCCCCTAACCTCTGGTAACCACTAGTCTATTATCCATGTCCATGAGGCTCTGTTTGTTTGTCCTGTTCATTTGTTGCTTTTAGGTTTATATCCCACATATAAGTGATATCATGTGGTTTTCAACTTTTTCTATCTGGCTTATTTCACTAAGTATGGTTATCTCAAGGTCTATCCATGTTGTCGCAAATGGCAGGGGATGTGTTTATTTTCATACTGACCATACATTATTTCAGTAATGTCATGCAAATAATTTTAAATGTATGAATAATAGTCAAAGAGAGTTCTTAGAGCAAAGGGGAAGTAGTAGCTTGGGATGTCAAATTGAAAGGAAAATCCTATCCATTTTCCCATTCTTCTGGTACCTGCTGTTAGCTCATATGTATAAAAGTTCATTAATGGCAAATTCCTATTTCAGGTTCATATCTAGAAAATGAAGGTAATTTGCCTGCTCAAGTAATGGTGGGATTCCTTGGAGACTAGAGAATGAGGAAGACCTGTTATACCAATCACGAGACCTTAGTTAATGGACTGTAACCTGTGGTTCCCAAGAAGCACTAACTGAAGATAATTATTTTGGCTTATAAATTCATGAAATTAAAATATTACGTACACCTGGGTAATTGTTTCATTGACGAAATGGAATAGCTGCTTTATTTCACATAAGGCTTGGGCCTTCATGTTAAAAGGCAAACATATGAAACAAAAAGATAATACGAAGTTAATGTTTCAAAAATGCCATTGACTGACTCTATAAATACCAAATTCCTTTTGCATTTCAGAAATAGCTTTTCTGTTTTTTATGTTTTTAGAAAGATATATAAATTTTGAAATTACTTTCCTTGTTCATTCCAGGATCAATGTTCAAGACAATCGTTGAATTAACTCTTCCTTTACCTTCTTGCAATTGGTTTAGAGGCCAGTCCATGCCTTATATTCTAGTAGAACTAAAAATTTTTATAACTAGCCACGTATGTTCTCCCTTTATCATACAATAGTTTGCAAACTGACCATACGTGTAGGACAATAAAATATACACTATATTTTTCACTATGAACTAAAGAGTAAATTAATTTTACCAATATGCACTGGGAGCCAATATGTATTAGCATTGTGCAAGACTCTGAAGCACCTTGATGAATAAAGTCTGAATTCTAGAAGAACAGAAATATTGAGAAGAGAATCTTCAAAGGATATATTCAAATCAATTCCAGAATTGCCTGGACTTTCTAGTATACAAATAATTCACTGACATACCTGAATTGATGGTAACCTCCATTCTGATCAAGAGTCAACTCTTGGTTGACTACGGCAACAGGAATGAGAGAACAACAACAACACAAAACATATATGAAGTATATACTTAGAAATACTTCACATCACAAATTCTCAAATATTCTCCCTTTTCTTCACTTGTGAGCCCATGATAGTGTTACCATTTGTTGCAGAATGGTCACTACCCAATTTTACCTCTGTTTAAACTCATCAGCCAGAGAACATAGCCAACTGTGTTAACATAAAACTGTGTTAACAATAGTAAATAAGGAAATACATATTTAAAAAAGTTGGAAGAAAAGTGATCCACAGATTAAATACTAAATGATCCACAGATTAAATACTAAATATTTACTTTTAGGACTAGGCTCTTTTGGTGTAATTTTATAAACATACAGTAATTTTGTATCAGGATTTCTTAGTGTCTGTCATTGCCAAAACTCTATAGTAAGAAAAGAATGGCTTATATTAAATTCACTTTGTAAGTTGCTAAACATTTTCGTAATCAGTATAAAACACAGTGTTGTGTTCACACACCAAAGAGAATATATTTCATTTTTAGATTACCTCATAAGAGATTTTTTTTGTCTTTTAAATGCGTATGCTACCCTGTAAGGGATAATTCATTAAAGCCCATATTGAATATGATCCAGGTTCTAAATGTTCTTCATATTTTTTGCTCATGTATATTTTATTTGACCCTCTTAAGGCCCTGAAACAGTAATAGAACATAATAGCGAACTCATAAAATGCAAAAGCCTTTGAAGGATATTTCCTTAACTCTTCAACTAACTAGCTGAAAAGTTAATTTAATTTTTTGGGTTACTAACATTATAAATGATAATATAAGGCAACACATTTGGAATTTGGAAATGCTTCAGGGAAAAAATATATGTCTAATGAACACAGAAAATGTCTGAGTGCAGAAAAAAGTGACTTCATATTTTTAAATAACAAACTCTGAACAGCTTTGAGCGGTTGATGACTCATTAGCTGACAACTTGAAATTAATGATTAATGCAATAACCCTTAGGGTGACTGACTCAAGTAAGCTGGATAACAAACACTGTTAATGTCTACTAAAATGTATTTTAAAATCAACTAAGAATATTTTCTCACTGTTTCAGGGATTAAAAATTCAAAGCTTGGTTTTATATCAAAATAAAGTATAAATGGAATGCTTTTTGCTGTGCATAGGTTTTCAATAAGCAGGAAAAACATATGCATCCTCTCTTCTTCCTATCCCCAAATTCTACATTTCTTCTTTCCCTCCTCTCTTCCTTCTAGTACATGTGGTTTATTGAATATGGATGGAAATGATTCATTTCAGTTCCATAGATCTTGTTCAAAGATAATACAATGGCTGAGAAGGGCATAATGGCATAATTTTCATGGCAGTTACATAGTTAATATATCAAAACAAGAAGTCAATGTATAAATACTAAAAATTCTTATTTAAAACTCTGTGCCTGTTCTAACGTAGGTCCCTAGTATATTACCCCCCTCTACCCACCATGTACACATTTCTTGGATGTGATAAAAATTTCAACACTATATTTTCTTCCTGAAATTTGAGTTTCCTTTTTACCAGTCCTAATGAACCCACAGTCAATTCATCAGATTTTGAACATATATTTTTTGAGAACTCTTTTTTTTTTTTTAAATCTGGTTTGATTTTAATTGCTATAAATACTGAGAATCAACGGTCCTGGATTCAAGTCCTGAGTTTGTCACTAGTGTGTTCTCTGGGTGTCAACTCTAATGTCCTTATTGCTTCTAAATTCCAAATTTTTATGTTTCCATTTCCAAGTATCCAATCTTTTGCACTACACTCTGGCCTTGTCTAGACTGCAAACAATTGCACTACAAACAGAATCTCTAAATTTAATTTGTAGAACACACATGTTCCTAGTGACACAACCTATATTATTTGGTGATGAGAAAGAACTAGGGAATTATTAGAAATCTCAATGTGTTAAATCGTGAATTAATATGGGAGGAGACAAAAATAAGCAATTTTCTCAACCATTTCTGTAATAAACTACTAGTCAAGGGAAGTGATAGGAAGGATTCATACAAAGTTTGAGATTATAGAGCTAACTTACTTGATGCTGTGAGAATTACAAGATCCTATGTGTAGAGACTTCCTATATCCTCTTTATTACTTTTTCTCTCTTCTTACACTGTCAGCAAAAGAAGAAATATAAACATTCGTAAGTTTACCAAAGATGTGTTTCAATAATAGGAATTGACCTGCAGACACGTAAAGGTTGAGTGACCTAATTCCATCACTTTAATGAGCCCTGTTCTTGGGCAGGCCTGATTTTTAAATAACTATCTCAAGATGGCATCAGTGAATAAAAGGCACTTCAATGAAACTGGCCTTTTTCCCCACCTTGTGTCGCCATCCTGAGAGAAACAGCATATAGAAAGAAACTAACTGAATTACTTCAGTTTGAATTCCAACCACAAAAGACTTAAATCATTAAATGGGTATTCTATCCAATATCAAGGTTATATACCCTATTATTGTATAAGGTCTAAAGTAGGATTACATATAGGGTAGGGAAACAGCAGCAGGGCAAGTGATTGAACGTAAGAAATGGGATAATCCATGTATGGGTGCTCTTACAGTTCCCATGTACAAAACAAGTGATTAAGATCTTTGATCAATGTGTATACCATAATAGTTGGATATATGTTAATAGGTAGGCCAAGACTTCAGTATTTAGAACACTATAAGTAAAGTTTTGGTAAACTGATAAGTTCTTTAATATTTTTTACTTCTTTTATTCATTTGTGGTATGTTTCTGTAAGGATTAAAAAGGGTTACATTTGAATTGCTGAAATGAGTAACTGAAAATTTATCTAGTAAATTGTTAAATGCTAGTATAATATCCATTTTAATACAAAGTTGTGCTAAAAAATAGTTTTCTTTTTACTGATATTACCACCATTTCTTCTAAAATTATATAGGGAGAAACACTAATTTGAGCCTGAAAGCTTTTATAATTGATAACTGCTTTCAGGCCAACTGTGGGGTTTTATATTATTTTGTTATCTATCAAAATCAATATTTTGTGCTTCAAAGAAGCTCTACCTCTTTTGTTTAAATTATTATACTTCCATTAAGGTTATCAGTGCTAAAGTAAATCTAAAGTGGATTATGCATCCTGCTTTGGGCCACCTGCCACCTGCATAGAGGCCTTTCACCTTGCTTACCAGTCTGCTGACAACTGGCTCACTGAGCTGCAAAAGCTCCTTTGATTTAGTCTTCTATGGCTGCTGTAAGAAATTACACAAATTTAGTGGATTAAAATAACACATATTTGTTCTCTTATAGAAGTCCAAAATCAGTTTCACTGGGCTGAAGTCAAGGTGTCGTGTCAGCAGGGCTGGTCCCTGGAGCAGCTTTGAGGAGATAAGCCACTTCCTTGCTTTTTCTAACAACTAGAGCTTCATTCCTTGCATTTCTTGGCTCACGGCTCCTCCCTCCAACTTCAGAGCCACGATCTTAGCATCATCCATTCTTTCTCTGCTTTGGTAACATCATCTTCTTTTCTGTAGCCAAAACTTCTGCCTCCTTCTCATAAGGACCCTTGCAATTACATTGGGCCCACCTGAATGATCCAGAATAATTTACCCCATTTCAAAATCTTTAATTTATTTAGAGTTGCGAGTCTATTTTGCCATAACATTCACAGGTTCTGAAGACTGTGACATTTTAAGGGGCTCAAATTCACCCTACCACAGAGGACATACTTGGGGGTGGGGTGAGGATGGGATGAAGGTTGGAAAGCTCTTAGGTGACATTTTTTAGATAGCAATAATAGCACATATATATGTTGAAAGCTTATTATGTGCCCACCTGGGCACCATTCCAGACCCGCTATGAGCATCAACTCATTTGATTTACAGCAGCTGAGGAGTGGGGCTGGCACTTGGTTGCAACACACCAGTGGTGATGTCTCTCTAGTTCTCAGTACCTCTGATGGGTCAGTGCTTTTGCCAAAGGCCGCATGATCAGAAAGTGGAAAAGCCAGGTGCAAATCTTGATCTTCTGGCTCCAACATACATGAGTCTAACCACTCTGCTCTCCCACAGTTCCAGCCCCTTGAAAAGCATACTGCTGCAAAGAAATCTTCATCTCAGGGCACCAAGAACCCTGCACCTTTAGAGTTAGCACTTTTTCCTTATTTCACAGATGAGCAATCTAAAGGCTTTAAATAAAGAAATTAATTAAAATTCAGATATTGATTTACTCAAGGCTACACAGCGAGGATGGTAAAGATATTTGTGCTCTTTGTGGGGCATATTGTGCTCTTCTCACATACTCTAGGCTAAGAACACTCACTCAGCCCTCCCACTCCTCAATAGCACACCTCATATTATAGGCCGAACTGCATCCCTGACCCCTGTCCCCACCACCAAATTCATATGGTGAAGTCCTAACTCCTTATACCTCAGAACATAACTATATTTGGAGATGGGTAAAGACCTTTGAAAAGGTGATTAAGATAAAAAGAAGCTTATAGGTTGAGGCCTTAATCCAATATGACTGGTGTCCTTTTAAAAAGAGAAAGAGACCAGAGATGAGCATACACAGGAGGAAAGGCCATTGAGGACAGAGTGAGAAGATGGCCTTCTACAAACCAAGGAGACAGCCCTCGGGAGAAACCTAATACTGTGATTTTGGACTTCTAGTCTCTAGATTGGTGAGAAAATTATTTTTTATTGCTTAAGCCATCCAGCCTGTAGTGTTTTGTTATGGCAAGCCAGCAAATTAACACCTCGAGTAGGCCACAGGCCTTAGAAGTTCTTTAGAGTAGAGGCAGCTAGCCCATGGTCCAGGTTCCTGAGGTTTCCCCGAGGGAGAAATGAGTTTCTAAATAATTTTCAATATTTATAAAAGCCTGAGGGGAATGTACGAAGTACAATCTAAAATTCCAAATTTCACTGCTTTAGGGTGGAATTATATTAAGTGAATATGGTAACATCAGTTATTTCATATTCATCTAAAAGTTTAATTACAACATGTGTCTTTGACCAATTTAGAATGAGGAAATTATTTATCATTCAATAAAGTTTGGTAAATAAAAATCTTGGGCTTTTTAATGGAGAGAGATTAAACAAGAATCACTACTTTAAGTCCCAGTTCTTTTATTTCTACAAGACTTGTGCTGTTTAATCCTCCTCAGATTCCTAGAGCTCTTTCTGGGGTGAACTGAGGAAATTATAATATATGGCTCGAGTCATTTGTCACATCATGGGTGTTGAGAGACACTGTTTTTAAATCTGTATCACTGACATTTGCTAGATGCTATAAATCAGGTTACTTTTTTCTGAGAGTCGATCAAATTTAAGTGAAAATGATCCCAAGTGTATTAGTCAGAGTTCTCCAGAGAAACTGAACCAATAGGATATATAGATGGGGATTATTATAAGGGATTGGCTCACGTAATTATGGAGGCCAAGAAGTCCCATGATCTGTCATCTGCAAACTAGAGAGGCCCAGGAAAGCAGGTGGTGGAGTTCTAGTCCAAACCTGAAGGCCCGAGAACCAGGTAGCCAATGATGTAAACCACAGTCCAAGTCCGAAGGCCCAAGGACTAGGAGCACTGATGTCCGAGGGCAAGAGAAGACAAATGTCCCAGCTCAAGTATGGAGAGCAAATTTGCCTTCCTTTGCTTTTTGGTTCTATTCAGGCCATCAACAAATTAAATAGATTAGATGATGTCCACCAGAATTGATGTGGGCGATCTTCTTCACTGTCATGGATTCAAAGGCTAATTTTTTCTGGAAACATTCTCACAAACACTTCTAGAAATGTGGGCATCCCTTAGCCCAGTTTAGTTGACACATAAAATTAACCATCACACCAATGGTACAAATAGCCTAATTAAATAGGTGAATAGACCTAGCTCTCTAATCTAACAGAAACAAAATAAAAAAAGCCAAAAGCCACAGCACCCAATTCATGTATCAAGCACCTTCAGTAGAATGTAATCGAAAATTTGAAGAACAATAAACAGAACTTTACATTTTATTTAAAAATAATAACATGTATGAAGAACACAAATTTCTATTAATAACAGAGGTTTATTAAATGCTATATAGTAAAATATTGAGCCCACTCTATTATACACAGGCTTGATGTTCTAACAAATAACACTGTGCTTCAATTCAGGGAAATTTGTGACACCAACATAAGGTGGAATTGTGGGGACCAACAAATGGAAATTTATCTTCTCTTCTTCAACAACTACAATACTGATGTTCAGAAATGTTTAGGCATTGGGAAAAACCTGTAAAGTTTCCTGAGTAGTCCATTGAACAATTCTTAAAATTATGTTACCCTAATGGAAAACATGAAAGTTTTCTGATGGAAACATCATTTTAATATTTATTATCTTCAATAACTGAGAACTACAATCCTGAAACTGTTTCATGCCATACGAAAGTCTTTGGAGTCATTCTAAGGCTTTCCAGCACAAGGTATATTTCAAGGCAATTTATCAAGGACCAAATTTTCTTGAACCACCAAGCTAGTGATATGCAAAGATAAAAAGTCAGGGTTAGATGATTATTTGCCAAATAACAAGATCGAAAATATATTGGGGGAAAATAAGGACATAAGAATAAGTGGATACTGGATGATAATAGAGATGGCTAGCAAAAGTTACTGAGACTAATTAGAATTAACTAGCATATAATGTATTTTTATTCATTATTCAACATTTTCTTTACGAATAAAATTATTTCAAGGTAGCATTTCTAAAAACTAAATTGGTCCATTCATTTTCCAAGTCAGTCACGAAGAAACTTCGATTCTGAATATCTAAAGTTATAGGTGATTACATTTTGATTATTTACTCCTAAGAATATCTTGCATCCTCGGCCATGGCTCTTGAATACATGGTTTCTTAATAAAATATCACTAAAATAGAACAGATGTTGGAAAAAATACTACTTACCTACCAACAAAACCAATTCATATCAATTAGCTCACACAGAATTAAGCCAATTTATATTATTTAGCTCGCACAGAAGCTAGATCTTATTCCTTTTAAATAATCTAACCAATCTTATGTAAAAGTAATAATTCAGAAAATCACACTTAAGATTTGCACTCACACTCATTTATAAATATATATGCTTCAGCCTGAATTTGGTAACTGTAATCCATACTTTGGTACCCTACCTTTTCCAAACTGGACACTTCATTCTATGAATATGATCATCAATGACAGAACTTAAAGGTAAAGAAAAGGAGCTTTAATTTGGATGAAAGTATTTTGTATTCATATTAATAAAAGATACCATGCTTTCAAAAGAATGGAAAAAATAAAATCATATATGATAATATAGAATACTACAATCTTAGTAACCCAAAATACAACTATCTCCATCACAGAATTAACCAGCCAGGCCTCATATACTACCAACCATTTGATTAAAAAGGCTTATAACCAATGCTCTGACAAGGAAACACTGGTGAAAATAGTTTTAAAATATATAGCCTTGTAAAATGATATGTTTTTTAACATCAAAACCTTGTTTCAGAAGTTCCCCGCTTTAGGTTATTACTCAAAAACTCATCATGTTCAAAACTCAAATTATTGTGAGATCTTGAAATCATAAGAAGCTTCTCCTTATTGGTAAAGTCTTTTTTGATTACAGCTTGGGGCACAAGCAACCTTTCCATCGGGTCCTCTTTGTTCTCTAGTTTCATATATCCTTTGCTGTTGCTTCGATCCAATCGAGGCCAACTTGGATGCTTCCGCTGTTCTGCCTGAACAGTCAGGGTGGAGGGACCTCGGTCTAAGTCTAGGGATTTTGAATGTGACGAGAGCAAATTCAGAGATGTGTTGGACCCAAACTGTCTTCTAGCAGCCCCAGGAGACAAGAGCTGTCCAGCTGCAGGCCCAAGGGTCACAGAGGACTTGTACTGACTTGACAGTGACTCCCCAATGGAATTATTCCGTGGGAGTGCCATGCCAACTGGCTGGAAGGACTCACTGGTTTTGGGCAAAGGGACCACCAGGGAATCCATGGACAAATTCCTTGACCTACTTTTGAGGTTCTCGGCATCCTCGGTGATGTTATCTATACTGGGCTCATCGATAACACAGTTATTAAGTTTGATCACAGGCAATGTAAAAGCACTGATAGATGACGACACAATTGACTTGGTTTCACATTTCTTAGGGCCGTTGGTCTTATCATCAGTTGTCTGGGAAGAAGGTGGATAGAGGCCAAAGACAGAGACAGAGCTGTTAGAGAGCAAAGGTGGCATAAGATGCCCAAAACTCTTACTTTCATTTAGCACAAGCTCATCCTCCTCAACAGAGCTGTCCACCCGAAAACTGCTCCTAAAACCTGAAAAAGAAGCAATGGTATTTGCTGCCAATCTCGAAGCACAGGAGCTCCCATTCTGTTTTACTTCTGTTTCTCCAATCAAACCGGTATAGATGCCATTTATATGCTTTTGCTCCTTGATTCTTAGCGTGTGGATGTCAATGACTGTAGAATAGATGTCCCTCATGTGTATAATTTTAGTTTCTTTGTCACGATTCTCATGAAGAATGGCATTAGCACAAATGAAAATGAAAATGCCAATTCCCATTGTGAAAGGGCCAAGCATTTTCATTTTATCAGAATGTAAGTGCTGCTCAAAGAAGCGAACCACCACACCACCTTGGTTCCGAATGACCTGAGTTTCGTTTGTTGACAATGTTGTCTCAGCATCGATAAAATGTTCTTTTTGGGGCCAATATCCAAGGACTGCCATCGCAATTCCTACAATGGAGATTAGCACTCCTAAAATGAGGAAAAATCCAGATGGAGAATAAAGCCGAATTTTTCCTCGAACAACCACAACATCGGCCCGAGGCCGACGCCTGACTGGTTTCTTCTCTTGAGCAGCAGGTGATGGGCTGAGGTTGACATGATGCTGTGATCTGGCAGAGTCTTGCCTTTTCAAGGCGGCCAGGCCAGTTATCACTCCACCAGTGGCTATCATAGCTTGTTCTTTTACTCTGAAAAGAAAGGAAAGATGATAATATAAATGTGTTCTGGGGTATGCTCATCAATTCAACAATTATTTATATATTTTTGTTTTAAATAATGAAATGGAGCAGAAAAAAATTTAATTAACCTAGTCTGGGTAGATGTTTTATTTATTGGCTAATTTAAATCCTGGAAATTTCATTTTTTGGCTGGATTAGTTTTTTTTACTGTTGATAAAATGTCAGCTCAAGATATATTTTACTTAAATAATTTTATCATTTTTTATATAAAATAGTCCCTTGGTCCTAAGGCATGCTCACACACACTCACACTCTCTCACTCATATCTCTCTCTCTCTCTCACACACACACACACACACCTCATTATCTGCATTATTTTAAAGAAATGGAAATATCCATATATTTAATAGGCCCAAAATAAACAAACCATAGACTTAAAAAAGAGACTACACTCTGGCATCTCACAGTTGTGAGCTAAGACCACTCTTGTAAAAGTCACCAATAAACTCTTAACTACCACATTTAATTTCTTCTTCTCAATTCTCATTTTCTTTATTTCTCTATTTCCATCGACAATACTGATCCCTCCTTTCTTGAAACTCTTGTCCAGTCTTTTATAATGTTAAGCCTTCCTGCCTCTTCCCTAACCTCACTATTTCAATTTTGGCTCATCTTCTCTCACCTAAAAGTAGACTACCTTCCCCTGAGGGTGCTGTCCTTGGCCATCCTCCCTTTATACTCTCCCTCGACACCCATATCCACTCCTACATCTTCCACCATTTCCTTTATGCTAATGAGTCCCAAGTCTATATTTCAAATCATAGCCTGAGTTTCAATTTCACATTTCCAACTCACCATGGGGGAACATATGCACATTCATGCACCACTGGCAAAGCTGAACTCACATTCTACCAGCAATACCTGACTTTTTTAATGGCATCAGTTCTCAGGCTTAACTCTTCATAGTCATCTTTAACTTTTCCCTTTCTTCTTCCTCTTATCCTCCAATCAGGTTCTAAGCCCTAGCAATTTTCTCTACACAATGGCTCTCGATTCTACCCCTTCGTTCCAACCTACTCTTCCCAGCCTAGGGCAGCTCTTACTAATTCTTACTAGACCATTATAATAACCTCCCAGTCTTCCAAACTCTAACTTCTCTTCCCCCACAATCAAGCTTACATTCTGAGGGCAGATTAATTACCCTAAAACATAGCTCTGAAGTTGTTTAAAGAGTGGAATAATGGATAAAATATTTCCCACTACCTACCAAAGTTTAATCTGGGATTTCAAACCCATAGAATTTAGCTTTATCTCAAACTGCTCCCTTCCACTTACATAAAACTAACACCCAATAATATTCTCTGTACTCCTTATTATACTGTTTCTGATATTTTGTTAATAATGTTTCATCCATCTAGACCTTCTTTTACCCCCTCCTCCAATCTCACATATTAACATCTGGCTAATCATCAAAGCTCATATTCCACCTCCTTTACAAAGCCTTCTCTGACTGACTCAGCAAAACCCACATGAGCTTTCATCTCTCGGAGCATTTTAGCAAGTTTTCTGTGGCACTTGCCATATTATAATGTCTTAGTTCTCCCATGTCTTGTGGTTAAACATCAAGTTTAATTCACATTTTTATTACCAGAAGCATTCAATATAATAGCTCGAACATAGCCACTGTTCAGGAAATATTTGCTAAAATGCTCAGTTAAGGGAGTAATTCTTCTCCTGAGATTTGCTGAATAACCATCATATTACTATACTAAATTTCTTAGTTAAAAGCATAAACAAAATTAATACCAAAACAAAAAGCAGCGATATATGAGTTGGTAAAATATTTGTCATTATTTGTAACGAACAGTTCTCAAGCTGCCAAATCAGGTAAGAAACAGAGGATATTTTAAAACCCAAAGGTCTCTGGGAAATTTCTGAGAGGATTTCTTCACAGCATCAAATCTTGTCTTGCGAAGCCAAGCTTTCTTTTTGAATTCTTATTTATGATTTCTGAATTGTGTTTAAATAACGGGGTTGTAGATGGCATCTACAGTTTTAGCTAGCTGAACAAGCTGGTGAGTAAATCCTGCCTTCATTGGAATAATAACTAGGATTAAAATAATTTAATGTTGGAAGAACAAACTATACTATAATCCATAGCTCTAGTCTATGAAATTTATCAAAATATACATACTACAGTTTAGAACTTCTCCCAAACCTTGGCTAAAACAAAACTTAGTGTCAGCCTGTTTTCTTAAACCAAAACTGTTTTAAATGTTTGAATAAAATGTTTAGATTAGAGAGCAGCCATCTAACTCAGTTATTCCCATATGGCAAGATTATGATTTAATCTAAAATCCTTCTCAATAGAATGAAAACAAGGGCAAAAGGATTTCATCTGGTTTAAAACCCACTGTGAATTACTATTCCATACAGATTCTTAGTCCTCCCCCATTTGTTAAAACATTTTCTGCCGGCAGTGCCATTTTCTACTCCTGAGGCTGATAGGGGAAAGGGGACTGAAAGAGAGAGAGAAAGAAAAAAAAAACATGTTTTGAGAAAGACAGATGGGGACAGAAGGTAGAAAAGAGTGAGCAGGACTGGGCTCCTTTGTGAGCAAGCAAAGCAGGTTAGACTAGACAGAAAGAAAACGCGATGTCCATTTAAGACTGTGAAAGTTTATTTAAAAAATGAAAGGAGAAAATACTCCTGGAGAAGTTTAGAAACAAAGAATAGGATAGAGGAAATGAAAGGATCACACAGCTTCTTCACCCAGTCTATGCTGGCCAGACTCGGGTAAGGGTACTCAGACTCCCAAGGATTAGCAAACTCAGGTTGGAAGCCACTGTCCTCCTTTAATTCCATTGGAGGCAATTCAACTCTAAGTGAGCCTCTACTGTGACTCAGGGACCCAGCCCCGAGTGGGAAGGCAAAGGTGCACACACTCAGTCACTGCTTCAAAGAACTCGGAACTTAATGAAGAAGGTAGCATATCTACCTAAAACAGAATGAGATGACCTCTAGAATGAAAATTTCGGTTAGAAGGACCTTTACAACAGGTTTCATGCAGGCAATAGCATTCTAACATTCATCACAGGAAAAAATCAAGTGAATAGCATTTTAGGTAAGGTCAAGAGAAAGAAAGGCTGGAGAACAGAACTCTGACCTGCCTTTTAGCACACAGCTCAGCACTGAGGGAGAAACCAGGCCAGGCTGGAAAAGAAAGCAGGGCCCGGTCTTGGAAATTAGAAAGTGTCATTCCTAAATGATTGAATTTTACACTTATATACAATAGAGCTGGTATAAGACACAAATACTGTCATCATTCTCTTAGGAAAATTAATTTCTATTTGTAGACTGAAGCAGTAAAGCAGGACTGATGTTGGGAAACAGCATGAGGATGCTAAAGGCAGTTTTGCAATAAGAAGCCCAGTGGAACTGTACAACTAGGAGGGAGTGAACGCACAGGCCTCTGCATCTTCAAACTGCAATGTTGGCTTGGTCTAAAGTGTTCACTATACGCAATAACAGCCTAAACCTACTTTTTTTATTTATGCTGCAAAGCCACATGCTACACATTTATCACTTTTTTGGGGGGTTAGGGGGAATAGGGACCCTGTTAACTATAGTCTTCTTATTGTAACAAACTATGGCATTCTTCTAAGTTTTAATAATAACAATAACAGTACGAAAGCTAACACACACATACTGCTTATGGTCAGGCACTATTATTCTAAGTGCTTTGGGTATGAGAATATATTTATTTTCACAACAGTTCTGGAAGTGGATATAATCATTATGTCCTCCATTTCGCAGATGAGAAGACTGAGGCTCAGAGAGTTTAAGTAACTTGCCTAAGGTCACATAGCTCGAGGGTGACTCCAGAGCCTGTGCTCTTATAGAATTTGAGATAGGGACAGTCCTCCAAATTTGCTTTCACTGAGGTTTTCTTTTCCTGTCAGTTTTTATTTTGATTCCTGTTTCCATCAGAACAACCAGACCCTCGAAAGGGCTCTCTGCCTTTAAAACTGTAACTATGGATGAACCAACTGCCATTCCTCAAATCACACTGACCACATGGGAAAACATGGGAGCCTGTTCCTGGGAGAGCAGCAGGACTCACACTGTCGAGACTCCCTTTGGCAGGTGAAGGTGAAGACTGAAGACGGGCCAGCCCTACCTCCACACTCCTCCTCTTTGCTCTCTACCATCCCTGATAGGGCTGGATCCGGGCTTATTTCCTCCAAGATCCAAACAAAGAATTTTACTACACTGACTTTCATTTTGTTATCTTGAATACAGAGTTTTTGCTTATCAATCTCTAGATCCAAAGCTTCATCCAAACTTTTTGAACTTGAGACCTCCTCCTAGCTGAGCACTGTTGATTTGTGTAGACATTCGTTCATGTAATTAGCAAAAACTGATATCTGGTAGTAAGTATAGCAGATACAGGGGTCAAAATATGTTTCCTGGCCTGAAGAATTTAGTGATCAGCAACTATCTTTTTGAGGGGGCATTCAACTAGTTAGCCACACTCAAATTTCCATAATCTCCAAAAAAAAAAAATCATGATTTTTTCAAAAGTCAAACTAAAAGACAGATATGTATATGTTCTGTTGACAAATAAAAAAAAATTGAAATAGATTGGGTTAACTTTTCAGTGCATACTAATCATCCTATTTTTCATTCTCAGTGTTCAGAAAACAGTCACAATTTTGCGAGCAGCAATTAACAAGATTACCAGTTGAAAATTTGCACAACACACCTTCTTTATTGTACACACCAAGATCCTGCTGGGCTATCTCTAGTCTTGTGCTGCCTTACCCATCCATCACGGATCCCAGAAATCATTAGCAGAAATCCAGTCACATTTGTTACCTTTATCACTGCAGATATATACTCTTGAACTCTTTTAAGCACTCTATTACCGTCTACTCACCCACACTGGCTCATCTTCCCACTGTACCATGTTAATTCTACCCTTCAGCCAAAAACTTCCCCCTTGACTGAGATTTCTGCCTTATGTGTCATGTGTTAATATTGCAACATCCCTTCTAATAGGCATATCCTCTCCTATTTTTGCTCCAATAACAATTTATTGCTGTTGTCCTCTACCCTTCTTACAAGCTTAAGCACATTCTGAAATTTGCTTTTCATAGTACTAATTCATACTGTTTTTTAGTATTCACACTCTCATAGAAGTTTATTCCTTTACACTTAGGTGCTCTCCTGACCAAACTGTGAGACTACTACATATCAGACGTGGTTCCAGATGCATTCACACACTTATATCTGAGATGATGCAGAGTGGAGAGACTTTAGAAGTTTTTTAATCAGACATTCCTTTTAGTCAACTAACAGCCAGAAATGCAGTAAAAAATCCAACAATGAATTAGCAGAAAGAAAAGGATTGGAATTCAAGTTTTCATACTCCCCATTCAATGTTCCTTTTGGGTGAAATATTCCTTTCTATTGTTTTTCATGCCAGTCCAATGCCTCAAATCATGCCAGGAATGTAATAAGTACTCAGCAAATTTATCTGTTGTTGACTGGGAACTGAGTTTAAATTTTATCATTGAAATATGCTAGACACTAGGACACAAAGTTAATAAAACCTGGTCCTTGATTTTAAGGAGTCTGGTGCCCAGTGGGAAAACAAAGTACATATTTAAAAAGAAATAAACTGATTACTATGATTATGGTAACACTGGTGAATGCTCTTCCATTCTATATGGAGGAATCAGGGAGGCTCCTGAAAGTGGCAACAGTTCATGGATGCTTGGCGCCATCAGTAGGAGTTTGCCATCCAGACAGATTCTAATTCATCTTTGTTTCTGATTGTTTCACGAGAATCTTTGCCCTACGGTTTCTCTTCTCGCTTACAGTGTGCCAATTATTTTTAATATATTTGATGCTATCTTACTTACATGTTTAAATTTTTATTCTTATCTCGAGGTTTAAAAATTTGCCAGAATGTGAGGCTATCTGCCAAAAGGAAGTAAAAATTAATCCATGCCTTCAGGACCAAACAAAAACATTATATAAAAACCCATGCAGGATCCACGAATGTGACAGATGGAAGTATTTTCTGTTTCAGCTAGAATAGTTTTAAGACTTTCTTCCAAGTAGAGACATTTTACATTTTTAGAAAAGGATTTCTAATCTGTATCTTTATCAGAATTGAAATAGAAGTGTCTATGGGTGACTAATAGTTCGATTATATTAAAGTTTAAAAACTAAGAACAGAATAGAAATATTTTTTAATGTGTAGCATAATGGTTTTGCATATAGATACTGGAATCAAAGAGACAGGGGTCACATTTTTGCTTCATCACTTGATAGCTACACAGGCCTGGCCAAGTTGTTTTAAACTCTTCGTATCTCAGTCTCTCTATCTGTAATATGGCAAGACCTTCTTTAATACACATTACATACTATTGCAGAAGACCTAGGGCATTTTGAATCCCTATACACTACTTATTAGCCACTGTTAAAGCACAAAATTCAGTAGAGTAAATTTGAAGCTCTAATTGGCTTATTAAGTGATTCATAAATTGGGCAGTATCCCATCTACAACTAGAAGGGAACTCTGAGGGGTTGTACAGTATGGAAGGTTTTTATAGAAAGAAGAGAGAGGCAAGAGAACTATTAGCAAAAGAAAGGATTATTTTTAGGTCAAGAAGCTTTTGAAGGGGAAGAGAAAGGCAAGGGTTTTATCATGCAGATCGCCTCTTCTTACAGAGGGTATGAGTAGGGCCCACATGACAGATTACCTCATTGGTGGTTACCTGAAAATTCTAAACTGACTGATGAAGATTACACTTCTGGTGAAGGTGAAAACTGAAATGAGATTATGGGCTTTTAGCACATGTGACTCCATTCTGGTTCTGTGGTTTTCTCCTTAACAATACACTTGAACAACTGACTCAACCTCTTGGAGCTTCAGTTCCCTCTTCTGTAAACAAGGATAGTAACAGTACTTATGGAGTTGTTGTAAAGCAAAGGAAATAATGAATGCAGATCACAGCTCAGTGTCTGGGAACTAACATCTACATTAGTGATGTCAGATGTGTCTGATTGTAAGGTCTTTTTAAGGATAAAATGAAGTAATATATATATATATATATATATATAATATTCACTACAGTGTTGATTATATTAATTTCTCGATAAACAATAGCTATTATTATTAACTCTTTATTGCTTGGTATTATTAACTCCTTTATTGCTCGGCTAGGCAAACCAAAATATATTTTAATATATTAAGTTAAATAATTAATGATGGCTCACTGAATATGGAAAGAACATTATGACTGCAAGTTTGTACTGAGATTTAGAGTCCAAAACTATTGAGTGGAGACTGTATTTTTTACTGGTAAAACATTAATAATTTGGTAGTTGCAAAGAAGACTTGAGTTTATGTAAGAGAGAGACAGGTGGGAAATATATTATAGAAGAATAAATCATGGCTTTCTTTTTCTTTTTAATTCATTCTATTTCTTCAGATTTGGAGATTTGTTAGAAAAATAATAGCAATAATAATAACAAGGTAGGAAAACCCAAACCAGTTCATCTGATGTTTTTACTTGTCTTAATGATGCCATTAAATCAATTGCCTGAGTAATCTAATTGATACTGCAAACACCATTATGTTTCCGCTGGGGCACTTGGCCATAAAACACTGAAAACAAATTGGAATATGAGACTTGGGGATATAGGGATTAGAGAAGAAGCCATAGGGTGATATAAAGTGAAAATATGCAAAATATTAATTTTATGACAAGAAATTTAAGCTATGATTTTATGTACATTCTGAAGGTCTTTGCTGGTCTGCCTTGGAAAAAATAGTTTCTTAATATTCGGTATAGTTTTACATTCACATGAATGCTGGAACTAAAGAGACATACAGAAATTTTTGATAATTAGCAGAATGATAGTCAAATCATTAGATATAAAATATGCTTTATGGTTAAGTATATCCTAAGCATGTGGAAAATGCTAGGAGCAGAGAATGCACTTGGAAATCTATACCATATGTGTCCTTTTTTACTAACCTTCCAAACCTGCCAGCTTGATAAACTGTAAAATATGGGCCTAAACCAATTATGAGCTGTGTAACAATGACATGGAACAACTGCTCTCCAAGGACTAAAAACCATGAAGCCCACAAAACACGAAAGTCTTCAGGAGGCCAAATAACAGACCCATAATGAGCTGTTAGAAAAAATCCTGCTGAGACCCAGTGGGAGACATTTTTTGTAGGAACAGAAAAAATTAGAAGCCCATTTCCCCCTAAAGTAGAAATATGCTTCCCCCCCACCTCCATACCCTAATTCTTCAAATCTGAACAAGCTCTTACAATGACTGTCAAACTCCCAGTTCACTGCATTTCCTGGTAGGATGTTGACTTGAAATTGGTGTAAAGAAGCTACCCCTAAAGAAGTCAAATATTTACTAAAATGCAGGTGATTAATTGATATATTCCTAGACAAAAGGCTAAAATATTTAAAGTCACAAACTGGGCTTTTTATAGCGCTTTCTCCTCTGCAGGAGAACATATGTGAGAACTTCACTTAGAGGTATGGTGACCATGTTCATGGAGATAACACTGGAAAGTAAGACTCTAACAGGTTTTAATGTTCTTTCCAGTGATTTTAAACACCCAGAAAATATAAACACATTGTTGGCATTCCTATTTGACAAGGGGCAAAGACAAAGGACAGCAGTAAGTTTCAATTCCAGTTGCTCCACTTTCTATCAAATATCTTATGTTTTGCATGTTATACAGCCTTGCCAATATTGTTACGGATGCAAACGGTCTTACTCTCTTCTCTACTGCAAATAAGGAACCATCGCTCACCAGAGAAAAACACCATAGAAATTTGCAATGAGCTGTGTTATCTTTTAATCCACAGTCACATACTATAAATCAAATTTCTTATAAAGTTTTCCAAGTGCTGGTAGCTCCTGAATATAATAGGAGCACCTACTGATTCACCACTAAAGAAATGCCAATTAATGCCTGCTTTATTTAGAGTTTTTAATCAGAAATCCAAAAGACAAAATTAATTGACTCAGAGCTGAGCTGGTAAGGAACACAAAGGAAGTGAAAGAAAAAAGCAGGTAAAGGTCAGAAAAGAAGGAAGACGGAAAGGTGGAGGAAGAAGCAGAGGAAGAGAAGAAGAAATGTACTGGGGAGAAAATTACAGATATTATTGCAAACATTAACCATCTGAAATGATGAACAACTATATATTTTCTTATAGGTCTTTACTTCTTTCCAGCTCCTCTTTAAAAAAAAAAAAAAAATTATATAAGGACAGGAATTGTTTCTTGGGATTGCTGGGATTAGTGAATCATCTACCAAATCCTGACTCACAATAGCTAAAAGGAAAAAATCGAGAAGAATGCATAAAATATGAGGCATATAAAAAAGACTGGAAAAAATGCTTAGCAGTAAAAATTATTTCAAGGGAGACCTAACCTAACAGCAACAAAGGATAAAACATATCTCCAAAACACCATACATGCATGTTGCCTCTTTCTACTTGGGAAGGGTATTTTTGGATCATGCCTGAGATATTTTTAGCTTTAAATAAATATCTGTTATACTTTCTAATGGTTTGCTTCACTGGTAATTTCCTGCACAAGAAGGCGATCCAAGAGAAAAATGAACCAAAGACATTAATAGTCAATTCATAGAAGAAAAAATACAAATGTTCATTTAACAAATGAAAATAGTAAGCAAAGAAATTCAAACTAAAGCAATTTCAAAACTAAAGATATAACTTCACTAATAGACAAAAATGAAAAAAAAGAATGGTTACGCCCATTACTGGTGAGGTGTAAGGAAATAAACTCTAATAAGCTATTAATGAGAGGACAAATTGGTACTTTTTTGAGATTTATTTAGGAATGAATTTAAAAAGTTTAAATGCCCATCTTCTCCACATCCCCCCCCCCCATTTCATTTCTATGAATACAGCCTTTAGAAAGATTTGAAGACCTATCCATAAAAGTATGCATTCAGTGCTAATAGTAATGGGAACTCTTTGGATGCCCATCAATAGAAAGTTGGCTAACTCAATTGTGCTACATGCATATAATGGAATATCATATAGATCTTTAAAAGGATTAATACATGCCGATAACAAAAAATGGCCACATCATATTTTGGAGATTTTAGAACAGAAGTAAACAGTAGGATCCTGGTTATGTCAAACATACAGAACACGTGTTTAGATATGTACTGACAGGGTGTGGAAGACACCACCACCCTTAACAGGGCCTCTGCTTAGAGAGAGAGGCTGTGGGTGAGAGACAGCAGAATGCTCACTTTATACGTAACCATACTATTCATCTTTTTGCCAGAAGTATGCAGTGCTCTTATTTCATTTCCACTTTGGAACTCTAATTAAATGCAGAGCAAAAAAAAAGGATGTCGAAGTTTGGAAAATAGAATAAAAAGCAGACCAACCTGATAAACATTTGGGTAATTAGGTGGGCTTGTTCATGGTAAAAACATGTGTTATATTTTCAGGCAAAAATGCAGAACTAGAGTAAAAAGAAAATGACTAAAATCACTAACTAGATTAAATCACAAATTCAGTAAAGAAGCACTTACTTATGAGATATCATAATCTTGAGCACAGAAAATAATTCTACCCACCTGGGCAACACATGCATTTATTGGGTACAAGGTAAGTTACAGGATGAATTAAGAATTTGTATCTGCCTTTCAGAAATTTATCTCTAGAATATGCTCAAGAATAATGCTGTGCATTTCATTGTAAAGCAAATCCTTTATCAGAATCACTAAATTTCATCTGTGCTGGGTCATCCTTACTTATACAGCTTCCTTCTGGCCTTCAAACAGAGTGTGGCTTTCTTTCCCCAAAGCTCAGTTCTCACCAATGACCTTCAGTTACTCTCACTTTACAACTTTGATTCACTCAGGGAAACACGCTTCTTTGTGAGAATATCCTGCAACTTTGGAATTATCATTTTCATAAAGCATGCAGCCGCAGAGGCTAGACAGAGATCTTCAGCTTCATTATGAGAGGGAAACTGGACCGGGCTCCAGAAAGAATTCTTACATTTAACCTGATGCACATTTATCTCCTCATAAGGATGAAGAAGCAAGACTGAATTTTATTTGATTTTCAAGCTCCAAAATTAAATCTCTGTTCTGCTTCCTGCATTTACCCTGTGTCATCTTTTGTGTGCAGCACAGCCGTGTGTCTACAGAGATCCAAGAGTCATCCCAGTGGGCGAGGGTCTGTTGGGTAGGACCTTTGGTGGGAGTGGGTTGGATGGTGGGAAGGAGACAGTCCTTGCTCCTGTGCACTTCAGAATACCCCCTGTGCTCCTTTCCCTGCTTAATCTAAACCTAAAGAAAGGATATTTACATTGAACTTTTCTTTAAGGCATTAACATCCCATAAGACACATTTATGCCATGGTTGAACTGCACTATAACTTCACATGACTTCAATCTGAGTTTTAGAAATGCTTCGAACTTGATTTTTTGAAAATCAATATCAGGTACCAGTAGAGTTATAACAATGAGTTTCGATACATATGTGTTTTTAAAACAAATGCTTAGTATTTGTTTACCTTTTTGATCTCTAATGATATCAGACCCACAGACAAACATAACTTACTATAATACTCTAAGCATTTTTTTAGATTTGCTGTAGTCACATACTAAATCACAGATCTTACTTGTACTCTTTGGACATTAATCAAATATTTATTGGCTTATTCACATAGTACTCATTAAATCCTCACAATTCTTATCAACATCTTCCTTAAACCGATGAGCCAAGAGTTCGAGAAGATACTTAATTTTACAGGCCTTCCAACTCAAATTCTGTAGCCATCATATTACTTTGAAACTGGCTGTATCTTCAAAATGAAAATAACGTAGAAAACTGAAATAATTGCTCAGCTTGTCCAGGCTTCAATATTTTTTGCTTTAAACCATATATTTATAGGGCATCTGAATGATTTTTGTATTACTTTCTGAATGATGAAGAGGACTATTTTTTCTCCCTAAGTCTGCATACGATAATGAAATCAAGTAATTAAGTAAATCAAATAACATTTCTAATTCTTCCAGAAGGATGTTGATAATTGATTCAAATTTCTAGCTCACATTGAAAAGCAGACACTGTCTCATCTCTATTTAGCAATGCTTGTGCTGCTTTTAATCCAGATCATTACTTATAATAATTTCAACCTTCTACGCTCCTTTATCTGAGGAATCCATGCCTGTGATGTTTAAAATTTATTTCTGTATTCAACAGATACTGGTTGAACACAAACTGTGTGCCAGGCCTCTGAAGTGAATCCAACATCCTCTGTGTTCTTATTATTAGGCTGAGAGCCTAGATGCAGGAAGACGAGCCAATACCAAGAAGCATTCTAGGTGCAAAGACAGAAGTACTCATGTGAAGAGAAGGTGGAAAGGAGATAGAGACTTTAGGGAGTAAGGGTGGGGGTAAGAAGAAGCAGGAGAGGTTTCATAAAGAAGGTGATCCTAGAGCTGTCCTCAAAGAAGGGAGGAGGAAAAGCAGAGAGGCAGAGAGGAATCCCTACCACAGAAAACAGAGGGAAGATGAGCCACAAGAACAGCACAAATAGACTTGTATGAATTTAGAATGTTTGGGGATTTAGACCTAAGAAGCAGAATTTCTATCAGCAATCCCCAAGCAGAAGACTGAATTCAGTAGTGAAATCTCTAAGTCTTACATGAGGGAGACACCGGTCACTATCATAGCTCCCCCAGCCAACCCTCCCTGCGTGACTTGTGATCTCAGTAATTTCTTCTCATAAAATAATTGAGCACTATGTACTGCTTAAATGTCACTTTAGGATTTGTTCCGATTTAAATGGAATAAAGTTGTCTAAACTGAGGTCTACAGCCTAACTGAGATCAAAGTAAATGTTAGTTAAATGGTGACTTTTTAATAATGATGAATTCCAGAAAGAAAGAAAAACGTTTTATCCTGAATCTTTTCCAAGAGAACTGCCAAGAAGTTCAAATTATTCTTCTGGAGACTTTGGGGGAAAGTATGAAAACCGAGAAGGAAGAATGAAAAACTAGAAATGAGAAAGGAACTAGTGTTTATTGCATTCTTATATATTTTTTAGAAACAATATATATTACTGTGTTTAACATTCAGTAAAATTCTGTAAGGGAGAAAAAACCTGTACCATTTCATTGAGGCTCAGAGGGTAAGTACTTTGCTCAATGCCACACAGCTAGGAAAGGCAAGGTTTCAAATCCAGATCTGTTTAGCTTAAAGAATATGTGATTTCTCCTTCAATCATACTGCACATTAACAGAAATAGGATTAGGAGCAGAAGGCATAACTGGAAATGTTGAGAGAAAATAAGAAGCTGAAGGAGAGAAAGAATTTATGATCATGAATTTATAATGCAGTGAGGAAAAACGTATTTAAAGAAAGAATAAAGAATATCATTTAAAGAAATTGCATAGCACAGTGCCATGCCCTCAGTAACTTGTAATTGCTGGTGATGACAAAATTAGTTTAACTTCTAATCTTTATAAGAACTCACTTCTAGACAAATTATCAAATCTGTGTGTGAGAAAAAACCAAGTTCCTCAAAAAAACCCACAAAAACCCCAAATCATATCACCCAATGCAGATAAAGATCAAATGTTCCCCAAAACAGAGAACAATGGCAACACTCTAAATCTTTTTAGTTTCTTATGTATTTTATTATTCTGCGGCATAATTTTTGGTATTTTATCTCTTTATTGCTACAAAGTTGACCTTCTGTCTCTAAAACTGAGGAAAGGATATTAAAAAATGACTCCTATCACTCAAAACTTTTTGATAATATTTTAAAATTCAATCAGTTTAAAGATTTCATTTCCTCCCTAAAGTGTCACATGAAAAGTATAACCTGAAGAAATATCAACGAAAGATTTTTCTTCTTAGCAACGTTTATATAAAAGTTTTCTCTCTTTTTCCAGGGGGTAATTTAGTAACAAGTATGTTTTTTCTTTCAATTATATTAACACAATAATTTGATCAACTAATTATGGTATATTTAAATAAAGGAATACTATGTAGTTATTTTAAAAATGTAGAAAATCATTTACTGACAGGATGTAATTTTCAATAAATGTTAACTGAATATAAAAAACATATGATATAAAATATAAAAAACATGATATAAAATATAAAATACAAAAAATATTTTAAAAATGTCATCTATTTGAAAAATATTTTACACACGTGTGTGCGCGCACACACACACACACACACACATACTCACTGCTGAAGAATATCAAAATATACACAGCTGTCCATAGTCTACTGCTGACAGCTACAGAAAATGGCCCTGTTGTAACTAGAGGCTCCCTGAGCAAAGATATAGATAGAGGGAAAAAAATCCAGATAATCCATTTGGAAAAGAGCTTACTCTATGGTCTAACTAAATATAATTTTTCTTTGATCATCTATTAATAAACATCTCAAATAGATCACTTAAAATCTGGACTTTCATTTCTTTAAACTCATTTGTGTCTTTATTTTCAAGTCAAATTACTTTGTTGTTACATCAAGATCGGTTTAAGAGCTACAATTATGAATTTATAGCTTGAATAAGTCAACTAAATGATAAATTCCTTGTGAAAAACTGCAGACACATTAATTTTATCTCCCACCAAGATAGCTAAAATAATTCTTTTTTTAATGATTTCAAAAAGCCAGCCAGCTAACTAGCTAGATACTAGAAGTATAATAAAAACACTCATAAATTTCTTAAGTAGTTGTTTAAAAGGTCCAAATGTCGTTGCTACAAGAAAACCATCCCTTTACCCTTTTAAGGTACCAGGCATTGTGCTTAGAGTTTTACATTTACTAAGGGCAAATACAGCTTTCATAAGTGCTGGGCAGGCAACTCCCTCTGCTTTCTCTCTGTAAGGTCTTCTGGGACGAGATAGTTCCAGTGCGTGGGAATTCATAATCCATAACAATCAAAATATTTGGGCAGACACATAAAAGGGAACACTAGTATTATGCTGTCATAAAGAGAGATGAATACAATCATTCCAACCATTCAAAAGCAACATAAAAAACTGAGCAAAACCAGTACCTGAAAAGAAAGAGCACCGAACGTCTTCATGCATGGGGAGGAAGGAGCACTGGAAAAGTTCTGATATAGTAGCGCCACTCAAAATATGGCCACACTGATAAAACCTATGGGCTCGTTAGAAATGCAAATTCATGGGCCCACTGCCACCCACTGAATCAGAAAACCTGGGGATGGGCCCGGCAATCTAAGAAACTCTCCAAGTTGGTTCTGATGCCTGCTGCAGTTTGAGGGCCACTGAGATGGAAGGACTTCCTCACCAGACCCAGCCTCTACTCAGATGCAGCAGAGGAGAGGGAACTGCTGACTGTATTTCTTCTAAAATAAGATTCTTTTTCAGGAATAGAAAGAGGTGGGGGAGGGAATGTTATTATTAGCAACATACGGCTCTGAGGCAGCACTGTCCAGCAGCACTGTAAGATCACGAAGACTCCTCCTTGCTTCCCCAGTGGTCATGGACTGGCCATGAAGGATGAAAGTGATGAGTAGGAAGGAAAATACAATTAGCATGGGCTTGCAGAGGCTCCTGCTCTGAGAAAACGTCTCCCTGTGCTCTCCCTATGCCTGGAATTCCTTAAGAGGGGGACGATATTTTTCTTGCACATTCCTTCTGTTCTTCATTCACATTCACTGAAGACCCACTGAGTACCAGGTGCTGCTGGGCACTGGAAACCCAAGACTAAAAGATGACAGGATCTTCTTTCCAGAGGAGCTCACAGGCCAGAATGACACACTGAAGATGAAAGTGCCAACTGATGTAACACATTGGAAGTCCTGCATGGTAGAAGGTAATGAATCAACCATCAATCACAATGACCAATATTTCCTATTAAAAAGGAAAGATTGATGCAATAAGGCATGAGAAAGGTCCCCGACCAAGGAAACAAAAGGAGAAGAAAAAGGACTCTAAGAAACGAGAGGACCTATTTTGCTTAAATTCCCTTGACTATGATCTGACTTACGATCAAGCTGGAAGAATCTGTGAACCGTAAGCTAGGCTGTGTGTTTTGCAACTTAACATGGCGCAAAGGAATGTGCAAAATCATGGTTGGACACTCAAAAATAATGAATGTGGTTCCAAAAAATGAAATGTAGAATTCCAACCCTCTTTGTTCTTTAGCAGTTTATGAATCACAAATTTTCCATCTGGATAAAAAAGAATCACTGACCACTATGACATACAAGTCATCCAAGTCATTATGCTATGTCTGTGTAGTACACTGTGGCATTTCTGTCATGCAAGGTTATGGAGTTATGCAGCCCTACTTTTTTTTAGACACAAGCTTTATCTCAGAAGTCTCATTTTATAAAGGAATACTACAAGCCACAAGTTGAAATAAGCTCCAAGCCATCATTATTAATAAAGTTTATAACCAAGGTAAGCCATAACTATCTCTATTATCTACTTAGTTCTTGTAAGGCATTGTGCTTAGTGTTTTGTGTTCACTCAATTAATCCTCCTGACGATCCTAATAGGGCCAGATGGTGATCATTAGGGCTGTTCATCAACATTCCAGTTCTCCTTCCAGACCCATAGTCCATTGTTGGATTGCATTTCCCGGACGCTCTGAAGTTAAGCAAGTCATTGAAATGTGAGTAAAGCAGTGTGTGTCTCTTCCTGGCAAAAACCTTTAAGAGCCAGTGTGTGATTTGCTACAATCTCTTCCACCTGTCATGGTGACCAACAACATTCCAGATGGTAAAAAGGCAATCATCCCAGGTTCTCAGGTAAGGATGAGGTGCAAGAGCTACTGGTCAACCAACAATGGACATGAGTGAATGAGAAATACAACCCTATTATTTTAAATCACTGAGATTTGGTGGTTGTTTGTTACTGCACATGTCCTATTCTGACTGACTCAGGTAGGTACCATTATTATTCCAATGTCATATATAAAGAAATTGAGTGTTGAAGAGGCTAAAAAATAACTTGCTAAAACACAGAGGGGTGGTGTCATAGTGTAAATGTATTTTTGTTTAATGCTTGATGCTTTGGTTTTAGGTGCCAAAAGAAATTCATTAGCTGATTCCTCAAAGATTCCCTCTCATGAGTCCAGCTCATACTTTGCCAAACTGACATGTGATGATATCACATAACCAATAACTGCTCAGAGACTGCCTCCATCTAAAGAGATTAAACATGTTTATTGCCCACTGTGACTCAGCTGGTGTGTGACCAAAGGAAGGATCCAACTCTAGATCTTTTTGACACTAAAGCTTGTGATTTTATCACAGTGCTACATTGTTTTATGGTTAAGTGTATCCAAAAAGACTAAAAGTTCTGGTCCTTGATAGCTGTAATGTTGAGGTCATAATTTAAGTTATGGTTTCAAGTTTTTATTTATAAAGTAAGAATACTTACCCTTCCTTCCTCATAGGTTGCTATCAGCTAGGCTGAATTTAAATGGTTTGCAAACTACACATCAATAGAATTAGAACTAGTAAATAGTAAAACTTCAACTCTGGGACACTCCCTTGCTTAGGGGTGGCTCTAAAAAATGGAAGTAATAACTGTATTCACCTCTCTTAGAAGAAAACCTTTTACTTTCATTATTTAGGGATGAAAATATTTCTAAAATATAATAATACTTCATTCCAGGCTCCCAAACACTATTAAACATAATTTAATTTTGTCTTCATGACTCAGAGTTGTTTTGCTTTATTTTGATTGTGAATATATCAACTATGGCATGGTTTTGTGCGATGCTCTGACAACCTTATGAAAAGCCAAGGTCTTTCCTTAAGAAGCTTATGATCGATAATAGAAAATGACTTTTTGAAAACATAATCATGTCCCTAGACATACATGGTTAGTACTGTCACACAAGTTAAGTTTCAGAGAAGTCTGGAGAAGGGTGAGATGTCGCTGCTGTCAGCTGACACTGCCATTGAGAACAGTGGGTTACTAACAACTGCCTTTCCCTGTCCAGTTCTTATTTGGGACTTTGGCCTTAAAAATAAGAGAGCCACGTCAATGGAATTATTGATATTATGTATAAATTAAGAGCAAGCAAAGTTGGAGTGAAGAGTTTGGTAAACGTACGATCTAACTTGGTTTTAAGACTTTTGGGGTGTGTACCTCCTTCCTGGTTTTGCTGTACTCTTAATAGGTCTAGAAATGTCCAGTTAGTGTAAAATTATGTTGGATCAGCTTTTATACGTTAGAGAGCTGTTTAGATATGTCGTAGCATGTGTACAAGCAAACAAATCTCTTCTAGAATTTATGTTTCACACATATTCTCATAAAGAATTCCTTCCATTTATTCAGGGCTTACCAATATATTTAAACTTCTTTACCTGAAAGACTATTTCTATTATATACCCATACACTTCCACATCAATGTAAACCTGAATAGACAAGACTTTTGATACTTTGAAACAAAATTTTAAAAAGCACCACTCATTTGTGCTTAAATTTTCATTATGTGTTTTTTCTAATTTGAATTGTCAAAATAATCAATCCCAAACATATTTGAGTGATATTTATATCGGTCGTTCATTCATTTATTCATTTTCATTCATCAAACAAATATTTACTGAGCATTCACTCTGCTGGAGGCCAGGGTTAAAATAATGAACAACTCAGACTAGATCCTTATGTCACTGGACCTAACTGTTGAGTGGAGAAGACAGACACCGAACAAATTACAAATGCTATATGTCTTAAGAAGGGAAAATGTAGGAGAGCATTAAAGTGAATATCAATCTTAGTCTGAGGGGTTTGAGAAAGTTGAACTGAGATAGTATAGAGAATAGAGGGAAGAAGAGCATGTGCCACAACTCTGAAATAGGAGAGTATTTGGTCTCAAAGAGATAAACACAAGCAATGTGGCAAGACTCCTAAGATCAAGTTCAAATCTCATAGATCATACTGAGGGCTTTGAACTTGATCTTAGGAGACACAATGAGTGGGCTTTAAGCAGATAGGAAAGGATCAGATTTGCATTATTATGATTCCTGCTGTCTTGTGGAAAGGAGACAAAAATGAACCTAGGAAGACTAGGTAGGAAGCCCTGTTAGCAATCCAGTTCAGGGATGATGATAGCTTGAACCAAGGTGGTAGTCAAGGGGTGAACGGAGTGGACAGAACCAAGAAGGCAGTTTAGAAGGCTGAATAAAGAGATCGTGAAGTTAGAGTAGATGTAGAAGGTAAGGGAGAAGTTATCAAGATGAAAACCAGTTCCTGGCTTGAGCAATTAAATGAATGACAGTATCTTTTAGAGAAATAAGGAACAAATGAAACAATTTGACCAAAAAGTTTAGTTTTGACTATGTTATTAGTTCTCATATTCCTAGAGACTCACTGTTAATTGACTATATGTACACACACAACAGCAATCCTATAATCAAAAGCTGAAAATTTAATCCACTGATGAACAGGCATGAGGCTTAATTACTATGAATCATAATGTTGCCTTCTCTTAGTGAAATAGACTCTTTGAATCTTCACACTAGAGTGAAATACTAAATGATGAATGTGATTTCAGGACTAATTTCTGTTCCCTAATAGTATTATTTATTTTATAACTTAAAGGCAAATCTCAGTAGCAATTAGTATGAAATAATTGTTAAATTTAATTACTATTAAGTAAACAGACAAAAAAGCCTGCTTCCAAAATAAAACTCTTAATAAAAATCAATGTAATTGTGACACTTAAATGTAAAAAGGGGAAAAAAGCAACAATGTCTATAAAATATTCAGTTTATTAAACACTTTGAAACCTTGGAAGAAAAAGGAAATTGAAGTATTGTTATTACCAAATTATCTGTTTTTCAAATGACTTGCTTCAATAAAAATGATGAATTTTCACTAATGATACTTGTAAATACTACAATACTTCCTTACACATATGTAACATAGTAATTTCTTTACACATCAGATTGTAGTTTTGTTTTGATCATTGTTTTTTTGTTTTTGTTTTGTTTTGTTTTACATAAGGACACGACTTCAGACATAAGAATTGTCTTGTGGGTGTCAGGGAAGGACAGGTCTAATGACACCTAAGTACAGGAAGAGAGATCTCATGAACAGGGAGGGGTGGGTAGATTTATGGTAATTAAGTAAATTATGAATGTTGGGCTCAAAGGAGTCCCAATGTCCTTTCAAAATTTAAAGATCTATCATGTTAGGGAGACTTCAGTTCTCTTTTTTTCTAACTACTGATATACAGTTCTCTTTAAATTATTAAGAACTGATTCCTTCACCAAGGAATGATGTAATTTATTAATAATGAAGCTTGCTGGTGACAAGTCAAGCCCAGAGAACTGAAGAGAGCATACTAAACAATTCATCCCTTCAGGTTCCAATTTTTTCATTTTAGTCTCTACAGGATGCATGGAGAATTGTGAGTGGGAGAGGTTCCCTTACTGTCTTCTGCTCATTCTCCAGACTGGGCACCTTAAGTACTTGGTAGGAGAAGAAAAAGCCTTCTCCTTTGTGCCAAACCTATTCTTTCCATTCCCCCAGGGTCCCTAACTCTCTGCCTCTTTTCTTCTTCCTTTGGCTTCCTCAGAGGCTAGATGTGCAAGTCTTCCCATTCCACTGAATTCTATTCTGGATGGGGAAGTAGGAATGAGCTTTCTGTTCTTGTGGATAGATTATCTACAAAACAATAAAACCTTTTATACTGCCTCAAATGATTTATCTCCTATGAGTTAATTTGCCAAAAGAGTCTCTGATTCTTCCTTCCTTTTATATTTCATTTCCAAAAGTTGGTTTGGAAGTTCAGTATGTTCCTGGCTCCAGAAAAACAGTGTACGAGTAAGGAAAAATATCCCTCCAACCACATGTATGTATGTGCTGGCTTACTTGTTTATTGTGTCTCCTCCATTACATTGTGAGCGCTAAGAGAACATTTTTGTTCACAAATTACTAGCATAGCGCTTGATGCATAGTATACTCTCAAACAATATATTGAATGAGGTGGAATCTTGGCCAAGAGATGATACAAAGTCACTTCTCTGTGCTATGAGTTTGAAAATTCAAGAGAGATAATACATGCACATATTTTTGTACACTGAACTGTGTTATTTACATAAAAGGAATTATTGTAGTATTTACAAACACTATTAATAAAAATGCATCATCTTTACTGAGTCATGTGAAAATTAAACTGGTAATAATTTGCTAACAATAATACTTTGAATTCTATTTTCTTCCAGGGTTTCAAATTGTTTCACATACTGAATATTTTATAGATGCTGTGGCTTTTTTTTTCCTTTTTACATTTTAAATGTCATAATTACACTGATTTTTATTAATACTTTTATTTTGGAAGTTGTATGAAGCAGACTCTTGTTGTTTTCTTAATAGTAAATTAAGTTTAACAACTGTTTCATACTAATTACCATTAAGATTCTCCTTGACGTACAAAATAAATAACAGAACAAAAATTGGTCCCTAATCACACTTATCAGTAAGTATTAGGCTCTAGTGTAAAGATTAAAGGTTTCATTTGGAATAAGAAAGTTAACGATATTCTAGATCGATAATGTTCAAAAGGTTTAAGGTAGCAAAAAATATATGTATATATGTTCCGGAAACAGAAAGAAGGCCAAGTGCACAGGGCATGGTGAGGAGGTGAAGAGAATAAGATGAGAGCAGAGGGATGGAGGCGTGTGTGTGGGGAGGTGTCATGAAGCTGTACATAAGAACTGTGGGATTGGTGAAGTGTGTTTAAGCAGGGTAGTGACACAATCAGATATGCAGACATCATTTTGGCAGCTGTGAGAATAATAAAGCACAAGGTGACAGGAATGGAGTAAGAAGGAAACTAGGTGAGGTGTTGGTGGGCTGGACTGGAGCTGAGACAGGAAGTGATGAAAAGAACAGAAGAGACCACAAAATGCACTGATCTATTCTACATACGAGATAAGAAGGACCAAGGACATTTCCAGATCTCTAGCTAAGGGGATGGCTGTGCCATTCATTGGGATAGGAAAGACTGGGAAGAAGATTTATTTGTTCTGGCCAGAGTGGTGGTAGAAATCAAGAGTTCAGGTGTCAGTTTGAGATGCCTGTGAGACATCAAAATGGAGATGTCACACAGGCACTGATGATACGAGCATGAAGCCCAAGGGATGCCTACTTGACATCTCCATTTTGATATCTCACAAGCATCTCAATGACAAAAGTTTACCACAGTTGAGACAAAAGGGCAGTCCAAAGTAGAAGGCTTTCGAGGCAGTTCCAGAGCCAAGATCTGGTCTGGAAATACAAATCTGGGGGCATCAGTATGCATCCCATGTGTAGAACGCAAAGTACCTTAGATATTTTGTCTGATTTAAAAGACCACAGATCTGTGGGATGTAAACAAGGAACTGATGGTACTTGATTCTCAGGTTTTCATCATGTATTACTTTAGACACAAAATCCTCTGCAGATAACTTACTCCTAAGTAATTAGTACATATACGTATTTTAAAGAAGATATGTTATAAATATGTTAATTTCTCATTGAATGCAGAATCAAACATCAAAGCTTTGCCTTATTAAAAATATGTATCTCACATTAAAAAATAAATCCTAAAAAAATAAATTGACATGAGGAGACTTAAGAAATTATTTATCTTCAATTATATGTTCCTGAATCTTGGTTGAAAAATATAACCTCAGATCTTCTAGGTTTGGCAAATTATTCGGCAAAGTTTAAATCAACATTTTAAAATTTCATTGAATTTCATTTCCCTTCATGAACAATTCATTCCTAAAGCCATTTGGTGGGGCTGAGCAAGGTAAAATCCACACAGGAGCAGGGAAACCATGGTGACCAAGAATGGGATGTTGGAGCCTGGCTAGCATATGGAAGATGTTTACTCAGAGGGGGTGTCAGCCCCAGTGGAGGTGTCAAACCTGAGGGGAGTAAAGGAGGACTTCCACAGGGAGAGGACGGGGGGCGGGGTGCTTAGGCAGAGTCTCAGAGCCCAAGAGAAGCAAGAGACATTTCGGGCTGTGGCCTGACACAGGTTGTCAAAATGAGGTGAGACAGGACTCCCATGCGAGGGGAGAGGCAGCTTGACATAGGTGTTGACACCAGAGCAGCATGAGGAAGCGAAGCTACTGAACTAAGTAGCCCAGTGCAAGGAATCAGGACACTAATGGTGAGGAGTGCGTCCCCATGGTGGGATGGGGGCAGTAGTGATGAGAGATGGTTTATCTACTGGGAGGGTCTATTAGCAGCAGCAACACCCTGATAGCAATGAGCGCATCTATCTTCCAGAGCTTGGTTTCTAGATACCATTCTCTAATGAAAGGAATCAACGCTTCTGGGAGAAAAGACGAATTTTAGAGCTAGAGTAGGGAAAGTATAACATATCTCAGAACAATGTGTACCAAAACAAACAAACAAACAAACAAACAAACAAAAAAGGCAAGGAAATGTTCAAAGAATAACGATGGTGTATCAAAAGGACATAAAAGTCAGCTTAAATGAGCTGCCACTGGCCAAATATGGGGCAACTGAGCATCAAAATAAATAATGATAGCATCAGATCATGACCCATTAAACAATAAGACCCTAGTATAAATTAACAAATGTATAAAGTTTAAGAAGAAACAAGATATTTCCATAAATTCAAAATACCCCCTCACAAAATAATTAAAAATGGAAAAAAATTGTGAAACTTTACAGTGGCAGACATACATACTTTAATCAAGTGACCAAATAATATCATTATCATGAGATGAATTGAAATCATGCACTGACACAATGAGACTATAGCACCATGAAGAGATCCAGAATAAGGCACCATGGCATAAAAATTATTTTAAGCTAAAGGCATTTAAATTCCTGAAATCCCTTATTTACCTAAAAGCGGAGCCTCCCAAAAGATCTTTTAAAAATTCAATTGTCATAAATCCCATCCCTGGGAACAATTCCAATCCTCTCTTTCAGAGAGAAAAGTTGGCACCACACTCAAACAGATACTGTCACAAAACTATCATATCTCCCATCTATTCTCATAAGAGTCCATTAATCTTTCCAAAAATATCATTTGTTTTTCAGTAAGTGCCCTTTCCCCCACTTCACTTCTAAGAAGTCATTTGTTCTCCCAGTACTGCTCCTCTAGCCCTCTCCATTCCCTATGAAGATGGTGTATAGACCCCAAATCTTAACGGCCTCTTTGAATCACATTTCTTTGTGAACTCCTGCACATAAATTAAATCTGTTTTTCTTTCCTCTTGCTAATCTGTCTTTTGTCAGTTTAATTTGCTGGCCGCCAAACACTAAATTGAAAAGGGTAGAGGAAAAGTTATTTTCCTCCCCAACAACCTCTTCTGTAAACTCCTGCCAAACCTTTGGAATTTCACGACAAGGAAGCATCAGACAAACCCACAGTGAACGATATTCTACAATAACTGGCCTTTCAAAATCATGAAAGTCTAGGAAAAAGTAAGGAAACATTTCAGGTTGAAGGAGACTGAAAAGACATGACCATTTGAATCCAACACATGATTTGGAACTGTCTCTTTTTGTTATAAAAGTCATTACTGGGGCAACTGGCAACACTTGAGTAGAGTTTGAGGATTAGATGATAGTAGGTATCATTGTTAATGTTTTGAATTTGATGATTATACTGTAATTATGCAGAGAACGTCTTTGTGCGTAAGAAATGCATACTAAAGTACTTAGAGGTTAGGGAATCATGCCAACAAGTTATTTTCAGTGGTTTAGGAAAAAAAGTTCTTTGAACTACACTTGCAAAATTTCTGTAAGCATGAGATTTATTTAAAAAAAAATAAACACTTTAAAAAATGGCATTGATTTGCCTTAGCACGCCATCCATTCATTCCAGCAAGGTCAATTACTGATTTGAAACAAATCTCCAATGTCAATGTGAGATGCCGTATTGATTTTCAAAGACTTCCACTTGATGTACACACTCTTCCTACTGTAGCCAAGTTTACATCCACTGTGGTTTCCCTAGAGCTATGACAACACTGATAACTTATTCTTAATTCAATAAGAAGGTCATCCCCCCAAATGCAATCTTATCGGAATGAAGACATAAGTTCATTAACATTTCACACGGGCTTTTGAAGTAATCACTTTTGTCACATTCACTGATTATCAGTTGGCTTTGTTTAAACAAGGGATCTACCACACTGCACAGGAGCAATGCCTCATTTGTGCATGGGTTCTAAACACTGAAAAATTATGATATCATACAAAATCCTTTTACCAAATGGACTTTCTAGCACTGTTAACAATTTCACAGAAATAAGAGATTTTTCTTTACAAGGTTCTTTTCACATTTAAACAACGACTGCGTATTCTCTTTAAATGAAAACTTAATAGAAAATTCCCACAATTACAATTAGGATCTTAATAGATATTTTTTTAAAAAATGAAAAAGTTAATGCTAAAGGCATTTAACATTTTATCACTCCACAGATTTCAAGTCCATTTGAATTTGTGTCAGCCTTTTAGTTGTCTCTTACTGAAGAGAATCTATGTGTAAGATCAAGGCAGAGCAGCGCAGTGAGAACCATGAGGTTGGTCCTCAGTCTCTCCCTAAAACCTGGACCACACAAGGAATTCCGTTCACAGAGAACTCACAACTTAACTCAGACATTCATTTTAGTTTCAGAAAACATGATATTCAACCTGACATTTTATTTTATATTAATATAGTGTACAATTTTGCTATTAGCCATATTACATAAACTGCAATAAGTATGGCACACCTAAAAATTAAAAATTAACTTCTATTCTTTTCTAATGTTTTAAGATTACAACCTACTTCAAGAACATGATTCACTGTTTTTACTTAAACAGTGAATTTTTATTAAAGAGAGAGGAAGTGCCTTTCATACATAAGGTACAATATTCCATAGAGAAAAACTGCCTTAAAAATTACACGGTGGCTGGCTATAATTAATCTTGTCTTCCAAAATGCTAGGCCACAGGCTTTTAAGACACTGAATTATCTTCCTCTTTTATCTAACCACCTGCTAGTCATGAGATATCAAAATACTTTATAAGAGGTATAAATGTCTGAAACATTTCCTGTCCATCAACTCTTTGAACCTGAGCCAATCCTGCCACAACGGGATGTGGGAAAACCATTACTGAGTAGAACTAAGCAAAGCTGGCAGTTCTATACTAGTCTTCCAGAAGCCAGTTGGATCCCAGGTAGTCATAATGATAAACTTGTGCAGAGAAGCTTGACGTGACCAGGGGTCCAATCTGTCCTAAGATAATTTATTTAAGATTGCCTCTAACTTCATAAAACAGTTTATTTCATAAAAGGCAAAGCATGCTAGTTTGCAGAATAAAATATATAAATAACCACTTAAAGATATATACTAAAATTTAAAAATAGACTTTGAAGCACCAAGTGTCAGTTCATGTCCTACGGGAAGCAGATGTCAAGACAGAATTAGAAATATAAGAGATTACTGCGGGGAACACCTGTGACGGATAAAGGCGGGAGGGTACAGAAATAGGCAGAGAAAGCCTCAACCACCACAAACCCTTGGCACCCATGAAAGGAAAGAGAGAAAGAAGGATTGAGTGAAAGAAGGATTGAGTAGAAGGAGCCTCAGACATGTGCGGGTCTGAGAAAGTCTCTGCCAGCCCAAACTCAAGCAAAGGCTGCCCACTACAAAAGTCCTGCATTGGGCAGAACTGGCCTCGTTCTGATTCCCTGTCATGCTCAGTCATCACCTGGGAGCAGCCCAGGGAGAGTGTGGCCTCGTGGGAATACTGTAGCTGATCAGAAGAGACGTCACCTGCAGGCTGTTGGCCAACTACTCCTGCAGTAGGTTCTCTCCTGAAGAGATGGGAGAGGTGTACCTCATCAATGGCTTCCATGCAGAAACAATAAAGCTAGCTAAACAGTATGCATTTACTGCACAAGACTTTTCATGTCATTCTGCTACTTAAAAGCCTTGCAAGTTCCCCTCCCCTATCACCCATATAACAACATCCGAGCCCCTCATCAAAGCATATATGTTCTTTTGTATTTGGACCATGCTTTTCAGTCAACCCCATTTCCTATTTCTCATCCATGAGCACCCTACCTATGCTCAAGCCACACACATTTACTCATGGCCCCCGCCATGCCTCATGGTTTGTTTGTCTCCCTGACTTTTCACATGCTCCTCTTTGCCTGTGTCTGATTCCCCAACCAAGTCTCACCTTCAACACCTGACAAATCTACTCTGGGCTCTGGGATCATTCAGAGCCTAGCAACAAAGATAATGGAAAGTACAGAAGCAATAAAATGTGGATGGAAAGTGAAGATCAAAGGAATTCCAGAACTCATCACAGGGTCTGGGAAGGTTTATCATAGACTTATCTGGCCCCAAGTGTGGTTAGAGAAAAACCCTAGAAAGGTGCCCACCAGGGCAGAAGAGCTCTCCTGTGTCTCCCTGGTCAATTTATAGTCTTCTTTCAAGAGCCCCACTGGGTCCTGAAGCTTGTTACAATCTCCTCTACCTGCCTAATCAGTCTGAGTTCATACCTCCCTGCTTTGGGCCACTACAGTTTCGTGTGCAGTGGGGCACTTTTTGTATTGTACTGAGAAAACAATTCCACAGCTACCTCCTTACTGCTCAGTTTCTCAGCTATGTCTTACCTACCTTTGCATGCCTACACTTTATAGTGGAGCACAGTAAGACCCAACGCAGGTCTGAAGAATAAACTACACTTATCACAAATGTCAGGCTAAACGTGGTATGTAAATAATACATCGATAGTCATTATACAAAAATAAAAAGGATAGAACAGTCAGAGATCACATCTGAGAGCAGTCTCAAACCTGCTTCAAAAGAAAATAAATTTCAAAGTTCATGACTCAAGTTTCCTTTTCACATGAACCTTTTCATACCTTTTCTGTCCCTTAAATGTTATTTGTAGTCTGATTTGCAATATATATTATTTGTCTATAAATTGTTTTTCCCCCTCTAGATTGAAGACAACTTGAGGGCTGTAGCTCCTATTCATCTCTGAGTTTCTTGTGGTACTGATCAGTGTTTCAATCCTAGCATGCATTTATAAATGACCAAATCAAGTTATCTTCAAGTACATAGGTGTAAAGGGACATAAGTAATTAATGTTAAATTATTTGGATAATTATTTGAATAGAGATAACTGAGGCAACTAAGATTTTGGTTTTGAATTATCGAGATCATTATGTCAATTCTCTTTGCTAAACTTTGAAAATGCAGGCAAACATATCTGCTTAACATCACCAATCTCACTATAGTAAAATCTTTCCCCAAATGAGAAGAAAGTATTAATCCTGCTGTCAAGCAAGTGTGACATTTCACAAACCTGATGCCTGAACCACATCTGAAGTGAACTGAATCCTCGAATAAAAGGCAACATTATACTTGATTTTTTCCAATTAATTTTTCTTCTATCACTGTTATTTAGAAGGTATACATTTAAGCATTTTCACATGCAAAATCAAGTTTTTCTACCTTCTCTCAACCCCTCATCCAGACAGGCTTAACATAGCACCATGAGACTGCCAGAGCACAGTTATAATTCCAGGAGCTTTTTATATTGTGTAAAGAAGTTTTCACTCTACCTATATGAGAATAAAAAGAATGCTACATTAAAATCAGGTACGATGTGCTCAGAAGCAGATTATAAACCATTTGTGGCTCACATTTAAAATTTCGCAGAGAAGAAAAAAAAGAGCCTGTCAGGAGCTTTCAAGAACACAAAGGAATAGTTTAAAAATTGAAGAGGGTGACCACCAAGAGGGCAAATAAAGCTTGGATGTGAGGCTAAGACAGAGAGTCAGTATGAACTACTTTAAGATTTTAGTCTTGAAGGAAAACAGAAAGAGCATTGGTTAGAGATGGATATATAATACAGGAGAGGGGACTGGTTTTCTATTTAAGACAGAAGAGTTTTACTTCTGACATCGAGGCTGACAAAGTGAAACAAAATAAGCTCTTTTCAAGGAATAAAAATTGACAGTTATTTTGTTTGAAATTCAGGACATTATACATCACATCAGGTGTAAAGTCTACAAAAGTGCACCTAGAAAATGGAAATCAGGTGAGAGGAAACTACTATAACACATGTTAACACAGATCAGTCTTACAAAATGGTGAGTGAAAAAGTCTCTTTCAGAAGATTATCTACATTATGATTTAACATTAAAAAATGTGAGCCAGAACAAAAGACTTTTAAGGAACACATACACATGTAATTAAACTATAAAGCAAAGCAAAGATGAAAATAATATAATATTCAGGATATTGTTTGGCGGAGGAAGAGAGGAAGGATCAGAACATATAAGACCTTCAGATAAATAGCAAAGAGTCCAATTTTAATCTGGGAAGTGTTTGTTATACTACTCTTCTTTAAACTGCATACATTTATATTTCTCTTTTATTCATGTGACAAATTATCAAAGATTATATATTCTCACTCATAATTATATATCATTTGCTTCTCCCAATAATGTCCTTACTATATAAATGATCACCAATGTAAATGAACATGAATACAATTTCTTGAAGTTAAAAAAGAGAGAACTATTTCTGACCACTGTTTATTAAAATAATAACAATAATAAAGAAGAATTCATCATTACAGTATCTAGAATTTACTTGGTGGTATGAAAGTGGTATCTTCTTTGGTCAGACATTCTGGCTGAACAACTGGGAAAAAATCTGTGATCTGTCATCAAAAACTAATTATAAGACATTCTTGAGGATATTTTGTTACATTTGTAAATAGAGTTCAAATGAGTAATAGTGACCACTAATGCAGTCGCATGTCAGATACCTCGCAGGATGGAGGGGAACAGTTAATGTGAGGAATCCAAGACAGTATTTTCCATCCATGTGCTTTTTCTAAGTGTTTTTACCTGGTGTGGCTGCACCTAAAGATGGAAGTAGAAGAGAAGCAGGTCTGTCAGTGACAGAAATCAAATGAAATGAAGTCACTGCAGATTTAGAGGCTAAAGGGTGGTAAATAGAACCAAGATGCAAAAATCACAATAAAAGTGACATGGGAAGATAGAGAAGAGATGAAGGGTTCTTTTATACTTAAATAGGCAATATTTTTACAGTAACTTAAGATGATATTACATAAATAAAATTTCTAATAGAAGACAGGTATTTCACTTCATCTAACATGTACTTTAAATAAACTTTCTATCAACTTTCTGTTAAGTTGTATAAATTGTAAATCTAGGATTTATAGAAATTCCTTGTGTTTATTATGAGTTGGCTAAACTGCACACACCATGTATTTCTCTTTTGCTTCTGCAGCATATTTCACAACAAAATATACACATTTTGAAAAACTTTGGCTATATTATATGATGAGGGACAGGAGCCAAAGGGAGAGGGGAAATACTGAGGATACAGAAAGGCAGAGATAATCGATAAAGTCAAATTCTGGAAGAGAAAGGGAATCATGGGATTTCGAGGTGGGTAAATGAACCCTGCATCTTCCCAGCAGCTGGGGGTGGGGTAGAAAGGAGGCAGGAGGAGCGGAGGTGGGAACTAAGTTAGAACATGGTAGAGCACTGGCAATTTCATGTGGATCAATCTAATAAGCCAAAATATCACCCACAAATTATTTTCTGGAACACAACAGATAATCAGTACATGTTTACTGAATAATAAGCACAAAAATTAAATTTCCTTAAAACTGAACAAATGCCTAAATAATTCTTATAAGTATAATAAAAAGTTCCATTCTAGATCCTACCCAGTTACTAATAAATTCCTAATAATACATTAAAAGATAAGTCGATTGTGGATTTTATACTTCTTTCATTGAGATCTCCTGAGGCTCTTGAACTTTTTACCATTTTTAATCAACCTATCCCCATTTTCCATGAACAGTGTTATAGTGCACAGTATCTTAATTTTCATTCCTTGAAAATTGTTTGTTGTATTTCACTGTAAAGTTTCATTATTGTAATTATTTTAAGTGTATAAATATAAGCTTTTTCTCTATTTATTCTGGAAAACATTTTAATATTCTATATTTGCTAATATCAATTATTCTGATGGCAAGTTAGAATTTTTTTCAATAAAAGCACCTCATAAATTCCTTTTTTGAGTATTTTAGTCATAATAATAAAGCCAAAAGCCATTAAGTTGAAAAAAAAAAAGAGGGAAGCTATAAAGACTATAAAATTTAAAACTCTTGTAAGGCAAAGACAATGTGAAATTTAGAAGAGAAACTGTGAACAGAGAAACATGGTAACATATATGACAGGCAAAGGAATACTGTCCCTACTACATAAAGAGTTCTTGGAAATCAATGGTTTAAAAAGTAAATAACACCCCAACATATAAATAGGACATAAGTAGGCAATTTACAAAAAAAATGAAAGATTATTAACACAAAAGATGTTCAACCTTATTAATAAAGAAATGCCAAGTAGAGCAATGATGTATTTTTTACCTATCAAATTTGCACCATTAAAACAACTGAAAAGACCTAGTAATGGCAAAGTATGTAGTAAGCATGGAGTTGGAATTGATATAACCTTTCAGGATACCAGTTTTGCAGTACCTATCCAGTTTTCTAAAATGTAAATATCCTTAGACCCAGTGATTCCCTTTCTAGGCATTTGTTCTACAAAGTTGGGTATGGGGTACTGGAAGACATTTATGTAAATTTTAAAATACAGAAGACAATGCTCCAAATAACCATAGATAACAAGCATATATAGCAAAAGCACAACAGAGGTGAAGTTACCTCCTTCTGTAGGAGGCTGTAGGAGGCAGCAGTTACCTCTTGGAGCGGGGTGGAGCACGGGCTGCAGGTGTTTTCCAATGGTACCCGGAGCATTTTATTTCTTAAAAAGTACTTTTAAATGGCAAAATGTTAAAATAAAGTAAGTCTGACTGATGGGTGCATAGGTGCCTCCTAGTCTCTGTATATTTTTGTATATTTCAAGTACTTCTCTATTAAACATAAAATGTTAGCACATTAAGAAACAGGCATACGATGTTTCTATTTTTGTTAAATATATTAAGTAAATAAATGTAGATGTGTATATCTAAAATGTATATATCTTATGTTTTTATAAAATCAGGAAGGCTATGTCCAAAATATAGATAGTCAGTCTCGCTGGAGAGAGAACATATTGCTGACTTTTATTTACTTCTTTATAGTTCTCTAATTATCTGACTTGTTTTTATAAAAAATAAACATTCTTCTCATAAAACCACCAACAATCACAAAAACCAACTCCCTCATTTCTTCTTGAGAAATCTGATCCTTTACAACTTTTACCTCACAATTTGGAATATTCTTAGTTAAAAAAAAAAAAAAAGAAACTAGTCAAAATCCAAAATAAGTCTGAGAAATTTCTCAAAATTCCAAAAAAATAAATAAATAAGCAAACAAAATACATAAATGAAAGACTGTTGTGAAAGATTTAAAAATATTTTAATCTCATATTATCACCCACTAATATCTAAAGAACACCCATCTTGTTTAAAAAACTGCTGGCTCTATATCCATAAATGTCAGAAATATTAAGTAATAAATAAAAAGTTTGAGAGGAGGAAATTTAGAAAAACTTTAGTTGATATTATTAAGCCAAATAATAATAATGATAATAATAATAATAAACCACATTGATTTTTCACACAAATTCATAAGTATGTCTGATTATTTTCTTTGAAAATGATTCTGACACCAAATGTCCCTTCTCATTATTTTCATATTCACTACTCCAGAGAGGAAGATGAGAATGTTAAAGTGTTAAGTTTTAGCCACTAAGGGTACCATCACAAGCTTGATATCCAAGCTCGTTTTAGAATTGCTATAAAAAAAATCCATTACTGTCTTTGATGACTATACTCTTATGGTCTCCATATTTTAACTGCTATTATGTGTAGCATTTGCTTTAAATTCAATCGGACTTTGACCCAGCTTGAATTACCTTCTTGGATACGTAACACAACCCGGTCAAGGAAGTGCGTGGTGAGCCTGTTCTATCATCATTACCAGCAAAACCTTCTCCATCTGACCAGTATATTTCAAAGCAATTGTTATGAACAAAAACTTAGTTTATTAACCTTTATTCTTTAAAAAAAAATCACTTCCTAACATCAGGTTTCAAAAGAGCATTTATAAAATTACTTGAGCACTTCAGATCCTCAACCAGAACCTGAAATATTTTCTGAGGTACTTTTACTCAAATTGGTTATTTATATAATCATACCCTCTGAAGAAAAGATATGTGAGAGCTGTTCTTCCTGAGGATGCCTTTGCAAATCTGCTATTAATGTTTCAAAAAGTATAATAGAACAGACCGTCCAGGGCAAACGATTGGAACTGCTTTTCCACAGCCTCCAAAAATACAGATTAATTTTGACATGTTTTAGCTGGCTGGCATTTTAACTAAGGGTTCCAACCACTTGAGAGAGGGGGAAACTACTGAAGTGACCCCTTTTTCAGGCAATTCAATGTAGCTGCAAGAATTATAGCCAATCCATCCAGTAAGGCTATGTAGCTATGAGACTTTTTTTGAAGGGGAAAGAGAGATTTTTTTTTCTTCTATCCTACATGCAGAAAGAACTATGAAGACAGTTATTTGATATACTTACAATTTACTGAATACCTACTACTTACAAAACATTGTGATGTAGTGAACAGCATAAAGGACAAAGAGAGAAGACCAGAATTCTGATGTAGGCTCTAGTACTGGCCAGCTGTGGCCTTGGGCAAGTCACTTAAGTGTTCCTGGTCTCACTCAATTTCCTCCGCTGGGAAATGAAAGCAATAGGTCACACAAACTTTCAAATCTTTAGCCACTTAAAAGTTCAGGATTCTGTGATTTACTGTTCACTAAAGGGTCTTGAGACTTCTGCAAGATGGCAAGTAAATCACACTCGCTATCCTCTATTTACCCAGTACTATAACTTCTATTCCAAAGAAAGAACTTCTAACATCTCAGTCCTACTAGGAGCTCCAGAATGCAAATTCAGCCTTCACTCCAATGCTTTGTACATATGGCTGACATCTTAACAAATGCATAAAGGATGCCAAAAAATAAATTAGCAAGGGTGCTGTCAGCCAGACATAAAGAGAAGAGGATAAACTGTGCCAAAAAAATGTCCTCCCACGTGTAAAGAAACTGGTAATTAGAAGTTAGAGGAATCCCCCACCTCCCAGAGCAGACCGTGCAGAGGCGGGGCGCCCCTGCCAATCCAAACCTTTGCCAGAAGCAGAAGCAGAACAGGGAAAGAAGAAAGCTCTTCCACCCCTGCTACTCTGCGTATTTACAGGGATTCATTCCAATTCCTGGCAGGAACCTGCTGGCAGAAGTAAGTATTCCCTTCTGTAGGAATGGAAGGGAATTTCAATATGACAGTTGTCAAACAGTAGAATCATACTCAACCTTGATAATAAAATTCTTTCTTGCACCTCAGTGCAGCATTTTCCATTACGCAGTCTCAGGCTTGCAGAAAGGTGTTTGTTGCCTCCTTCAATATAGAACAGTCAAGAGCCAAATCTTCCAGGGTTGATATAAGGTTTTTTTTTGCGAAATGGACAAATATTGACTTCAAACCCTAACAACTGACTCACGAGTAGAATTTACTGAATCACTAAATACAACCAGGGAAGTGATTCATAGCTATTTCACCTCAAAAACAAAGCCGTGTGCAAATAATGGGAACAGAAACTCGTTTGTTTTTCTAAATAAAGAGCAATATATAACAATCTATAAGATCAAAAAAGGAAGAAAGTCCTTTCCCAGAAGAAGAGATAAGATTCCAAAAGATATAACACAGAAATGTTTCCAGTGTAATTTACAAAAACACATGTTTGGGCAATGTAGGAACGTGTTGTTCCCTGGACCAAGGAGACCAGCATGGTTCTTCTGAAGAAATCACAAATTAAAATGGTTAGTGATGTCACTAAGTGATGTTTGCATCATCTCCCTGGCGTTGAGAAAGTGGACACCATGTTTCCTTGCTTTACATGACAGGCCTGAAAACAATATTCCTAAAAAAAGGGCTCTTGAAACAACGGCTTTTAGAAGCCAAACAGCCCAATAATGGTTAAGTAGAAAATGACAAAACATAGGCACCTTTTGTGGCTGAGGCCACGTGATCCCTAGAGAGTCTGCCCACTGAATGTGATCTTTGATCAAGCTCTCTACCTGAAGCTGTTATCAATACTGGAGGCTCAAAGCTGATGTAAAACATCTGCCCACTGAACACCTGCTTCTGTTTGAGCTGGTCATTTGCTGGCCGCAGGCAATGACATGACTCCACTCCTTGAAAAATTACTTCAGTCTCTTTGCCATGACACTAGGTATATACCTTTTAAATAGCCCTCTATTGTAATAATTGATTTGTTTTTCTTTGTTTTTTTTTTCTTCTGGTGTTTCCCCCTTGTGAGGCCAAGTCCCCTGAAGGCAGAGACAACAAAAGAAGGCAGGGAGCCTTAACACCCTTGGTATATTCTTCCACATATTCTGTGAACTTATTCCACTTCAATTCTCTTCCTATAATTTTGTAAGTCTATACTGCCATTATCAGTATTTATCACCCACTACATGCAATGTATTCCCTATGCTTTGGGGAAGAAATATTCATGAGAAAGCCAGGATTTGCACCTTTAAGTGTATAAAGAATACTAACTCTTGTCAAGCTTTCTCACATACATCATCATTTAAACCTCGGAGCAATCCTATAAAGTAGTAACACTTTGTAAATTCTGAAATGGCTGGCTGAGATTAACTGACAGACCACATAGAAAGGGGTAGAGCTGCTCTGAATGAAAGTCACTCTCATACCCCTTCTGTCCTCTGCATAATAGTACCCTACATAACATGTGTCACATTCACACTATATGATAAGAGGCATTGGTCATTTCACCAAAATGAGATACACTGTAATTTTCTCTATAGCTGCTACAGTTAAGAACTGTAGAACACTTCATGGTTAAAACTAGATGACTGAGAAGTATAATAAGATCTTGTTTCTCCAGGGTTCATTCAAACAAGTGAAATAAACAAAACTGTATGATTTATAATTATGTCTATCATGCCAGGAGATTTTGTAATCAAAGAAAGATTAAATTATAGTCAGAAAATAGTTTGGGATCTGTTGCACATGTAATTTTTAATACTTTTTTTGAAAATTAATAAAGCATTTATAGCAATTCTTAGTTAACCAGTACCTCCAAGAAATCAAAACAGTTACTTCTGGCCATTCTTGACAAGTGCTTAATGCACTTGGAAGCAGAAAAACTTTTATTGATAACTCTTAAGTGTCACTATGAGCAATTTCACCTGGTTAAACCTTCTGTAAAGCATATTATGTGGACACCCGTAGCTTTACTATAGCAATGGGAGCCCACGTAATGAAATGACACCATAAAACCTTAAATGTACATCCCTTTTTTAGTATAACTGACCTGGAAATTTTTCTGAGGAATTTTGAAATTTCTGAGAAAATCTGAAATTCAATGAATCATCAGAATCACCTGATGGCGTTAAATTCTAGCTTGTGATCTAATATTTAAAGTTAATGGTTTCTAAAAATTCTTCAGGGCTCTATCATTTTCCTCCTAACATATTAATATTTTTTTTTTGGTGGCTGACCCTGGAAATCCATATAACTTTCAACTTTATAACACCTTTTGGCCTCAATTTTCTTTTCCTCGTAACAGGATGATAGGGTTGTGGGTTGAGGGAGGTAACACAGTGTCAGAAGAGCAAGAGCTCTGATGACAAACCCCTTACTTGGGTAAGTTTCTTCACTTTTCCAGAATATTCTTAGATGGAAAATACCACATAGGGTGCAGTGAGAATCAAATGAGAAGGCATGAACAAAGTACCTAACAAGTACACAGGGTACACACTAACAAATGCTAGGCATTTTCCTTCACAGAAAGGTGAAATTCAAGTTCTAAAGTAATATTTACTTCACGTAGCCTAGTCTTTACATTTGAGAAGACACCTTTCACCGTGTTACACATGGACAGGTCCTGTGCCTGTTCCTAGCTCTCGCTCCTTAATACTTTTCTGCAGGTTCATGCCTCACTCTCCCCCTAACGGTACAAATACAAAAATATCTATTTTCCTTATGCCCAGCATGTGTCTTCACTACCCTTCTTAAAATCTACCACTGGCATTCTGAACACTGTACCACAGTGGAAGGTGCCCTGGGCTGAGACTCAGGAGACACACCCTCACCCCAATCCAGTTCTTGCTTCCACTAATATTTTGCTCTGTGATTGATTTTGAATTCTAAATCTTTGTTTCCTCACATGTAAAATCTTCTACAGTCTATCCAAATCCAACAATCTATAGTTCTCATCTAAAATTATATTCTAAGGTTCTAATTTGTTGAGAGGTAATGGAAATATCACTGATCCATCAATCTAGAGATATTAGAGCTAGAATATAATAGCATTTTCATATTTATTTATATTTATATAAAAGATATATTATTTCATATTTATATTCAATACATCTTTATCAGATGAATGATGAAGAATTTTTTTTAAAAAATAAGTCTGCTTGTCTTCTCCTTAAACATAATGTTCAATGTTAAAATTATTGCTCTTTAGCGCTAAGCCAAATGCCATGAGTTAAGTGGCCTTATAAGCACCCATACTCACAGTGGTTGATGTAATCCACATAAATTGTGATGATTATGCTTTAAGTAAGGATATTCAAATGCTTTTTTTTTTACAGTTTTGGTAATTTTAGTGTTTATAATTGAGTGATACACGTAATTTTTTAAGTACCATAATTATTTTAAGAATCAAATACATACTTACAAATATAAAAATTAATTTCATTGTTTCTGGTGTCAAGATTGAGAAAGCATGATTACCTAATTATTCCACTCACTAAAAGAATCAATCACCTTATCAGGAACAAAAAATTAGGACATATAAATTTAGATTATGAAATACTATGCATGTGTGAAAACACATAAGCAAAGAATGCACATGTAACATCAACAGAAACAGAATTCACCCAAGCAATGAGTGATCACACCCGAGAGATAGGTCCCATTTTCTCAAAGGACAGATATAATACTTATCTTGAGAATTCACTCTGGGAGTTATCAACCTAGTTAGGAAGCATCTATACACGGCGAATTTCCTAATGTAGTTTAAGTGCATTTCCTTTCAAACCTGTTTTTTTCTAAAGAGGGACATATCTGCTTCTTACATTTGAAAACCACTAATACAAGCCTTCTCTTCTCCAGAATAATCCTAGTTCCTTTCATATTTTCCAACTTTTTACTCTAGCTTTATTGTTCACCTAAACTTTCAGCTTCTTCGCTTCCCTCTTCATATACTCATTACTGAAGTAGACATGACAATCTCCAAAAGACCTCTACTAGTGTAGAATAAAGTTAATGAATTTTAAAATTTTACTCTCCTCTTTCCCCAGCCATTCTCCCTTCCACTCCTATACTACTCATTACAAAAATGCCACCTGTGAAATGAAAATTATTTTGAGAAGCAGAAACTAACTCTAAATTTTCAATTCTCTAAGACACTGGAATATCTACCCTCACATTTTTGTGTTCTTTCCCCCTTCACAAAAGGCAAATAGGACTTTAAAAGTTTCCAAAGAGAAAAACCTCCAGAAATTGGACAGGGCTCTACATCATTCTGGTCAGAATGTTTAAAGCTAAACATTCCCAAGTCCAATTGCCAAAAAGCCTCATGTATTACTGTTCTAGGGAAACATAATTACAGATATGGAACCTGTGTTATGATTTTGGTCTAGAATTCCCTCCACATACAGATTTGAGTCCCCTTGGCTCAGCCAACTGCAAACACACTTAAGTCATGTGGTCCAGTCCACATGCTTGCACTCAAACTTAAAAGATACAGGGTTGCCGACCCTTTTAAAAACCCTGTAATATGGTAGCTGACGGAAACTGGACTTTTGATGGTAAACACACAAAAGAATATACAGATGTCAAATTATATTGTACACCTGAAAATTATATAACTGTATTAACCAATGTTACCCCAATAAACTTAATTAAAAAAAAAAAAAAAAAAAAAAACCTATGCAAACAAAAAAATTTATTCTTCTACAAAGGAATTATGGGAGTTTTTGCCAAGGCCTTTAATTTTGTTACATTATTTTTATTATAAACACAAGAGAGCTGGGGACAGTTACAGAGAGGTCATCCATCATTCTTTCTTTGCAAGCATTTCAGTGTCTTGCATGACAACCTTCATATAAGACAGACATACTGTCACAAAATGATAGAGCTGGAAAGAGTCTTAAAGGTCAAATCCTCTTAGAATTGATAATTAAAGAAAGGGCCCTCTTCTACCCACTCACTTTAATAGCATTAAAGGATTATTGATGAATGAGCTGTGTGACTGCCTCCACCACAATGGAAAGGTTTAGAAATAGGTTCTCTGTGAGGAAGCGCCTGGGAGTCCTGTAGGGTCATGTATGAAAGGACCTGGCTTTCAAATGCTGCTAATGAAGAAAAAAGAATACTGCCTTTGGACAATTTTAGAATAACAGTATTGTAATGCAAAGCAAATTTGTTATATTAAAAAATGTTGCAAGGTCATATCTGTTGAGATGATGTTTTTACCAGATTTTTTTTTTTTTTTTTTTTTTTTGGTGAAAAAATATTTCAGTGTTAATCACCTAGAGTAGCTTTTAAAGAACAATGTTTTCCTTCATGTTTGAAAGGGATATAGATTGGGCAATGCTGCACAGTAAAAATTTCCACCTGTGAAAGGACAATTATTTTGAGAAGCAAAAACTGTAAATTTTCAATATTCTAAGAATTGGGGGCAGGAGGAATGACATCTAAGATGAGGAGCTTAGAAGACTTCTCTAAACCACTTTCGCGGGTTTCTCTCTACTATTCCAAAAACATCATTGATTCCCATGTGCCAGTCTCTATGTCTGACAACAACATCGTCTCCTTTAGTACCTCTAAAAGTGGACAGTAAAAGATGCACTACTAGGGCAACGCTAGCTTGCTCTGACAGGCAGAATGTCTCAGAGCCGCTCCCAGCTCTGCCCCAAGCAAATGCAGCCGCTACTCTGACAGCACAGAAGACTTCCTAACACTCAGGTGCAGCCACAGGAATGTCGCTTACCCTCCATCTGAGCTTAGTGTACATGACTGGTCCCTGTTTGAGCTCCTGTGTCACTCTGTTAGACATCATTTACCTTCCAGGGATGGGGCTGGGATTACCTCAGAGACTGGAAATCAAAAACGCTCTTTCAATACTTTAGATATTTTTAGCAACGACTATATGTCAGTTGTGTAAACCCAGATACACACACACAAGTGAAGTAAAGAATATAGGAAAATTCTAAATAATTCAAGTTTAAGAGCCCTCCCCTCATAAATATGGAAACAATATCCCCGAGAACATCAATATGATTTCAGAAAAAAAAGAGTTTTTTCCACAGCGTAAGGATCATTTTCTCAACTGTCCATTTGCATTTCAGTGTATGGCTAAATGACAAAGGGTCACCTGGAAAAGCTCATCTGAAAATTCTTCCTGTGGTTTATTTATAACGATGTGAGATTACATAGCATTATGAGTTGGTTGATGCTCAGAAAAGGTTTTCAGAATGGAAAATGGCATGAAAGATGACTGACTGATTACGAGGTTATAAACTTCCTTTTATTTCAAGCAGAACATGATGTAAATTACAGAAGTTAGAAGAAATTAATTTTTTCTTTAGACAATGAGCTTCTAAATAAGGGCATTTTCTTTGGGAGATTTGGGTGCAAATGAAAGAAGTGGAGGAATGGAGAATGACCTTGTTAAATAGCTTCCTCTACAAAATGATCTATAAACTTATTTTTACACTGAGTGTTTTACCAAGGTAGCAACCTATCTTCATTGTGCATTAAAAGTTATTTATAGGAGGAACTTTGATTTGGAAAAATAAGACAACTGCTTTCTGTAATAAAGGTAACAAAAAAAAAATGATCTGACAAATCATCAACAGTAAATTCTATTTAAAATTTAAAGGAAGTCTGTTAGATCCCTGGAAGAAGAGATTATAAAAATGATCATAAAAAGCCATTTTCCACGTGACAGTCCCCCAGAACCCTGACATTCCTCCTTGTTGTCACTCACTCACCTCCAGGCATACCATTCCAGTGGGGAATCCTGGCCACCCTCAGTCTTTGCACTGGCTCTATGCCACAAGAAATTAAAAGTTTTATTATGTAATCTCCATTATTAATAATGCCCCCAAAGGGCATGCACAGAGCATAATGTTAACAAAGCAAATCTCCTTCCTAGATAAACACTGCTTTTTTCTGACTACTTTCTTCCACATTTATATCTAAACGATTGTAATAAAAATGACTGAATGGTTTTCGGTTTCTCTCTGTCACTGTGATACAGATAAACCCTTTTGTAAAGAGATAAATAAATATACTACAAATGTAAACTTCTGTTAATATTAGGAGAAAAGCAAAAATAATCCCAAACATTGAGATACTTCTAAAAAGAAGAAAAGGAAAAAGTTCCATCAGAAAATTTTATAGCAGAGTTATCTGCCCATTGACAAGTTAACTTCAGTGTGATTTGATCACCATTTCAAATATTAAGCTTGAAAGAAAATACCAAAATATGCAACAATACATCTGGGAAACATGCTTTTCTTTTCTGAATCAAAGAAATTGCAAAGGAAAGTTCTGAATGTCATAAGAATTAATATTTCCTTTTTTATTAATTAAAACTATAATTTAAAAACAGGTAACAGAACATCATGTATCCTTTAGCAAGGCATGTTTACAAGAACTTTGGTAACATGACATGACAAATGTATATAATAAACTAAAAAAATTCTTTAAAGGTAAATTTATTTAAAATACTGATAAAAACAACTTACAATGTTTAGAAAGTACTTAAATAAGTGATTTCTTCTTTTTCCACATTATTTAAATAAATTATTCCTACAGACTTTTTGGGGTCCATTGGCTTTCCAAGTTTTAATAATTGTCAGAATTATTCAGAAAATTTTAAATAGGGAAAAATAATCCTTTGTACTCATATTGAGGACAATATTTACCACTTTTTGATATTTGTTTTCATCTACCAACTAAATATGATTTATTAAAACACTAAAAATTAAAAGAAAACTGAAGACTTACTGGGTTTTGAGCATATCAGCTCATAATTCGTGGATCAGTATTTTCAGAGTCCAGAGTGCTAACCACTACACCGCAGAACCCATTTTTTAATCAGGGAGACCTGGAAAGCCATATCTAGAGACAAAGCTGGGTTATGAGTTATGGGAACCAGGGTATTTGCCACTGCCAGGCATTGACGTGTTCGATTTTCAACTTTATTAGAATGGCTTCATGGATGTTTCAAAACATCAAAATGAATAAGGCCAAGAAAAGAACTGGATTATCTCTTGTCAGTTAATACTCCCCATCTGGCCATGTTTTGGAATGCCAGCATGCCCAGACTTTGCTGCCTCAGTCTGTTCAGGATGATGCTGCTGACTTTTTAGCAATCACGAAGGAGAAAATTTCTCATTCTGGGGTGGCTCTTCCTCTGAACTATTTAATATCTTTGCTTGATAAGACCCACACCTAAATCAAGTTGACACTATCATAGCCAGTGTTAAAAGCACCTAATGAAACCCTTAGAGCAGCTGTCTTAATTCAATTTAATTCAGCAATTCAATAACCACTGAGAAGAGTCATAAGCACAATAGAACATCACACCTAACCTTAAGGAGCTCAATACAATTCATCAGGTGACAGGGTTTGCGTCTGGTCTGGAGTCACCAGGAGGCCAGAGCAGGTGCCTTGAGGAGCCTGGCCATGGGAAAATGACTCAACAGAAGAAACTTAATAGCAGAAACTTGGCAGACTTAGCAGCAGAAAGCTTCCTGCTTAGTGCAGCTGCCTTGCCCCTTCCCCAAGAAAATGGAGGGAGAAATTTCCTACAAGAGTGGGTACTTCTTTAGGACTGCGGACTTCCTTCACTGGTCTCCAAAAGGCAACTGCTCAAGTCTGCATGCACAGAGCTGAAATGGATTTATTTTCGGTAACAATGCCAGTGGTGACACCACTAACAGAAAATTAAAAAAAAAAAAAATTCTTCCAATCTCCATTCAACTCTTTTTGTTGTCCTGAGGGAGATGTTAGTCCATTTTTACTACTTATACCCCTGAGTATCAGATAGAGACAGAATTTAGATAAGTCACTCTCAGTGCATTAGGCTTAACTGCTGGCAAGAGCAAAGCACCTCGAAAGTGCTGGAAGGTATAGCCAGCCCTCCCAGGAGAGGCGGGGGTACACTCCACGGAAGAGATGCAGTAAAGGTGGATCTAGACAAATGAAAAGCGCTTCTCCCAGCAAGGATTTCCGCTTAGATAACAAGCAGAGATAATAGCTATTTCACACAGGCATGTGTGAAAGAAGAGTGGGAGAGAAGGGAACACACAGGACAGTGTCCATTTTGTGCCACATACTGTGCCAAATCCTTCACTCACACAACCTTTTATAACCCTCAAGAACCCTTCTAAAAGAGGTCATGTTGTCCCAAGGTTAAGTAATCCAACCAAGGTCACATAGCTGTTAGGTGGTTAAGCTCAAATCCTCCATGATTTTCAAATTATTCTTGGTAATGGAACTCTTTTTTTCAAACAAAATCACACCTAAATCATAAATAGATAATCAACAATTAGCTACATACTTTTGAAGATATCTTTGAAGGAAAGTCACTTCCGCGAGACATCCAGATGGCAGTGGGTTCTGGTTAGCACAGTGCTAACTCCCAAAGGACTCAAAGTCCGGGAGAGTTTTTTATTGTATACTTTTTAATCATAACTTAAGAGAGTACTATGGACATAATAAGCACTATTAAGTACTTTGATAAGTTCATTTTATAAATAAAGTTATTCTTGAATCTTAAATAATCTTTTAAGATAATAAAAAAATATAAAAAATGAAAAGACTGTATTAGAAGATTAAAGAAAATGTAAAGTAAGTGTCGTTAACCACCTCTAATTTGACCATGCTTCACACAAGGATGATTTTCATTTTCGCACATTAGTTTCATGTACTACTGGCATCCCTCCACTGTTTTTCTCTGTACAAAAACAAGAACAAGGATGTGATTCTCCCTCAGGGTCCACCATCACATACGACCTTCAGTAACAGGTGTTTTGTCTCTTCAATTTTAATGAACTAAAACGCATTTATAATAAGAGCCGGCGTAATCCTCTGAGTCTTCTGCTAGCTGTTCAAGCATTTCTCTTTTAAATTATACACTTTCCTTGTAGTGTCATGGAAAAGAAAATAGCTTAAACCTCTATTTGTGGTTTTTAAAACATCTGTCATGGAGATGATATATGACCTAGTAATGCTTTGAAATAAAATTACAAGACAAATAAGTCTTGGGGATGTAATGTACAGCATGAGACTATATTTAATAATATTGTATTATATATTTAAAAGTTAATAAGAGAGTAGATCCTAAAAGTTCTCTCATTACAAGAAAAAATTTTTTAACTATGTATCGTGATGGATATTAATTAGATTTATTGTAGTGATCATTTGCAATATATACATTATGTTGTACACCTGAAACTAATACAATGTTATATGTCAATTATGTCTTAATTTTTTTAAATATATTCAAATGCTTTAAAAAGTTTAAAGAACTACTAAATTGGAAGGCAGCAATGAAGCTAATAAGAGGAACAGATTAGTAATCAGCAGCATAATGAAACTGACCTTCAAATGTGCTATTCTATTATTTTATTGTGAAAGTACGACTCGTACATCTATTCTGTTCTAATTCAGTATCAACAACTGACATGAAATTCAAAAAAAGACTTTCAGTAATTTCTAATCTCATTTCACCCGAAAGTTTGAAGGCGACACTACATCAGGATTGTACTGGCAGATTAAATTGGAGAAGGAAATTGAACCCTAATCTTCAGAAAGGGCTCTGTAAGGAGCATGCGCAAAAAAAGCTTTATTGCTACTATCAAGTACCTTTCAATGACATCACATCCTAGCTAGCCCCTCTCCCACTTCCAAAGCTGCTACATCTCCATGTGCTTCTCTAATCACCCATAAATGTGGAACGCCCCAAAGCATGTTCCTAAGTCACCTTCTTTGCTCAGTCTCTGTTCTCTCCCTGACTTTATTACCAACTACATGCTAATGATTCTCAAATTTACATCTCCATTCCAAATTTCTCATCTGAGCTCCAGACCCATCTGTCCAAATGTCTGCCTGCTTTTTATTCCTGGGATGTCTCACAGGCATCTCAAATTCATGTGTCCAAAACTGAACTCATGAACCAAACTTGGGTAAAGTCTTTCTCATCTATGCAAATGCTACCACCATCCATCTATTTGCTCATGCATCAGTTACCAGTGTCCACTGCTGCTGCCTTCAAAACCTTTTAACTCTGTCTCTTCTCTCCATCATCTCTGCTGCCACCCAATCTAAGGCCTTGTTTTTTCTTCCTTCATATATTCTTGCGTCCTCCAAACTTCACCGTGAAATTGCCAGAGTGGTGGCTGACTATAAATCAATTCTTCTCTTCTTCAAAGCCTGCTCTTTGGATCAAGTATCAAACCCTTACCACTTCCCTCATGGCACTACATGATGGGCCCCTGCGCAGCTTATAACTTTTTCTCCCACCCTCTGTCCCCTGCTCACTATGATCCAATAACAGGACCTTCTTTCTGTTTCTCAAAAACACCAAACTCTTTCCTTCCTCAGCCTTCCTGCATGGATCTTCCTCTCTGGCATGTATCTTCTGCAAGCCTCCAGGTGAGCAGCTCTGGTCTCTTTCCCATCCTACAAGACATTTTCTGGGGGAAGCGTTCACTAACCCTCTGACTCACAACCCTCTCTCCTAGGAACCTGTATGTCTCTGTGGTAACAATTACAATTGTTTTTGCCCCACTACCAGAGAAGCAGCTCCCTCTCCACCCTATTCACAGCTTTTCCCCAGCATCCCATACAGTACATAGGTACTCCACGAGTGTTAACCAAATGAATGCTGATATTAAGGAGGTTTTCTAGGCATGCTCCCAGTTATTCAGCCTGACAACCCTGGTTCTGATTAGGTGGCTAATTTCAGTCCAAATTTCACAATTTTTCTTTTCTTTAACACATGTGTGTCACCTCCACTATGCAAGAGCCAAGATCAGGAGAAGAAAAGCCTGGATTTTAATCCTGTATCTGTACCTAATACTTAGTAGTAAGTGGACTTTAGAAAAAGCAAACTGCCTTTCCAGATCTTAAATTTCTCACTGTTGAATAAAAAAAAAAAAATCTCCTCATGGCTTTCATACTCTGAATTTGTAAATGCACAGTTTTCAGTCCACAACAAAATTTTGTTCGCACCCAAAGTAAAATATCTCCCTTTGGCTTTGGAATTATCTGGGCTATTCTTGCTTCAAGGTCTTTATCAATGGTACTTTCATTTGATCACATGACTTCTGAGAACCTTGAATCAGCGTTCAGGCCCATGAGGCAGGGCCTGCTGGTGATGAATGCAGACATGTGGGCCTAGGATCACTGCGTATTTCCTTCTGAGACTAGTAATGAATTTGAGGATGGGGCCCAGCAAAGCCCCCACTGTAAGTTAGGATATCGGCAAATGTTTCCCATGTTACTCGGAACAAAGTCCAAAGTTCCCTGTGGCCCCAAGTCTCACTATGAGCCTCCACTTTGTTTTAACCACATGGCCCTTTACTATTTAGGCATTCCAAGGCAACTCCCTTACCTGCTGCCTCCTCTTGGCCTTTGTACTTCCTGTTCCTACTGCCTGGTATTCTCCTCCCCTATTCGTTCTAAGGGTTCCTTTCCTCCCTTCATTCAGGTCTGTGCTCAGTGTCAAACCTTATCAGAGGAGCTTCTGTGACTATGCTACACTAGTCTCCATCCCAGTTCCTCTCTGTTCCAGGGCCCTGCTTCATTTTTCTTATTATTCGTCACAGCAAATTATATATGTATTGTTATGTCTCCTCCAACTGGAATATAGAGAGGAACTTTGTTTTGTTTCCTGTTGTATATATCTGGTGCCTAAAATAGAACATAGTAGGTACTCAGAAAATATTTATTGAATGAATGAAGAAATCAATGAGTAATGCTCTACAAGAAATCAGGAAAGAAGCAGAATTGAGAATCTTCCAATCTAAAGCTGCAGGAGTGCATGAATGTCAGGAAGAATTTCAGAAGAGAGTCAAGAGGCAGCCTCCCCACCCCCTCCCCTTCTGGGAAGCTGAAAAGGGAGGGTTGGGTTCATGGGAGGCAGGTGGGGTTGAATCTCCCAGCGCCTTCCAGTCAGCAGGTCTCCTGTCAAATGAGCATTGAGCTTCTGGCAGCTGGGGCAGGAGAACAGGGAGTCCCCAGGGTAATACCTGTAGATATGAGAATCAGGATACAGGTAGCCTTGTAACCTGGAGATGGATGGCATGTGCTGCCTTTTTCTTCTTTGTCTTCTTTTTGCAATCTGTCTCTTAAAAATCACTTAACCAAATTCCAAATTTAAAGCTCCTGTAAATTAATCCACAATTTCACTCACTACCATCCTCTTTCCCCCAACTCAGACTCGGTAAGATCTACATATCATCTTATTTCAAAACTGTCACCCTTGCTCAAGCTCTAACTACTTACCCTCTTACCGGACTGCCCTCTAGACCATGAGTTCTGTGAATGTTATGCTCCCAGCACTGACCACAGTGGTTGCCACTTAGCATGCTCTGATGACTCAGTAAGTATATTTTAAACTAGATCTCCCAGAAGACACTGAGTTAAATATTCATTAACAAACATCACTAATTATATGCTATTATCGTCTTATATTCAACTATGCAGGTGTTGGCAGAAGAGTTTTGAATAGAGGTTAGTGCAAGGATTGGGAGACTCACAAAATAAGTAAGAAATTTCCGCATATGTCAAGTAAGGTGTGATAAGACTGTCAGTAAAGAACCTTTATCTCACATGTGGACTTTCCAGAGATTTCTACCTATACTGAGGGAGTGGGGGGTGGGAGAATATGAAAAATAATTATAGGTGTGTATTACATTTTAATTCTCAGCATTTAAAATTTTAACACTTCAATATAATTTTTAAATATTAATAATATTCGGAGTACAATTAACATTTTATCTAAATTTCTTCAAAGAAATTTTTGGCCTTTTCATAAAAATACTGTGTCTTAAACGTGATTTTTATACCCCAGGATTTTTTTCCTGACACTATAGAAGATTTAATATAATTCAGGAAACATTTACTGAATGCATACAACATACAAGTCACTAGGCACAGTTAAAAAATATATAAGCTTCACATAACTAAAACTTTGCAGTAGACTGACTAAGCTGTTTACATTGTACTGAGAGGACAATATTTATATTAATATTTAATATTTTCTTTATATTAAAAACCCCTCAAGGGTAGATAGACTGTATATGAAAGATCTTCAGCCACATAATGACGTACACCACATCTTGAGCATAACTTCACAGGGGATTTCTAACGTGAATATTGCTTTCATTCCCAACCCTAATACCATCATCATGGTGAATACTACTTTGCATTCTAACTTCAACTCCTGTTTTTAATAAATGACCTCAAACATCACACACCAAAAGAAAAACCTTCTCATGGCTTCCCAATACACTGAGAATAAAACCTACCTCCCACAAGGCTGGCTCCTCACTATCCTACAGGTCTCAAGGCCTCAAACACAGAGAGGCCTTTCCCATCTGATCTACACAGGCCCAGGCACTCTCTTACATCAGATTCCTTTACTTTCCTCAGTGCTTTCCACTACCTGAAACTGCCTTGTTCATCCATGCATTTATTGTTTGTCTTCCTCATCTAGAATGTCTGCTACACCACAACCTTTGTTTTGACCCCTACTCTATCCCCAGCTGCCAGCACATAATATTTATTGAATCAATTTTTAATAAACTTCCTACAGAGCTTGAGTTTTCTATTTTATGCATGTTATGAGGACATTTACATATTTTACCAGAAAACAAGTAATGGATGTATATGTCATGCTTTCCTACATGGTTTTCTACATTAACATTGTATAATTTGTGCCTCACATTTAAAATGGATCATTAGTATAATTTAATAGCAACTACAGAAAGACTCTCACTAAATAATGATTTGGTGAACAAACAAATGAAAACAATATTACTAAGAGCCATAAAAGAAAATGGAGTTATAATGCTATAATAATATTCTCCTTCAACTTTGAAAAGAAAACCAAAATTATTTTTATTTTGGTTGTGAATTATTTTTGTAGAAAAATAGTAGTTGTGGAAAAGTTGAAATTAGAGCTCAAAATCCACTTTAAATTGACTGCTACAGTAAGTTTAATAGCTCCCCTGTAGTCTCAAGCAGTTTTTGGACAACAAAGAAACCCTTCCATGGTTTAAATAAGATCCAAGTTCCTTCTCCTTGTGGAATGAGTCAAAGTTTATCACTACGAAAACTAGATACTATGATGTGGTTAGCTTTTCTCTGAAAGAGAGAGTAAAATTTGACTAGAAGTTTGAAAATTCAGGATTTTGTTTGGCTTGTTTTGGGGAATCAGTGATTAACAGAAGAAAGAGGTCTTTTAGGCGTGAAAATCTCAAGTGTATTTACATCCTACCTTAGAGCACATCCTACCTCATACCCTACCTACCAGCACAACCCAATCCCGGGGAACCTGCTGGGCATAAAACCAAGAATAAAACAGACACAGGCCCTACTTACTTGGTTTATGGTCCCTTTGAATAGCATAGAGACCATGAGCACAACAGTTACAACATTCCATGCCTGCAGGAACCTGACCACCGAGGTACAGAGGTGGGGCAGGCAAAGGGTTCACTCTGCCAGGTGGGGCTCTTGTCCTGTGTTGTCTTCACCAGCAGGTTCTCAGCAGGGTGGTCTGAAGCACGCGCCCTCACAGGATGACCGCACTGTTGGCTTTAACATTCATTCTAAATTTTGCCCTGTCACAAGCCCATATCCACATTTTCAGGAACACTTGTAAATAAAGTTTTAAAAATTGAGTGGTTCATCACAATATTTTACCTGTCTATATTCTAAAAATTTTCTGGTAACGAAGGAACAAAATCAGCAGTGAACATAAACTGTTACTTATTTTGAAATGGTAGCTCTTCTCATTTAAAATATAAATAAATGAACTTCCAGTGCAGGCATGGTGAGGGGGTATTACCATGCACTTCAGTCACAGTTCCACCTATTCTGAAAACCAGTTTAGAACTAAGTATCAAGAGTCTTTAACACATTCATTACCTTTAACAGAGAAATTACCCTTCCATGGATCTTGCTTAAACAAGTAATCTGAAATCTGAACAAAGATTTCATCAAAATATCATTTATAATACCAGATATCTGGAAACAACCTACAGGTCCAATTTTAATGGAATAGCTAATAAATTATGGTGTATCCATACAATCAAATATTATACAGACATACATAAAGCTTGCCTAAAAGTTAGAAAATATTTAGGACACAGGGTTAAACAAGCAGAGCAGGTTTTAGGTACGTTATTGACTCTGGAAAAATTCATTAAAAATAAGGAAGAAGAATGTTATGGGTACCTTTGACTCATGAGATTATAGGCAAATATTCTCCTTGATTTTTTTTAAGTTTATTGGGGTAACGTCGGTTAATAAAATTATATAATTTCCAGGTATACATTATAATTTGACATCTATATATTCTATCACATGATTATCACCCACGGTTCAGTTTCTCCTTGATTTTTTATACTTAAAATGTTTTCCAAAGTTTTCATTGGGAGCACGTATTGCTTTTGTGACTAGAAATAACAACATCTCTTCACAAATGCTAAGTAACTATCACATTATACATACTTATACATGTATGTTCACTGAGCTGATCTGAGATGTGGTTTACCAAGTGAGTGAAAATTTGTGCCTCTCCTATGCCAAAATCAGAAGTGAGATTCTTTGGATTCACCCTGCAGTTCAGCTCCACGATGCTGATTCTCAAAAAAGAAAATTTTCTTTAGTAGCTGCCAACCTATCAGCACCTCTGTGATTAGCTCACTCTTTGCAAAAATAGTCTGCTCCTTCTCAGCATTACTTTTACCCCAAGAGACTCCAACATTCTTCACCTACTCTACTCTTCACCCAGCTTGATTTCAACGTATTGTAATCACTGGCTTACCTCTGGCTCTCCCATTGGATTACGAGATTCTTGAGATCCTAGTGATCCTGACATCCCTGAATCTCACACAGTACATGGTAAACAGCAGGCAGCTACCAAATGTTGTTAAATAAACTATTATAGTGTGTGGGGGGTGGGCAGGGGGAATCACCTCATTAACCTCCAAGGAAAACATTCACTAACAGGATTCCATTGCAATGGAAACCCTGGTTGGTGAAGAGAATAAGATACACTTTCAGATATAATAATTTTCAGATTATGAAAGAGCAGGGCAGTTCCTAACATTCAGGAGTGACTCCTTAGTGTTCTCCTGTTGAATTGAAATGATATCATAGAACATCAGCGCCAGACAAGGCCACTTTGTGACTATGATGGCTCAGGACAGAACCAAGACCACTATGTACTCATATATTAATACAAACAAAAACACGAACATTGTCCAACCCCAAAATGACCAATATTCCCCTAATTTGGCTAATGACAGCCTACTGCTTCTTTGCTAATTATGGTGTTAGCCTCTCTAGTCTTGCCTCCTTCTAAATAAGATTTATTAAGATACAAAATCACAGGATTATCCCTGCTCCAATCCAGAGCAAAGCCCTGTTTTTTAAAACCCTCTCCCAAAGCACTTAACACAAGCCTAAATCCCATAATCACTAATTTCTAACACCCTCTTACTAAGACAACCCACTTTTTCTTGTGGTATACATTCTCCCTTGCTGTAATGAGTAGCAAACCCAACCTGTTCAACCACAGGTAAGTTCCTGGTGATCTCTAGCTGGAGAGCATTTATAAATTCTTAGTTCTACCTGGAATGCCCTCCTCCTACCTCTCTGCCCATACTTATTCAATAGAACTCATCTCACCCTGGAAGCCTCCCCTGTTGGTCTTCCAGGTTTCAGATTGTCCCATTTCTTTAAGTCTCCATAATATTTACATTCAGCTGCTACTATTAAGTTTGTATTTAATAATACTAGATAGCACTGGAGTCTTGATTATTCTCTGAAAGATCCTTCCAACCCTAAAATCATATTATTCCATTGTGTTGCCTTAAGTTTTATGCATGGTTATTTACCTCCCCAAATAGACTGAGTTCTCACAAAAACATCTCAAACATATTTTATATACCTTCTCATTCTCCTTCCTCTTATCATATATAAACACAATCCACTGCATATAGTGAAGAGCTATATCCAGTCATACATCTAAGCAGATACAAATTTGACCTTGCATTTGTTGGAGAATGATATGTTAATCATATTCCATGAGTAGTTTCATTTAGAGCAGCTTCAGGTATAGATCTTTATAGCTGGAGTGTGTTCCTTGTACCTAGTACATTCAGTATGTGTTAGTGTTTCCAACTCGCTATCTCACTCTCATGCTCTCTCTCTCTGTATATATCTACTTCTTATTTATCATATTTCAAGGTAAAGTACCTGTATGTATAAAAGTAAATTCAGGCCATGGCAACTGGCAAAGGTCCCTGCTCTTCAACTGAAATCAGTGACTAAAATTAAGCCTTCCAAACATCTGACTTGCTGACGTATGTATCCTGCATAATGATAGAGATCCTGCACTGAGGGGAAAAAACCTACTAGATTATTAGGTTTTCTGCCAAAGCCGGATATAATCCTGCTGGACAACTGTCTTCTCATTTTACATTTAGATGTCTAAAAGTTAACTCACAGTCTCCCCTCAATACCATATGCCCTTGCAGACTTCCCTATTTCTACAGCCCAGATTGAAATTGACCTTGCCCTGCCTGGACCAGAATGACCCCCTGAAGGTCCAGGACCAGGTCTAGATTCAGATAAATCTAGGTTTCCATAACTGCTCCTTCATCTTCTGGTTTAGGTCCAGTAGCTCAAGCAATTAATTTAACCTCTGAGCCTCCATTTTTGGGTGATTACAAAAAAAAAAAAAAAAAAAAGAACCTGTAATATTTACCTTCCCAGCACACAAATAAAGATTTGTTGAGATTATGTATCTAAGGCACACAGCACACAATCTACAAATGTTAGCTCTTTTTCCCATAATAGAGCCTGACAACTAATAGAATCCTGTCTCTCTCTAAGGAGCTACTGGTTCCATATTCTTATTGACTTATACCAGGAAGGATATTTAAAGCCAGGGCAGATGGCAAAGTTCCTGTTCTCAGATCAACAATCAATCCCTAGTTGTTCTATTGAACTGCCCACCTGTTCAACTTCCTGATACCACTCCCATCCAGTTCCCTTGCTATGCTCACATCCCAAACCAACAATCTATTCTTTGTTAGGGTCTTACCTCGGCACTCCTGTCCGGTTTGCCTGAGTATGGATGCTCTGCACCTTCACACTGATCATTTTTATTCCATCCTCTCTTTCTGAACTAGACTTCTGGTACTCTGGGTGCCTATTAGAAGGCCCAACATTGCGCCTATCCTTCAATCTGGCATGTTATCTTAGATTCTGACATTGAGCTTGAGAGGAGGTGTTGCACAGTGTTTTAAAGCACAGGCTTTTGTTTCAAACTGCCAGGGTTTTAATCCCAGCTCTACCATTTAATGGCCACGTAACCTTAAGCAAGTTGTTTACCCCCCTAATTTTTAGTTTTCTCACCTTAGAAGGCTGTTACAAGATTTAACATAATGGATTTAAAGTAGCATGTAACATGGGACCTGGCATACTAGGTAGGTCTTTAATAAATGTCAATGCTACACATATACAGGTTTTGCCCAGGACTCATGGTTGCCACACACCTCCTTTCAACACAGTCCAGGTGCGGTGAACGTACCCGGAACACACAGCCATTTTACCTACTGGTCCAGCCTATTTTCTTGGTCTGCTCCCTCCTGATCCATTTCCATGAGCTTCTGTCAACACAGATGCTGCTTCACCTTGACATACAACCTCACTAGACTTTCCTGTTGTTCATACATATGCCAATGTTCTAATTTGGGATTTCTGCCCATCTTCCACAAACCCAATGAATGAATTTCCATAAACCATAGTTCTGTGTTCATTACTTCACTTCTCTGTTCAAACTTTCACTGGGTCCATAATGCCCAAAGGAGAGATCTCCAATCTCATGATTTCTAGATGACCAGGGCTTCCAGAAATGAAATCCCTAAGCTGGAAATAAGGTACAGAGGTATTTGCTAAAAATACATGGGTATAGATAAATGGTGGGCTCATCATACAATAATATTCTGTGAACCAGAGTTCTCTTAGCAAAGCCTACGCATGAAGGACATTATTTCATCACCAAGTTTTGCCTTGGCTGGGAGGAAGGTCCCACTTTTGGAATTTGCATGGCCCCAGGCATCTGAGCTGTATCCCTGTTCACATCATAGTGCAGGAGGATGTCTTGAAAAAGGAGAGGGCAATTCTCCTTAACAGCAGACATGTTGTTTTTGATTGGCAGCATCGTTAGCTTGGGAGAACCACATCTCTTTGTGACCTGACAGAACTCTTCATTACAGCACCCCTACCAGCCTCCTCCTCCCCACCCCGTCACACAGTGATCCAGTCTAAGACTATCATAGTAGCACACTGCTGGACACAGAGACTGATTCGATGAACACCGAAGCAGGGATGCTCAAGTCCCTTCCAGAAAACTTCTATAAAGGGGACCTGGAAGAGGAAAGACCTCTCTTTCTTATGGTTCAAAGCCCAGGAATGCAGACTTAGAAATATAACATCTTTCTCAGAATGTGGAAAAAGACCTCAAAACAAAGCTGACTCAGAGAGAACCGACGCTGAGAAGTGAAGGGAGAGAGAAAGAACCCTGACATAGTCGTGTGTCTCTGGGATCCAGTTATGACTGAAGCAGAATTCACCTTTGGACTTTCCAGTCACAGGAGCCAGTAAATCTTACTTTTTTGCTTAACCTAGTTAAATATAGGGTCCTCACTTGTAATAACCAGATGAATCTCGACAAACTCCCTTCCAAGGAACCCAGGTTGGGGTGGTAAGGGATGGGCTTGTCCCCCTTGGTACACTTAAAGCTTGAAGCAGATGACAAGGATACTACAGGAAGGAATGTACAGATTTGCATCTCCTCACCTTGCTCACATTCCCATGGCTTCTGTGTAATTTCACCACCAGTGACAAAGTTTCGAAAGAACAATGGCTACTGGAACATATCCCATTAATTTACAGAACAATAGCCCAAGAATCCCCACCTTTATGTGAGAATTTTCTTTTACCAGTTGCACTGAATGCTCTTACCAATGACTGTAATAATCAAATACACAGAATTCCTGCTGCGGAGTGGGAAGGGAGGTGAGGTGAAAGAAAACACGGAACAGGAGTCAACAGACTAAACATCAACGATCAGGATTCAAGACATTTCAGGAGGTCTCGATCTCATAATTTGAAACTCTTATCTTCCAGAACATAGCCTAAATTTTTACTCAGAAATTTGAACCTCCGCTAAAATCTGAAGCCAAGCTTACTTCTCTCTCATTTACTCAGGGTTTACAAAGCATGTGCTATCTAGCCTCTCCTAGCTCTATAAATCCTGCAGAAAGGCAATGGAGCATACTGGTGCAGGTGTGCTTTGCAGTATTAGTCTTGGTTTCACCACCTTTCTGCTCTAATTACTTCTTGGAGTTATGAAAATCGATTGCCATTATTTGCGAAAATCCACCGAAAACCATCAAGTACTAAGTGAATGTTGATATTTGTTGTATTATATATTGTGAATTCAGACAATCAATGAGGCACAGGTCAGATCTACTTACCTCCCACTGTCATCATATTACTCTCTCCCTATGTCTATCATAGACTCCAGCCTTTCATCCCCCAACCCAGACTCTACTAACATCTACCCATTACATTCTGATTTCTTCTTTAATTTTTCTAGGACTCAACATGTAGCATTTTTTTTTTTTTTTATAGCAGAAAAGAAAATCTTTATTAGAAGGGAAAGTACACTTCCAGAGGTGGAAGCGGGCCTAAGCAAGAGAAGAGTGGCTCAAAGGCCAACATGCAGCATTTTAAAAAGAGAGTGGAAAGATCACAGTCCAAAGGCTTTGGTCTGTCACTGAGGGCAGAGAAGCCCAGAAAGGCCAAGGAACATAATCGGTGGTTTGATCAGGATGACAACTTGGGTTTCCAATTCTCCATCCAAGTGCCCTTGGCAACCCACTATACTGCTCCCCATTATGCACCAGTTCTCTGATGTTCGAAGACCACCATGGGTGTTCAGTAATCTGTGGCACATTTTCTAGGCCCCTCTCCACTAGCCTGTAAGGTCTGCTAGGAGAAGCCACCTGGACCTCCGTCAGCTAGCATAGCACCTAGTGTTCATCCATGCTCTCGGAGGGCTTGGGCACATATCACATCTTAGCAGACAAAACTATCTTAAGTCTTGAAATGAATATACTAGATAAAACTGCCTTAATAAAATGAAGGGTGCATCTCACAGCAGATTTGTTTTTTGCAATCTCTATAAAAGTTCTTATTCCAAATACGTTTTGCCTGATGAAGGCTCCCCATGCTGTCTCCTATTTAGGGAGAGTAAGTAAACGAAATGTATTTTAAAACCGCCTCTTCCTTTTGACTCTACATTCTATATGATAAGTAACAGGCATTACCATGAGGACATACTATTTTATCTCCTACTCATCTTGCTTAAGAAATGTAAAAAGTAACATCTGCTTTTATCTTTGTTCTTATCTATTTCCAAAGCTAAATATGAATTTTTCCTTTAAGCCGAGAGTTAGTGTGAGAGTAAGAGAATTTAAATATTTCAGATTCTCTCCCCCTATATGTCAGTAGTTATCTTTTTCTGTCCAATAAGCTGTTGTCAAAATTCTGAAACTACACAAGTCCAACTATCACAATCTCACTCTCGGAGCATTCAAAAGCTTCATTGAAAATTTATATGAGTTAAAATAACTAATGCAGCCACCCTTCTTTATAACAACCTTTCCCGCAGAACCCCTTCTGATTACGGATGCCTTTGGGATACTATATGCATTTACCTGCACCCAACTCGGAAGCAACAGGTAAAATCTTCTTGTGCCAACTGCTTGGAAATTGCACACAGAGACTTCCCACGCAGTAACTCTCTTTCACTGAAGGCTTCCCCAGCCTAGGATACAAAGCTAAATATAACCAGGGTTACGAATTGTAGCTAAATCATCTCACAGTTATGGGCACTCTAGAAGGACTTCCTTAGAGAAAATTATTCCTAATACCTCACCACATATATTAAAGAGTAAAAAAATTCCTAACATTAAATTGCTAAAGCATTTAACTATAGTTTCCAATTAATGGAAACATTATTTTCTGTTTTGAAGGGTTTCTAGTCCTCACTAGAGTTGTTTGAAAAGCATGAAACTATAAGCAGATGCTTCTGTAAGGAGAAGGAGTAGTAGAAAAATAAATTAAGATTTAAGAAGTTTCGAAATTTAGCCTACATCTCACAAAATTATAATATATTCTAGTATCAGTAGCCAAATAACAAACTGAAGGTGATTGTCTAAGTATTTCCATAAAGCAAGACATGACAAACCACCAAAATAAATAGCTTTTACAGGAGCCAGTAAGATCTACACATAAAGTCTACAGAAGTGTACCTCAGAACTTGGTTTGACCATAAATCCTAAAGAGTTTAATATTCTTACTGACAAATAAGAATAGTTGTTGACTCTTAAGATGTTTTCTGTATATACAGTTGCTCACAACTACTTCTGAAGGTCTTCAGAATAAAAACAAGGTAAGAGACACTTTAATTCAACATTTACTTCTGAAATACAACAGACTAAGGTGTACTGGGGTTGACTACAATTAGTAAATTATATAGATGTGAAACATATGACTTTCCAGCAGTACCAATGCCTGGTACTGAACAATGAATAGTTTTTATTACAAATATCACACACACACACACACACACGCACACACACCCCCTCAATCCCAGTCTAAGGGCAGGAAATACACACAGAGAGCTTGCAGCCACACAATGCAAAATGCTGACTTGGACATTAATTACAACAAAAAAAGATTAATAAAGCAAATCTTGCAAACCCTCAGCCCTTTCTCTTTAGGACAGGCTATATAGGGAGAATAGTGCTGAATTTGGCAAATAAAATAATTGCTTTGCCTCTCCATTTTGCCAACGGAGATACTACAACATACAGATGTGACTTTAGGAAACCTTGACCATACTTTGTTCCTGCCAAGAACTACTATAAATCAACGCTGTGGACGTCTTTACAGAGAATGCTGACTCTTTGGAACGGAAACAAAGGAGGGTGTTGCTCAGAGAAACCCAGCCAGGCGCTCCAAGGCTCCGGGTTCTCCGAGGCTGCCCCACACCGCTCCTCTTGCGCTCCAGGGACTGGGGAGTCCGGAACTGATGGCGGACTCGGTTTATTTCCCAAACTTCAGGAGACAGTGTCTACCTTAACTCTGGAGGCTGAAGCAGGAGAATGGGGTGGGGGCGGTGAAGAAGCACTCTGTCTTGGGTGCATCCGTTGCCCATCCACTTCCTCACCCCGATAGCACCCTTTCTTCCCCCTCACCTGTCCTGAGCGCGGGTCTCGGAGGTCCGGTCGCCTCTCCTGGCTCTCACTCCGGGAGCTGTTGGGGCGTCTGGCGCCTCGGGAGACGAGCGCAGGAGGCGGTGGCGGGGTCGGGGGCGTCAGCAGGAATCTCGGCAGCCGCCGGCAGCCGCTGTCTCCCTCCCCATCCCAGCAGCGCGCGGGCAGCGGACAGGGCGCGGCCACCGCGGGCGGATGAGTCAGGCGAGGGGGCGGGCAGCGAGCGGTGCGGGACCGTGGAGGGGTGCGGGACCGTGGAGGGGAGCGGGGGCGTCCCTACTCCCGCACCGGGGGAGAGGCGGCCTCTGGGGAAAGGGCGCGCCGCTGCCTGTGCCAGCCGCGGGTCGCGGGGCCGCCGGCCGCCGCCATGAGGCGCACGGAGTCCGCGCGCTCCTGCCCTCGGAGGTCACCGGGCGCCGCGCGCCGGGCCGGGGACAGGCACTCGCAGCTCGGTCGTCGCCAACGCCGCCAAGAAAAACAAAAGGGACCGGGGTATTGGAAAGGGAAAAGTTTTCTGCTCCGCTCCAGATGGAGCCCAACGAAACCTCACGCCCAAAGCGCCGAAGAGGCTGGCTGGGGTGCGGGGTGCGGAGGCGGGGCGCGCGTCCAGGAGCGTCGCCGCACGACCGCCACCCCGGCGTGAGCTAATCCCGCCGCCGCCCACGACCCGCGGGAACTCCCCCGGCCCGGCCGCCCCCACGCTCGCGGCCCGCCTGCCTCCTCCTCCTCCTCCTCCTCCTCCTCCTCGAGGAGGCAGGCACCCCGATCCCCGCGACCCCCGCGCCGGCCGCAAAGTTGAACTTCTAGAGCCGGGATCACCGCCGACAAAACCTATCTTTAAGAGCAAAATACCCGCTTTCAGGAGCTCTTCTACCTGCAGGAAGGCCAGGGGGTGGAAACAAACACACCCACCGCAGGGCGTGCCCTTTCTGCGGTGGAACCCCGCATTCCAGACCCCGCCAGTCTCCCGGAGCAGTAGGGAAGGCCCCGCCGATTCCGGTTTTCCTGGAGCAGGAGCCTGGGCTCCACGCCCCTCGGACTCTTTCTTATCAGACGCCGCCTGGGTGGGTCGGGGTCCCCCTGGCGGGCTGCGCGGGCGCTGCGTTAGCGGAGCCAAGCTGTCCCCGAGCCAACACTGCGAACGCCTGCCCTGGCTACACCGCTATGCAGCGCCAGACGGATAAACCACGGGTCTGGCCGGAAAGGGACTCCGGAAGAGCTGCACGGGGGCGAGAGTCATGGGCGGGAGCGACGAGGATAAACTGAATCGTTCAAGGCTTTGATGAGCAGTGCTGAGGTTCAACTCCAAACGTCAAAGCTAACGAGGGATACAAGTTACTCCCCTTTGCTCCCAAACAGTGAATGGGGACTGTGCCTTATTCATAGAGTAAACCAATATGATAGTTACCTGCAAGTGGACAGAGACAGAAGTGATGATTGTGTATATGCTGGTCAATTTAGCAAATAAAGTTTCATGTAACACTGGAATGCTGGCCATTCCAACCACAGCACCGGCATGTGTAGAGAACGTTAGCTCCTGGTGCTCTGGTGGGGTGTACCTGTCTGTATGTCTCCTGAATGTATTTTAAGTGATCAACTAGAAGGCAAGTAGGGCGTTCTGGTGCAGTGTATTTGTGTATTTCAATGAGTGATCTACTGATCTCGTTTTCAAGAGTTGGTTTCTAGAGGTAGAAAATGTATCAGAAAAAGAGAGAAGGGGAGGAAGAGAGAGAATTCCATGCAGAACTTTCCACATTAAACAAAATCTTGGAAATCAGATAAGAGACTGTAGAAATGGATTGCTTGTGGTGCAATCTTTTTTTTCTTGACTAGAAAAATTTGTAGATTTGTCACTTACAGTAAAAATTTCACAATCAAAACGTTAAAAAAAATAAAAGCTAAAGATATTGGGAGGAAGGTGGAGAAATGAGTCGCCTGTATAAACCATCTGTCGTTTTATTTTTACCTCACCTGCATCCAGTGCTTTTTAGCCCACAGCCAGCTGCTCAGTTCTATTAGGTTTTTTATATATTTGTCTAAGCACCCCATCAAAAGAGTGTGATTCCACCAGGCCTTCTTTCTAGTTGTAACCTCTACATTTTATAATGTAGGATCATTACTTCTTGGTTAGGATCACTAACTTCCCAGGAAATGAGGAACAGACTCATAGCATCTGTCCTTAGAGATCATTAAACATGACATCCCGTCGAAGACAAGCAGTGAAACATTCAAAATGGTCACCTAACCATTTTAGGCATTGAATGACTGAGTCTTCTTCAAAGAGGGACTAATGAAAGAAGGAATAAGCACATTATTATGGCCACCAATATTGATAATTTCTCATTTCTGAATTTAGAGTTCAGTGATTTAACCAAAAAAGCAGAAAGATGAGCTACATAAGACCACTAAAAGTGTATTATTTACAATTCTTTTAAAAATAATTACTATTACTCTCAGAAAAGACTAGGGTAACATGTTCTATAAATAAAGGATTATGTGCAATTCAGTTGACCAAGCAACTTCCAAGATATTCGCTATTAAATTCTTCTCTGGCATTGATTGCTCAAGGCAAACTCAGGTAAATAATCCAATCTCTGCTAATGGCCAGTATCTTTCCATCTGTAAAAAGGTCCAGTGAGTATACCATGCCAGTAAGATCTTGAATTTAGCTCCATATCTGCTTTTGAAGTAGTAAATGGGACCTCTCACCATCAAGCTGCACTGCACTTCACACATGTTTTTGCTGTGTCTTTCTGAGATGTGTAAATTTACACTAGAACAAGCCCATCTTGTAAGAGTACATCAAGGAAAGAGCACTCCTCCCTGTAATTCAAGTTCAACTACTTACTAACAGAGGAATTTTGAATCTTGTTTTTCCCATCCCTTAAGTGGAAACAAAGGATCTATTTCAAAGTGTTTTTATACAAATTGAATGAAATGATACATATAAACTCTTTTTACCTAACATAGATCCTCAACACATAGTTAAACACACACACACACACACACACACACACACACACACACACACCAAACTTGTTTTAATCTTATTAACATAATAAAAAAGAAGACTTCCTCTGGAATTGAGAATTAACTTGAGGAAAATGTTGAAACATAAAAATTAATATTTTTAATCTTGGTATGCTATAAATGTAAACCCAATGGATGACAACACATTTTTAATGATTTAATTTTAAAAACACAGATTGGAATGAAATAGTAAATATTCTTAAGTAGGTCATGTGACAAAGCTAAGGGAAGGCCTATTAGAAAGTTTATATGAAATTATACCCATTTTCTTTTGCCATAAATGTAGCCCATAGTATTTCCAAACCTGAGAAGAGGATCCTCAACCAGAAAATAAAAATATCTTCAGTAGAAAGTAAGTGGAATTGTTTGCCAGATTCATATCTGAATGACTTTGCTCCAGCTGTAAAACAAACTGATAGTCTTAAAGTCCCGTAGATATCTCTGCTGACAGTCATAGTTGCAATTTCAAAGTAGGAGGTAAATAAAAACAATGTCAGTCAAAGAAAATGCTATGTTCAATTTTATCCTTACAATACAGAATTTGGTGGAAGGAATACAGGAGGAAAACAAGTAGCAGAAATACATTTAAAAATGAATTTTAAGGTCATTTTTATTTCACTCTTATTTTGACTAGCACTTTGAAATATTTTTATTTACATTTTTTCTCTATCATAATGTACAATGGATTAATAGTTTTGTAGATTTAGCAGCAAAAAGATGTTGCTAATTTCTGTTCATCAAATGTGCAAGTTAGAAATATAGTACTGAGAATAATAATATTAAATATTTTATGAATTCTGTATTAACTTTATTATTTGATAATAAACCTGATTAAATTTTTTCACCTGTGGAGCTCTGACAGCATACCTTTTAACAATGTGAAAGTGGTACCTTCTGCCCTAACTAAAACCTCAATTCTCTCATCTGGACAGATTTGTACCTAAATGAAGGAAAGGATCAGTACATAGCTGCTAGAAATTCAAGAATTAATTTCAAAAATTTCTGTGTGTTTTGTTATCAGAGTCTATCCACAGAAGATATTAACAGATTTGGGTGAAACAGCAAAGATGGTACTCTAGCACACCTGTTCCACTGTCCATGGTGCTGACTTAGTCACTGGTCTTTAGCGCTTGACTGCTAGTAGTGTGGTCGCAAAATTGGCAATGTTGCCATCGCTGGAGAGTTGTTAGAACAGCAGGATATCAGGCCCCAATCAACCATACTGTATCACACTGCAATGAGCATCCTCAAATGATTCACCTCCCTGTTAAAATTTGAAGAATGATGCACACAGTTCATGTTGCCTGGCGACTTTCCCGGTGCTCTGCTTATATCACCCCTCACTCATATCAGTACCCTCCAGAGGCATAGTCCCACTGCTGCCTTTTGAGCTACATTTAATTTGTTGATGGCAGTGTGGTGTTACATAGAGAGCAGAGCCTTTGAATCAAACAACTAGACTAAAATCTCAACTTGTACTGACCATTCTAACCTTCATTGTCCTCATCCATAAAATGTCAATATTATTACACGTTCTTATAATGCTGTTTTAAGGATTCAATGATAATATAATAGTATTTGTAAGGCACTTAGCCTGATGTTTAGCAAATGTTCAAAAATCAACCACTGTGTGAATGCTACATCCTCTACCAAAAAGGGGTGTCCTCTCAGTATAACCCTGTCAGACATGGTAAAGCAACTAATCTCCAATTTCCACTCTACTATTGCATTAAATTAGTTAATAAAATAAAAACTAAAAATCTACCAAATCTTTCAGTTTGTATTCCTCCACTCCCATAATTATAATCTGGAGTAAAGAAAGATAAGGTCTTTCTCAGTGATTATATTAGATATGTCTTTAATAAATTAGGATAAGATGATTTGGTATTTTGAATTGGAAAATGTTTATAAATATCTGGATAACTTAATTCTATTACAAATGTGTACACATGTACAGCTGACTTTGTAAACAGTAATTATTTACACTTATGTATAGACCCTAATTAAACTACAATGTTGGTAAAATATAATGCAGTTTAAATCATGCTGTTTAGGAGGACTGGGAATTCCCTTTCAGACACTTATTTTAGAACATGAAAAAATGTTGACATTCATTTTTCAAAAGAAATGTCAAATCTGATAATTTGTTCTGTTACAATAGTCATTTAATGAGTTTTGACACTAGGCTCATTGCTCATTACACCACTGGAAACATCTGTTTCTTTAAATAATGAGCTATAATGAACTTGAGCAGGTTAAAGTTTCTTTTAGGCACAACATTTAGTTTTTAAATTTCCTGGGAAATAATCATTAAAATATCTTAGATACCATTTCTTTTAGCTCCCTCATTTTTTAGTTTATAAACACAAGTTATACCCTGTCTCAGGATCATATCACCAGAGAGTGGTAGGGCTTTGACTAAAATCCAGGTCTTCCTATTTCTAATTTAGTGCTTCTTCAATACTCATAAAACATAACTCGTATTAGCTGCTTTGAAGCCCCCAGGTGATTGTTTGAAAGATTTTAGCATATCTCTGGACATATATTAGACTTACACACCTAAGGACACTTGAGATCTAAGTTATATCTGAAGATCTGGCATCACTCTGTATAAGTTCTCTTTTGTGGGGAAAGATGTAATGGTTGCATCATGCTGGGACTCTATGAAAAAGAAAGCATTTGTGTATGTGTGGTATAGTGAATATGAAACCTGGAATATTTCTCTGGGCTGGAATCACTTTCTAAAAGAGACTGAACCAGGTCATCCAACTGGTGTCTAAATCACCAATGCTTGAGACTAGTTACCACAAAGGCCAAAGAAGAAGTTATTACATAAGGTCTGACATTAGAACCTGAAGAGTTGTACACATCATCCAAGTTTAAAAACAGAGGTTACACCAATGTGGGTTGCATCCCCTTTGGAGACATGTGCACACTGCAGGAGCTGTGGCTGATGGCATGTAGGGTGCAAAGTTCTGAAGTGCAGTTTATCTGTGAAATCTATGTCTGACTGATTGTTGAGAAGGCCAGAGTCTTTATAGGTAGATTTCTGGGTTTGTAATAAGCAGTTTAATCCCTTATTGTCTAAGGAGGGATGGTTCTGGAATACCATACTTCGAAGGGGAACAAATATCCAAGAGAGAGCTGACAGCCTATGGAAACAGATATTTTGGTTGAGTCTCAGGTTTTTTGGATGGTTATTCTGATCTCTTTTCTGATCTCATTTCCTTCTGTTTCTTTACCCCTTTGTTCTTGAAAATTGTGTGTCTAAGGTAAGTGACATAGTAGTCAAAGGTAACTTTGGGTAACTGATTTGATTTTATAATAAATTTGAGAGTTCTAAAATCTACATTAAAGAAAGGACCGGATATCTCAGCTGGCATTCTAATTTTTTGCTGGAAGATGATTACAAATCATATTACTTTATTTGATATGATTTTATTATTTTAATTAAAATTATTAGGGTGACATTGGTTAAAAACCAAATAACTTTCAAGTGTACAATTCAACAATATATCAAATATGTATTGCATCAAATCATATTTTAAATTGTACCCTATTTCCTATAATAAGTGCAATAATAGAAATTGGGATTTTATTTTTGGAAGCCCATTTCAATCTATAAAAATATGGAAATTAATAACCTGAATAAGTAAAACAAAAATGTATGAGTAGTTGCTTAGGTGTTAGAAGGCTCTCCTATACTCTAAGTTTGACTCATTTACCTACACAGAAAGAACTGGCAGCCAAGTAGGGAGCGGAGTATTGGCTTTATTCATGGCTATGCGGGTATATTAAGTCATCTTGAAAATGAAGAGCTATCAGATAGAAGCTGAATTGGAAACACTACTAAGGTCCAAATCATTCTACTCTTTCTCTCTCCATTACTGGACCTGTGTCTCTGGCAATTATACTAGAGAGGAACACTGGCCTTCTTAACTGACAGAGAGTTGAGCATCTCAAAGGTAAAGGAATGTGGACCAGAGGAACCTATAACACAGAAACCCCGAAGGGAGTCAAGAGAGAAGCAGGAAGTATGTACTCCAATACTTTTCTCTTTGCTTTTTGCCCATAGAAACATGGGGAAATGGAAAATAAGTGTTTCAACTTCCTCAAATAGTAGTTTTACATAATTATAAACCAAAAATATGTAAGCCATATTATCATTAATCCTTTTGGCTGAGGCTCATTAATATAAAAGCTCTAAGACTGTCAGAGTGAAGACATGTTACAGGTAAATCTCCCCAGAACAGCATATGCTTTATTTGCTACTCACAGAAACCACAAATTTCATTCAAAATAAGCGTCTACTCTCCATAATGTTTAATTTCTAACTCAGTGAGCATGAAGATATCAGATGTATTACAATGATAAGTTCTGAGAAAAAGAAATTTTTATTTTCCTCAATGATCTTCACTCTAAGTGCAGCTATACTGTCCTATTCTTGACTTTGCTTCTGCATTGGTGTTGATGAAGAAATGGGTATTTGGGGTCCTTTTCAATGGAGGTCATTTGTAATTATAAATATGGGAATTGGTGGTTACTAGTGGCAGGGGTGAGGGTTTTATTCATAGTAAGAAAAGTTATAAAGTGAAGAGGTGTCCATTCAAAACTCCTTAAGTTGTGAGTCACACTTGGGTTTTAAAATATGATAAAAACAAAAACCATGTGCCAAAATAATTTTAATGGGCTTTTACTCAGAAAGTTTTATTCATTAACATAGCTCTTTGACTGGAGTTGATCCCCTTTCCTTTCATAAAACAAACAACATTAATTTTTAATCAAGCCATTTTCTTGCCTAAAAACTTCTATAGCTGTCTACTGCAACAAGATAAATTCCAAAATATTCAGCTTGTTATAAAAACCCTTTGTGTTTTTGAGCTTTCTAGGCTGATCTATAACCCCTCAGGCCCCAACAGAACTGCCTCACTTGGATGTTCTAACATTCAACTTAGCAAGAGGGCACAACCCATGACCCAGGACAGATACTGAGAATTTTCTAGTAACTAAGGGTCTGTGCCTCGTCTTTTTCTTCTTGAGCTTCCTGTCTTCATGTGTGAAGTCAAGCAGCCCAACTTCTTTTGTATCACTTGGGAGCAGCTGACAAATTCTCACTTCCTTCTGTGAGGAGGGACTTAGAAGCTCAGTTTCTGTGTGTATCCGTTCAATTAACATGCGCCAAGAGCCTGCCCTGTGCCAGGTACAAAGGACTCAAGAGCATTCCAAATGCCGCTGACTCTGAGGTGGTTTCTGAAGACTTGAATGCTCTGCCTGTCCTCACCTCCCCCATTCCAGTCTCATTCAGAATTTTGCCGAAGGCTTGCCATGGCTTAGACGATTATTCTTCACTAACACAAACACAGGTCTATCTAGACTTAACACAGCTATTCCTGTTTGATCCAAAGCAAGTGTTTAAGATGACGTGCTCCCTCCCCAAGCAGGAAAAGCCGAGTTCTTTCCACAGCTGTCTGAGAGCAAAGCATCTGCTCATTTCTGTGTGACTGAAGAGGCAGTGGATTTCTGAAGTTTGTCTTTTTCTTCTGTAGTCTCGTTTTTCTAACCTCTCTCTCTTTTCTCTTTCTTTTCTTTCCTTCCTTTCCTCCTTACTCCCCTCCTTTTCTCCTTCTTCCTTCCTTACTTCTTTCCTTCCTTCCTTCCTTCCTTCCTTCCTTCCTTCCTTCCTTCCTTCCTTCCTTTCCTTCCCTTCTTTTCTTTCTTTTTTTCCCTTATTTTCTTCCTTCTTTCCTTTTTTCCTTCTTTTCTCCTTTTAGAATGTGTGTGTGTGTGTGTGTGTGTGTGTGTGTGTGTGTGTGTGGCAGGGGGAGTGGTGTTCTGTAGGAAGGCATTGTCCATTAGGGCCAGGGAAAATAAAAAGTAAGCATCTCTGGAAAAATGTTTAAGCATAATACTAGAGAATAAAATTGGATTACCAGTTAGATTCCAGAATTTTGTCAGTATGCAAACATAGAAATAGAGATATACACATAAGAAAATCACTGAGAGGAAAAGTCACAAAATCAGTAATTGTTCTTTCTGATAAGGTTGGTTAAGTGTGAATTTTCTTCTTTATGTATTATCAAATTTTCTACAATAAATATTTGTTGCTCTATAATAAGAAAAATAAAAAATAAAAATCAAACATCAGAAATATTTTCCTCCCTGAGAGTTGCTTGTTGCCTCGAAAAGTCCAGTAGACTCCTCCCTCATGGGACCTATTTTGGTAGAAGAGGTGTGCATATCTTTTTGTCAGTCTCTTCTTCTCAGACCTGAACTTTCTCTCCTACCATTTCCTTCAGTACTGCCAGACTCTAACCTGGTCAGCTCTTAACTGTGCCATTGTCCTTCACTCTAGGGAAGGAGCACTCCCTATAGTGAATCAGCACTCATCCACTGACCTTGGGGAGAGAAACATGCGGGCAATGTTTGAATCAGAACAATACCAGAAAACTGGAGCTATAGAATACATTTAGTTTTACCACAATACTACAGACACATTTCTTATTATTTAGTCATTTCTTTACCTGTGCATAGGTGTGTTATTTTTGTGATGGCCAGAAGTTTCCGACAAAGTCATTTATGACTAGAAAGCATCTTTTTCATTCTCCTGGTCATGAAAATACGTAGTTCATTTAAGATTCCATGCAGTGGAGATTTGGGGGCAGCAGGGAGAATGTCTGAGCTTTCAGTGAAATTAAATCTTTTCTAAGTTAAAAAGGGTATTTGAAAAAGATTCTGAGAACTATTAATAACAATACATCCCTTATATTGCCTTTTACATCCGATTTAACATAAAATTACACAAAAAGTACACAAAAAGATAAAAATAATACTAGAAGTAATAAAATTCTATTGTCACTTCCAGAAATTTAAATCTTCTTCCATATGTTATCTAAAATTACTTAACTTGACTTCTAGAAAAGTCAAGTTTTTTTTCCATGCAGTTTTGAATCAAGGCTCTTCAATGTGGTCTGAATTTTCTAGGTTCACCAGCTATGTTGCTTACTTAAGCATGTAATATTTTCTTTTTTTATACAAAAAATCTTTGATAATTTTACAAACTTTTAATGATATCGTTACTGCTACTTTTCAAGAAAGCTATTTAGCTTCCTTCTGTAGGCCAAGAAGAGTTACAATCAATTAAAATAATGAGTTACATATGAAACTTACTATATAATTAACTATTGGGTTAAATAATTAATTAGGTTAAATCTTTTTTGTTTCTTTTAACAATAGTCTCTCATTTTAAGCTATCATTAAAGAAAAAGATGTGTACATTTGTAATATTATGGAATTCTGTCCAGATGAAATGGTGTTTTGTATTTTTAAAGGGAGAAACATCATTAAAAACAAACAAACTAACAAAAACAGGCTATGGTTTACAGTCTCTAAAGTGAGTTTTAAAGCAATTAACTTTAACTAATTCTAAATATGATTGTAATATATTAAAATTAATAGCTCAATTCTTAGCTTAAATTAATTGAAAATGATGCTTACTGCCCAGGTTGCTTAGCAATTATATTTTTATGTTTTCATATTAATTTTCCAAAGCTGCTGCTTAGCTTACACATAATAGCCAAAAAACACTCATTATGATTCCAAACAATTTTTTTCTGGAGTTCATAAGCAACTCATGTAAAAAAAAAATAAGACTTTTTTATAAAATCTTCATGAGTATAAACTTTTTCTCACATGTGAGGTGGCTAGAAACCAATCCTGTGCAAAGTCCATCACAGGATTGTCTAGCAAGGTGCAAATTCCACATCTTGAGTGGAGGAATGGAAATTTGAAAAAGAGTGCATCATACATCCAGATTCTGACATCAGTGCATGGAATTGCTACCTCCCTCCCAAAGGATCACAACTTATAGCAATTACCTTTCTCTCCTTGCATAGAAACCTAAAGAACCATCAAAGAGCTTTCTGTCAGGCACTTAGGAACAAAAAATAATGTGAAGGACAGTGGCAGATGCTCCCCCACTATAAATGTGAACAGCTGAATTTTTAGGTGCTACACTAACTTTACAATGACCAGAATTTTAGTTAATAAGTTTTCCAGCTCAGCAGTCAATATATTTGCATTTTAGAGCACTTGGAGAACACTATCTACTATAGCAAGATTGATCATTACATTTTCTTGTAAGAAATGACTATATTATCATAGGTGCTCCCAAAGATTATTACTTTGCAGCATATAAAAAAAGTGATGAATTTTTCCTTGAATATTTCTAAATAGAAATCACTACAAGATGTTCACTTTACTTATGGAAAATACACAAATATGAAACCAGTTATCAAAAACATTACTCACACAGTATATCCTCTACAACAATAATTAGTATATCTCCTTCCTGTTTTGGAATGGAAATTTCCCAGAGATAATCCCATGCACTAGGAGAGCCCTTGAAGGTAGCATTAGCCAGTGATTAAACACAGAGAAACCAAGATTCAAATTCTACCTCATTTTTCTCATCTGTAAAGCAGGGGTTCTGGAAGTTATCTCATAGGTGTTCTCTAATATTTAAAGAGATAATTTATATAAACTGCTTAACACATTATAATAACATTAGTTTTCATTTTAGTAATGAAGCACAGAAATCTACTGACACAGGGTATGTGTTTGATAATGTTGGTTTATAAAACCTCAGGTTTGATAATATTAATTGAGCAAATAAATGAATTAATGAATGTGTATCTGATTTGTTTCAGTCTATCATATGTAGTAAGACTGAGTACACTGTTCTTGACTTAGCAGGATATGGGTGGTCCTCTGTCAGAAAGATTCACTAATGGAATTGTCTCCATGGTGATGGGCTTGGGCTGAGCTGTCACATTCTTTGATATGTCGGTCCTGGTGACAAGTCTTACACATCGGAGACTTGCTTGGTCAGGATCAGGGCTGGGCTCTTCAGTCTTGGCACATTGTTTTCCCTTTGTGGAATGTACCTATGCATAAGGAGAGAGAACTCACAACCTTGGCCTCATTTTTATTCACCCTGGAGCATGACAAATGTTGCTAATTGACTGCCTGCTGACCACTTGGCTCATATTTGGGAACAAGAAAGCCAACTTCAGAAAAATAGCAGCTGGGGGCCTGAACATTTACTACTGTCAGGCGTTGGCCCATCTTCTATAGCTCAGAGACAAAGGCAATTAATGTTGACAAATATTATAAATCTTTTATAAGAAAAGGGTGGATTGATAAATGTCATGTTGTCCTTTTCGCACTGAGCATGCATCCCACCTGTCTGCCAATAACAGATTTGTCTGCTGTTAATATTGCCTGGTTGTTCATATTTTACTGTCTTTCTCAGACAACCGCACTGTTGGTACAATATGAAAGAAATGGAGAGTAGGGACCTGGGTATTCGTTCTGAATCTGCTATACATTGCATATATGGCTTTGAGCAAGGGGGAAAAAATTAGCATTGTCGAATGTCTTCTATGTGCCAGTCTCTGGGTAAAATACTATATCTGCATGTAAGCTCTTTAAATCTCCCAAATGACCCTGTAAGTTAGAATGATCCCCATTTTACAGATGAAGAAGTTGAATCTCAGAGAGGCTGTATAATTTGCCCAAGAACATGAAACAAAATTGTAAGCTAGCTTCATTTTTTCCATTGAAATATATTTGACATATACTGTTAAATTTAACAATGTTTAATTTAAGGTATATAGCATGTCTACTTGACACATTTATATATTGCGATATGATTGACACTGTAAGAGTTAGCACCTCTGTCACTTGACATAATTATCATTTCTTTTTTTGTGATGGGAATAATTAAGATTGAGTCTCTTAGCAAGTTTGATGATTATAACAAAAGGTGTTGTCTATATTCACGATACTGTGAATTAGATTTCCAGAACTTATTTATCTACTAGTTGCATATTTATACCCTTAAACAACATCTCTCCTATCTCCTCACCCCCTAGTCCCTGATAACCACCATTTTACTCTTTTTTTTTTTTTTTATGAGTTTGGCTTTTTTTAGATTCCACATGTAAGTAACATGAGACAGTATTTGTCTTTTTCTGTTTGACTTATTTCACTTAGCATGATGTCCTCAAAGTCCATCTGTGTTGTAGCTAAGGACAAGATTTCCTTTTTTTTCTCATGGCTAAGAGTCTATTGTATATATGTACTAAATCTTGTTTATCTATTCATCCATTGACAGGCTCCTAGGTTGTTTCTGTATCTTGGCTATTGTGAATAATGCTGCAACTTAGTTTTGCTAATTGCAAAGGTTTTGCTGTTTACTATACAATGTTGCCTCTAACATTCAGTTGTCTCATCCATAAAAGGAATTGGATGAACTAGATGGGGCATCCACATTTTTTTAGTAGAGAATCACTCCAGATCATAATCCAGTGCTATGTAGGCCACAGTCTTTCTTTTTTTTTTCTCTTTCTTTCTTCTCTTTTTGAAACATTTTATTTAATAACATGCCCATGCATAATGTGGAAATATCACAAGATCACTGTGTTTTCCTCCTCTCTCTTCCTCCCATCGCCAACTTCAAGCAGTGGGCAGGGCTGTGCTCCTTCAACGTGGTGGATATTTGTGGCAGGGTGGAAAGCAGAAGCCACTTGAAATCAGAGAATATTCCCAGCTTTTATAAAAGCCTAAACTCTTTGATGTTATTATAATAAGTGCTCCAGAGGGAGAGGAAAGAGAAAGCAGTATCTTTGAGGTCAATAGAGGGAGCGGAAAGATTTCAATAAAGAAGAAAGAGAATGGCATTCTGCATGCAGGAACATGTGCATGACTCCAGTACTGAGTCCCAGGGAAGTGGCAGCTCCATAGAGGGATCTAGCTTTCCTCTTGTCCCATCAAGGCTGAGTCTCAAGCATAGGTTTTCCAGCTGCCAAGTGGTATGAAAGCAGAGAGTACATGGGCCTAAAGCATGAGGGTAGATGGCTATGATGAACTAGAGGTGAAACAATCTTCCCTCTGTTAGTCAGTCCCGCCTACGCTTCCTTGATTCTTACACAGGCTTAATGACTAAGACAGAATCTCTCACCTGCCTCTCAGTATAGGAGCTTAGAGCAGATTTTATGTTTGATTTAAAATAATAAATAAACATGATATTTCCTGCCACCAGAGTTTAAAACTGAATCACACCTGCTCTACAATATTGGATGTGACTCAAACATCAGCCGAATGCATATGGAAGTTTTATTCAAACCTATCTTCTTTTTGTTTTTAATCTTCCATAAGGCCCTCTTTTCATGGTGTAATTTTAAAGGAATTAAATATGAGCCACCCAAACTCTATATAAAATGCTACTCAGCTTCTATTAGAATTGCAAATTGATCCAAGTTTATTTAACAATATAATTACAGGTGGTCAGCCATGAAACAGCAGGAAGGGGTTAAGATGCATTGGACCACTACTTAGGTTACAACACCCATTTCAGAATCTTGGCTAATTCTGAAGAGGAGGCAGAGCAATAGGATCAGGGAGAAGCATATGAGTGGTTGAGGTCAAGTTCTAAAATGTAGATCTTAAGTGAGTGGTGGGAGCATAAAACTTTCCTTTATTATGTATACTTCATAACTTACACATGCAAAGCAAATACACGTTAAAATATTTTTAAGGCTGAAAACGTCTAGGGAGACCCAGGTCATAATCCTAATATATGTCCCCAATAGGTTTGCTTTCCTCCTCTAGAGAAGACAGTTTCACAGCTTCTCATCCTCCTCAAATCTGCCACCCTCTTAACACAGACACACACAGCTGTGGCTGTCTCAGACTTCATTGAGCAAATAGCACAGTGATCATGTTCCAATCACTAAATCTACCAAACTACTTGCATCTGACCTTTATTTCCTCCCTTTCTTATGTTACAATGGAAAAGCAGTCCCTCCGTGTGTCTGGATTTTGTCCCCTCAAGCACATCAAACATTTTCCCCATATCAGCCTATAAGGATGCTCTAATATCTCTCCCCAACTCAAACGACCACAAACAGCCTGCCATGACCTCATGTCCTCCTCAAATTCTCTTTCCCCTTCCCAGCAAAACTTTTTTCTAGTAGCACATTCATCCTCACAGCCTACATTTTCTTATCTCCTAGTTTCTCCTTGGCCCACTGGGCTTTATATCTCCACAGAAACCATTCATGTCAACTTGCTTTACTAACCACCTCAACTTGTGTCTTCTTTAATCCCCTTTCCTGACAGTCTCTCTGGCCAATCCTAAATGATGTACTGTCTAGGAGATGTTCCTGGGCTCCATTTTTACTCTGTTATCCTTCCCTAAATGATGACCTCTCATCTCATAGATATAATAGTATCTGTTGCTAATGACTCCCAAATGTATAACTTTACATCTGACATTTCACTTTTGCTCTACATTCATATATACAGATGTTTTCTTAACACCTCCATTTGAATATACATTATACTCTCAAACTTAATGCATCTAAAACATAACTCCTACTTTCCCCCAAAACTGTTCCTTATCTAGTTTTTTTCTTCTCAGTACGTAGCATCACCTTTTACAACCTAGTCACTCAAAACGAAAGCCTAAAAACCATACTTCATTCCTCTCTTATTCCCCTTCCATATCCAAATTCTCAAGTTCTTTCAATTTCACCTCCTAAAAAATACCTGAGGCCTATCAACTCTACTCCATTTCTACCACTACCATCCTAACCCAAACATCATCATATTTTAGTGTAGCCCCTGTAGTAACCACCAACTGGTCTCTTGCTTCCACTTTACATGTCCACAAACCACCCTCCATATAAGATAGAGATCCTTTTCAGTATAGATCAGATCTCATCATTTCCATCACCAGCAAGGCCCTCTGATCTGCTCCTGACCATTTCTGCAACTTCTTCTCCAACCACCCTCTCCCTGTTTTGTTCTGTTTTGTATTTGTTGAACATGCTAAACTTTTCCTACCTGTAGGTCTTTCTTTGCTTTTGCTGTTTTCTCCACCTGGCATAATTGGCCCTAATCATTTCAGGGCTGCTTCAGCTTGATGTCCAAGACTTATCTCAGTTGTCACTTCCTAATAAAGGACATACTTTGCCACACCATGTAAAGTTGTAAGCATATACATACACATACACATTTTATATACATACAACAATTACCACCTGTCGAAAATCTAAACTCTGTGATATTAGAAGACTTGTTTGACTTGCTCCCCACTCTACTCCCAGGGCTTAGAATATATCCAATTGGTAGCAGGAACTCAGTAAAGACTTCTTGGAAAGGAATATTCCAAGAATATCTGGCTACAAGATTTCACATTTCTGCTTAAATTATTTCAAGCTATTTCATGATTTTAGCTGGTTAGAATTGTACATAGTTAAAGTTAATGAATTTTGTATAATTATTTTGTATTGTCACTATTCTGAATTTTCTCATCAAGTCTAAGATTTTTTTTAAGTAAATTCTCTCTTAAATTTTCTACTCAACAGTCTTATTTTCTGAATGCAATGTCAACATTATCTTCTTTTTCTTAATTCTTATATGCCTTATTTGCCTTTTTTTTGTATTATCACACTGGACAGAAAATCCAAAACAATGCTGAATGTTAATGATAGTCATAAACAGCAGTCTTGTAGTTCTGATTTTAATAGAAATAGCTGATGATGTCTTTATCTGTAGTCTCAGTGAAAACCCTGTCTTTTTCTGTTCATTGATTTAATATGTTAATCTTGATTGAGTTAAATTTTTTTTCATATTCAGTTATAGTTTAATTTAGTCCATATTCTCTTTCACTCTAGCTTATATTCTAAGAAATATCTTATCCTCTAAAATGACTTCTGAAGATAGCTAAACTAATCCATCTTGAGTTAACTGTTTTAGTATTAGTGTCAGTAAATAATTTTGTTTTCAGAGTCTTAACAGAGAAAAAGAGTGCAGAGGGTAATTCTGGTACCCAGTAATCTGGAGGCTATGTAAGTGGTAGGGATTATGATGTTGGATTGTGATATTTTAGAGTAGCTTCTTTTTCCAGTTCTTAAAAGCCTGATCAAGCCTTACAGCCAACACCCATCCAGTTCATCAAGAGGAAATCCTGAGATATCTTAAATCTACCCATTGATCCAATGAAGTTTGGTACCCCCAAATTGTCTTCCTTTATCTTTTCACTTGTCACTACCAATTTTTGGCTTTTAGTTCTTCTAGCTCAGGATTATCTATTACATAATTTTCCCTCTTAACTGCACTTACTCAATAAAATATTTAACTGTCCCTCCAAATCAGTGGTTATGGGTACTGTGTTAGTCCACTTGGGCTGCTAAACAAAATACCACAGGCCAGGAAGCTTGTAAACAAAAAGAATTTATGGCTCATGGTTCTGGGGGCTGGAAGTCCAAGATCATGACATAGGCGTGGTTGAGTGAGGACTGTCTCTCTGGTTCTTTGCTGGCATCTTTTCACTTCCTCACATGATAGAAGGGACAAAGGCTCTCTGAAGTCTCTTTTATAACAGCCCTAATTACATTTATGAGGGCTCTGTCTTTATGATTTAAGTACTTCCCAAAGGTTTCACCTACTGATACCATGACATAAGTCATTAGAATTTCAACACATGAATTTTGGTGGGACACAAACATTTAGACCTAATCAGATGCAGTTGAGCACTTTATCCATATAATAGTATTCCCCCTCTTTTCCTTCTTCTGAGCTCTAGACCATTTTCAAAAACATAGATACACGACTGAATCTCACTGTTTTGTACTGACCGAGGTCTCGATATTTGTAATTTTTAATTATTTATGTATATTAAAACTTTGGGAGCAACATAAACTCATAAATTAAGTGAAAAGTTTTTAATACAAAATGTAGTCATTTTAACTGCATCCTAGGTCTCCCATTCCGATACCCAACATGTCCTTACATTCTTATATTGTGCTCCCATATCCTAAAAGTCTCCTTCTTGTATCTGCCTTATACTTAGGTACTATCTTCCCAGCCTCTGAGCTTATGTAACTTTCAGATAACTGTCCTTATTCCATCATACACAAGATAAATTATCCTCCAACCATTCATCATTCCCACATGTATCAGAATTACAGGACTGGTTAGCTTCCATATACTTACTACCTTTGTAGAGGATAGTAGAATGAAGCTAAGCAGTCCAGTGATTCTAATCAGTGTTCTTTATCTGAAAGTGGATAGTAGAAATGTCAGGCAGATGTCACTGGTCCCCAAAATTAATGTAATTCAGTAATAGAGGCAAGTATATCATCAGTGCTAAACTGTACCAGACATTTTTTTTGAAGATTTGTTGATGGGGCTAATCTCCATATTTAACTACTATAAACAAAGTGGAGATAATGATGGCAGCAACCATACTGAAGATAATTAGTAAAAACATGATCTACCTAACTGAAAAAAAAAAAAAAAAACTGAGTGGACTAAGTAACCAACACATGTAAATGTTATAGATGCTCTCTTGCTTTGCGCCCACCTCAAACCAATCCTTATATTTTGATTTCCCTCTGACATTCTCAACTTTGTCTCAGAAAATCTGCTAGCTTTTCTTTATACTCTTAAACTTTGTACATATTTTCTCTCTACTTAGATTCCTCTACATTGTATCTACATATTTGGGATCCCAAGTGATTTTCCATATTTTATCTTGATTGTTCCTTAAAGCTGACAGTAGATATATGCTTTCAATAGAGAATTTGAGCAAACTGGGCCAATATTTGGATGACTGAACAAATGGTATATATTTTTAAGGTTCAGAGATTGTAATTGACAATAAACAGACTTGGCCTCGAGGATCCTAGCAGCAGCATGACAGGCTGAGGGAGGTGATTTGGAAGTACGCAGCATAGAAGCTGAGAGAACCAAACTCACTTTGGGGCTGATCTTGTATGTAGTTGCCCAGTAGTAAGACCTCAAAGTCCAAGATGACTTGGCAAACTCAAGTTCTCTTCTGAGTTAATGTGAACATGTGGAGGATCTACTCTTCAGGATGGGGTATGGGATTAATATTTCCTCAGCATCAATGACACTTAGGTGATAGTATCTTAATTCTAAGAGAAGTGGGAAAAAGGGGAATTTGGGATTGAAATAGAACCCCAGCCAGTGCCTTTAGATAGAAGACAGAGTTCAGTCCACTAAAAAGGGAACATTGGCAGGGGTTTGACTGCCGGTTGCAGCTACACAACTGCCCAGGCCCTGCCAATGACAGTGACATCTGCCTGACATAGCTCCAGGCCCAGCAGGTCCTGTAGTATGAATCAGAATTGGGGCATGAGTCCCACCACACCATAAGGCCTACTAGTGGCAAAAGGTAGCAAGTTAATCAGACTGTGGGTTTGCTTCCAGGACTCGCACCAGATCTGCAACATAGAGCAGCAGGTAACTTTGAGTTTCTATGGAAAGCTCAAATAGTGAGTGGAAGATAGGCAGGAACAGACAGGGGTTGAATAAACCCTATGTGGAGAGTTATAGTCTCCGGGGCTGGTCCATTTTTAAACTCATTTCTAGGATTAGGCAATGATGGTAGTAGAATTAATGTTCACTGTTGATTTGAAAATATTTACCTTGTGATTAATTTTTTAATCACTTCTTATTTTCTTAATTTATCTCTCTACATATGTGTTTCCTCAGTCATAATATGGGCACTGTAATTACTTTTACCTTATAAATTTTTTTTAATATTGGAATGACAAAATGTTAAAAGTACTTAATATTTAGTATAGTACTTGATACATAAGCCTCAATATGTGGTTATCACAAATATTAATATTAATATCCATTACACACAGAATATAAATACCAGGAATAGATTTAATAATTCTGCACTAAACTTTATGCCAAGGTAACTGTTTACCCAGTTTTTATTTGAAATTGTTTGATGCACAAATCTAAAGACTATTTTTACTAGCTTCATTTTCTTGAAAGAATCGTCTGGTTTACTGTCTATTAAATTATAATTCACTAGTTACTAAATATGGAATTTCATGGTTTTTAGTCCTAAACTATGGGAGTTAAAATGTCCAGTTTCCTAGAGAAAATTAATGTCTTTTTTTAAAGCAAAAAGTTTGAAATTTAATGATAAATTCAATTACCTAGTCTAATTCTAGAGTTTGGAAGATGGTAATATCTGTTTACTGGCAGCTTTCTTTCTTTTGTTCTTTTTTTAAACAATAAAAATTTATTTCTCACAGTTTTGAATACTGTGAAATCCAGCAAGGTAGGTTTCATTTTGAAGCCTCTTCTCTTGGCTTGTAAGGGGCCACCATTTTGCTGTGTACTCTTGTGCATGCTTCTTAGTTTGCCCTCTGAGAGAGCTAGTGAGCTCCCTGGTATCTCTACTTAAAAGGAGCCTAAAGTCATCATGAAGGTCCCACCCTTATGACTTCATCTAACCCCCAATTACCTCACTAAGGCCCCATCTTAAAATACCATTTACACTGGGGGCAGGGCTTCAACATATGAATTTGGGAGGACACAAACATTCAGTCCATAACAGGTATCTATTCTAAACCCACAAGTTGCCCCTTGAGCCAGGCCCAGAGAGCTCACAAACACCTCAGTCACCAGAGGAACTAAGTAAAGGAGTATGAATGGCAGCTCAAGCCAACCAATCCCCTCTTTACTTTCATCATCATCTTCTTAAGTACTTGTACCTGGCACAGAAAAGGTAATCAATATCCTTAAAAATATCGCCAAGTATTCTTTACTCTTTCAGGGCATTATTTACTCTGTGCTTCATGATAAAGCTCCAAATGCTGGAGGTATTATCTTAATTGTATATTGTATTAAAAATGTAACTATGTATTTAAATAATGGGAATGTATCACTACGAGAATTTTAATATCAGAATATTGTAACATGGCACTTAAGGAATCAGATATATGCCACATTCCCTACTGATTCATGTGAGTTTCTGATAAAAGTGCCTTCCAGCTGACAGGTCCCAGGCTCCTATAGTTAGTACTATCCTCTCCATCTGGCAGCTTTCTTTAGAATCAATTTCTTTATCTTCTGATTTAAAAAATAACATTCTAATTTTTACTAATTTGTTTGATGGAAATTGCTATTTTACAAGCCAATGCTTATTTTTCATAGTGAAATCCATTGACTTATATCTGTCCATCTATACAAGCTTCATGGTCCAGGAGTTGCAGATCCAATCAAGGAAATGAGGATTTGGTCCAGGAAAGGCAGGTAAAACTTTACACAATTTACAAGGCGCACACTCCGAAGAAATGTATCATGCCAAAAAAAATGTTTTCCTGTGAAAAGGGACAGTATCAGATTAATGATCCCAAAATTGTTTGTTTAATAAATATGTATATCTGATTTTGAAAATCCCAAATTAAATTTCAATTTAAAATATAACTGTCTCACATTTAATATAGTTGCTACAATGTCTCCTCTTTATCCATCAGGGCAGCTGCATGTAGTTGAGAACTTGTACAGTTCACAACTCAAGTGGTAGAGTGCGTGCTCACCTTAGAATCTGTGATACTAGTACCTAGCCCCTGAGTTGTTTAGTGCACAATGTGTATAACTGTACTCTGGCTCTAGACATGTTAGACACATTTACAATTAGTGACAATATTAAATTTGTTTGTTTAGTCCACAAAAAGAAAAATACAAGTATCTACATTTGAAATTAACAAATATTTATGAACTGCCTTTTATGGACCATTGAAGTTATTATAAAGCCTAAGAAAGAATTCCTACCCAAAAGTAGTATATAAGGAAAATCAGACTGATAAACAGCAAAATAGAATATGACGCACGTATTCAGTTAGAAAAATGCACAAGGTACAATGTGACAAAAGAAAGGGGGCATTTAATACGACTTAGAACTGCAGAAAACAATTACTAAAAAATGTATCACAGGGACTGAGCAATGAGGATGAGCAGGAGTTTGTAAATAAAGAAAAATGACTAGGCATTTCTAGAGAAACATCATGGATAAAGTCATAGAAGCAAGAAATAAATATATATACCAGGAGATATAACCGGCTCAATACTGTTTATGTATAAAATATAAGATCAGGAGTAAGGAATGATGAGTCTAGATTTAAGGGAGTTATGGTGAGTTAGGAATAGAGTCAGTGGGTACAAATTAGAAACTATTACAATAGTCCAGGTAAGATTATGGTGAATGCCAAAACTAAGGTCGAGACGGCAAGAGTGGAGAGGAGGGGATAGATTAGATAAATATTCATAAATCATATATTTCTTAAATATTTATTGAGCATCAGTGACTGTGAGGCCTCTGAGTTTATAGACAAAGCCCTGCCCCCACGGCAGCTGCCATGGAGAGACACACAGGAGACAAACTTCATAATTCGGTATCTGATAAATATAAATGAGCAAGAAAAAGCAGTGTAGGCTGACTTCTAGATTTCTGATGGGAAACTGGATAGATGTAATCCATTCCTGAGATCAGTAAAGCTGAGAAAGGAGAGGGACAATGACAAGTTTGGTAATGGACACATTGAATTTGAGGCCCCTTAAATCATGACCTTTAAAAAATAATCTCAGTACTGAACTGTGCCAAAATTGCAAAAAAATACATAAATCCTAAATATACAATAATGAGACTTCTGCTAAACTAAAGCCTGCTAGGTACAGCTCTTATTTGTGAATAGATAGAATTCTCCAGGGCTGAATTGCACCTGCAGTATTTCGTTTAAGGTTACACTGATATTGGTGGTAATAAAAAGATACTTTACTTAAAAATGGCAAAATTATAATTTAAAATTAGAAAAAAAAACCTGACTCCTTGGCAAGCTTGCATGGTAGCATTCCAGTGTGACAAAGGAAAAAACTAACTCTTATGTGTAGGCTGCACCCAGACCAGATTAGGTGATTACATTTGGGCAATTTATGTGCATGAATTAACATTTTTCTGTTCCAAGAAATTTTCTCCAAAATATAATTTTTGTTATTTTAGTTCCAGCTATGTTCAAGGATATTGTTCAGATCTTTTGAATTTAGGGATTTACTTGATATATTTAAAAGGCCATTTGTCTTCCTCTGAGCCTAATTTTCCTGATAAGTAGAGTTTTAACCTAGTTTCTTCAAGAAAAGAGAAATTGTTTCAAAGGGGAAGAAAGCACACAGTAAATTGGTACGAATAATTCTGAAAGTGCTTCATAATTTGAAAAAAGCAAAGTACAGACCTAAGAATAAAATTTTATATTTTGATGGTAAAGAATCCAATTCCAAAAATAATTATGCTTCTATATTGCATAAATTAATATTAGTATACAAAAATATAGAATGTCAAGAGTATTACTCACATACATTTTTAACAGGAAAATCAACCACACTAAACATATTTATTATACTATAATTTTGGTTCTACCAAGTTGGGGTAACAAATATGTTTAAAAAAAAAAAGCTCTGAATTTAAAGGCACAGTCTCACATCTGAAGAGAGTTAACCTAATTATCTCAAAGGTAACTCCTAACTAAAAAATGCTATTATTCTAAATATATTTTGAGATTCAACTTATCCTTCTTAAATATTATCTTAATGTTTAAGAACATTTGATCAATCTAAAATGTAAAGAAATATTTTCAAAGATTATTTATACTTAAGGTGTTATATTTTTCAATCACGCAAGAATAATGTGTTCATAAATATATTCCAAATGTTAAATGTCAGATTGTATTTAAGTCGTCCTTTGCATATCTCATGTGCACATCGTATTTTAGCCATTCATTTATTCATATGTTGATTTAAATATTTCTTGGTATATGCTGTATATCCAGCACTTAAAAGGCACCAATACAAGGAAACCAGAACACACAATTTCTTACCTTTTCCCTTACATTCTGGTTGGAAAACAAATTATTAAGTGGTGTTTACCATGTGTCTCACCAATTTAAGCACTCCTTGTATTAACTCATATAAGCCCTGTAATAACTCTAAGAGGTTAATACTATTGTCATCCCATTCTACAGATCAAGAAAATGAAGCACAGAGGTGTTAAGTAACTTATCTAAACTCCCACAGCCAGTAAGTAGTGATCCCAGGAATAAGAAAAAGAGAGAGAGAAATTTTATAATGCAAAATGTTAGTGTGTTTTTGTACATAATTTCAAAGAAATGAAATGAAGAGAGTGAAGTATGATAGTCAGATGAAGTGACTTGTCTGAGATTTGTCTCCAACAGCATCCCCAAAAGAAAAAGGGAATGTGGGTTGAATGGTAAGGAAGAAGAGAGGCTGAGAATAGAAAAAAATCTGCTTGGTACACCTAAGGAGCCTGGCTTTTGTAAAGGTTGTGAAAGAGGAATCCATTGTCCTATTCTCTCATCTGTCTATGTTGTAGAGATGTCTAACATTCACCTATCAGAAGACTCATTGAAGAACATACTAGACATTCTTTGCTGTTTTGACTTTTATAAAGTGCTTCATTTTAACTACTCGTAAAGCAGTTTTACTTCATATGTCAATGGCTGTTCGCATGATGGTCATTATTTGACTTTCCAGCTATTATTCCATGAACATTTCTATTGTAAACTTCTAAATGTCATGGAAAAAAGCTAGTAGCTTGAGATTCAACTTGTTATTCCATTTTCTGTATTTACCGGCAAATCGCAACCACACTGCCACCTAGTGGTTCTTAGCAGCAGCCTCCACGGTTAACAGAAATTGTATTTCAAATACCTCCAGCCCACGATTCTTTAAAATTTATTTCTATAGAAATGTGTTTTTACATAAGTTGCTTGGAATACACAACTCATTTTAATATAGAAATGATATCATGAGTTGTTGTTAGGTTTCCAGCTCGTTCACAAAGTCATTCATCCCGTAATGTATTCTGAATGAACACTTTCCAGTTATGTTGATCCATCCGCAATCACAGTTCACGGTCTTTTTGCAACACCTCCCGTGTTCCTTCCACTTTTACTGTTATAATAGTCCATGAGAAAATGCCTGACTCCCAATCTCCCACTCCAGCCACGTAGTCTCAACTTTGTATTCTTGCCTTGGACGTAAAAAGGACCTCACTGGAATTCAGCCTCTTTCTCTGAGCCTGTTGCTGGTTCCTGATGCTGTGACTCAACCAGGCGGTCTCAGCCTCTGTCCCCTGTCCCTAGCTCAAGACCAGCCAGCTATGAATCTCTTCCTCTACTGCCTTTGCCTGGCCCACTCCTACTCCTCTCTCTACCCTTGTCTTGCTGATGGCTCAGTTAACCTCTCGCTGATGATGTCCTATCAGTGATCCTCACCCTGCACCATGGATCCTCTTCTCCAAATATTCTGAGTGCATGATGAATGAATACCTTGGTTGCCTCATCATAGGGAAAAAGGAACATAGAAGCATAAGGAATTTCTCATTCTTCTGGTTTCTTGTAAAAGACTCTCCCCTTGGAGTGAGATCTATATATGTCTCTTAGATCATCAGCTAAGAACCTGCCTTTCAGTCTGGACTTTTGTTTATACTGTATGTAAAGTGTCAAATATGCTATTAAAGGGTATTTTAATTATTTGGTTACCTATATACTACTATAATAGAGAATTTCCTATGTGTCATTGCACCAGAAGTACCTAGAATAGTATCTGACACATAGTAGGTCTTCAAGAAATAGTTTTATGAATGTTCATTGAGCTCCTTCTGGTTCTTCTTGGGAAGATGCTCATAGACTGGCTACCAATTCATCTAAATCTGGACAGTTTTCTCATCAGCAATTCAAAATTCCGGGAATGGGTTGGATTCTGACAGTGTCTTTCTTCTCCCATTGTCATTTAGTTGCTTATGGTTGCTAGGGATGATCCATAGAAACTATAGGACTGTAAGGCAGATAGCTGGTGATTGCTGTGAAGTAAAACCAAATTGTGACTCTTAGGATTTCTCATTAGTCCTTCGGCCTTGAATTCTTAACATAACGTAGACCAGGAGTCAGAAGGCCTGGATATTCTGTCTGCTCTGTCACCTGCTGGCTATGCAAACCAGGGCGATTAACTAATTTTTTGAAGCCATTTTCTCATTTATTGCATGGGGATGATAATACAGATTTACAATTTCTACTCTCAAATTCCAAAATCTTAAAATCTATGAAAAGCAAATGCTTTTTCATAATTTGTTTGGCATCAAAATCTGATCTACGTGGAATAAACTAATGTGAGGTTCTTCAAAACTTTTATTTATCCCATTAAATTAAGAGGTGCTTTCTCAGAAACTCTTGGGTGCATTGTTTAATGTAAGGTAAGGACATCAACTTACCTTTCCAAACTTTAAAACTCTGAATTCCAAAATATAGCTTCAATGTATATACCTTAATATAGTATACATTTGGGCCTAAACATTTCCTAAAAGGGACTTTGAATCTTTTCATTTCTGATAGTGTTGTTATGAGGTGTAATAGCATCATGAATGAAAGCTATTATCACAGTGCCTGAATGTATTAAGCTCTCAGTAAATCTAAGTTGTTATTATTTTAAAAATTTAACTCCTTTTACTCTAAAATACAGGACATTTTCTCAGTCCCTCTGAATGGGAACAGTTTTCCCAGCCATGTGTTCAAGTTTTCTGTTCCCTTTCTCTTCTCTTTCTTTCTTTTTCTCACTTGTACTTCTACTTCCTTCCTCTTTAACATCTCATTCATTTCATCTCTGAGAATAGATGAAAGGTATGGATCTTCTTCCCAAGAAATCGCTCCTCAGCACATGTACACACATTTCCACATACTTTTTCAGGAAAGCCACAAAGTCTCAAAGAGTTCATTGGGGGATCCTCCTTTGGGGAACTCATCCTTACAGAATTAAGTAACATCGTTTGTGTAAGAAAAATCCCATTCACATGGGCAATTACTATTTTAAAATAATTTAAAATTATTATTATTATTATTATTATTATTATTTTAGGTGAGGCAGCCCTTGGTTGACCTCACAGATTGCAAGGACTTAGTCAGTTTACAATACCTTATTTTTAATTTTTTACACCTACAGCATCTGTTCTTCTTAGATGGTCTCCCATCCAAGGACTAACCAGGCCTGACCTTGCTTAGTTTCCGAGATCAGACGGGATTGTGCTTGCTCAGGTGGGCAAAGTTATTTTAAAATTAATTGAAAACTATTTCATACTAAAAAAAAGATACTATGCCCAGTTTTAAATAGACACAAATTTTAAACTGAAGAAAATTGAAATATCATCAAAATAAATAAAAGAAATATGCAGATAAGTTACTTTCCTGAATGGCTTAGGCAGGAATGAACCCAACAACCTCTTAGGGACATTACTGGGTCTATTTTTCTATGATTCTGTTCTTGTCAACAACTTACATTCATATAATACAGATAAATTACAAAGTGATTTTATATCTATTATCTCGATAAACCCTCACAAACCTCTTGAGAGATAAGACTGATATTATCTTCATTTTACAGTTGAAAAAATATAATTTCAGAGAAGCCAGATGATTTATATCTGAGGTCACATTACTGAATATCCAAATGTCTAATCCAGTGATTATAGCACCATATTCTACTGACTCTTCTGACAATTATTCCCATGTATACCTTTTCCATTCTAAGTTTTCAATGACACTTTAAACCAATCCACATTTGACTTTTTTTGATACACACACACACACACACACACACACACACACACACAATTGTGTTGGTTTTATGTATTTATATATTCATATTTATAGAGGATATGTAAATATTCTATATATTCTTCATATATATATATATATTTATGACATACTATAGGTTGGCTATGACCTCTTTTCTCCCCTCCCACATTTTCTGTTGACTTTCCATCTTAGCACATTCAGGTTACACAACATGCCATGTTAAGTCAACAGGTATAGTGAAAATCAAGAATAAGAACACCATATTATTTCTCAACGCTTGTTAGCTTGAAACCACACGGTGCTACATAATTTTAAGCAGGGACCTTGTGGTCTGTTCATATACTGGGGTTCAAATAAGTCATAATGTGATGAAATATTAATTTATAATTAATGGACATGTGCTAACCATAATTGTTTAAAAGTGCTGGTATTCAAAAGCACTGATCATTCCTAGAAGTAGCTGGAGAGTATTTTGTCAAAAGAAGTCAAATGCCAGGCCAAAGCTTTATTCACATGACCCTTAGTCCATTTCAGCTATGATGCTTTTACAATTCTCCGACTGAGAGATTTACTCCTTAGGGATCCAGTGATTGCCTCAGAGTCCAGTATTTACCTGTAAGGAATTTTCTCCTGTCATTTTGTTAAATACAGAATTTAAATTCAATATCCTCTTTGGTTACTTCTTACGGCTAAATCCAACCTGATTCCCCAACATCACAAGTTGGGCTCCCTCTCAATAATAAGAGGAGTTACACACGGGCAAGTATGACTAATACCTAAATAACCCTTTCAGATTATGTTCAGATTTCAGATTGTTAATATTTGGATTAAGTAGAAAGCGATTCCAATGGCTAGGATATTAATAACTATGATAAACAAAAAATAAATTACTAAATTCTTCAGGGGGTTTGAAAATCACTCTAAAGCTCCTTGGATTAGTGCCAGCATCATTTTCAAAGTAGAGAGTGAGTCTACTGTAAAAATATATGGCTTTGGTTTTGCGGGTAAAATTAAGACCTTGAATCTTTATACTTTTAAGTGTGGAATTATAACACAACATATGTGTATATTTGAAATTTAAAGAAGGTATTAATAATTTTTTTTTGCTCAAAGATATCTGCTTTTTGGGCTCTTTCCTTTTAAGGTCTCTTAAGAGCTATATTTTCCACTTCAAATGTTGGTTTTATTGAACAGACAATAACAAAATATAATAATCATGGCTTTAAGGAAAAAAATTAAAATATGAAAAGAATGTATTTTGTACCTTTAAATTTGTTTCCTTCATCTTTAACCAGAGTCATTAATAATATCTCTTCAACTCACATATTTTTATCCCCTTTTCACTCTGCCTCTTACCAACTCTAATTTCAAAAAAGCATCTGGGAATTCTGGTTATACACAGGTTAAACACGCATGTTTATTGTTGCTCCTTTATAACACACCAAAATGAAAATAAATGCATATAAGGGCATAAATCTACAAAAGGAAAAGGAATGGGAGAACAGATAACTGCATATGAAAGATGTCAACAAAACTTTGGACTAGGGAAAGAAGATGGATAAATAGTAACTGACTTAGCAGATCAGAGAAAATGAAACTGTGAGCTTGTGGGAGAGAAGCTGCTTAGATCTGCTGAATCTCAGAGAGACTCGCAACGGAGATAGGTATTTTGAAAGCAGAATGTCAGAGCAAAGCTACAAACTGGAGGGTAGTTTAAAATTTTATGTGAAGGTCACTTAGACCTCCAGGTTCCCTTCCCAGGAGGCTGGCCCTTTTCTACCTCTATGAAGAGATTTATCTTTGGAGAGATTTACAGCTGAAAATGGAGAGTGAGTTGGTATTGGCAAAAGTCTGTCACTGCCACAACATTCTCATCACTCACTAAACCCACTATTTAAATTCCCTTGCATGAGTTATATTAGGCAAGAGAATTGCTCTTGACTATATCCTAGCTAAGCAAAGGGGGCTTTGCTCTGTTGTTAATACCTCTTGTTGTACTTCAATAAAACACCTCTGGTAAAATAGAGGTAGAATTTGATAAAAATCTGGGCACAAGCCAAATAATTAAATACAGTCCCCAGTAATACAACATGGTTCTTTAATAACTTCTGCTGACTGCCCTCAGGTATTGCTTTCTGGTTCAGATCTCTTCTTCAAATTGGACTTAGTATTTTGCTTATCATAAAAAAAAAATTGCTGTTGTTAATTTTTGTTTTGCATAGTTCGATGTTATGACACCATTCTGATAATGGTTACTCAGTGTTTTGAGATGATCACTAAAGCCTATGAGACTTCATATAAGAAACCATAAGGAACTACAAATGTTGCCCTTAAACAAATATGACAGAAAAGTCTTCCTCTGTTCTGGCACTCTTATTGCTCACCTGTGGCCTAAGGCGCCTAAGAAAGAAAGCAAACCACGTTCCCTCCTACATGGGACATAACATATGAGGAATGAGACTCCCAGCCACGAGGGACCGACAATGGCATGACATACCCAAAATGAGTCACCCAACAATGAGGGACAAGCAATACTTTTAATAACTGACCAGTGCTGCTTTCTGATAATTTATCAGGGATGATTTTAAGGAAAGATCTGATCAAAAGGGAGAAATGTCAAAATAATTAAATGGAGACACTTTAAGAGGAAGCCAGAGCTGCCATGCCAGAGGAATTGCCTTGCATGTCTTATGCCTCAAATTTTTGTAATGCTAAGACAGGGCAAAGTAACCTTTGGACTGGACCTAGGGCAACCTTGTGTCCCAAATATCTCTTTGCAAAGATAGCTCGCACTGAGGCCCAGAGTAAACAGAATAAAATTGTTTCACTGATGTCTCTTGAAGGACTGAATTGGTCCAAGATATGTGGACCAATGTGGTTCAAATGACAAGACTCCAGCTCTAGATCAGTGGAGTGCAAAACTTATCCAGAAAGAGCACTTTGTAGCAGTATCTTGAACAAATAGGACTCAAAATCAATGAACTATCATTTTTGTTTTCCACTATTATTTTCAAATAATAGTTCTTCAATAAAATTTATCTCCTGTTTTTTAATAGAACCTTTGACAGTTTCGTGAATTCTCACTCTTTAACAGAACATTCTACTATCACTTAAGGTCACAAAATAGTCTCGATTTACCTATTAACGATATCCAAACCAATATATGAATCAACATTTCCATATTTATTTGTAGTAAGGCCTCTCTTCCCTCTTTCAGATGCAACTCACATAGCTAAGAACCTGTTCATTATGAGGAGGTATTTGTTACCTGTGGCCTCTCTCTTTCGTGCTCTGCTTATGCCATCATTGCTAACTATGATTTAGCACCTCAGGTCTAAGAAGTAGGGGGAGGGTTGGGGGAGAAAGGACACTCTCAAGCTTGATGGGGGTTTCAAGCAGGCTCCTTCCTCATTGGGCGCTTTCTTAGGTTCATCAGACGCCCCTTTCCTGATGGTGTATCGATTCCGTTTCTCACATTACCACTTTACCCTTGATTCCCGGTTCTCTGGTTTTCCAACCAGAGATGCTCTCCTTCGAAAGTTCCTCCAGGACAGGACTTGAAACTGCTCCAAACCAGCTGTGTTGGCTCTTCTTCCTCTTCTTTCTTCAACATGGCCATAGAAAACCCTTACATATCATTTGTCCTAATAAACTCAGGCATGCCAGACTACCTCAGTGCAGCCACTTCCATTCTGCTGCACATGCCTCTTAAACTTTCTCAGGTTGACTCAGGTACCAGCTCGCTGAGCAGTCCCCTCCCTCACTAAGTGTGGGGCGGGAGGTCAGCTCCAAACTAACTTTAGGAAGAGATGGGGGCACTCACAGTATAACAACTCTCTCTCTAAAAACCTTTCAACCTTTTTGCTTCTAACCCTTTTACATTTGAAGTTGGTAAAGTTAAAATAGTTCTCATTTTCTTGGCAAGTTCTGCACAATGAGGATTTGCCTCAGTCATTTTGATATCTGACATCTATCATATTGATTCTTCAGTTGAAAATGATATGGGACAAATCTTACTCTTAATGCCTTATATGGAGAAAACTGCTACTCTCAAACAAGGAAGTGTATAGTAAGTCAGTGCCCAAAAATAAAGAAAAAAGCCCCCTCTTCCAACTCATGGTCATAACTATCCCCCCCTTTTGTTTTGTCTAAAGGCAGAATAGTTTGTTCTTATAAAAACTCAGTCATGGTTAGAGGAGGAAAGGGACCTAGGAATGGATGCCCCATAAACTGAGTCAGCGCAGCCAATCTGTGACCAAACCCAAATCTTAGTATAAGAAATTTGTATTCATCAAAGCATTTCTTTTTAAGTATGTCTGATCCCTCTGAATGGGATGTTTCCAGACAAGGACCTAAGAGAAAATCAGGAAAGACACTGAAAGAAAGCAGTAGTCTCATAAATGTCTCCACAAATTTTATTTTCAACACTTCAGGTGTTCCTCTTGCTTCAAGTCACAGCCCATTTAAAAAAGTGTAGGATGACCAGACTCTGGAAGATGTCCCTCATCGCTTTTTGAAGAAGGCTTTTACTACTGCTCTGTGGGCATGCAATACCATGTGAGTGGCTGCAGCGAAAGACAGGGCAGTAGGCTGGAAGGCTTGCCCTTGCCTTTGGCCTTGGCTAGGCACACAGCCTCTCCAGGCTCCAATTCTCTCATCTCTCATAAACTGCATCTTTAATAAAATTTAAATGATTTCTAAATAACCTTCCAACCCTGATACATTGTGATTCTGGCCATATAAATAAAATACTATTATGGTAGCTGGATGAATAAAATCCATGTTCACAGTAGAAAAGGCTCAATTATAATAAATGATTCAATTCAAATAATAAAATAACAATTCAGATGCAAATTTAAAATGGATTCAAATTGAATTAAATAAAATTTAATTCCAATAGCACTTCTGAAAGTAGGGAAAATGGAAGAATGGGTCGGAGGTTGATTCTGTTTACTTACTTTTATCAGCTGTCCTTTTTAAACATACCTTCTCCTCTCTGTAGCTACATGATTTAGTAGATGGTACACAGAGTGTGTGGTTCATGGTCAGGGCTCCTTGCTTCAGTCTTTATTCACTCTTCACAGCATGGCTTGGCCTGGGGTAATATACCTAAGGTACAACTTACTAGTACCTCGTGTAGAGCTTACCACTGACAGAGTGTCCCTTCTCAATCCTCAAGGAAAGAATATTAGCTATGTTTTAGTTCATTTTTTAAAGTATTTAAACTTTAAACAAAATATTATTGTGATTATTGAATATCTCATGCTCAGATGTATCTATTCAATGCAGTAGAAAAAAATTAGTGGCAGTGTTAATAGACATACATTTGCAATCAGTCTTCAGCTCATTATTTTTACAATATAATTCAGATTCTTAAGTCTTTGAGATATGCAATCTACAATTGTAAGGCTTGGGAATTTACAGGTGTTAAATTATCTGCACAGAGCACATTTACTGTGATTTCAAATTCAATAAAAGTACATTATTTATTACCAGGAAAAATTTTAGTGCTAAAATGGAATAGAAAACCTATAACATTCATGGAAATTGTGTTCCCTAGCTCTTAACTAGAACTATATATATGCACAAAGTATTAAATTTTATTATAATATGGTATGTTGTGCCTTGCTTTTTAAACAAAAATAATTTAACTATTTTTATTAGCCAACATGTATTTTCAGAAGACAGAGATAATTAACCTTGGAAAGCAAATCACTCATTTGGTCCATGATGAAATAAAATACATGAAGTATTTCTATTAATACGAATTCCACCAATGAAGGGTTCTAAAACTCATTATATACGAAATGAAATTTTCTCAAAAGGCAATATAGTTTTTATTAAGATTACATTCACATCACAGCTTTGTAATATATATATATATATATATATAATGATATGGAGGCAATTACGGTGATGTTTTACATTCTTTGAAACAATTGAAACACATTAAAACTGATTTTGTGACTCAAATGGATAGGGATGCCAGAAAACTCTAGGAGAATGTTATTTCCTAATATAAGAATAGAGAAACCATGGGTACACTATTCTCATTTTGCTATGTGTCTGCAGCTCATTTAGGGTTTCCATTTAGGACAGCAGGTTATGTTCAGGAAAAGGTATTATCTTAATTGAATAACAGAATTATCTGCAATTTCGTAAATGAAAGGTTTTTTTTTTTCCTTCATATGATATTATTAGGTGAATGCTTTTTGAGCCAGAAGGAGAAAACTGGGAAGGCAAAAGTATACCATTAAAAAGGAATAAAGTATGGAGCTTTTACTTCTGAATGGTAACCAAGGAAGACAACCAAGGACATCAATTAACAAATGTAATGGCAGTGAAAACAGTCTAGATTCTAACTCCCCTCTTAGCACAATAATTGATGTTCTCAAATCCCTCAAGTCTCCTTTCTTCATCTGGCAAGGTGCCAGGAAGCTCATATTTCTTGATGACTTTTAAGCGTCTTCCTGCTCTTTTTCAGTTCCTCTTCTTGATGACTGTGTGAGCTCTGGCTTAACTACTTCAGAGAATTTCACCTGTGCCTCTTGCTGTGCTCAGGTTAGCCTGCAGCTTCTGATGTCAATGATTTTTAAAGCACTAATATTAACTTTTTTGGCTCCAATATTAATAGCAACAACAATAGCTACCATTTTCTGAGCATTTGTGTGTGTGTGTGTGTGTGTGTGTGTGTGTGTGTGTGTGTGTGTGTGTGCCAGGCATAGTGCTAATATCAGCACCATCTTATCTGACTACCATAAAAACCTTACAAAGTGAGGAATATTATCCCCATTTTATAGGTAAGGAAAGTGAAACTTTCTGAAAGTTATACAAGCTAGAGCTGAGTTACAAATGCAGAATTTAGAACGTAACACCCAGCTTTTATTCCTTACATTCTAGTTTCCCACATTCTAAAAAATAATATTTTCTTACAGTTCACAACATGCTAGCCATGATATCAAATACTCTACACACATCTTCCCATTTGTGACCACAGTGCTTGAAATACTCTCATCTTAAGTCAGTGACTATGGAAAAGGCTCTCTTCTTACAGAAATAAAAATTATATAAAAAGACTATTGCAATAGTAGCCAAGTCTGAACACCACAGATAAGGATATGAATTTTGATTTTGCCACTCACTAATTTTGTAAATTTATTTTACCTCTCTAAGCCTACATTCTTTATTATTAAAATAAGGGTAACGGTTGTATCTGTTTCATTATTTATTAAGAGAATTAAGAATTATAACATACAAAGAATAGTGTGTCCTCAAATTATTCTCTCAATGCGTTGGTTATTCTAATATTATGTTGGCTATTCTAATATTAATATTGGTACTTTTCACCTGAAAGTTTGCCTTATAAATCTCTCTCTCAAGTATATTGGGACATCTTTAGTTGAAGCAAGGTCAAATGCCCATTGTGAATGAATATTTAGGAAAAATTTTTAGCACTTTCATTTGCTTCTATACCAGTGTAACTTCACTTCTAAGAAAAAGAATTTTTGCCTGAATTTGAGACAGACTTTATCATTCGCTTGTTCTAAAGTCTTATTCTAGTTATCTAGGGCCTACTCACCAGCTCCCAAATTCACTCCAGCTTTATCTTTTACAAGGTCTGATGTGACACCGTCAAAACTAGGGCCTTAGAATCTTTCCAGGTTGGATTACAGGTAGGTGAAGTTTCTCTCCCAAGATCACCTTTCTTACCAAACATATGTATATAAAGTAGCATGAAACTTTGAACTTGCCAAATTATAAAAGTCAAGATGGAATGAGAAAATTTTCACCTTCTTCAGGTTTCATAAACATCTAAAAATCTAAAATCTTCTGGTTATTTATCTTAACTTTCTAAGAGAGACTTTCCCAGGAATTTGTTTGTTGTATACTCCAGTTTCTCATTTGATCAAAACTCACATAGAGCTAAACCAAGGAAACCCAAGCAAATAAAGTGAAAACCAGACTAACTCTTGTTTGATGGGAGAGGCCAAACATGGAACAGAATGAGAGAAGACTCCCAGGAATGTATCACTTATAATCTTGTTACATTCTTTATATTTTCTACAAACATAAATTTAAAATATTAGATGGGCAACCTTTGGCCACCTATGAGATGGAGGAACTCTTCTACTTCATGGTTAGCCACTTGGGTCAATGTCGAAAGGCATTAGGAAAGCACAGATCTCAACTAGCAATGTGGAAACTAACTTTTTACAAATCTTTAATTCTAAAACAACTCTCTCATATTTGATAGATGCTAAGCTCTTTTAACCAGCATCTATTTACTCATATAAAAAAATTAATTAAAATGATAAATTAAATAAAGTATTGTCTTACTATATTTTGTAATCAAAGCTATTTAAAACTTATTCTAACTTGTGGACATAATCATTAACACATCCAGTTAACATAAATTAATTCTGTTTAACATAAATTAATTCTGTAGAAAAATCTTATAAAAACTCACTAAGAATCACAGTTTTTCAATTTTCAAAAGTAAATTTTCTATTTCTCTCTCAGTTTGTAGAATAATCCAAGTAAATATTAAGCTCATTTCTCTTTTATTAAATTGTAAACCTGGGTTTTTTTAAATCAATATTCTAATTCTTCTCTTAAAGAGTATTTGAATTATATTTTTAATAAAGCCTTAAAAGAATACTTATTTTTCACTGTTAATGAATACTTTTTAGCAATTACCAAAATAGAAAAAGAAAGCCTAATTTCAAACTATCTTCTAAAACTCACAACAGGACCAGCTACATAATTTGTGAGGCCCAATGCAAATATCAAAATGTGGGACCCCTTTTCCAAAAATGATTAAATATTTCCAGACAGTGGCAACAGAGCAATATACCAGGAGTAGGCCCTTCTAAGTGTGGGGCCCTATGCAACTGCACAGGTATCACTTACATGAAGCCAGAAGAGCACAGCTGTATTCACCCTATATGTGGTCTCTCATATTTAGTGAATGCTTCCTTTTTTACTGTATGTATACTTTAGATATGTGTATAAAGTTCAAGCTTTGTGAATTCACAAATATACAGAATATTTGAAATACATGAAATTGTATTCAGAAGCATAGAAAACACGGGGGTCGGGGAATGGATTAAAATAATTCTAAAAAGTTAGGAGACAGAGAGAGATAGAAAATAAGTCAGAACAATAACTAGATCATCCATATCTTTTGTCACATTATAGAACTAGAACCTCAGTAGTGATCCATAGTTAGAACTTTAATCAGTAGTTTAAATTTTAAACAAAAAAGAAAACACAAGCCTTGTTAGTTTATCAGATGGTTCAGCCAAATATTCAATGAACAAACAGTTCTATGTTCATGAACTCTCTCAAGAAATAGAAAAAGAATGAACATTCTCTGGCTCGTTTTATGAGATTAGTATAAATCTTGATACCTGTGCTGGATAATGTTTTTCCTCTACTCCATACTTGCCTTTTATACTTTTTTCTATACTTCCTAGAAGCCTGCAAACTATATTGCATAGTCTCCTTGTCATCGGGCTTCCCTTTAGTTTCTGCTAATGTGAGGCACTGACAAGAAATTGGAAAATGAAAAGGATAAAGATGTGATCTGTTTCACATTTTTGGCAACTCCTACAGCAATGACTACTTCAGGTGGGCAGTGACAGCCACCTATAAGAGTGGGTTAATTGCCTAGTCAATTCCCTTCCAACGGCCTCAGGATCATAGCAATCATAGGTACTAGGTGACACCATTTTTACATTTGCTTTTTTAGCCTTCTTTTACCTTTATTGGGTAACTAATTTTTCATTATGTGCTCCTCCAATTCTTTCAATAACTTTGTAGCAAATTTAATTCTCTAAATTAAATTTCCTCTTCTAGCAATATCTAGAATGGTCCTGTATTTTTCAACTTGAATAGTGACTTATTCAGTGCTTAAATCATTCAAGCATAGTTTGAGAGAGAATTAAATATTTTTTGCATGAGTGCAAAAATCCTAAACAAAATATCATCAAATTGATCTAGCAGTGTATTAAAAAAGATAACATGTGATTACTACCTTATGTTTATTCCAAGATTTGAAGGTTGTTTGAATATTAGCAAATCAATCAACACATTTTACACCAATAATATTTGAAAGAAGAAAAAACATATGATCTTCTTTGTAGATTCAGGAAAAAACATTTAACAGAATTTACTATCCATTCATGATTAAAATTCTCATTTAACTAGGAATAGGAGAAATATCCATAACCCAATAAAGGGACTCCAATAAAGCCTTATAGCTTTCATTTCTCTTAAGGTCAAAATGTTATAAACATTCTCTTTAGAATCAGGAAAAAACACAATGATTCCCATTATCACAATTTCTATTCAACATTTTTTCTGGAGACCATAGCCAGGGAAACAGGCAAATAAGTAAATAAATAAAAGGTAGAAGGATAGAGTATTAAAAATTAATAATGAATACTGTAATTATTTAAATGATGTAGATGATATATTTGACTGTCTACAAAGAAAATCCAAAGGTTTTGGAAAAATTATTAGGATTAATAAGAGTTTAGCAGAGTTACTGAAAACAAAATCAGTGTATATAAATCAATGTAAATTTTATTTCTTTACACCAGCAAAAATTAGAAGATGCAGCTTAACTATTTATAATGGCAACAATAACAACAAAAAAAAACCCTTATAAAGATTTGTAAGCACTTTGAAGAAAAATTATAGAATTTTATGGAGAGATATTTTAAAATACCTAAATACATAGAGCAATATACCATATTCTTGGAAGGAAAGAGTTAATATAATAAAAATATATAACAATTTTAATCTCATTAAGTTAAAGTTTAGATAGAATTCTAATTAAAACTTAATTAAAATTTAAAGCATGACTCTTATTGAATTTGGCAAGGTGACTATGCACTGAAGATCAAAGCATCCTGAGAAGAGCCAGAAGTCTTCGAAAGCAAAAGAATAAATTGGGGAGATTTGCTTTAACTGCAGTAAAAAGTTATAAAGCTCTACTAATTTAGATGTGGGATATTAGAACAAAGATAGGACACTTGGACAAAAAACTAAAAAGAAATCTCCTAAACTAAGCCACACATTATGTAAACTTGATTTATGAACAACTGGCATTTTGAATTAATGGGGAAATAAGAGAGTATTCAATAATGTTGACAGAACAATTGTTTGGTCATATGGAAAAAAAAAAAAAAAAAGGAAGTTGATAGGTACCTCACATGATACACATGAATCAATTCCAGGAGGTTTAAAAATTTAACTTTGAAAGGAAAAAAACATTAACACATTCCAGAGAAAACATGGAGAAATATGTTTAGACACTCAAGTTGAAATTTATTAAAGAAAATTAGAGGTGACAAACTTTAAAGGAAAAGATTGATATATTCAACTGCTTTAAAATTAAAGCCTTATGTTAATCAACACATTTTTAAAAGATGAAAAACCAGACAAAAAATGGGAGAATATACTTGAAACACATACAAATAATAATTAAAATCTAGGATGTATTCAGGAGTGAAATGACATGATTTTATATATGGTTTTAAGAGACCATCAGGCCATTCTTTATTTAATAAATTGAATAAGTATAAAAATTGAAAATTGGAGAAAAGTTAAGAGACAAGCGAGATAAATAATGTTGGAATTTTAGACTGGTGTAGTAGCTGTGCAGAAAAGAGAAGTAGAAAATTCAAGTTATATGTTTGTAAATGACTAGCAGAATTTGCCGATGAATTGTATGTGTGTTTTGATTAAACAGGGAAGAATTCTTATTTGATTTCAAAGTTTATGGCTTCATCAACTTAGGTAAATGGAATTCTAAAATAAATACACTTATTTCTATTTATGGAGATGCCTAGAGGAGGAAAAGTTTAGCGTTGAGGAGGAACCAAGAGTTCCCTTTTGGCCCTGTTAAGTTTAAGTGCCTATTAGATGTCTAAACGAAGATTTGGCTCCATTAAAATAGCCATTGGCTGCTAAAATAAACACTGACTTAGAACTCAACAGAGAAATCAAGCTTGAAAAATTGATTTAGAGGTCATTGGCCATATGTGCTGTGAGGGTACTTCTTACCCCTGGACTGTGATCTGAAGCAGAGAAGGTTGTGACCTTTGACTTTGGGAAATAAAGACAAAGTGAAGAGGACCTCTACTTGGAGGAGACATGCTGTCCTGGATGATGGAGGCAGGAAAGGCATTAAAGACAACATGTGTCCAGGAGGGTCTCTCAAGGAGGGCATTCACAGATTATCTCCAGAAACAGTAATATGTGATAGTATTAAGTTTTATTACCCAAGCTGTAGTCTTCCAATATCTTCATTGACATGCTTGTGGGGGTGGGGGGGATAATGAAGCTTGCTGTTATGTCCATTACTAGGGCCAACCAAGGGAGAGAAGCAACTTCACCTTGGGGAATAAGTATATAGTACATTAACTAGTGACTAGTAGAAAAGTCCAGAACATTGGTCCATAGCCGCATGCTATGCAGTGATTGCTTAGTCCTTTCTGGAGAGTCTAAAGAGCTGCACAGATAAGACAATAAGTGGATATTGAGTAGAATTCTTTAAAAAAAAATACATACAAATTTACTGGTCAAAGATTTTTTTATTCTAAAGTGGCCTGAAGAAAATCTTATCCAAAACTCTCTGAAACAATTATCAGAGTTGTGAAGAATGTTTAAAGCTCTTTTAAGTCTAGTATTATATTACATGACATCCTTAGGCTAAACCCAATTGAAATGCAGAAAGAAAGAAGGAAGGAAGGAAGGAAGGAAGGAAGGAAGGAAGGAAGGAAGGAAGGAAGGAAGGAAGGAAGGAATTCTCTTAAGTGAGCAGTTTTCTTAAACAAATATGAAACTATGGCTTTAAAATCAATAGTTAGTTGTTTACCAGCTCCTCAGATCCATATCCCTCAATCACTACTGGGGCTACCAAAGAAATGTCTTAAAAGTGGAATCTGTGTTCTTCACAGAATATGCACAATCTCTTAAATTAAGTAACCTGAGAAGTTGCCTGCTCTCTTCTGGTCATTCTTGAAATTGAGCCAAGCTCAGGTCCCACTGCTACAACCTTATATGCACAAAGCCCCGCTCTCGGTTTCTCTCTTTGCCCACCTAACATAAAAATTATGGAAAACAACTTCAATCCTTACCTAGAAAAATTTAGAGATTTAAAAGACAAACTATGAAGTCTTTTTTTAGTATGAAGCACTAAAAACAAGCTTGTAACATAAAGTAGCATGAAGTGCCTTAAACTTGTAGATACAGTCAATTAAATCACCTTCTGACAAAATAGAATCAGTCTTGATTAAAATAATAACATATCAATATCATATATTAATCCTATATCTTTATGGAATGGTTTCTTTAAAAGTTTTTATGGAGACCATGGAAACACTACATTCTGGGGTTATTATTAGGACTATAATATAACTAAAGAAAACTATGCCTTATTTAAGGATAATGTCATCTGCCAGAAAATTATGGTCATGTGGCTTTACATGAAAGAAAGTAAACAATTGAATAATAAGATTTTTTTCGATCTTTGTCTAAGGGAAATAGACACTGTATCTGGAAGACATCTGTATTCTAATGACTACAGTGAAGTGACTAGAGTGATGAAATGTATTGTATGTCAAGAAAACTTGTGAGCTTTTGTTCAATAGCTTAGATCAAAGATGGCAAAAACATGGCATGCTCGACTCACACCAGAAATCTTGGCAGATGGACGATGCTGTCATTCGATCATAGCATTCCTCTATACTGGTCTCAAATGTTGTCTCAAAATAGTTTTCAACCCAGTACTTCCCAAAATAGAATCAACCCATAATATAAAATCAAATTGCTCCTCTAGTATAGATTCAATTGTCCAGTTTCCTTTACCCTGATTGTGTATTGTCTAAACAGAATTTTAAATACTAACTAAGGGTTTCAGAGACTTGAATACTGAAACCGAGGGTCCTCATAATTTCGACTTAATTTGCTGCCTTTTCCTCTGCACATTTCACAGACCTCAGCCTTTCCCTTTAATAATCACCAATCTCGGAGGCAACAGAAGACAATAGCCTGGTCCTGACTAATGGTCACAAGGTTTGAACCTCTAGTAGGCTAAACATAAAATCTTGATCTAAGTTATGTTTCAGCTTCTGAGCCCTAAGGCAGAAGGACCCTCACCATGAAACCAGACAGAAGCACTCTGGAGCTACCCCAGAGCTGTCCTCAAGAAATTTACTGTTGTTGCCTCACCTTCAATCAATCAGGTCCTAAGATGACCCCCAAACCCCTAATCCACAGTGTCTTGTGATTTTGCCCTATAAAACTGTTACTGTGGCATTCTGTTCCCCTCTTAACACGTTGTCCAGGCTCTTGATGTCTTAAACAAAGAATTGAGCAAGACACTGAAGTACAGCAGCAAAAGAAGAGCTTTGTTGGAAGGGAGAGTAAAGCAACAGTTTACTTCCAGGCAGAAAGCGGCCCAAGCAAGAGAAGGGTGGCTTGAGGGCCTAGTAAAAAAGCCTTTGGGGTTTTTAGCCCTACTTACTGTGAGTGGTTACTTTTCTTAGAGGAGTGGGCTTTCTTAATGGATAACGAAGATGGATGGGACTCAGTGACTCATTTACTTTCTGCACATGTTTGTTCCCACAATTCAGTCTGTTATAATGATATTAATGACTTTCCAGGCATATGCATTATATTAGAATGATGGCATATAAGGCTCAGGTGAGTTTGAGGTTATTACAGGTTTCATTGCACAGGTGTGATTGATTGACTTAAACTGGTACCTAATTCTCTGCCTACCTGTTTCTTTGTGCATGTTACTTTTTAGCCCAAAAATGCCTTTTGGCTTACTTAATTGTGGGTGGACTGGGGTGGGCCTTTTCTATAACGGGATGGCCTCAGTATTTTTCAGGCAGACCCGAAACCTCCTATTGATCTTTCCTGCCTGCCTAATTTTTTTTCTAAGAGCTAAGAACCCCTTCTTATTAGTATGGATACTGAGGAACAAGAGGTCTCTTCTTCTGTATCTGCTTCCTGTATCAGGAGGGTCGTAGTCCCTGCCTATTGGGGTTTCATGGAGCTCTTTCCCTCTCTGTCTCAGTCAGAACAGGGTCTCTGGTTCTCCTGCCAGAGGATGTATCCCGCCAAATTGCTGCCCCATCCCTAGTCAAGGAAGAAAGGAAGATGCACACTTGTTATTTGAATCATATATCTATTAATTTTCTTACTATTGATTTTCTTATCAAGTGAAAAGAATAAGCTTAGTAAAGGAAGATGGACTTGGTTAATAAATACATTACTTAAAGAAAGAAAGCCCTGAGTTAACGATTCTGTCCTTCCCATGACTACAATGGCCCTGCCTGGCCTAAGGCAATTTGTGCTTACAATGGACCAAGAAGAATGCTAAGCTTCAGTGATCCTCAATCAATAACCAGAGGACCCGAGTCAATAACCGAAAGGCCTGAGTTACAAGTTTCAGAATAATTATCTGAATTAGAGAGAGGGAGCTTTTTCCCAGAGAAAGGAAGTAAAAACCTCAGCAAAACTTAGTAGTGTAAAAAATACTTCGAAAAGCATGATTAAAAGTTCTGTGAGCACATTTTGTAAATAATGGCCTGTATCATAATCGCTCAGTTACCTGCCATAGGGAGCTTGGTCTTTTAAATCATGGGTCCCCAACCCCTGGGACCGAGGACTGATTCTAGTCTGTGACCTGTTAGGAACTAGGCCACACAGGAGGAGGGAAGACAAGCTAGTGAAGCTTCATCTGTATTTGCAGCCACTCCCCAATGCTAGCTAGCATCACCACCTCAGCTCCACCTCAGATCATCAGGCATTATATTCTCAATGGGAGCACCAGTCCCTTATGCTAAAAAGTTTGGGGACTTCTACTATAGAACACCAACTCACCTGAATTCCATATCAACACCAATCCTAGTGAACTTAATTCTGTTCTCGACTGTAAACTTCTGCTCATTTATCTTTCTGTCAATGCGTGCAGGGGTACGAACTCACGTATTGGGATTCCATAACAATATCAGGAGAGGGCAGTGCCCTAGATGAATCTTTGGTAAAGACAGCCTCCAGTGTAAATGAGTAAACCAACATTCTGAATTATATAGCAATCACCTATGAGTTTGTCTCAGAAGAGTTGTTCTTGAGAAGTAACTCAACTAGGGGCCTGAGGAAATTGAGGTTCTCCATGTGAGAAGCCAGGATCCAGGCCCTGGGTCAGAGTGGCCCTACCAGCTCACTGCCAACCTGTGAGAGCCTGCGTTGGTAACCAGGTCTTCATCTGATCTCTGTCAGTGCAACAAAAATTGACTTCTCACTCATTCACAGGTTGGTAAATCCATGTTAAACTTTTGTCTCAAAAACAGGTAAGAATCAGATTCGTTCTAATAATAAAGGTCACCTAATCAACCTCTTAAAATTTCAAATTTCTTTTTAAATTTTCTGTTTTCTTTTTCTAAGCCAAATTATTTTTATCTAAACAGATCTGGTGTAGAGACACATTAAGAATCCACAGATCTGCCTACATGCAGTTACTCTGATAGAATTGGAACTTATTAGATATACTTATCTGACTGAAGGAAAACCCACAGTTAATTAATTCTGAAAAACCAATAAGAATTAGAAATAGTAAAATCACATGAGTATTAGCAAATAAAATCACCTATCAACAATTTGTTTTAGATGATGCTGGTTTGTTCAGATGAAGAGAAGTAAATAAACTATAACCTTTTGAGATTATGGCAAAAAGTTAATGAGCAACTTTTCATGATAAGGCATTTTAACTGACAGCTGGCTGATTTGCTGGTTCTCTATTAAACTACAGAATAAACCATGAACCTGAATAGTGAGCCTTAACTATCATCCTAAAAAGGTCAATTATCTTCAGTATTTATAGCACGAATATTTTATAAAGCAAATATAAAAATGAAATGTCTGAAAAATAGAACATGTTAATGGTGATATTAGGAAAGAATATTGAAACTGTGGCATCCAGGATGATTGGTTATCATACCTGAAATGAAAGGGAAGAAAAACAAGACTAACAAAAATAAAACATATTTTCCATTTAAAATGTTTGTATTGTTATGTTTCAAGATTTTTAAAGTGTTAATAATGATGTATGTTTAATAATAATAGCCATAATTCCCTGCACATTTACTCTGTGTGCTACCCTATTCTGAACACATTGCATGTATCATCTAATCTCATAACGACTTCGTAAGGTGCTTTAACAGATGAGATGACTAAATCACAGAGAGGATACAATATTTGCTCAAGGGAACTCAGCTCCTAAAAGGCAGAGGTAGAATTAAATCTAGGCCACCTAACTCAAGAGCCAAGTATTAATGGTAATGCTGTATTTTGATGGTAATTTTATGTGTCAGTATGGCTAGGCTATACCCAATTGTTTGGTGAAACATTAGTATTCATGTTGCTGTGAAGGTTTTTTTTTTTTTTTTTTTTTTTTGATGTGACTAACATTTAAACCAATAGACTGTGAGTAAAGCAGATTATCCCCCATAATGTGGGTGAGCCTCATTAAATCAGTTGAAGGCCTCAAGATCAAAAACTGAGGTTTCCCAAAGAAAAATCAATTCTGTCTCAAGACAGCAACACAGAATCTCTGCCTGAGTTACTAGCCTACAGGTATGGGACTCAAAATCACAACACCAACTCTTCCTTGAATTTCTGGGTTGCTGGCCTGCTCTGCAGCTTCTAGACTTGCCAGCTTTCCTAACTGCATAAGCCTATTCTTTAAAATTACTCTCTCTCTCTCTCTTTCTCTCAATCTCTCTCATAGAATTATGTATAGGTATGCATGTATTTGTTGTTTCTACATAGAACCTTGACTAATCATGTATATTGGTATAATCTATTCTTTTATATAATGTTATTTAATTTAATTCCTATTATAATCTTATGCCCTAGGTAACAGAAGTATTATTAACATGTTAGAAATAAAGAAAATGAAACCAACAAAATTTGGGTTAGTTATCTAAATCATAGCCCTAGTAAGTAATAAAGCCTGAACTAAAACGTGAGTCAAAGATTACAAGATCTGCCAGTAGATGTGTTATGTTTGGCTACAGCAGATGTGTTATATTTCTGTAGGGATTTGAGTTTGCCACCACCTACCTAAATCTTCCGACTTTATGATTTGAAACTATTTCCTCTACCTCACACTACCTCTCAAATAAACAAGTTTATTTATCAGATAATTCAAACGAACAGCAAGAGGAGAACACTGAATCAACAGTTTTAGATCATTTCTGCCTCCTAGCCAGTTTCTGGCTAGGCATGATATGCAAAGAGGCAAAGATGTAGAAATAGAATCAAGAAAACCAACATCTTCTTTTGTTTATTCAAATACATATGAAAGGCCTATTGCACAGTGTGTATGTGGGTACTTTGAAAGATAGCAAAAGGAGTGTGTTACTGTTGAGCCACAGAGCAATGGGTCTATGCTAGAAGCCTATAAATTACCTCTTGCATTTAAATTAGTCCCAACAGTCATATTCTTCTCCTTAAGCTGATACACCATGTCGCCTGTGCACTACTCTAAATTTTAACATTTATTATATGCTTAGTGCTACAAGGCCAACAATAATAAAGTCTTCAAACAAGCAGACCACAGTTGACATTACTTACAGAGATTATAGTAAGGTACATAGTGGTTAACTGAAGAGTGGTATTTGCCAGCAGAAAGTAAAAAGCATTACTGTATAAACACTTACAAAGATATGATCTTAAGTAAAGTGAAATAGCTATGCAATGAGTATTTATTAAGGAGATTGTACTGTGATTCCAGCCCTTAGCTCTGCTCAGCATTTTGATTCTATTTGACTTGGCAACTCATTCTCCCTCTCACTTTAGAGAATTTTACACACCTTATCCACTATCTTCAAACCTTCATTCTCTTCCTCCCACCCCAGAAGATCTCATCTAATTCACAGAGAAATAGAAGCTATCTGCTGGGAACTCCCAAACCATCCATATCAGTACCCATCTCCATTCACACTGGAGGAGTTGACTCACCTCCTGTCTTGAGCCAAACTTTCACCTGGTTCTTTGGCTTCCATCTCATGATGATGAATTTTATATGTCAGTTTAGCTAGTGTATGGTACCCATTTTTTGGTCAAACACTAGTCTTTATGTTGCAATGAAATTATTATTTTGAAGTGATTAGCATTTAAATCAGTAAACTTTGAGTAAAATCAGATTATCTTCTGCAATACCTTCATCCAACTAAGATGAAGGCCTTAGGAAAAAAGACTTAGGTCCCCAGATAAGGAAAGGATTCTGCGTCCTGCCTCAAGACTAGAACAGGTTGCCAGAATTACCAACCTGCTGGCCTGCCCTGCAAATTTCAGACAGACAGTCCCCACAATTGAGTGTGCCAATGCTTCAAAATCTCTCTCTCTCTCTCTCTCTCTTTCTCTCTCTCCCCCTTCTCCCTCCACCCCAATTGGTTCTATTTTTCTAAAGAACTCTGACTAATACATGTCCCCATCCAACTTCTCATGAACCTCACACCAGGACTTCCCAATATTTTTCACAAAATGGCCTATGTAAATACAATATTATTTGTATACATACTGGCTGCTCATGGCTGGAAGCTCCTACCACCTGGAACTGAAGACATCATGACTTCAGCACACCTGTAATTCTTAGCTGTAGCTAAGGAATTGCTGCCTACCCCATTTGCTTATTTCTCTCCCTTATATACCTTTCCTTGGCTTTTAAATGAGTCTGAGCTAGCAGATTAAAAAATAGAATGTGAATTTCCACAGCTCCCTCAAATTACCACTTTATTTCCCTTCTCTGCTTCATATTTTTTATAGTTACTTATTCTTTTTCTTTTTTCTTGTGCCTCCCATTCATATATTTGTTGAATGAATGAAGAAATAAATGAACAAAGAGTCTACTAGATGGAAGAATATTAAGCACTATTGAGACTATTGAAAAACATAAAAATTACTCCTTAAACAAAGCATATATTGGTACAAATAAGCATGTATCTATACATACACACATATATAACACCATTTTGGGGTTATAAGCAAAGAGTTAAGGAAATGGGGGACCAACAGGGGTGGAGAGATTGTTCAGAAGATTTCTAGGAGGAGACAAAATTCAGATAAAGGTCATTGTAATAAAGGACGTCCCCTAAGAGCTCATTTCAAAGACAGAAGAAAATAATTGAAGCCAATTAAGATAGTTATTCTGGAAGTATGAAAAAGGTGGGAGGAGGGAAAGATTTCAAAAGAGAGAATGAGTTTCTCTCCAGGGATAAATTCAGTTTTGTGGAGAGACTCATGAAAGAGAAAATTTAAAGAAAGTGAAGAGGGATCAAGGAGAACAGAAAAAGAAGAAGAAGAAATATATATATATATATATATATATTTAAAATTTCAATTTATATATATATATATATATATATATATATATAAAATTTCAATTAATAGGCCAAAGGTGAATACATAAAGAGCATTTTCGAAAAAAAATTATTGAGGCTTAAGCTAGATTATGTGTTAAGGAATAGGTGAAGGAATGGAAGCAATGAATACTAAGTCTTCTTTCAAGGACAAGAGAACTAATCAGGAACTCTAATGTCCCTGTGAGGCTTCACTGCCCTTCTTCCCATGCCATCTGCCACTAATGCTCACTGTTCCTCTTACAAATGCCTGTCATCTTGATCCTTCCTTTTTCCTTCCTACACCATGCTCTCTACCTTAATTTGTCTCCTCGACTCCCATTTCTCCTTCCTCCAAGCCATCCTGTGAAAATGATTAAATGAAAAGGATAAAGGCAGCAGGTACCACAGGACAGACAGTATAGAATGAAAGAAAGCAGGTAAGAGCCTGATTGCTGAAACTGAACAAACCTGGCTTTAATCTAATTGCTGTCTGATCTTGAGCAAAAATGATTTAAATTCGACGGGCCTCAGTTTTCCTATCCATAAAATTTAGATAATACCTTCCTTTTTGGTTTGTTATAAGGTCTGAATGAAATAAAATCTGTTATACAGACAGCTATGTGCATATAAGGTGCTCAATCATTTTTATTAGAATATCAAACTAATGTTCTTAAAACACTGCCTTATTATTTTATATCTGTGACCTAAAGCTTTCAAGGCCCTACTGTTTCTTACCACTTTAAATGTAAATTTCTCTCTCTTAGACTATAATCTCCCAGGCCAAGGGCTTGTCTTAGTCATCTTGGTAACCCCAGTGAACAACTTAATTTATTTCTTTGACATAGCCTTCCTTTATCTGGAAAAGACATGGACTTGTTAAATTGCCACTAGGATAGAATAAGATGCTTTTGGCTTCAAATAGAGAAAAATATAATTAGTAGTGACTTTACAAAATAGACATTTATCTCATATAACAAAATTCTAGAGGTAGTGAATTTCCACATTAGTCAAGTGACTCTACGATGTCAAGTTCTTTCTTTCCTAATCTGTGATCCTCAGCATGTTGGCCTTTTATCCTTGAGCTTGCTCTCAGCTCCCAAATGGCTCCTGTAGCTTTGGGCATCATATGACCTCATATGACCACTTTCAAAGTGAGAAGCAGTGAGAACAAGCAAGAAGACTTTCCTTATTTGTCTCTCTCTCTCTCTCTACCTTATCAGCAAGGCTGATTTTCTAAATTTTATTTGTTCGATTCTCTTCCTCTCAGTTTGTTCTGCAAATGCTGGAAAGCCCCAGCACTCTAAGGGCTATCTTTCCTACTCACTCGCCTTGATGACTTTAGATATTCTCATGCTTTGAAAAGATATGTGCAGACAACTGCCAACTTTACATTTCAGGCCAAATCTCATCTCTGAGCTCCATATTCATATATCCAATGACATCATACTGTAGATAATATTTTGCAACTTTCTTTTGTCATTCTGCGTCATGTTTTTGAGAATCATTCACATTATCAATAAGATATAGTTCATTTTCAACTGTTGAATCCTAATTCAATGTAGAAATAAAGCTAAGTTTAGCTATCTATTTCCTTGACTTGGGGGCAGTTGTTTCTACTTTTTGCCATTATGAACAGACCTACAAATAAAGAATATTTACATGTCTGCTTGATGTACTATTTTGGAATAAGAAGCATTTATTTCCCAGTATAATGTGGATTTATTCATTTCTCCTTCTAAATGCATAAAATGCTCTCTCTATATATTGTTAGAGGCATATAAATTTTAAATGTTGTTACTTAATTATGACTTGGACCCTATATCAGTGTGTAATAATCATATTTATCTTTAAAAATGCTTTTCCCTTCAAAGTGTATTTTTCATATTAATGTAGCTAGCTTACTTATGATTGTTATTTACCTGGTTCACTTTTTATCATTTTACATTAAATATTTTTTTGTTATATTTTTGTTCCCATACAAAGAGAATTTTATTGGATGTTTAAAACCCAATTTACAGCCTCTGTTCTCCAACTAGAGAATGTTGTCCATTGACATTTCTTGTAATTATTAAAATTTTTGGATTTATCCCTATCTTTTTAAAAATTTTATTTTTTTGGCTTTCTTTTAAAAATGTTTTGATATTTCTCTCCTTCTATAAGATTGGCCTAAGTATCTTTATTCCCATTTATCCTGTAATTAATTAGTTATTATACATCAATTTCTATTATTAAAAAAAATGAGGAAATTGTTAGCATATGTTCTTGATTAAACATGGTCTAAAAATCAATAATTCTAACCTTTTTCTAGACATTAATTGCCCACTTTCTTTATTAAATGTTGTAGGTATTTGGAGTTTTATTACACCTTGTTTTTTTATTACCCAAATTAATAACCATTGAAGTGCAGCATTGTTATTATTCTACATAAGAAATGATTCTTTATAGAGAACTACTTGTTTATTAATTTCTTTCTTACTATTGCTACTTGTAGTTTTTGTTTCTTCTGGCTTTTACTTTACTTACATTCTTTAAAAGCTTTTTATTCATCTTGCATCTGAGTGGTACAACTTCTAAAATTTGTCTAAAAATGTATTTCTAAACCCTTCTTCCCAAATGACAGTTTGGCTAATTTATTCTAGAGTAACAGTTACTTTCTCTTTAAAGAAAGGCAATAAAAAATAGAATTGCCTTTTAGTCTCTATTCTTGCTCTTGAAAACTTGTGCCAGTATAATTTTTGTTTCTTTTTAAAAAGGTAGCCCATCTTTTCTCTCCGATTGCTTTCAAATCTTTTCTTTCTTTGGTTTTCTATAGTTTTACAATAACATTCTAGGTGTGATTTGTTTTTATTTAGCCTGTTTAGGACTCATAGTATTTCTTTAAGGATTCCTATCTTTCACCAGTTCTAGAAAACTCAGTCATTACCTCAACAGATATGGTTTCTCTCTTTTTCTCTTTAATCACCTCCTACCAGACTGGTGTTCTCATTCTAACCTCCAGATTTCTTAATTTCTCCTTGTTTTCTAATTCTTTACCTCTGTGCTGTATTCAGGTAATGCTCTCCAATCTAACTCTCTGAACCTTTACTTAGTTGTATCTTATTTTCTATTTAGTATACCTACTGACATTTTATTTCTAGAAATTTATATATTCTTTATCCAATGTATAATTTTTATAGTGTTCTGTTGTTTTATATGATTTAAATTCCACATCGTATGCTTTATTCATTTTGAACAAACTTATTTTATAAATTCTATAAATAGAATTTATAGAGTGTTCCAGGAATGGAAATTCTCAGGGTTCCAATCCTTTTCACTGTGGTATCTGCTCCCTTTTGCTCATGATCAATTGTTTCTCTGTAATAGGGGTTGAGGGTTGCCTCTCTCCAGAGGTTTTGCATTTGCTTCTTCCACCTGCCCTAAGGGTATCATCCTGCTGGGTCCAATTCTTATATGAAATTCTTTCCTTCAAGATTTCCAAGTTTTATGAGAAGTATTATTTTGAACCCTAATCTTGCATGAAATACAAATTTAGGGTTTAGATTCTCAGAAAATTCTCTTTTGTTTCAGCTTCTTTGTCTTCTCGCTATAGCAGTATGGGTGAATTTCTTCTTCTTCTTCTTCTTCTTCTTCTTCTTCTTCTTCTTCTTCTTCTTCTTCTTCTTCTTCTTCTTTTAGAATATTCTTCTTCTGAGGGTTTCTCTGAGCTTTAGTGCTTTGAGGGTCTCATATTTATTCAAAAATCTTTGTTTCAATTCCCCTCATTTTCTTAATACAAAGGATCAATTTCTGTTCCTATGAGGATGTTGAACTCTGAGTCTCTGGATTACAAACACCAAGAATTCTTCAAGGCAGCCATAGTAGCTCATGGTCTCACATATTTCACTCTACCACCGGATAGTCTGTTCTACCTTACATGCTTCACTGTGCATTAAAGAAATTTTTATAGCATGCATCCAGCATTTAATAGGTGTTGGTACTAGGAGAATTTCTGTTTCTCTTTGTTCTCTATTTGTCATATCTCTTTAAGGCTGCTAACATTTGTTAGGCTAGGGGAAAATGCCCTTTCCCTAGTTATAGAAGCCAACCTTAGGGCAAAGAGCAAGGTCAATCCGGTGCATGTGCGTATGTGTTTGTGTATATGTGTACACAAATATGGCTTGCGTGAATGCATTAAGTGTATGAAAACAGGCCTCAGTCAGGGAAGATTTCCAGAAGAGCTGTGTCTTAAAGGAAGAAGAGTTTGCTGGAAAGACACAGGAAGCCTGTTCCAGGCACAGGACACAGTATGTGCAAATGCTTAAAGACTTAAGGGAACATGGATTATTTAGAGATGTGTGAATAGATCCATTCAACAGTAGCATAAGCTAAACACGGGGAAATGGTCAAAGTCTAGGACTGGATGACAAAATACCATTTTAATTTCATACTAAAAAGCTTGGATTTTATCTTGAAGACAATTGAAGGCCCTTGAACAATTTCAAGCTGAAGAGTGGCATAATTAGATTTCCTCTACAGTGTGCCAGTATGAAGAATAGATGCAGGAGACAAGAGAACATTACACAAATCCATATGTCCAGTTTTCCATGCCATAAAGGGTCATTTAGGGGCAGATGATGTCAGGGAATGGGGGAGGTGTGCAAAGAAAGAATGCCAAGGGTAGCTAAATACCTGACACCAATGACACAAAAACCAAAGGAAAGATCAGGTGGGATGCTGGGCAGAGGGCTTGAGGTTCAAGAAAGCTAGAAGAGGAGTCATGAGGGTAGCCAAAACTAGATCAGAAGCCGGTATCCAAGTTTGGTTAAAGTACCAATAAATGTAGTTCAGGAATATGCAAATCAACCTAAACAAATGCAGAAAATAGGGATGAAATTTTAGTGCTGTCAGTTATGGTATGTTGTAGTCAGTAATGAGAAAGTTTTTAGAGATGTCTATTTTCACTTGTTCTCATAACAGGTGGACATGCCCTCTGCTTAATGTTACTACCTTTCTGATTGGATCTATTCGGTCCATCATCATCACTGAAAATTCATTCTTAAATATGGTCAACAATAAAAAAAGATGAACAAACTTAATGATATGTAAATAATGCATCACACTGCTTTGACTAGAGAGAAAAAATTCTTTAATGTAGCTATAATTGTATCTCTATGGATACAGAGATAGAAATATCATATGGGGCAAGGTGGCAGTGTTCCTGCCAGAAGAAACAATCTGGGCTGTCTTGATTTCCCATTTTCTCTGTAAGAGGATCTGGCAAACCTCTAGATGCCTGGCAGGTGTTTATCACTCTATTCCTACTCCAACGGGAGGGACACAGCATGACGATGTGATATTCCAAATTTAAAATAAAACCCACTTTATCCCAGAAGATGAGCTCAAACTGGTGATGCTTCAGGGAAACAACTGCTGTTATCTAGCTTTTGTGTTCTTTTGGGAAATGCAAGCTGTGTCTTCCCTATCTTGGCAGCAATGTACCTCTAACCCTAATTAAATATCCACAGTGGTACATGCCTGCTAGCTCTGAAATTTAAATAAAGAGGAAATAATAATTTTATGCTATGAAATCAGTAAGCAGGAGACTTTCCGTTTTTCTATTAGTTTGAACTGTGGTGATTCCTACTGTTCTCAATTATGTTATGCCACATTTTTAGTGAAAATAGTTACATTTACCAAGAATATTATTGAATATATTATAATTATCAAATAAGTGCTTGATGACATAGAGATGTAAGACTATGGAATTTTTATACAAGAATAAAGAAGAGTGTCAAAGATGAGGCAATGAGATAAAAACTATGTATAATTTCTGTCCTAAGGAGTTTGCAATCTATTATACAACACTACAAATAACTACAACATAAGACACTGTGTGATTTGTGCCAAAATAGGAGTATGAACAATTGCCCAATGAGTCCAGAATCCAATCTCGGACACACTAAATTTGAAGTGTAAGAATAAGGTGCATGTGGAAATTTGATTAGGCCTTTGGTAAGTTGGAACAGAGCTCTGATGAGAGGCTGGTGTTGAAGGCTAGATTTGGAAGTTGTCCATCTAGAGGTGCTATTTTAAAGTCTTGAGAGAGAATATGAGTGCCAAGGAGAAGCATGTAAGAAAAGAGAAGAGCGCCAAGAAGTGAACCTTCTGGAAGATGCTTCTGGAGAGAACAGGAAGAGGAATGGTGTCAGGAAAGTCCATTTGGGAATGGTGAGAAGGGAAAGAGGTTTGAGATTATGTACAATCATCAAAGACAAAGGAAATGAAAATGTCAAGCCAGAGGGGACCTGCAATGCAAAATGCTTATCAAGTTTAATAACTTGGTCATGGTGAGGCTAGTTATCACTGCTACAGAATAGTGTTAGTAAATGGAAAGATAAAGTGATGAGGAGTGAATGGGAATTTAAAAAGTAGAAGCAGCTAGTGAAAAACAAATCACACAAAACAGAACATTTGAGATGTTTGGTGATGAGAGAGGAAAAAACAAAATAGCCTAAAGGAGCAGTGAGTTTGAGGGCAAGCCATTTTAGTTCATTTTGTTTGGTTTGGTTTTATTTTTAACTTAGGGAAGATAAGTATGATTTATAACTGAAAATAAGAGTCAAAAGTTCAGAAAGAGATCTAAGTTTGAGAGAGAAGAAGAGAGTATGATAGGGTACCTGAAGGGTGGGAGCGCAGACTCAGAGAATAATCAAGAGTGCTTCTTATTTAGTGCTTACCAAATGCCAAGTAGAGGACAAGGAACTTCACACACATTAGATAATGTAATCTTTACAACAACACTATTAGGTAGGTATTGTTAAGCTCATTTTATGATTTAGGAAACTGAGACTCAGAAAGGCAAAGAAACTTGCCAAGGTCATACAGCAAGTGAAGTTGTGGTGCTAGGAATTAAATTAAGATCTAACTTGACTCCTAGGCTCATTCTCTAACTCTTGTACTAGGTTGATCCTAACAAAAGAGAATGCTCAACAGAATTACAAAGAGTATGATCATATCCACATTTTCCCATCTCGTATCTAACCACGAGAGTCAGCAATAATACTCATGTTAAGCTCACCATGTGTATTAGACAGTACTGTGGTTTACCAGCATTCGGTTCTAATTTCTTTCCAGACACATAGAAGTACATATCTCAGCCCTTTTTAATGTAGAGGCTGTGTAGACAGTTCAAGAGATGAAATGTGAGCAATAGTAACATGTCACTTTTGTGCTGAGGCAATGAAAAGCATGATCCTCTTATTTCATCCTTTTTTCTTGGCAGCAGTGCACCTTGAACCTTAATTTATTTAATGGCTTAAAATAACATGAATCTGCTATTCTACCATTCTGAATGTCAGAAGTCTGAAATCAGTTTCACTGAGATTAAATGAAGATATTGGCAGGCCTGAATTCCTTCTGGAAGCTCTAAGTGAAAATAGTTTCTCACCTTCCCCAGTTTCTAGAGCATCACAGGTTCTCAGGATCAAGAGTGCAACATAAAGAAAAAGAATTAAAAAACATAATGAACACAGATGTAGAGGAGCAAGATTGAAAAATTAGTGGAAAAAAATACAAATCAGAACTAAATAAACAATATCCTGGTCAAAATATGCGAAGGAATGTTCCCCCCCCGCCCCATAGCATTAGTAAGGATGGGGATTAATAAGTAAACTCAAATTGATATCATGAATAGATTGCCACATATAATTATGCTTTCAGTGATTAATCTAGTTAAATTATATAATGTGGAATTGGTTCTTGTAAACTGAATACATGTTTTATTGTGGTTCTTCTGAAGTCCAGTGCAATACAACCCTACTAGGTATAGAGACAAATAGATTTCTGAACTCTGGGTTTATCTGAGTATTTTTGTCAATATTTTAAAACTCAGAGTTGACAGGATAAGAAGGTAAAACATCTTTTGATTGTTTCCTTAAGATGGCTTATTATGTCAGTAAAATATAATACACTGATAATGGGATCCAGGCCAGTTCAAGAAGCAAGAGAAATCGGCAAGTAAGACTTGGTAGATAAAGTTGAGAACTACTGGTATAAAGACAACTTTCATTTTGCTAGCAAAAGCAATGAAAACTAATGCTGCCTTGGATGAAATTAGTCCACATCTTCATGAAGCACAACAATATTTAATTATCAGTTGAAGATTTATTATCTCATCACTTGCCAGCCAACTAATCATTGTGGTAGTTTAAGGAAACACATTCCTGGCTCTCCAATTATTCCTTATTGTTTATAAAAATTAGAAATATTAGACCTTTTTTTTTGGAGGGGGCTGTTTCAGGACACTGTAAAGCTACAACTGAGATATGAAATAATTTAAAATAAGTAGATAGAGAAATAAATAAATCTTTTTAGAAAGTGGCTATCTCAGTCTGACCCCTGGGTCTAAGAGAATCTCAGAAAAGTAATTGCTTTTAGCCATCCCCAAATTTAATCTATTAAATAAAAGATTGATAAATATACATGAGTATAAGTACGTGATAAAGATGGCATTTCAAAATAGAGAAAAGATAGATTATATAATAAACAGAGATGGGATAATGGTCAGCCATTTGGAAAATAAATATAACTGGATCTTTCCCTCACTCTTTTCACAAAAATAAATTACTGGGGATCAAAGCTTTAAATATAACAACATAAGAGAATTATTTATAATCTTGGAAAAGATAAGATCTTTTAAGGCCAAATTTAGAACTCGATAAACCACACACAAAAAAAGACAGATGTATTTGTCTATGTAAAATTTAAAAATTCTGCTCAGGGGGAAAAATAATCCATAAACAAAGTCAAACATAAATGACAAAAACTTGAAGAATATTTATTTGCAATACATATGACAGACTTAAGTTTATTTTCTAAATAAGTGAAGAGCATTTATAAACCAAGTAATAAAAAACAAAGAATTCAATGAGAAGTGGGGAAAAAATATAACCATAAAAAAGTCTTGATGCTCATTTATAATCTTATAAATGCTAATTAAAATCACAATGCTAATTAAAAACCCAATCAAATTTGTAAGCATCAAATAGTTTGATAGTACAGTGTTAGTGAGGTTGAAGGGAAATGAGAATCCTAGGGTGTTGACAAGAACAGGTACAAATTCTCTTGAGGGTAGTTTGGCAGTGCCCAACAACACTCCTATCATCTGACCCAGAAATTTTACTTCTCAGAATTTTCAACAGACATACAGACACACCAAGGAATATATACATGAATATTTCTTGCAGTATTATTTTAATATCATAAAAACTTGGAGAATATCTTAAAATCCATAGTAAAAGATTAAATAAAGTGTTATTTATTCACACAATGGGATGTTATATAGCTATTAAAATGAATAAGATACATCTATGTATTTAGGCATTTATAGGATCATATGAGGGCCATATGAAAATATTTTGGGGAAGGAATTTCTGAAAATGTGATTTTTAGACTATCCATGGTTTATATTTGTAAGTGATCACCTCTTGGTTTAGGCGCAACTTGGTTTAGACAATTCCTGTTTGTCCAACCCTCTTAACCTAAAATTGCCAGAAGGGATGTTGAAGTTAAAATAGAAAGAGGAGTTTGCTTTAGGCCAAAAAAAAATCTCAGAAAACATCATGAGATTCAGAACTAACTTAATGTTTGAGTTATAATTTCACGGGAACTATTAAGATATCCAAATATATATAGCCCCAGGCTTCACAGATATGGAGCTAAAAGAGTATTTATGGAACCAGTAATATTTGGTGCTCATTTGCATATATATAGAGTTAACAAATTTTAACACATATATATTTAAAGTAATTTTAATTTTACTTTAAAGGCAGTACTATATGTATAATTCATGACATGATTTGCATTTTGCTATCAAATGATATTAATACTTGGAAGAAGAGCTGTTTAAATGATCACACTTGTTGCTCATAATTACAGGTTATTCTGAACAAAATGACAACAGTTTTTGCACACTGTCCAGGTTGCTATGGTTTTTAAAGAAATTTCTTCTATAAATCACAGTGACGAAGGTGAATTTTAAGATCATCACGATATCTGTAAATATAGAAACCTAGTTTTTGAAGGCACTTACAGAGATAATTCATTCCAGTCTACCACTTAGAACTACAAATAAACCTTCAAAACCACAGGACAGATTATTTGTTTCTTGAAGCCTGGGATTTTGTTTCAAAGTTTAATACAAAGTCATGCACTCAATAGGTGCTCAATACATAATAGAATTAATTAATTGTTAGAGGAGACTGGGCCAAAGTTTGTTTTTCAAAACAAGACCACCTGGATTCCAATCTTCGTTTTTCTATTCACTAGCTGTGGTGACTTACAGTGAATCAGTTTTCTCATCTATGAATAAAGTATATTTCCTCAGGCTTCATCAATGATTTTCTGTGCCGTTATGGACATTCAAATTTCACTGGCTCATTTTCCTCAGATGCAAATTTCATAACTTCAGTGTTTGCACACTTCTCCCCAACTGTTTCTAGAAATCCTTAAGGGGAATTTTAAATATTCAGAGAGAATATTTAAAAGAATGGAAAAAGATATATCATGAAAACAAGAAGTTTGCTCCTTCTGAGTATTACTTTGCTCCATGGTCTCTGCAGTTCCCCACTGTGCCCTACTGCTCCCCTGGGCGCCAGCCCTGCTTTTGTATCCATTAGGCACCTTGGCAGCACGTTACTCCATCAGGGTTAGTATATCATTGGTGCTTATTCTACCTGCTGCCACTCTACCTTTAGTCCTGGTGCCTCTGATGCTCCTCTAAGTGCCATCCCAAACAGTTGCAGTCAGAGGCTCAAAGATGCTTAGTGGTCTGTAATAAAGGGGTACTCCTCTCTTGGACAGTACTTTCTGTTACAGTTCCCCAAAAATGTAGTACTTTCCAATGATGAACTCTTTTTTTCTCTTTCCTTTCTTCTTTCTCTCTTTCTTCCTTCCCCGCTTGTGTCTGCCTCTTTCTTTTCTCTTTCATTTCTCTTCTTCCCTCCCTCCCTCCCTCCCTCCCTCCCTCCCTCCCTCCCTCCCTCCTTCCTTCCTTCCTTCCTTCCTTCCTTCCTTCCTTCCT
>CM053502.1:151137300-151166059 GCA_028627145.1 Eidolon dupreanum | reverse complement strand
TGCCTGGTTCTTCTTGCCTTAGGAAATTGTTTCCCCCAGAACACACTCTAGCCTCTATGAAAATAGAATTGTTTTAGCCCATATAACCAGTTCGTCATATATTTAAGATATGATTATAGACATCTATACTTAAAGTGAAATCCCCATTTAAAACAGAATACACATAGTGATATCCAAAATATGACTATTGTAATATCATAACTTTCTTAATAGGATTATTAGAATTTAAAAATAATTACTGATACATGGAAAGTTGTCAATAAATGTTAGCTAATAGCAGTAGTAGGTTATGGTACTTCTTATTATATTAGTATGATTAATTTAAGATGACTATTATTTAGTATCTTATGCTCAATCAAATTTTTTGATATGTTTTACAATATTTCTATATTTAATATTTAATTTTTACTGTACCCATTTCTGTCAATAACTTATAAAAATAAAGCAAATTGTGTTCATCTATATTCAAGTTAAGGACATTTGAGGGAGCTCCTTTCTGATTCAAAATTTTAACAAAATTTTAACTGTAAATTCTTAGCTATGAATAACTTAAAAATACTTTGTTTGATTTGAAAAATGAAAACCAAGCACAGGAATTGAATTAATTAATAACTATATCCACAATGCTATCTGCCCGGCACTAAACTCCATACAAAAGGAATAACAAAAAAAAATCAAAACACCTGAGGCCAGTCCTTCTCCAAAAAGTTAGGATAGATAATATTAACTTTAAAAATAATAACCACTAGGAGCTAACCCACATAGCAATTAAAAGTCTACAATAGGATGTCAGGAAAAAAGTATGGTAAGAAAGGATGGATTAGTCACATACAGCTTGATGGAGAGAGTAGGACTAGCAAAGAAGTCGACGAGTGAATTCAATCAGGAGATGAAGCAAGAGACTGTGGAAAGTGACTGAAGAGTCAGTAGACTTGTATTCGCTTCTGATTCCAACTTTAAGCAGTTACTGAGACTTTCAGAAAATCACTTAATCTCTATTTTTATCTCTATTATTTTAATTATAAAAATGAGTTACCTCAGTTTTAAAATGAGGAGTTGCATGAAATCATTTTAAAGTATTTTCATAGCCTTAAAAATTCTCTAACTATGATTTCAAAAAGTTGAAGTCATGCAGGTGTTTTAGACCACTATGAAATTAAAATGAAACTTGACAACAAAAAAAATTAGAAAATGTTTGAAAATTAAGCAACACACTTGTAAATAGCCCATTGGTCAAAGAAGAAGCCACAGTAGAAATTAGAAAATATGTGAGATGCAGCTAGAGCAATACTGAGAAGAAAGCTTAAAGCACCGATCGCTTATATTAGAATGGAGGAAAGATCTCAAACAATTAGAATTCCTATCACAATGTAGGAGAAAAAAAAGAGCAAAATAAACCAAAAACAAGCAAAAGAAAAGATACAATAAAGTTAAGAACAGACATTATTTAAGTTGAAAACAGGACAATGATAAAGAAAATTTAAAAACCAAAATGTTGATTCTTCAAAAAAAAAAAAATCAATAAATCATTAAACCTCTAGTAAGATGACAAAATAAAAAAGACGACACAGATCACTAATATCAGTATTGAAACCATGACATTACTGCAAATCTCAAGCCATTAAAAGGAAAGTAAAGCAACACTACAAAAACTTTATGCTTATATAAATTAAACAATTTCAGGGAAATAAACCAAATCTTCAAAAATCACAAACTACTAAAACTCAACCAAGAAGAAATAGATAAAATTCGATATGTTCCATAACCACTAAAGAAATCAGAGTTATATTTTTTAAAAGCTCTCAGAAAAAGGATCTCCAGCTGTGGAGAATTTCTACCAGAAATTCTTGGAAATTTTAGTTTCACTAGAGAATTCTACCAGACATTTTAAGGATTAACACCAATTTTACACAATCTCTTTCAAAAAAAAGAAAAAAGAAAAAAAACTGCCAACTCTTTTTATGAGGCCAATATTACCCTGATACCAAAACCAAAGACAGTAAACAATAGAGAATTAGAGATCAAATCTCTGATAAACTTAGGTATAAAGACCCCCTACAAAATATTAGCATATTGAATTTAACAATATATAAAAAGAATTACATGTCATGACCAAGTGGGAGTTGTTCCAGGTATGCAAGTCTGGTTTAACATTTAAAAATCAGTGTAATTCACCATATCAACAGGCTAGAGGAGAAAAATCATATCATATTAATTGACACAGAAAATGTATTTGAGAAACTAAAACACCTATCAATGATTTAAAAAAATAACAAAACTCAGTGAATTAGTTATAGAGGGGAACTTTAAATTTTCGAGAGACACAGATGAAAAGTAAAAGGATGGAAAAGGATAAACCATGAAAACAATAACAAGAAGAAAACTGGCATGAACAAATTAATATCAGACAAAGTAAACCAAGAAACATACACAAGAATTTTCAAAATATCTTTATTTATAACAGGCAAAAACTAGAAACCCCCACATGCTCATTACTAGCAGAATAAAAATATAAACTGCTGTGTATTCATTCAGTGGAACACTAACAATAATAAAAAAGAACAAGCTATAACAAACGCCAACAACATGTATGAACAAGAACAAACAATAACATGTATTGCTACTGACAATAATAGACATAAATCACACAGATATAAGTGCATACATTGCATGATTCCATTTACATGAAGTTCAAAAAGAGGCAAACTTCTCTATGGTAATACAAATCAGAATAAAATTTACCTCAGGGCTATTGGCAAGAAGGGGCATAAGGAAATCTTCTAGGTAGCTGGAAATGTTTTTACATTGATCTGAATGCTGGGTTGCTAGCTGTATATATTTATGTTAAAAATCATCATGCTATATGCTTAAAATGTATACATTTTGCTGTATGTATGTTATAACTTCAATAAAAATATTTTAAAAGTCAGTAGGATTTTATAAATTAGCAACTTTATAAATTAGCAATTCTATAATATCTTGAGTAATTTAGATATGAATAATTACTAGAAGACTTTATCTAACTAGAGAGGATATTTGGTGTGAAGAGGTGGTAGGAATAGTAGTTGAGGAATAGAAAATACTCACTGTTTTTCTTAACCAATCAGCAGTTAAATTATTCTCCTAATTTATCTTTAAAAATAGATCAAATGAATGACAATTATTTATAGAATTTGTTTCTCTATTATTATTTTTTCTATTTTAAAATTTTTATTTCTAATTTTAAAAATTTTGAACCGAAATATAGTCACACATAATGTGTAAATTTAAGGGTAAAACATGGTGATTTGATACATTTATAAATTGTAATATGATTGTCATTGTAGCAATAATTAGCACCTATATCATACCACATAATAGTCATTTCTTTTTAGTCATTGGGATAATAAAGGTCTACTCTTTTAGCAAAGTTGATTATAATATAATATTGTTGTCTATATTTACTATACCGTGCATTAGATCTCTAGGACTTATTTACTACTCCTTGCAAATTTGTAATATTTAAACAATATATGTCCCATCCCTTCACCCCCATCCCCTGGTAATCCATTATTATGAAAGTACTTTAGATCAGGCCAAAGTAGCTGTAGGACCAAAAGCCTTGTATGCTGGTACAAAAAATAAAAAATAAATAAAAAAGATTTTTGGAGAATTATTTACAGAGCAGCTATTTCCAAAGAATATAAGCTAGCTAAAAAATAATTTTTGAGTACTTGTAAAATGTCTTTGTTTCATGCTTTTTCATAAAGCTGAATTAAATGTCTTACAGAGAGATAGAAAGATGAGCTCATCCATTTAGAGACATCTGAATTAGCTGGAACATCTGGGTTGGATGTTTCAAATAAATTTGAAACCAGAAAATGTTTTGTTTTTATTCCAATTCTGTTTTATTTATTATACTGGGGTAAAAGCTCAGGCAACAACATCTGTTTCCATGAATGTTGGGAGAGGAATGCGCAGAGACAAAACATACAATCATAAACAGGCAAATCGGGGGACGATGACTCTTCTAGTTTGAAAATGGAATAACATGGAACAGTAAAACCTAAAATGATTGTTAAGCAATGTTTGTTTTCAAGAAGATTCATAGTAGGCAAAGAAAGAGCCTACAGAGAATGATAATTAAAACCTCATTTTACTAAGAGAGGACCTAATATATAGTAGGTATTTAATAATATCAAGTGAATGAATAAAATCCAGGGAGGAAAAGTGAGTTACCTATGGCTAGTAGTTAAACACTGCAGTTCAAGAAGAATAATCACTTTAACAAAACGCTGATTTAACATGGAAAATGTTTTTAGTTGATTTCTAGTGTATACATGGTAGCGTTAATTCAAAATTCCTTCCTTTTGTTTCTGGAAATCACCTTAGAGCTTTAAAACACTGTTTTTTGTTTGTTTGTTTGTTTGTTTGTTTGTTTTTTATGAAACTGAGAGAAGCTAAATTTTCCAGACTCTAAAGTAGAGGAAAGGGCTGCTGAGAATCGTTGAGATTGAGCAGGGAAATCAAGAATCATAAGTGAAGAGAAGATACCACACAAAGATAACTTAGGGGCAAGAAAACTCAGTAGCTTCAAATAGCAGAAGAACTGGAGAGTTACATTTCTTAACAGATGAAAGACACACACTGAAGTGCAATAGCTGTTGACAGAAGTATTCCCGAACCCTTTTGGTTGTGACAGCAGAGGAGGCAGAGAAAAATGGAGGATCCACACATGCTGCCATGCTTTCAGGAAGCAATCTGACTCTGCTCCTCTTATACTGACTAATATGACTTTCTCCATTGTCCGAAAGGAAACAAAGACAACACAACTTATGCCAGTGTTGATGAATATGGGTATAAACAAAATATGGTATGTTAATACACTGGAATATGTGGTCATGGAAAGAAATGAAGTACTGGTTCATGCTGCGATACCAATGGACTTGAAAGCGTTGTGCTAGGTGAAAGAAGTCAGACACAAAAGGCCACACACTGTATGGTTTCATTTATATGATTTGCCCAGATTAAGCAAATCCAAAAAGATAGAAGGTGAGTTACTAGTTAGTTGTCAGGGCCTGGGGCCGTAGGAAAGAGGAATGGAGAGTGACTGCTAACATGGGTGCAGTTCCCTTTCGGGATAATATAAATATTCTAAAATTAAACTGTGGTGAGGGCTGCACATCTGTGAATATATCCCCGAACTACTGTACTATACATTTAATGAGTGAATTTCATGTTATGGGAAATTATCTCAATAAAGTGGTAAAAGAGTGGAGGTTTTTATTTGGTAGGCATAACCACTCGTACAGCCTTTCCTTATCTGCCCTCTTCCCAGCACTGGACTAAGGGGATAGCTTGGTGGACCCTCTGTTGACAGAGCAAGAGGAGGAAAGCTTAGAGCAGGAGGGGAAAAGGTTTGGAAAGCATCAAATGTGTTATATTGTGCCCAAAAATGGTGTTATTTTCTGCTATGGCCTTTAAAAATACCTTTATTAAATGTACCATACTTGTACCTCTTTTTGGTTTCAAATCTTAGCCAAACCTGTCTCACTGTGGTGTCGTGATTCTAGTCTACACCCAATGTTTTTAAAAAGCTATTTTTACTGGAGTAAGACAAATAGCTTTGAAGGAGATAACTCTTGGCTAAATAAGTAATATTAGAGTCAAGACGAAGAACTAAATCCAGGGCTTTGTGTCCAAATCAAGCTGATTGTTTAGCTCCCAACCCCAATCCTTTCATTTCCTTTCCCTGAGGCATCTGATAACCACCAGCCTGGCCTAGCCTTATGGCTGCTAGGCATGCATCTTGTGCCTACCTAATCTGTGTTACCAAGTTTTCCAGGAAAGGGAGAGGAGGATTGAAAGGACTGATATCTGAATGATTAGCTCATGAATGACTTTTATTTCCTTTGTCCTTCAGAAATCCCCTAGATAATCCTGATTTTTTAAATCTGGTATTGAGCCCTATAGCAGATGCTTTGTGAGTCAGACATAGCTGATATTTCTGCACTTGAGGGCTGGTTTTAATCAAGTCTTACCCTGCTAGCCACCTAATATCAATTTAAAATTTCCTGATGCTTCAAGAATGAGAGCAGAATTCATTTTGGTTTTAGGCAGCATCTTAGTAAAGCTTCTTAGAAATGGAGCCTGGCTCCTTTTTCTAAAGCCTTCTTTCCCTTACCCCTCTCCCCCAAGGAGAGTCTGGCTTATTTACTGCAGAGTTCTGTCTGTTAAGGGTGGAAAATTTTCAGGTGAGCCAACTTCTGCTTCTGTAATCTGCTTGCTTGTTTCATGGTAACAAGAGTGGTAATCCACTCAAAGATATGGTAAGGGCCAACTTCTGTTTCTGTAATCTGCTTGCTTGTTCTAGGCTTTATAAACTGCCTCTTTTGGGAGCTCAGGACTGATCTCCTCTAACCCTGCATAGTAGAGAGTCAGTTGCCAGCTGGCTAATAAAGGCTCACAGTTCATCTCAATTGGCTCCGTGGGTCTTAGATTCGATCGAACCACAACATGTCCATTGTTTGGATTGGCATTAATCTCTTCAGTGCCAGAAACTGCCATGCTTGGAGCATCTTCCTTACCTTTTTTCTCCACTCTGAGTCCCTACTGGAACCTAGGTAATTGATAGGCTGAGTGTAGGGCAGACCGGTGCAGTGAGTATAGTGGTATTCGCTGGGTGACAAGCAGTATACTTCTTGTTTGTTCCTGAGATGTCTAACACTTTCCTTGTTAACCAGGTGTGTTCCCAACACCTCTATAATAATTTTGATTCTGTACATTTTGTAACTATCAGAGGTATTAGTGAGATGTAAGAAAAGAGGAGGTTAAGATGCTGAAGGAGCAGACCCAGAGAGGGCAGGCTCCCTACAGTACGGCTTTGATCTCGACCTTACGTGATTGTTTGTTGTGGCTACAGGCTACAGCTGTATGTCGTAAGTCACTTTTTGTTAAAAAAAAAAAAAAAAAAAAAAAAAAACAAAGAAGCAAACAAATCAAATTTTTCAGATTGGATCACAAAATGATTCATAGCAGTTCAAAATAAGAGGGTGTTCAAAAGCATACCAAATGAATGCTAAAAGCATATCTATGAATCTTAATATCAGCATGGTTGAGATCAGGCCAAAAATATTAAGCAACACCATGATGAACAGTTTATAATTCTACAGGATGTACTTCGCACTAAATATGTTATCAATACTTATGAACCAAATGCTATTATAACCACAATCATACAAGAAACAAGATACAAGCAGAAATATACAGAAACAATAGAGATAGGTGTAATGCACCTCACTCAGATTACGATAGATACAGGGGTCAAAAAATAAGTAGAGACAGTGCTAAATAACCTAGTAGTTATTTTTCATATATTAGTCAAGTATGTCTATAAAAAGAAACTTCTCATAATCTATATGGTTATGAGATACAAGAAAGATCAAATAGACACCTGACTTTTGTTGTTTTTCTCTTATTTACCAGTTTACAAAATAATGGGTTATTCACTGAACTTCTTCCAAAGAGGACTGACCCTATTTTTTTTTTTAATATCATTATGAATTCACGGTTTTAAATATACTTGATGTGTTTTGATCTATTACAGGTATTATACATACTAATGCTCAAATTGTCCCATCTTTGTTCCCTGGGAGCATTTTCCAACTGATTCCTGAGTCCTTTTGACGTGACAACAATAATCTTTAATAGCTCATTCATTTTCTGAAATGATAGGATGACTAGGCTCACTTTATTCACTTCTCACCACAGGCTGAGAACCAATAACTTCTCCAAGAACAACTGGTTTTTTTGGAAATCATTTCTATAGATAAAAATCTGGATTCTAGGAGTTCTCAATGTTTCTGGGCCTTTTCAGTGGTCAAAATTATAGAACTACATGCATATGTATATATTTTTAATAAAACATGAATTTATGATATTTCGAATCCAAAATTCCAGGTAGAGAGATTTTAACCTTTGAATCTCATGTTTTTATCTGCTTTTTATACTGCTAAAATCCTATTTTCTAACATCAACATAATTACCCATTTAACAGGCACATAGCAGTCTCAAAAAACAAACCGAACCAAAGAAAGCAAAACCATTACCATGAACGGTATGATTATTAAAAAAAGTTAACAGGTTTTTATTTTTTTGTGGGGGCGAGGGGAGGGTCTTTTTGTTCTTAAGAGTATATATACTATGAGTGACTGAATGTCTTTTTAATAAGCTCTATCTATTACTCTTTTACTACTCCCCTACCTTATCTTACGTTCATGTTACTAAGAGATATCACACAAATGATTTGCCACAAAATAGAAAAAAATTTTTTAAATGGGAGAAACTGGAATAAATTTTAGTACCTAACTCAGCTGATATCTCACATAATTTCTGCCTTATTCTTTTACATACAGTTTTACACTATGAAATGGATCTCATGGTGAAATATAGAGATGTCATTTTAAAATAGAATTACAAGGTCCTTTTCCAGGCTGTGTCTGAAAAATTTCTAGATATTTCCAATCATAATGTATTTTCTACTGTTCTTTGGCAGCAGAAATCCCTTTTAATCACTCCTCAAATTAGCCCAGCACCTTCCACACAATCTTAGTTTTTAAAGAAAATGGCTATGCCTTAGGCTGTTCTGTGGAATGTTTTCTGAGGCGCACTCACAGACATGTACCCAAAATATTCCAAATTCAAATGATTTGGGAACTTCTACAGAGTTCACCCTATATGGGAATTCATGCAGCCCATGAGCATGTCAGAGTATTTCAATCACAATGTTACTTTCCAAGCATGTATGCTAGCAGTCTTCAAATTAGTGTTCTTAGATTATGGCTTGGAAGTAAAGACAATGAATATATACTGAGGGCTCACTAGGTGCCAGGTGCAGTTCTGCAGAGGTCTATAGCATCATCTCTCTTAATCACAATAGTCTCATGCTATTTTACCGGTGAAAAAACAGAGGTACAGAGATATTAAATAATTTATTTAAGAGTACACGGCTAAATGTATATTATATAATATGTGAAGGAGCCAGGAATTAAATCAGACATTATGACTTTTGAGTTTGTTCTTGACTACTACACTTTGCTGCTGTTTAATGGAAAATGCTACCAGAGAAATATCTCAATCATTTGTTTTTATGATGCATCTCATAAAGTTAGTGAGGCTTCAAATTGTCTATTGTATAGAAGTTTTTATTCTTTGTCAAAGGCATGAGATATGTTCCTTTAAATCAAATCATCCAATAAAACTAAATATGCAACCCAATTAAAATATACTTCCAACTTATTAGTAACAAATTTACCAGTCTTATTTATATAGGAATAGAACCATTATATGAAATCTATCTTCTATTTTATATTTGTAAACTAATTAAAATTTTGTTAGTCATTTCTCTAATGAGAATTTAATAGTTACTACTCTCTTTTCTAGGGTCATAAACAAAGAATACAAAACCAAATTACAGACAATATATATTCATGAGACTTTTAGAGAACAAAGTCACACACACAAAGCAGCGGATGAATTTAAAAATTTTTTATTATACAGCTAATGGTGTGTGTGTGTGTGCGTGTGTGTGTGTGTGTGTGTGTGACATAGACAGGAGATGCCTTTCTCTCCAACTATTGGATTTTGGGAAAATTACTAAGCTTCATTGAGCCTCCTGGTTTTTAAAATAATTAAATGAGATTATATACATACAATGTATAGCACATAGTATTTTCCATGATTGCAAGAGTTCAGAATTTGGTAAGAACTCAGTTCAAATCTTTGTTCTATATCCAATAGTTATGTGACTTTGTGTAAGTTATTAAATTTTGCTGAGCCTAAGTTTCATAACTTGAAAAAATGAGAACATTACCTGTCTATAAGGTGGTTGTTATGATTAAGTGAGACAATATATGTAAAGCGCATAGCGTCTAGCACTATATATGTCAGTTCCACTTCTCTCTGCTCCTCTGTCTATATTCTCTCCTCTCTTAGAAAGGAGTGGTAAGACTTGGGAGGTACAGTTTGGAAGTAGACATGCCTCCCACTTACCAGAGACCTTTGTCTCTGAAAGACTCAGCCAAGCCTGGTGGCCAGAGAAGTAGAGAGCAGAATACTCAGATTCTAAATTCTGAGGAAAAGAGAGTCTTAACCTTTCTTTCCATATATTCAGTCCAGCTCACTAGGAAGGCAAAGGAATTAAGGATTCGAATGAAGGCATAACTAGCAGGCACCTGTCTCCTTCAGTTATGTACCCTTTCACATGCGGGTGCTCTGAAGCAAAGAAGCTAGCTCCTGGAGTCTTAAGGGAGCAACAATTGCAGGGAAGTCGTTGTTCTCTGTGATGGGAGTAAGGAGCTCACAGTGTCCATGTGGGCATGAGGACTGCATGGGGTCAGGTCCCCGTCTTGCTCATGTCCTTTCCTAGGGTTCTTTTAGAACCTTGCAGTTCCTAGAGCAAAATTTTTTTATGTCTTTTTTCTTGTCTTTTGATCTTTCTTCACAAATTTCAAAAGACAATTCTGTTGTTTTTTTAAATGGTCGAGCATGGTCTCTTACTATAGTTCCTCTTTATACGCATTAATTATTACTCACATTAACTTTAATAACAGAGAATTGACTTGCTAGAACCAAAAGTAAGTAATTATTATTGATTTCAAAATACTATTATTATATACTATTTTTTATAGGGAGGGAAGGAATACTGACAAAACAATCCACCTACCATCCTCCAAAATTATATTTATTTTTAACATCAATTATTTGGCTTAATTCCATTTTAATCACATTGGTATTAAGTCCTTAATTTTAAGACTGTTGGGTTTTTGTTTATGTACGTGTAGTTTTATCTGAATAAAATAATTTTACAAAATATTGAGAATGTCAAAAATTGGTTATATACATATATAAATTACCTTAATTTATATATTAGTTACAATAATTCATATATGTGCATATGTATATGACTATAATACATTTTATACTATAAAATAAACTGAAAATCTGGTGATTTAGAACGTTTCATACCTTTAATTCTAATTAATACTCATTGTAATCTAAACTGGCAAAATCAGAAATTGAACTGAAATTGCTTATTTATTCTTTAAGTTTTCTTGGAATTGAAACTTTACTAAATAAATATTTTTAAACACTTAATTGCATTCCTTGTAATGAACACTTTTGCAAGCACTAAATTATTTAATTCTCACAACTAATAAACTAACCTGAAATATCACCCAAATCAGTGATTTTAGTGTTGCATTTATTTTTAGAAACAGTACCTCATGGGATCAAAATCAAATCTTCGTTCAGACATTTATTAATTGTTTAAGTTGGGTAAGTTATTCACCTCTCTGAGTTTCACTTTCCTTGTCTACACAATAAAGATGATAACATTTACTTCAAAGGATTGGAGTGAAGTGTAATACATACGTATGTGAAGTGTCCAGCAATCAATAATGACAACTGCTATATTTATTGCTTTGCTACTAATTCATTTTTAAAGCAGTAAAAAAAGTCTGACCCTTATCAAAATATATCTGTACCATTTCTATCCCCTGTATTGTCATTGGGCTGTAGCTTTAGGTAAAAGTAAGCAATTTGGGACAGTTAAGGATTTTATCAGTCTAAAATTTATGAAGTACTAAATTTACCAAGTTCTTTGTGAAGCATTAGGGATACTAGAATGAGAACAAGCAAGGAGATAACCAAACACAGGATTTATGCAAGAACCACAGAGCAGGGGAAGACTCTAGAATGTGCAACTAATATATGTAGTCAAAACTAATTTGAATACTAATAATATGAGTTACCATTAATTAAAAGATTTCATGTCAAACAAAGTAGTAGATTTTGCATACATTGTTCTATTTTACCCTCACAACTCAGACCTCTTTTTTTTTTTTAATCCTGGCCTCTTGATCTTTAGTCTTTAATAGTTCATAACCAACTTATTATTGCGAAATTGCTGGAGATAGAAATATTTTTTTAAATCAACAGATTATTTTTTATTTAATAGAGTACATGTTAGTCATTAATCATAATAAAACCATAGTAAAATTAAGAATGATAATTTTTTTGAATTACGTTTGGGTTTATTTGATTCTCCTTATTAGCAGGGCTGGATAAAACTGGGCAATATTTTATTGATTGCAATATAATGCAAATGGCTGACTCCTAGTCAATTTCTTGTTTGTGGCCATATCAAACTGATACAAGGGAAAAAGTTCTCCACAGTAAATAGTCTACATAAAAAAAAAAAATCACAAATCTTAAAAAATATGTAAAAAGTAACAGGCTAAAATTATTGATTATATAAATGATACACCACCAATATTTTCATCCAGTAAAACAGACAAGTAACCAGAAGTACTGATTTTATAATATCAACCGGCCATACTTTGGGTAACTTTCAAAGTCAATCATTTTCTTGCATTTTCTTAGCTGTAATTTGCTTACGAGGTACTTGAGAGCTACGTTCTACTTTATAGATTTCCAACAAGTCTCCTCTTATCAGCTTCATACATTTCTACCTTCCAAGAGAAATTTGTTTCTAACATTCCTCTCTTCTGCAGTGTCTGGCAGCTGGCTTCTTGTTGTCCCCTAGCCCTCACACATCAACACTTCAGATACTTCCATTCTATTTCTCCCCTCTCCAGAACTGGTTGTCATTCACTGCCTATTTCCATCTTTCAAAATTTGTGAGCATCATTTTTCCTCTGCCGTTTGTATTTCTCCTTTCTTTGACCTCTTAAGTTTAAACCTTTTTCTTCATCTACAATTATTTTCTGACTTTTCAAAAGGCAGCAGAGATTACTATACACATATAATACACCACATTTAATTGAAAGTTCTGCAGCCTGAATTTAAAACAGTTGAAAATATTTTTTATTAAATAAAATTCACATGAATAATTTGTATACACAGATATGGAGAAATGAAATCAATTCATTCATTTGCAAATCTGTAATAGATGTAACTAATCAATTATTTTGAACATTTTAAAAGTATAATTAAAATCTCTTAATTTAAAAAGTGTTTGTTTAGGTTATGGATTTGAAAGCCAGCAACTTTACTTATTGGCTGTTAAATTTGTTTACATCTCTGCATCTGAACTACAAAATAAATATAATAGTAAGATTACCATGCCAATGATTCTGAGATAATGCCTATATATCTCCGTTCCATCATCTCATCCTAGCTTACATTTTAAAGAGGAAGAAGCCAAAATGGAAGCCTCAAACTGGTGGAAGGGGGTCAGTTTCAGGAGACTTCAGACAGCGATGGGACTAATTTCTAACTCTTTCACTTCTTAGCTGTGTGATCACCTCTCTGAGCCTCAGTTGTCTCCAGTTTTAGAGGGGTATAAAAGGACCAGCATAAGTAGTCTAGGCAGAAAGTTGAAGTAGGAGGAGTTGTGTGCTCCAGTTCAGAATTCTAATTTCATACGAAGAAGGCAGGAAGGAGTTGAGGCCTCAGGAAGAAGCCCCTGGGCTTCTGGCTGAGACAGGCCCATGCTGAATTATGGCGCTGGCCCCCGTCCGTCCACACTCCAGGGAGGCAGTGTGCAGTCCACAGGGTGACTTGGGTGGAGTGATGGAAGGATGAGAAGTGTCATACACATCGTTTCTCAGACCACATGTGCTGGCCTTCTCATGTCTGCCAGTGAGCCCCTTGGAGGCCCAGCTCACAGCGAGGCTCATTGGGCAGCTGGGGTTCAAGTACAAAGAGGCTGCTAACAAACTCTTTTTGCCTGGGCAAGTGCCTTCTTCATAGCCTCTTTAGCACACTCTTACTTTTGCAGAGTAACAACAGCTTCACGGCCTCTTGCATCTCAGTAGGGGCTATTTGTGTCCCCCTGGGCCTGAATTAAGCAGAACTTCTTAAAAAATGTTTTGCAAAGCATGTGCTTGGAACAGCCAGTCTTCCCTTAAGTATTTGGGGGCAACACAGCCTTTTTTTACAGAAACCAATATATATGTTGGAAAAACACACTGCATTCACGTTAATTGTAGGCTAAAAGTGACAACTTCGGAGAAATTTCTCACTTGCTGCAAAAGCACCTTGGGGCTCCTTAGAGAATGTTCAGTCATCTGACGGTAGTTGAGTAAATTCATCTTACATTCAGCAAGTCAGCTTCCATGGTGATAGAAATAAAGTGATTCTAATTCAGGATTTTGATTTAAAAAGAAGATCCAGCATATCCCAAAGCCAAATGCCATCTTTCAGGTAATCTTGATTTCTAAAGGGATTCCTTCCTACAAAATCGCTGTCGAATAGAAATGCAAGTGGATACTTGACATTTACTCTTCCATTCAGCTCAGCATACTTGAAGTACTCATTTTCTTTTTATTCACATCACTGGATTGCTGGGAGCATGGTGTGAAGCTTTTCTCAATCTAAAAATTAAATCAAATCCTTTCTATTTTGAGTTTGAAATTTAAAGTATCAGTGATCATTAACAATGAAATCAGAGGTTAAGGTTGTCTAATAATCAGTGATTTTATTTAAGATGACAAGTCCGTTTTGGGGCAGCTTCTCTTTTCCAGCAGCTTTCAAGCACAAATCAAAACTCTTAAACAGTCTGAGCCATCTCCATGCTAGGCCAAAACTAAGAATAATTTGTGTGCCGACATAGCTCCTAATGCCAAATGGGAAAGTTCAATCCTGAGACACCTATAAAGACACATTGCCCCTATTAACTCAGTGAATACCTTTGTTTGATCCTGGAAAGAAATAAACGAGGTTTGGTTGCAGATGTTTGTTTCTTTGAAAGAAGTCAGAGGAAAGAAAATCTTCTGTTTGCACTCTGTCTCTTCTCTTCCTCACTTTGTTTTCTCCCTCGGATGCAGAGAACTTCAAGGGAAATTGGATTATGAAATATAAAGAAGGTTCTCACGTCTTCTCTGCGCCACGTCTAGGTCAGATTAGCTCAAATGTAATCTGGCAAATTTAGATCATTTGTGGGAGTTAATGATGAGTTCCATAGCTGTGATAGAGTTTTACTCATTTATTTGTTTGTTTGTTTGTTTTCTAGGCTTTAAAACCAAAAGCTTTTAGAGTGATCAGGGAGAATGAGGGCACTGGGTCCACACATTATGCTCTGTCTCTCCAGTGATTATAGATCTCATGGACTCACTGCATGTCAGTCCAATTACTCTCAGTATCACAAAAGATCTGCCTGGTGTTTGCCCCTAGGAGCTAACTTCTAAACCCTTGGAATTTACCACGTTATAGAAATATCTTTGTTATGACCCAATCAAGCATGTCTACATAATGAACCCTCAATAAAACCCTGGACTTCCAAGACTGAGTGAACTTCCCTGGTTGGCAATACTCTGAATACTGTCACAGTTCAATATTGGGAGGGGACCACGTCCTGAGGATGATACAAGTTTTGCATTTGGAACCCTCTCAGCCTTTGCCCTGCATGTCCCTTCTTTTGGCTTGTTCTAATTTGTATCCCTTTGCTATTAAAACAAACAAACAAACAAAAAATACTGTCGTTATATGTATAGCACTTACAGTGAGTTCTGTGAGTCTTTTGAGTGAATTATTGAAACTTAAGTGATTGTGGGAACCTCCAACTTTGCAGCTAGCTAGTCAGAGTGAAGTTAGCCCTGGGGAACCACTAAACTTGCAACTGGTTCTGAACTGACATCAGTCTTATGGAAGACCATGCCCTGAGAATGTGTAGTCTGACAAACTCATTGTACCATTCTTCCTAAGCTTCTGGTCATGTCTATCTTTGCCTATCAGAAATTTAGCCCAACAAGCTCAGCTTGTGTCATAGTAAATGACCTAAGATTTATGCCACACCTGCAAAATGCTCTTTATCTTTCCACTGGCCAATTCTTCTGATAAGCACCATGGAAGATAGTGCAGTTTTTTATAAACCAAGTTAGCTCACTTGCCAAAGAGCACTCCGCACCATTATTAAAAACACAATGAATAAAATAACAATAAATGATAAGTACCAACATTAGCTAATTATTTTCATGCACTATCACAGTCTTGCAAGGAGACAGTTATTATCTTCCTTTTTCAAAAGAGGACACTGAGTATTAGGTTATATAATTTGCCCAAGGTCATACAACCAGAAAAGGAAAGGCTAACATTAAACTTCAGCTGTATGACTCCATTACTTGAACTCTTAAACTATATGCTCACAGAACATAGAGTCTCCAATTATCCCAACATGTAGGTATACTCCAGGAACTGATAGCATCATTCTTAGTTTTGGTTTCTCAAGAAGTAGATCTTGACAGAACTTGAGTACAAAGAAACACTGGGAGAGAAATGGAGAAATGAAACAGGGAAGGTAAGAGAACCTATATAAGGTAAATTAACAAGCCTGTCACCACTATAGGTAACTGAATTTGATCCTGCTTGGGAACTCTTAAAGTCAGCAGAACTTTTGCCTCTGAAGTGGCTATAATGGCCTTTCACAATCCCAGAAAAGTTTTACATACAAAGTCATATCAGTCCATTGTTAAGACCATTCCACTTCCAGCCTGCCCCGGGCAGCATAAGCTCTAGTTCCTGAAGAAAGTCTCTGGGCAGTGGAAGTAGGCCTGTCCCACATGGAGTGGTTACACCTGAGAGGCTATGGGTAGACACTGACAAGTTCCTTACAGCTAAGGGTTTAGTGACACAGAAACTATTTACCTGTGTTGTCTAATACAGTAGACAGGAGCCACTGTAACTACTTAAATTTAAATTAATTATAATTAAATAAAATTAAACATGTATTTTCTCAGCCACATTAACCACATTTCAAATGTTTAATACCCCTATGTGGCTAGGGCTAGGGACTAATGAACTGAACAATGAAGATATAAATCATTTCCATTAACAATAAAATTTCTATTGTTCAGTGCTAGTCAATGCTGGTATGTAGGAGAGTTTTAGGAATATCCCTTCCAGAAAACATTTTAGAAAAAAAAAAAATTATAATTGTTTATACCTTTGAGTAATCCTGATTAGTTAAGGAAATAGTTCTTGAACTATCGATAAGCCATCTCTGAACAAAGATGTCGTTTTTAACAACAACACACACACATACAAAACTAAAAGTCAATATAAACACTAAATATTTGGGATGGGATAAATAATTTATATTTCTACAAATTGAAATATTATTTATTAAAAATTATACTTTAAAAAGTTAAATGATGTGGGGAAATTTATTTGATACCAGGACAAATAATAGAAGTAAAAAAATAAAAATAGCTAGGTACTATAGTCTTAACTATATTATAACATATACATTGTTAGGTTTAAATATTTTTCTTTATATCTTATATATTTTCCACATTTCCTATAAGAATAATGTTATCCCTAAAATCATAAATAAATAAAAATGGCATATGCATACACATAAATTTTAAGGTCTTTGAAATCTTTATTTTCTTACCTAAATCATTGGTAATGATCTTGGCAGAATGTAACCACAGGGCTGAATTGAGAAGCAAGGTACCGAAGATCTTCCCCCAGGTTCAGTTTAATTTGATCAGAACTTTCAGATATAATTGTTTGATCAGTTTTAAATATTTCTTATTGTCTTAAAAGTCAACCCCTATTTTTTTATTTTGATCAGATGATGTCGATAGGACTCCTTTAACCATGACAGAATTTGTTCATTTATTCAATTTATTCAACAAACATTTGTTGAGAAATCATTCTCCAGCTAAACAGGAGTCTTCCCAGGCTTGTGCACACAGAGGTGAACGAATCTCACCCTTGCCTTGAGCAGAGCAGGTGCCACATCCTGAGCGTGACTGGAGCAGCATAGCAGTCTCTTCGTCCCCCCTTCCGGTTGGCCCTAGCCTGGTCCACATTCCCACCAGAAAGTCCTTTAGATTGTGACACAGATGTTCTAAATTCAGAATTGCAATATAATACCATTCTTTCGACAGGTTCAAAATAATAACTTCAGCGTTTAGGTTCTTAGAAAGTTTTCAGGGAACTTGGTAAAAATAAATCTGCTTTCTTTTCTTTAGCAATCAAATCAACACTGTTCTGCATCACAACTTATACTACATGAGTAAGATATAATAACATAGGGTCTTTAAACTTCAGGTACGAAATGCACAATTTATTGTAAAACATTTGATGGTATTTTTATAAGCAGGCACTTGTCTTATGAACTATGACTAGAGCAAAATAATTTCTCCGGCTTTGAAACGTGCCTACATTTCAGAGTCTGCAGTTTCATACTGTCACTGCGGTGAGGTTTGCTGACTCTTTTTGCTTTGAGCTTGTTCTCTTATTAACTATGCAATTCACTTACTGGTAGGAAGTTACATAGTTGACTTAGGCTATGCAGTTTTACTAGTCATTTAGTCTACTAGCCACTAAGTTTACTAGCTATGCATTTACTCATAGGGAAGTAAGCAGTTCATTTATTCATATTAATTGATGGCTTACTACATGTTGGTTTGTAGTACTAACAGTTAGTACTACAAAGTTGGATAACAAACATTCCTCATCCTCAAAGAACATATAATGTGAAAAATACAGCTATATATGCTTTATAATTATTTTTATTTCTATGTGACGAATGCCATAATAGAAGCATGACATGATGCTAAGGTGCATCTAATTTATGTTTTGCCACCTCAGGTTTTTCTTAATACTTATGACTTACTTAATTTTTTTAAAAAGTGGCAGCATGTTATTATAAATCTCAGTCTAATAAATCGAGAGTGTAAGACACCAATTTTTCATTATTTTATCGCAAATTTAATATCAGGCTCTGAATCCCAGTTCCACCAGAGTAAAGAGAAAGATATCCAACCTTACTTATTTCTGGAATTCCCCCAACTCTTATTCCCTTCTCCCTTCTCCCCTTTTTCTCTTTCCCTCTTCCTCTAACCTCCCTCCTTCACTCTTTCCCTGTTCCCCACCCCAAATTTAAATACACACACTCATATTTAACATTAGACTATAACTTACCAGTTGGCACCACTTGGGGGACAATTTTTTTTTAAAGAATAGCTTTGTATAAACAAAAAATTTGAACATCCTGGTCTGTCTTCAGAGAAACCCAGGTCTGACAGAAGCATGAGCATTTGTCACTCAACTGTACCAGTCTTGTAGGAGAACTACAGGGTCCAGTGCCTTTTTCATCCTCAGACTTCCTATCTGTGGTTTGAGTCACACTGCAGTATGAAGATCTACTGCCTTGTGTCCTCTGCTCCTAGAAAGGGCCTACATAGTCAGACAAACACTCAGTATAACAGATTAGGAGAGCCTAGTTTGACTCTTACAAGCTAAGCGTTATAGGAGGATGCAGAAATCAACTGTCATGTGCTCTAACAGATGAATGCCTCCAAAGAAACAGTTTAATAATTGTAATATTTTAATAACAAATGCTTGCCACCATTCAGAGCTCTAAAAGCAATTTTCACCTGCACTATCATGTGCACATTGCACTATGTAACAAGAACTACACTAAGCCAAGATCTGTGCTCAATAAATGTTTGTGCATCTTACTTCAAGGATGTACTTGCCAAGAAACAAAAGCCTCAACATACCAGGGCTTTCTGAGACACAAAGCTTCGAGTCCTTGATTTGTGATTCAATGCCTAAATTCTAATATATATATTATAATCTCTGCTTTAACGTTGCTATGGCAAATGTATTCCCCCCCCCCTCGCCCCCGCCCCAATAGGTGGTAGGTATTATTTCTTCTAGGAGTTTTTAAAAAATTAATTAATAGAGAATTAAGAATATTCAAAGGTATATTATTGTGCACATATACATACATGTGTATTTATGACTCTTCTTAATACCATCTTCCTTCAAGAGTTGACAGATGTTAGCTATCTGGGATCCAGTCTGTTTCAAACTTCCTGTATGCTCCCGGTACCCTGCAGGGCATCTCAGAGAGTGACCTGTGCTTCTTTCAAGGGAGCAGCCATTACTCAGTCTGTTGTTGCTCAGAAATATAAACACAGCATTGCCAGAACTTTTGATTTTTTGAGTGAAATCAGGATTTCAGAGTTGTAGGTAAAAGCTTCTATTTTTAAAAGTAAAGTAACCAAAACCACCTTCATGAGCCAGATCTAGCCTAGTGCTCTTTCTTTCGATTTTCTCAGATACAGCCCATGGGCCAAAGCCTCTCCAGCAAGGATCCATAAATATCATTTTTTATCTTTTATCTTTAAAACCCTAACTTTCCTGAAAATAAAAGTGAAGTTCTTCCATCGAGAAAATTTTTTCTAATTTTTTACTCTAAACCGAGATATCTACTTTTACCTTTCAGTGCGTTTTCCCAGTCTTTATCCTACTTATATATTTAGTTCTGTTTGTATTTTATCCTACCTACAATATTGAATCACAGGGTTTTAAACTTATTTTCACTTAATTATATTTCATAATTGTTTCTCTATATAGTTATTTTTTTAAATGCAATTTTTAGTCACTGTATATTATTTCATTTTAAATATAAATTACCATAATTCAATAGTCAGTTCCTATTGCTGGAAACCTAGTCTGTCCAATTTCTTTGTTATTTTAACTATTACTACAGAGCACATCTTTGAGCTCATTTCTGTTCATATCCTTAAGATAAATTCTTAAAAATGTTATTTTGGAGTCAAAGTATAAGACTATCTTGATGAGTTTTGATTTATACTAGCATCCTTTAAAGTTAAATAGATTGGGGCCCAGAGCTACTCTTTCCCTTGCAAGCTATGAGAATTTATGTGAATTACTTCTGTAAACTTCAGGTTTTTCATCTATAAAATAGCAAAAATATAACAATAATTTGTACCTTCTTTAGCAATGTGTAAGAGAATATTAGCACTCTTACTAATCATTTAAAAAGTTTTACCTTTTCCAATAGACTACAAAATGATATTTAATTAATTTTATTATGTAGAATGTTTTACATTTTTAGATATCTAATTATTTAAAATTTTGTTCATGAATTACCCATTCCTCTTTTTCTAATGGTATAGTTATCTTTTTATTGGTTTAAAGGAATTATTTTATTCCTTATAATTATATATTATATATGTATACGTATTTTTAATTTTTTTGTAGTCAAATCTGGCCATCTTTTATTTTTATTTTCAACCTTATTATAAATTATTTTAATTCTTTTTATTTAATTTTCATGTTTAATTATTTAACTCATCTAAAGAATTTATTTTATAGGTGATATGAGATAGTCTCCCTTTTCTCATCGCCTATTTCAATCAATACTTTTTAATAATTCTCTATGTATATTTCTGTTTCCAGCTTTCTATTCTGTTCAACAATCTGTTCTCTTTTGCTCCAGTACCATGCTTTTATATTTATTCTAATTTTGTAGTACTTTTGAACATCCTGGAGTACAAATCCTTTGGACACATACTTTGACCTATTTTGTCTGTTTGTCCTTCCAGATAAACGCTGATACCAGAGTAAGTAAAAATATATTTAATCCATTTGAATATTAATTAGAATTTATAAATTAATTCTGAAAGAATTGACATCTTGAGACTATCAAGTCTTCCGATTACAGATTCACTTTTGGGAAAAGTTAATAGCACAGCTCACCGTTCCCATCTCCAGCAAGAACCCAGAAAGTTGTAGTCCATGCTGATGACCCATAAGCTTTGACAGTTAACTAGGCAGAAACAAGGCTGAACCATAAATTTGACTCAAAGGTGAAAAGTCCGGGGTGTTTGTGACTCAAAAACGTCCCAAGAGACCGGGGATTCTGGTTCATTGCAATTTTTTAGCCGTTAACTTAATTAAACCTCCCAGATAAATTGCTGTTTAGTTTCTTGATAAATAGAAAATACAAAAATTTAAGCTACTATTATTGTACTCTTCACATCTCCTTGCCCTCAAATTTCTCAGGGGTGTTTGTGAATTATAGATACCTCTGATAAGTTTTGCTGGACAAAAGGAACCAACAAGAAATACTTGTAGTTCTCATAAAAATCAAGATTTTAATCAATAAGTTAAACCATAAAAAATTACTGATCTTAGACTATTACGTGTACAAAAATGGCAGTTTCATATGGTTCAGCTTAAAGTACACTGACAGGCCCTTTTGATGTGTTTCATTTGCGTGGTGTTGGCTAGCTTTGTAGCTCTCACTCCCTTTTTGCCTATAATGTATGAAAAAAAATATGCCTTATTTCTATAATTTATGAAAGGTTAATATGAACATCTATCTTTCTAAAGTGAAGGAAAATGTCAGCATATATGAATGTTTAGTAAAAGTTAACTTTTACTAAAAGCTAACTTTCCTTCTCATACATAATTTACTTCAAAAAAAGAACACCCTTTCCTGTAAGTTATCTGGCACAGCTGCATAAAAATCTTCTCAAGTATGGACTGTACGATCAGCTCAATGACTTTCCCAAGCTGAAGGGTATCTATAAACTCTCAACCCGGTATTCCAGGCTCGCCAGTGATCTTTCTGACCGTCCGATGTCATTTTCTACCGTGTGTTCACCATTCCAGAAACTTTGGTCCACTTTCAGGTCCTCAAACCTGACTCATTTATTTCTGGCTTTTTACTTTTAGTTCATTCTATTGATCCCATTTCCTCTGGCTCCTTCACTATCTAAACTGTATCATTCATTCATATTCCAAATCAAGATTCATTCATTTCCAGGATAATGGGAAAATACAGCTCATAGTGCTTTCTACAGCACTCATTGTAATTGACTTTATGTTACATTCTGCTTATGTCAGTGTCTTATCTTCTTTGTAAGGCTTCTGACTTCTTTGGTGTGTCACATTCACCTAGCTCTGAGCTATCTAGGCAGTAACCATTTGAATGACTAAAATAAGCAAGGTATTCTAATTGACTGTTCCAGTTTTCATTCCTCCTGATCTGGTAATGGTTGGAATGAACAATGTCTCAAAGTGGGTGAGATGTTTGGCTTTACTCAAATAGGATGATGTCCTCGCTTCTTGTCCTAGCAAGGTTGCTACCCAATAGGATTGTCTGGACGGTGGTTTATGTGACAGCCACATCCCTATTTTTATATCTCAAATTTTTTCCCCCCTTTTCATCAACGAGACCGAATTTTTGCTAAATGGCCTGTTCCTTCAATTACAGCCAGAGTGGGCGATGTCCTTTCCCAGGGCAGGAAGATCCAGGAGAAGGCATGTGCCACCAGCAAAGCTTTTAAAAATCTTTTGTTGCCTTAGCTTTGGAACTCTGAGAAAATAAAAACAAAAAGGCAAACAGAAAGGGAAGTGACAAATATTTTCCTATTTCCTTAAAAAGTGCTTATTTGTGGTTGATGTTGTTATATGCTATAATGTTCTTGAAGAATATAAACCACATTCACAGCTATTTGCACTATTATCTTCCTTTGGAGTTTTAACAAATTTATTAAATAGAAATTTCCCACATTTTAGGTTGCTTTAGCTAAAGTCTTAGCTCTTTCTGGCTTTAATTAGTATTTAATACAAACATTTTTAAAATTAAAGTATAATTTAATTAAATAATGAGACTAGTTTGGTTGGAGTAGTCACATATGATGTCCTTATTATTTTTATTCTTTTTGTATTATTCTGTCTTAAAATATTTAATGATGGTACTTGTCTTCACATTTTAAAATCTTTTCAGATGTTTCTGCAACTTTTGGATATGCAGTAAAGCTGTTGGATGTGTCTTTTCTCATTTGACATATCTTTTATTTGCTTATGTATAAAATCATTAACAGTATATCTAGTCTCTATGTGAAAGGAAGTTTTAAGGTGGCTACTTAAAGATATTACTTTAGGCAGTGATATTATTTCATTTTCCTAAATATTTAGAAAAACAAAGAACAAAAACTATAGTACTTTTTTAAAAATCTTATTGTTTTTGTATGAGGTTATAATTTGATAACTGCTGTGTTTTTCGCAAAAACAGAACTAGGTAAAAATCTGGGAATTAAAACATATGAGAGGGTTTCCAAATACTTATTTTCAAATTTCTTTTTATTCTTTGATGTCTATAGGGCGGTATCTTCTGCTCTGCATGCCTTTTAATCTTGGAGTTTAGAGAACTGGTTTTTTTTCTTTCTTTCTTTTCTGCTTTTTTTTTTTTTCCTAAGTCCTATTCTTCACAAGGAAGCTAGAAGTGTGACGGGAAGGTGTGATTTTTAATTTACACCAGAGTCTCGCAAATAATGACTTTTCACACCCTGCTCTTACTGCTTAGCCTAGGGGAGGAGTTCTGTGGCTACTGTTGTCGTAGCAAATTAAATCCACTGCTATAATTCAGAAAGGCATTCTTTTGTGTTTAACCCTTGTTTTCAGTTTTGCAACTTGGTGTTTGTGAATACTTATGAGAATGTGGCTTATTACTTTGAAGTGCACTTGTTTTCTAGGAAATGATTTTTGAAGGCTGTTATCATTTCAGATTGTCAAGTTTGAAAGGTAAATGATTTCCCTTCCCACCACTCTATGTTGGAAATTGTAACTTACTCAAATACGCAGAAATGAAAAATACCATATTTAGTGAGAACATCTGGCGATAAAACTTAAATGCAAGATCTAATAAATATTTTTACCTTTCTTTATGATTCTATTTCACTAAGGGCAGTTTTCTCTCTGCCTTTATGGAAGAGTCAGTGTCTTACTCTACAAGTAAATCTACGTTTAGATTGAAAGATAAAATCAAAAGTAATGTTAAAAGATTAAAATGTTTTAAGTTTTTCTTCAGTTTCTTCCCAGCCCATTGAAAGTATTTTTGATTAAATCATTTTTAAAAAGAGACAGGCATGAGCTGCCTCAGGAAAATGGGAAAAATTATTGAAATTGGTATACTTGTTTTTAAATTTTCTAAGTGGTTACAGAAAAATAATGGCATTCAAAAATAACTGAATATTTAAAGAATAATCTGAACTCCTTATGCACTACTTTCGCTTAACAATTGTTAACATAATTATTTCCCCATTATTGGGAAGCTGCACAACTAAAACTTAAAAAAAAATGGTTTCAATCAATGAGCTAGTTTTTCCCAGTTATCTTACCAATCATAATGGTGTTCAATAAAGTTCTAGCACTGAATGGAATATTTAAGAAGATTGTTGAAAGGAAAGAAAGGAACATTCTTGGGTTCTCCTGAGAAATTATTTTGCTACTTTCTCCTCTTGCTAACCCAAAGCAATCAAAAGCAACTACAAGCTTTCTCTTCAAGCTGGGAAGCAGCAAGGGGTTAACCTTTCTTGGTTTACTAAGTATCTCCGTCAGACTTTTATCTGATCCTTCCTCCCTTCCTTCCCTGCCCACCCCTTTTGTAAATGTCAACCACTTCCTGATGAGCCCAGTAGTGGTGAATTTCACACCTTTCTTTTCTTTGTGAACAAACCTGGGTGTTAATGGTACAGGATTGGGTACCACTGTACGTCTCTGGCTGTCTGTTAGTAAAGCTACGGGATGCCTGTGGAAAAAAAGTAGGAGAAGGTGAAGAAATTTGAGAAATGAGACTAGGAAACAGTTCAAATCAGTCTCATTTTTAAAAAGAATATTTGTTTTATTAGCTACTTTTAGGTGTATTCAGAAAATAGTCATTTTAAAGAAGCTTAGTATTGAGAGTCCTAAAGAGTCTGCCAAAGTCAGGCACTGGAATTAGAGAGCTGATTAGTAAAAGTAAATAAATAAAATAAAATAAAATAAAACAACAATCTGAAAGAAAAACTGAAGAATCCTTCTCAGACCCTTTATTCTACAGGTGTATTCATTTACAGGATACAGCAATGGAATCTTGGTCAGTTGATCAGGTCTGCAGTTGGTTGGTGGAGAAAAATTTAGGAGAGCTAGTTCATAGGTTTCAAGGTGAGTTGTTTACACTTTCAAATAATGTTAATTGAGCAGCCTAGCTGTTGAGTGTCCTTTGTTATTGGTAATTGCTTTTGTTGCCTAATGCATGTGAGTGTGGACGTGGAATTGCTTCAGTGGGGAACTTTCATTTCTTGACTAGCTGTGGCAGTTTGCATTTGGCCTAGCATCCATGAAAGAATATATTCTGAAAAGAACTCAAAATAAAGTCTTAATAGTTACTTAAAATACTTATTTGATATCATTTGATACTAGTTTTGTCCTTAAATAATGCCACATGTGTTTTGTGCAGTGCTAGATTTACAAGTATTGAATATTGCCTGGGAGATATTACTAATAATAATCTCCCTCCCAAGATTTTTTTCCTTATAAAAACATGTCAGTAAGAAAGGATTGGAAGTGAGGAGGCAATAATGTGGAAGTAATAAGATTTTATTGTGACTCCATGTTCTAGTTCTTTCTTAGGAGCAGATATCGATTTGGAATTATGCAACATCAGTGTTCTATCTTTGTCAGAAATACAGATAATTTTATAACATGAGAGGACAAGTTTAGATGATCCTTTTAACACCAGAAATAATATTTTCTTGCTCAAAGTGTGCTAACTTTTACAGTGCTTTACCAAGTAGGCATGTAGAGACTTTTTTTTCTTTTTCCCAGAGGAAGAAGTAAGTGGAGCTGCTCTTCTAGCACTTAATGATCGGATGGTTCAGCAACTGGTAAAAAAAATTGGGCACCAGGCTGTTCTGATGGATTTAATTAAAAAATATAAGCAGAAGAGTCAAGAACTGCAGCCCCCTGGAAGCCCTAGAGAAAGAGCCTTGCTCATGCAGGCAGCAGCAGCCCAGGAGTAAGTCTGTTCATGAATGCTTTATTTTTGATGCTGTGCTTTCCTGATGAGGGCTATAGGATGAGACTGGGGTTTAAGCCTTTTTGAAATCTGACAATTTCAAGCTAGATAGTGTGTACAGTATTTCTAACATTTGCATAAAGGACACTTGCAAAGTTTTATGAATCAAGATACATTTTTTAATGCACCATTTTTTAAACATCAACTCCAATTGTTAGGGGAGTCTGTAAACCAGGAATTCCAATCTAGAAACATCTGTAATAAGCAGTTGAAATATACAAACAACATGAGTAGATATGGATTCCTGCAGCTTAGATCTTAAAGTCAGGGTTTGGGGAAGCCATTTTTGCTGCTCCTTTGCTTTTCCCTAAAGTATTTATTGATTTGTGTATATGTTTATTTGCCAAAGATTCCTTATAGTAACTAATTTATATTCTCCTCTCAAGGCCTTCACAATATAATTTGCTAGAGGCCTTCACAATACAATTTGCTAAAGACTCTTGATACAATGGGTTTTCTAATTTCTGAAGAGTATTCTTGGAAAGCTGAATGCTATGATAGCATCCCGCAGAAATTCTGTAGAAAAATTTGTGGTGGCTTTGAGGTTTAGGGATGTTTTTATTTGTTTTGTTTTGTTTTGTTTTTTATATCATTGATTTTTGCAATGAAAGGAATGATAACAGAAATTATGAAATTAAAATATTCACTTTATAAATCTAAGTTCCAGGATCATTTCAGGCATTCTGATTTGGTTTTCCCATTGTCTAGACTTTTTGCAAGATTTCTAAGGTTAAATAATTGCTGCAGATGAATTATTCATTAATTTTAAAAATAAAATTGTGATATTGGATGAAATCTATGTGTTTACTTTCTTTTTTCAGATTACATCTATAATATATATTTCTGACTTATTCTCTGGTAAGCAATATAATATTAGAGAGACCTGACTTAAGTAATTTGATTTCTAGAATATTTGGATATTTGGGACATTGAGAGGGATAGGTAGACTTGAAGGGATGGTCCATGGTTGGTCTGGAGAGTCTACTATCTGATTTATTTGAAGGATTTCTCCCATTGTTTTGACATATCTATGTAAAAGCATACTCTTCAAATGTGACTTTTGATGAAGTTTCCATTGTATGCTTTTACTCCTTTCCAGCAAGGAGAGGGTGTGAACCTCAAATAGAGCTCAAAGTAATTTCCCAGCATTCTTGGATGAGTTGGACTTTTGGAAGTTCTCTTTAGTTGAGTGGAATCTTGATATGGCCTTAAGCACAGCTTGGAAGAAAACAGGCGGCCTTGTTTCCACTGCAAATCAGTTTATAATGTTCTCATAGTAAATGAGAACTAGCTTGTCTGCCAGGAAATCTGGGCTTCATTCCTGGTTCTACCACTGACTTGGATTGATTCTGTTAAATGTTGACATTCCTGCAGCTTCATCTGTAGGTTGTGAAAAATAATACAGTACCTACCTCCATGTTAATTCACACTGATGCTAGGAGTTTCACAATCTTTGAGAAACTCTCTTCTCCTTCTCCCAGACCAAAACAGCCTTGTGTTGAATACTAAGCTTTGTGAATCTAGTTAAAAAAGCCATTTTCAAATGTAGCCAAGACTGGGAACACTGGTTGTCCAGGGATTTATCAGTGAGGGTTTTTCACTCTACCCAGTAAGTAGATGACTCACTTTAAGGATTGTGTTGTTTTGTATTCAGGTTAAATTATTCTAGTGCAAAACCATAATTGTATGTGGACTTATTGCTTATATTTGCTGATTGTCAAATATATTGTCACTGGACAAATATATTGTCAAGTAGAATTTGTGATAATAGAAAGAAGGATGAGAATATGCTATTTAATTAAGTGCTTAATTAAAAAATAGGGAACATGGTATAGTTGAAAGAACTCTGACGCTAGGTTTCAAAACACTCGATTTCAAACCCCTGTTCTGATAATAGCTACCCATCTAACCTTGGAGAGTCACTTGACTTTTCTTAGTTCCAACTGTAAAACAAAGCAGATAGAATAAATGATGCTTAAGACTCCTAAAGAGTCTACAATGGCATTCTAGATCAAAGATTGCAGATGGATTTCAACTTGAATGCATATTTCATTTACTGGCTAATGGTTGCCTGGTATGTTATTT
>CM053502.1:151093906-151136800 GCA_028627145.1 Eidolon dupreanum | reverse complement strand
GATGATTGGCAGTAACCACAAAGACAGAATTTATTCAGTGAATAATGTCCTATTGAATATGCCTTTTGTGGAGCCTTTGTTTTTGTTTTGAATTTTGTAGTTGTTTTAACTTGATTATTATTGACAGAGGCACTGCTTTGGTAAACATTTCCTTACACAGAAGCCGCCCCGCCCCCCATGCCTTATTCACAGTTTTGCTTTCCGTGGTTTCAGTTACTCTCACTCAACTGCTATCCAAAGATATTAAATGTAACATTCCAGAAATAAACAGTTCATAAGTTTTCAATTGCACACTGTTCTGAGTAACATGATGAAATCGTGCACCATCCCACTCCATCTGGCCTGGGATGTGGATTATCCTTCTGTCCCGCGTATCCACGCTGTCTGTGCTACCTGCCCCTTAGTGACTTAATGGCCATCTCAGTTATAAGATCGAGTGTCGCAGTATTGCAGTGCTTGTGTTCAAGGAACCCTTGTTTTATTGTTTTAATTGTTCTATTTTATTATTATTGTTGTTAATCTATTACTGAGCCTAATTTATAAATTTAACTTTATCACAGGTATTGTGTAGGAAAAAACAAAGTATATGTATATAGGGTTCTTTGGTACTATGATTTCAGACATCCACTAGGACTCTTGGAATGTATTCTCTACAGGTAAGAGGGGAGACTATTGTATTCCAACACTAGATTTAAGTGGTGTAATATTTCAATATATGGACAGCACTGGAACAAAGGAAAACCATAGACCTAGACACCAGCCTCAGCAATGTGGTGTTCAGACAGCCCCGAAGGCGATTATAAGTAAGATGTGGTGCCACCTGGCTGTGTGGTTCATGCATCACTCTTGATATATATTGCTTTCAGCACTGATGAGCAAATGTTTTCCTTAAATGGACTGCCATTGAAAGGAGAGATGCCAGATTGCATAGGAGAGTAACTGGGTACTAGACAAGCCAGAGTGTGGTCCTTTATAGTTTTCACAAACCCTTTTCATTGTCACCCCACTTAGGCCACACAGCAGTCCTGCAAGGTGGGCATTTTCTCTCTTTTTCGTAAATGAGGAAAACTGAGACTTAAGTTAAGGGGCTTCTCTCTAGTTTCCCCAAATGAGTCATACTCACTTCTGCACAGGATCCACCATTGTTGGAATGGGAGCTCAGGGGTCTCAGGGCATTTGCCTCAGTCCCCTGACATCAGGCCCCTTTCCCATGAGTGCAGGGAAAAGCTAGCTGCACCTTTGACCAGCAGCTCTGGCAAAACAGGCTTGGGCTCTGGGCTGTTTTCTCTGTTCTCTTTCCTCTCCACCACCTTCAACCTCACATACCCATCACTAGTCAGTTATAAAGGCCCCAGAGCCTCAAGAACTCCTAACATTAGGGCTCATTTTCACCCATGCCTTTGACTCCTGTTTGGCATTCTCACCTGCAAAATGAGAATAATAACAATAACACTTTCCTCATGACGCTTTTGTGAGCATTAAAAATAGATAATGCCTGCCAAGTGCTAACTCAGCAGAAGCGCATGAAAGGCACTCAGTGTAGACAGCACTGCTCCAGGTAATATTCCCTTTCCTTAGAATTTCTTTCCTTTTAGATTTCAGAAGTGAGAATGGGCAATTTACAGGTGGTTGAGGAAGAGCTGGAACATACTGGCAGGGAAATTCTTGCTGGGCAGCTCAGAAACAATGAGATACTGCCAGGGGTGGGGGTGGGGATGGGGATGCTATCTAGCTAACAGGCTTGGAGGCTTCCTGTCTAATGCTGGAGTGAACATTCTTAAAGTGATTAAGTCAAAGCTTCCTCCCTAAGGCAGGTTCTTCTCTTAGACTCTCTTTGGTGAAAAAGTGGGTGGGTGTATAAGGTTCTTTCTAAATTTTCTTTTTTAATAGATAACTTAAAATCAGTATTCCAAAAAAAACAGCTTCGGAGGGACAAAATTTTGGTTCCCTTCAGTGCCAGTGAAAGGTAAGGGTGAAACCTTCCATTCATGTCTTTCCTCTTTTCTAAGCCTGTTGATGATATTCATTCCTCATTGTCCTGAGATATGGCAGGGCAAGATTTTTATTCCTGATTTTTCATATGTCTGGTCAAAGGAGCAACCCTGTGCTTCATGGTGTTTCTCATTCTTCATAGCGCCTGGCAAGAGAAAGAAAAAGATAGGACTGTCTTAGAAAATGTAGAGAAATTGTAGGGTTTGGAAACCAGAGCTGATATTGCCATATCTTTCTAATCACAGAGTCTCTCTTACCTATTTGACCACTTGTTGCCCATCTCTATCCACAAGCATTTCAGAGTTAAAGATGTTCAAAAAGGAACTTGTGGCCTTGGGTGTAAGAACCACAATGCATTCTAACTTAAGACAAGGGGAGTTTATTGTAATAAAAGCACTTTATAGACTCCAAGGGCAAAACCTGGAGGAACTGGTGCTGGAAAGCCAGGGGAGCAGCTGTCCATCCTCTCGTGGAGCCATTTCAGTATCTCTTCTGCTTCCCTCCTCTGCCTCAGTCCCTTGCTTCTTCCTAAGAAGACAGATTTATCCTGCTACTCATGGCTGCTCTGGTCTCCACAGACTGACTGGCATATGACTGTCTTGCCATAGTATTGACTCCACAGGAAGGTCTCCCTGGAAACATCTCAGGTTGTCCCAGCCAACTGACTCAGTATCTGGGGAAATGAAATGAATTGCCCGTCATGGACCAGGCGCCCTTCCTGTGCAATCAACTGCGTGTGGGGAGGGGCAGATAAGCACAAGGCAGCGGTACCTATTTTAAATATTTTCCCCCTGGTTCAGAGCTATAGAATGGGGATAAGACAGAAGATTCATTCCCTTTCTACAATCTATCTCAGAAGGTGGCGCCGTCATCCAGCCATATGAGCTGAAATCATTGCAGCCACCCTGACCTTTTCCTCCTGCCCTCTGCCTAGGGCACTATTTATTCTACAAGTGTTGGTTAAGGGCCTTTTGCATGGCATTTGTGTCAGGCTGTGTTGTTCCTTTCCTTTACCTACTTGCTCACCCTTGAAGATTCTGTTCAAAATCTCTATTTCAGAAGCCCCTCTGTTGACAAGGACCCCGTCTTCTATGAGTAGTGTCTTTGCTTTACTTGTAAAACTAGACAATGAAATTAATAACTTTAAAGTCTGTAGTCCTTGATTAGATTGGAGGCACCTCAAGGACAAATACTGGGTTTTTGTTTGTTTGTTTGTTTTTGTCATTGTAAACACAGCATTTGGCATATTTCCTGCCACACAGAAATTAAATAGAAATTTTAAAAATAGAACTGAGAATATATGATTCAATGAACAACTGAATATATTTTCATGGAACATGATAAATATTTTAATAGCATCAATTTCTCTTTAGATCTTTTGATACAATTCATACTAAATATGCTTACTTTTTAAAAAATTTATTTTAATTTGTTTCAAGTATACAGTACATTGGTTAGGCATTTATATAGTTTATAAAATGATTCCCCTAATTGCTCCTTTTCTCCTCTGGTTTTCCACCTAGCCAATATATTAATGCTCACTTCATTCCCTATGCCATGCTCCCCATCCCCATGACCATCAATCAACTACTAATTTGTACTTCTTTAACCTTTCACCTCATTCTCCCAGCCCCTACTCCACCCCCTCTGTCTGTCAGCAAATCGTCCACTATATTTTTTGATTAGTTTTTGATTAGTTTGTTCTTTTTGTTCCTTAGATTCCGCATATAAGTGAAATCAATGGTGTTTATATTTCTCTGTCTGACTTATTTTACTCAGCATAATAACCTTTAGGTCCATCCATGTCATTGCAAATGGTAGGATTTCATTTTCTTTAATGGCTGAGTAATATTCCATCGTGTATATGAACCATAACTTCTGTTGATGGGCATTTAGTTTGCTTCCATGTCTTGGCTATTGTAAATTGTGCTGCCATGAATATTAAGGTTATGCTAATTTTTAAAACAGAGTTAAACTCCAGGAATTTATATCACTCACACAATTTTCTTTCCTAAAATTTCTGCTTGGTTCTTTTTAATAATTTCTATTTCTCTGCTAAAATTTCCTATTATTTCAGTCAGTCTAACATATTATCCTTTAAGTCACTGAACATTATTACAATAGCTGCTTTAAAATCCTTGCCAACATCTGGATAATCTCAACATCATACTCTGTTAATTGCTTTACTCTTGAGAATGGGTCACGCTTTTCTCTTTTTTTTAATGTTATATAATTTTGGATTGTATACCAGACATTGTGAATGTTACAGTGGAGACTCTTGATTCTTTCTTATTCACTCAGAGACTGTTATTACTTTGTGTAAGTGAGCAACAAAATCTGTTGTACTCAAACCAAAAACTCTCTCTTGGGTATCAGCTTAAATCTAAGTTTAGTTTAGTTTTTTTTTTTTTTTTTTAATTTTTAATTAGGTTATGCACATATGTGGTTCAAGATCAGCCAGAGATTTGGATAGTTTATACACAGAATTTGTAGTCCCCCCTCATTAACTCTCTCCTTTCTGAGATGCTCCTCTCCCTTCTCAGAAATGCCATTCTCCCAAACTCTGCCTACTAATTCTGTAGTTCATAAAGTCTGCAGGTTTTCTAATAGAGTTTTAACAACACTGCTTGAGGTCTACCTTCAGGCTAAAAGTTATAAAAAGGGGAACTCCCTCCTTGTCTTCCTTTTCTTTTAAGTATAGAGTCCTCTTCAGAATCTGCTTACTGTTTTCCAACTTCCAGTGTTTTCAGTTTATAAATCAATAAATATAAATTATATTTATATATGTTTTGTCCAATGCTTACCATTATCATTTATGGGTTAGTTAGTAGCTGGGCCAGTGTGAGCTAATTAGTCCATTCTAGAAAGCAGAACTCTGCTCCTAGACTGTTGAAGTAGTCTATATTTCAGTGGTGAATGCCTAGATTAGTGTAGTGCCATGAAACATGGGAAAAAATAGGCAAATACAAGAGATAAGATGTAAAGAAATTTTCATGACACTTAGATATTGAGGAATTAAGATAAAAAAGGACATCACAGTGTTAAGCCTGAGTTGCTAAGAAAAGAGGTACACTACAAGAAACACGGAAGTTGAAATGGTATCTTAGCCAGCTTGAGCTGCCATAACAAAATACCACTGAGTGGCTTAAATAACAGAAATTTATTTCTCAGAGTTCTGGAAGCTGAAAAGTCTAAGATTAAGATGCTAACCAATTCAATTTCTTGTGAGAGCTCTCTTCCTGGCTTGTAAATGGTCACCTTGTGCTGTGGCTTCACACGGCAGAGAAAGAGACTAAGTTCTCTGATATCTCTTCTTATAAGGATACAAATCCTATCATATTATGGCTTCATTTAACCTTGATTATTCCCATAAAGGCCCTGTCTCTTAATACAGCCACATTAGGGATTAGGGCTACAACATAGGAATTTTCTGAGTGGGGTGACACTAAAGTTTATAGCAAATAGAAAGCTAGTCTAAAATAGAAAAGATTATGAATTATTTTAGATGTGTTATATATGAGATGAACAGTGTACAAGTTATTGGAGACCTGGGATAGAGCATGGAAAAGAGATTATCGATGATAGATTTATAATCCTTTAACACAGAGATCAGAGCTGAGGCCGTGGAGATGGATGAGTTCTCTGAAGGAGAAAGCACTGATCATACTGAAGATTAAAAAGACAAGAATGGAGGGAGACTTGCATAAACTCTCATAGAAAGTAAAGGGAGAATAAGTCAGTAAATAAAATAAATAAGCAAGCTGTTGGAGAGATAGGAAAAGAGTCAAGAAAATAGAAGAGTGTCAAGGAAGATGAGAAAGAGTAGAGGGCTGTGAAGAAGTGGTCAAGTGGTGTTAAAAAGTTAGAAAAGTCTTGAAATAGGCCATTGTTAAAAGGTCCTGGATTTGTGAATTAGGAAACCATTATTGACCTTCTGGGAAGCAGTCCTCAGTCAAGTGATTTGAAGAAATTAAGGTAAAAGACATTAAGGAAAAGCAGGAAGAGGGTGATATAAGGACTGTATTTGGAACATAAATGGTGAGTTGGATTACCAGAGGCTTGAATGCAATGAGCAACCACTGAAATGTTCAAAACATTACCCAGAGCAAAATGAATTCAAAATGAGTGCCCAAGTAACTACTCCTTTCAGCTGATTGTGTTTATTCTTTCCACAAAAGTCACTGTGTACCAACTCTACTAAGCTAGGTTATATTCACTGGAGATAAAACAAATAGTTCTTGTCCTCATGTAACGTCTGTGTCTCTTCTGTTTCTGCTAAGGCTCAACTTCTGTCTTCTGGGCATTGAGATTTTTCCTTAGCTGGAGCTCAACTAGAATTATTGTTTGTTTGTTTGTTTGTTTGTTTTATTTTTAACACAAACTTATTTATAATTTTTTTATTTTTAAATTTTTAATTGAGATATAATTGACATATAACATTAGTTTCCGGTATACAAGGTAATTTAATATTTGTATATATTATGAAATGATCACTACAATAAGTCTAGTTAACATCTGTCACCATATATAGTGACAACTTTTTTTCTTCTGAAGAGAACTTTTACGATCTTCGGTTTTAATAGACCTGTTCTTGATAGGACCATCTTCTTTACTCTTGGTTAGCCACATCAGACTATACTATCTGCTCCTTAGAAGCAGAAGAATAATTCGATGATTTTTTATGCTTATTAAAGTTAGACAAAATTTTAGAGTTAATTAACTTTTTAATGAGACTCCCCATTTTGTAATTTTTTTTAAAAATTAGTGCATACTGCAATAATGATACTGCCAATTATCAAATGTGTCAGCTTAACTTCATTATGTTTTATTATCATAAATGTAAACTGTACACATAAACTGAGTGTTTAGTGCAGTTAGAATGATTCAGTTAGACTGCCATCAATCCTCAGCATTAGCATGTTTAACAGCTCTTACTGTGTACCTGGGGTTGAGATCCATTGCATTAGAGATGTGTTGTTTTGTGGTGGTATTTTGCTGAAGAGCTCTGGCTCTGAGGAGGGCCCAGAGATATCCGTGTCTTCTTCATTTGCAAGTGCTTTCCTCTCCCTGCACTTACCTTAGGCTGACTTCTATTGGTGTTCTGCCAATAGAACTCTACTTAATAAACATATTATAAATAATCTTAATCTCATAAAAAGATTATAAAAATCATAAAAATATTTTTTTAATTCAATGCAAACATCATTTTATGGGCAGAAAACAATTGTACCTGCTAACTACTTACAGTTAGAATGTATTTTTAATTTCCAATGGGTCCCTTTTCTTGTGTAATACCAGTTTTGACCTGTTCTCATTTGGCATAGCTTGGATTCTAGTCACTTCCAAAATACCTTACAAAATAGTTTTAATGTAAAAAAAAGGAAAATGTTAAGCCTCTCATTTTGTCTAATGACTCTATTAGGAGCAAGATGGAATATCTGGCTTTGAAAGAGTCTGTATGTGTGTCTAGATACATTCTGGCTTTTGCCAGAAATAATATCATGCTATATAGTCCCTACCCTGATTTTGAAGAAAAGAGACATATGGAAGAAAAAATATGTCGAACAAGAAGGTAAAAATTGTACCAAGCCCTATTTTACAGCATTGGAATATTGAAGTTATCTATTGACGTGGCACTGTATAAGAGATGGCAACCTCAAAAGTCTGAAAGGGTCATGCCACTAACTTGAAATCCCTGGACTAAAATGTTGTACTGAAACCAAGCTTAACACTGGCAGTTACATCACCTTTTAAAAACCCTGGGAAGGCACAAAATATGGGGGGAGAAAAACAAAACAAAACTTCTCACTACTTTACACTCTTGGTCTGAGTAGATAAGGGAGATCATGGGAGAAAGAAACAAGCTAACACAATGGGAATGGAAATAGAGATTGTAAAAGAGTAATTGCCATATGGTACACCCCAATAAATAGTGATCGAATGAATGAAATGAGAGAGAAAGATATTGGAAAATGATTTGGGCTAAAGCACAGATTTCATCTGGGAATTGCCTGTTGCTTTATTAATCAAGTATTAAATTACCAGTGTGCTTATTTTAATGAGGGCATATTTTTATCACTGATACAGTGACTAACTACCAAAGGGGGAAAAGAGAAGAGAGCTTATCACAGAAAGAGAGGCGAGTGCTTCCTCTTATCTGTTTCCTATGTTTTCTTGCACATCATGCATTTCTATAAGATATGACCTAAAATTCTAAAGGAACCTGACCTTTCAAAACTCATCTGAATTTTGTTAGGACTACTAAAGATTACATGATTGTGCCAGAAAGTTAACCTACTTAGGCTAATTTAGGAAATCTTTTTTTTTTTTTTTTTTTGGTCTTCTACTTTGCATTTATTACTTCACTTTCATTCCAGTCAAGCCTGTTAGTTAAGTATCTGGAAAGCCACCTAGTGCCTCTGGGCAACTGTTGGTTGGAAATTTTACTACTGAGTCTTCTTTTTACACACTTAATGATCAGTCACTAACTTTAAGGTTTTAAAGCGGTTCTGATAGTTTTATAAATGGCCTTATTGAGGTATAATTTACATAACATAAAATTTACCCGTTTCAAGTATATAGCTCAGTTAATTTTAGCAAATTTATATGGTCACAACCTGTTTTGAAACATGCCCCCCTCGAAAATTCCCTGTGCCCTTTTGCAGTCAGTCTTCTCTCCCACCTCCAGCCCCAGGCGACTACCGATCTGCTTTCTGTAGCTGTAGTTTTCTGTAGCGTTTGGTAGAAACTTCATCTGAATGAAATCAGAGTATCAGATACTTATTTTTAGTTTAGAAACAAAGTTTACCTATTAAAATAGCCAGACCAACTAAATTAAATGGATCATGTATTTCACTATAAACAGCAGCAGAGTAAATTAATTAGATTAGAAGTATTTTCTTAATCAGGTGTTATGACTTTATTGTATGTCTCATTTGCTTTGCTGAATTGCAACTTCCTCTCTTTTTGCTTCATATGTTGTTCAGTTTTGAGCTATGCATTACATATTATTTCTTCAAGATATATGGATTAATATTCTTTTCAACTTCAGGCTTTATTCTAAAGTCTATATTATTATGACATTTCTTCCCCCCACCCCCGCTACCTCCAGAACAACAAGTATTTATGTGTGTACAAAGGAAAAGAAAACAGAGATAGCTAATGAGCCTTCAAGCATTCACTGATAGATGAATGGATGGAAGAGGGATTGATGACTTTCATATATTTCGGCCTTAGGAAAGTGGTTTATAGCATAATTTCTTAGGATGTAGAAAATTAATAAGTTGCATGTATTTACAATAGAATTTCACTCTGCATGTATTTTTATTTAACAGAAGGAATGTGAAACATGTGCTAGCAAGGAATAAAGCATCACGTTGGACGAAGTCCTATGTTTTACCAGAGTTTCCCTATGATGTCAAGTGCATGCTAGCAGAACAGAAGTGTCCTGATCATAGCATGAGGATAAGGATCATTGAGTTTCTCCAGGCCGACATGACTAAGTATCTGGAAGGCTCATTGTGAGTAATAACAGGACTTGTTCCTGTGAGAGAAGGTATGTTTTTAGAGTAAAATAGAATTCATTTGGAACCAACCCTCTTCGGATTTGGGTTGGCATATTGGTAATAAGTCCAACATGACCCAATATTTGAATGTCTACACTGTTATCTGGAAAGAGTTGAAGAAAAGTGAGTGCAATTTAAACTCACCTTAAAGGAAGGAACGTGGGCTGCTTGAAGTGGTAAGTGTCCTGCTTATTGCACTGACCAGGTATCCCACCACGCAGCAGTATAATGATGTGGTCAACGCCCTCCTGCAGGCCCACCCTTTCCTGGATGAGGACCGCTGTGGCTTTGTAAGTGACTGCATGGTGCCATTTTGTTAATCTCAGCCCATCTTAAAATAATGGCCTTGCATTATTTAGTAATGTTATGCCTCACCTCACTTTCTTCAGCTTCTCTCTCTCTTTCTCTCTCCTCGATACCTTCTGTGCCTCTCTTAGTGTTTGTCTTTCTTTTTTTTATAGACTTTACATTTTAGAGCAGTTTTAAGTTCAGGAAAATTGAGAAGATGATACAGACATTTCTCCATATGTACCCTCTGCCCCCACACATGCATAGCTTCCCCTATTACCAACACCCCTACCAAGTGGTACAGATTTTTTTTTTTTTGTCTAGGACGATCTCTCTGCTCTTTTTTGTTTTTCCTGGTATTTACTTTTTAGACAAGTCCAGTGTAGTTGCTGTGTAAGATGGTCCACATTCTGGGTTTGTCTGAATGTTTCTTGATGATTATATTTGGGTTTAAAATGTTGGGCAACAATCTGCTGGTGGTGCTGTGAACTGCTTCACATATCAGATCAGGAGGCCCATAATTTCAGGGCTGTTTTTTATTGCAGAATGATTAGAGAAGAGCCGTATTCATGTAGGTCTTTCCACACGCTCTCCAGTGGGAAAACTATGGAAAAGGGGGATGATTAATCAATGACACAAATATTATCTACCAAGGCATCTGAATTAGGAACTCATGATGCCAGACATGTAGCAACTCGTTGGTTTAGTACTCATGTGAAAAACTGCATGTGATTTGTCTTTTTATTTTTGTTCCTATCAGACAGTTAATAAGGAGGGAAGGGAGAGTCTGGGAAGAAGAAATTGGCAATTTAAAAATGTCCTAGCAGTTGATTGTTATAATACCTCCCAACAAGCCAGCAGATTTAGAAAACCTTCAGAGCTATAGGAAATATGAGAGAAAAAATATATTTGCACTAGTTCATATTTCAAGGCTAAAAAAATATAAACCATCCATTATTTCTGTGCTGTTGTTAAACAATTATGGTAGAGTCTGGAATCCCAGCCTGTGGAAAGTGATGAAGCATCTCTGACTCACACATCCCCAGGTGCTTAATCAGGGACAAAACTGTCCTCCAACCTCAACCCACAGCACACCTCACCAGGGCTGTGGAAGGTTTTATGAACAGCACTTTAGTTACAAATAGCTACTTATTTGAGTCTTCCAAAACTCACTGAAATGAACAGGACTGACCTTATTGCTCTCTCACTGTGCTGGGCTTGGTGAGCAAAGGAGACATGAGCCTTATCTTTGCATGCTTGTAGCCCAGTGGAAGTAAGGCAGGGAAGGAAGGGAGGGAGGAAGGGAGAAAGAATGAAAAGAACAGAAAAGAAAAGCAACGGAAACAGAATATCATCACATAGATAATGGTACATACCGGTGTGATAAGTGTTGACAAAGAAAGATGAGAGCTGACAACAAAGAGAAATGAGCTGTTAGGGTGGCCATAAGGGAGTGCTGACTGAGCTGAGATCTGGATGGAGGCAGAGCGAGAGTTAGATACGAGCAGGGTGTGGGAGGGGTATCTTTGTGTTTGCAACAGTAGATGTTCCACAAATATTTAAAGAATTAATGCCAATAGTATTCACTGAAGTGAATTTCAAGGGATGATAGAAAAATCTTATATGGATTGATAAATTTTCTTTAAATGCACCAATCCATATGTGCATAAGCCATTATCAGTTCCTTTCTAGAGCTCACTAGATAAAAGTAGAGTACATCATGGAGACAGCAAAGTAAGGTGAAAAGTATCTAATTTTAGGAATTAGAAAATCTAGATTCAAGAACCAGTATATTTACTTAATAGCTATATGATATTGTGAAAATATTTTTATTTCTGACTCCATTTTCTTATTTGTAATATAAGGTTTGCAGTTTTTATAGCAGTATCACAAAATTTCTAAGAGTAAATGGAACGATAGATATATTATTTCTGTTACTGTGATGTGAAAATATTTCCAGCCCGAAGGTGATAGAAAAGATTTTATTGTTTATATAGAATTATTTCAACCTCTTCAAAGATTAATTGTCCTGTTTTATTTTATACAGTTTTTATGGAAACGAGCCCTCAAAGATCGCTTTAAATATGTTCGAAGACCCATAGAAGATGATGAACAAGTGATGAGAAATAAGTGTAAATTTGGACACCGAAGAGGCCAGACAAGGAAATCTCTTGCTGATATAAGATTTGATGAAATTAAAATTGTCCAGATAAAAGTAAGAATCTTTAATTGTTTTTTAATTGAATCTTTAATAGCTCTGACAACTTATTGATCAGTTGATTGATTAAGAGATAATAAGTAATAGCGTTTGAAAAAAAACAAAATAAGATATCCTTTCAGTGTAGTCAGAAAACAAAAAAAAATATGTTTTGCATAGCAAATAATGTGAATGACAGTATTTCCGGAAGGGAGCTTCCAAAACTAGTCTGAGTGTAGTATGCTCTTGAGCATCTCATGCTTATTCTTTTACATCTTCGAAAAACCTAGAAAAACCCTTATGCTCTGGGTCCTTGAATATCTTCCTGTCATCTTAAATGTATTTTGTGTTCTTGTGGTTCTTATTGGTACAGAAAGTTTTTAATATTTGTAATGTAGGGATAGGTAGGCTGTAGTCTCAAGGTGTCAGGGAGGAAGGTAGTGCACGCGTCGACGCATACTCTGTGTTGCCCTTTCTTTGATCAGAAGGGGTCCCACACCACCCAAGGCAGCCATGGGGAACGTCAGGCCAAGGACTTCAGGCAGGGCCTGGAGATTTCTCCCTCAGCAGCAGGTTTGCTGTATACAATGTCCAAGTGGCTCCTAATTATCTGAGATGCTAAAAGTATTCCTTAATTGCCTTGGAGCCCCCACATATCCTCAGAAGCAAGAATGTCTTCTACGAATAGAATAGATTGAACTCCTTAGGGAGGATGTCCAAACCTTAAGTATAAAAAGCTAAACCTCATGCTCCCCCAATTCTGTTTCCACCTCAACCTAACATGAATACATAATTCAGTTCTTTACCACAAACACATTTATGTTAGTGATGTACTTGGTACAAATATTCTGTCTTGTTCTTAATCTGGTATATTTATTTGCCATTAATAGAGCAGCCAATTGGGTCATGTCAATTTTATTAGCACTACTAATAGCTCCACGGGACATGAATGTTCTTTAACATATTTTGTAAGCCATTCAGCCCAGCAGCATACATAAAGAGAAAGTTTAGATGAAGGTATATATTTAAATATCTTATTATCATTTTAAAAAGAATTTTCAAATAATAAACCAGTTAAGATAATATAATTCTCTGTCTGCTCTTTGACAAGACAAGACAGATGGAAGGCGCCTAAATTTAGTGGCGTAACTTTTTAGAAAGTTTGACTGCTATATTCTACGATAAGCTAAAATCATGATAGGGACAGAATTACATTTATTTAAAAATATATTTTATATTCTTAAAATTAAAAGTCACTCTACAAAGGAACATGATTATGCATAAATTGGTTTCCTCAAAAAAGTTGATTTTCAGTCTACTAAAAATGAAGTTCCTTTATAAATAAATTAACATTTTGCAAACTCAGTTTTCCTTCTTTTCCATGATGCATGACCCACTAAAATTCACTAGAATGGATGAACGGTAAAATTGGAAAATTAGCAATTGTCGCAGCACTAGAACTCAAGGGTCAGGGCTTGGGGTCAGGGCTCACCTCCAGGGACACAAGGCTAAATGGCAGCTTCTCTTTTGTTGACATGTCATCACTGAACCAACTTGTACACTCATCTTTGTGTTCCTTCTCAAAGCCACCTTAGTTTTTTATGTAACTACAGCTTTCACGGCTCCTCTCATCCACCTCCCTGTCTCGTCCCCCAGACATACCTGAATCCTAAAATGAATCCTCCCGAGACCCATGCAGGGGCTTTTGCTACAAAAACCACAGGGGGTTGAATGTACCAGGCCCCAAGATAAATTAAGTTGCAAAAAAATTTAGTTTTGACCTACCTGCTAGCTGGGGCAAATTATAAAGTGGTCGTTGTTCACATCCGAAAAGACAATGTTTTTCCTGGCAAACAATCTAACTGGTAAGGATTTACTTTTCTCCTCCTTACCAATGGAGCTAAAAATTGCTGATTCTTTTAAAAACTGTAGCATCCCTGTTTATGATCTGTAAAGCCAAAGCTTTAAAAGATGGGGAAATATTTATAATAGAAAATTACAGAAACAACATGTTTCTGTGTGTTGTATCCTCCATGGTGATTAAGCAAATGTAAAACCACTAAGAGTGGAGGGACAAATCCGCTGAATATACTACTTATCTCATGGAATTTTATACTTAAAATTAATTGCAGAAATAATTTCTGATCTCCATTTTGAACTTCTGACAGCTGTTTTTTAATATCTTTAAGATTTCTGAAAATGAAAGATATTTGGATTAAAAGACACTTTGGTAACTTTCACATTTTAAAAAGTTTCTTTACTGGGCACAATATTTCCATAATATAGAAAAAATTATTCCCTGTGCTGCAGAAATGGAAAGTGCTGATTCAGGCAAAAAGCCAGGAATCAGGCCATTCCCTCAAAGGCAGGGAAGAGGCTTTGGCTAAACTGGAGGAAGATTTTGAGAAGAGAAGGACAAAAGGAGAGGAAGAGATTTTCATTGGTTTGGTTTTGTTTCTGTTGTCCTTTAGAGCTTGGAAGGATTCAGGTAGATGTCTCAATGAAGGAAGGTTCATTTCTTAGTCCTGTCACATGGACTTCTTTAGATAACCTAGGCAGCTGCAGAATTTGTGTGAGTCTGAGTGTAGGCCACTGATCTTTTTGTCCCTCTCAATCTCCTGGGACAGTTTAGCATAGTACAAACTATATTACAAAACTTGAAGCATCAGCAGCACCTAAACACCCACCCATGTGTCAGTATATCTGGGCTCCTCGTATTCAACGACTATGTTATAGTCACCATGTTATATGGATAACTGTACTTGTCAGAATCCCAGACTATGTACCTAGAACAAATCCCGCAAAATACTGGGTATTTTGCAATAGTTAAAAGTCCTTTTCCAACCTCACAACCTCATGTCTCTGCTGCTTGTAGGGTCACACAGCCAAATGCAGCATAAGTGGTATACTTATTCATCAGACTTTTAGTTTTAGGTCCAAATAATTCTGTAGACTTATGAATTGATTAATTTTTTTTGCTTAATTATCTTTTCTTATACTTCATCATGTATTTATAAACTGTCGACGTAATAATGTCCAAAACTGTAAAGAATTTATATGAGTTTATTTGAGCCAAACCGACGACATATGCGACATATGCTGGGGAGCGAGATCTCAAATGCTCTGGCGAATGAGTTTTGCAGTTTGTTTTACACATTTATAATTAAGGTGGGAATGTAAGGAAGATTACATGAGGATGGGAGAGAGAATGGGGATCAGATTACATGATACTAAAGATTATGTGCTCTCTTGAGGGTGGCCTGCTTTAGAAAGAGGGGTGTGAAAGAGTAGTCAGTACACAAGGAGGAAGGACAGGTCTGGAAGGAGGCATTTCAATGTGTTTTAACCTAGACACTTAAAGCAAAAATAAGCCTTTTACTAAAGAAGTTCTATGCCTGAGATGTAACTACTCACCATGACCTGCCCAGTTAAAAATTTATGGTCAAATCTCCCTGCAAGGTTACTTTCTGTAGAATGCCTTTTTTTTATCCACAAAGTAGAAGTATAATTAGATTCTCAAAACAGTAAACTTAAATAAGTAATTTCATAAGTTGCTTACAATATTATCCTTTTTAAATGATGAAGACACTGGTTTTAAAAGTTTATAGGGATTATATGGAACTGCATGGCAGTGTAGAGGAGTCACACTATATACTATAAATTTTTTTTTTTAATTAAAAAACCTCAGGAGCTAATTAAAGTTGAGTGAATCAAACTCTTCATGGAACGTTAGCATCATTGCCCTTTGGCCTTTTTCTGGTTCTTTTCATTCCTTTTTTGTCCCCATTCCTATCCACCCTCCTCCCCACCTCTACCCTTTGGCAACCATTCTAATGTCTCTCATAGGTATCTTTCTGTTGTAAGTGTTCCAAATTGTGTATTATCACTTTGGGTTTACATATATGTGACTGAACGTAAATAGTATTCTTACCTCATTCTGGGTTCACTTTTTTTCACTAAGACCCACTTATTTCACTATGTGTATTTCTAGTCCGTGATTCTAACAATCATTAAGTACTTACCACAAGCCCTGTTTCTCCCCACCATGAATTGTACCATCGTATATGTCTGGTTATGAACCTACCTGTGTGCCTGTGTGTTATTTCTTTGGATCGTGGGAGTGGAAGTGATGGGGCAGAAGGCATGCATGTACTTAATTTGACCAATTGCTCTTCAGAATGACTTTGTCAGTCTCACTCCCACAGTAGTACATATCCTTGTAATCCTGCCAGCCCTTGGCATTATCCAGCCTGCCAGGGTTTGCCACTTCTAATAGGTATAAAGTGTAATCTCATTCTTGTGATTTGCATTTCCCCAGGTGTGAGCATCTTTACACCTTTGTTAGCCTTTTGAGTTTCTTCTTTTAGAAAAGTACCTCTTTAGATACACTTCCGTTGTTTTAATGAGCTGACATCTTTTTCTGGTTGATCTGTAGGAAGCAGTTCTTCCCATGCCCTAAGTCACAAAGATATTCTTCTTCTCTTTCTTCTCCTAAATTTATAGTTTGCACTTTCACATCTTTATATGTGCTATTAAGTAAGGATCTGCATGTCGTGAGTCACTTTCTCAATACCAATTACTAAACAATCTGTCCTTTTTTCATTGGTTTATGATGGCACTTTTATTGTATGTTAAGTTACCTAATAGACTTGGATGTGTTCTGGGGGCTCTTTCTTATTCCATTGGTTAGTTTAGCAGTCTGTTCTTATGCCATTGGCATATTACATTTGAGTACTTAATGATTATTACTTAATATCACTTAATACTTAGAATAAAGATATTTTTTCTTACCAATGGGAAATGTGCTGGGTCAGGGAAATCCCTCAACAGAAAGGATTCTGGGGAGATTTGTCCACATTTTCTAGAATAAGGAGAACTGCAGGGAGTTCTTTTCTTAGGAACTGACCTTTGGGCCAATCTGCACCATCTACCTTCTCAGAGGAGAACTAGAGCCTGGGCTAGGGGCGTTGCGTTCAGGTGGGAGGGTCAAACCAAAAGAAAGGTCCGAGATTCTGCCAGCACAAGGAGCAGCAGCATAAGCTGTCTTGCTCTTGTGGAGGGCCTGCTGTGACAGAATAGAGATGCTCTGATGAATACATCCTGCTCCTGTCGTCCTGATCCTGGGGTGGGGGTGAGGGTGACATCTGGTCTATGTGTGACACTGAACCTGGGTCCAGACATTGCCACAGTCTGATTCTCATCCTTTCTTGGGAATTTCTTTATGCAGAAGAGGTCATACTCTCAGGCATCTGACAATAGCCTCATTTGAAACATTGGGATATAAACATAGTTTTTGAAATGCTTAAATTCATCTTTAATGCTTTTTTGACTAATGTATACTTTTTCCCCTAAATTATTGATGTTTCCTTCAGCTAGTAGAGCCCTCAAACTATTAGCATAAACTCTCTCATGGGATATAAGCTTTGATAAAGTCAATGCTTCTTTCAAAATTTTGTGAAAAAAATTGAGCTTATATTTTTCAGGTGTGTCCAGTTCTTCACATATATGGCTGACTTTTTCATGTACTTTAAAAAGATTTTCCTTTATCTTTATGGAGTAAATTAATCCTAAATTGGCTAATAGGTGAAAATTCATTTTGTATTGAAGCAGAGCAGGAAGGATTTGGTAGTTTCCATGAGAGCTTTTACTTCTCTTTTATTTATTTATTTTCCCTAATTGAAATGAAGTTTTCTCAGTGTGGAGACTTTTAATGTGATCTTTAGTGTGTAGATTATTTTCTTTTTATCAGTTAGTTTATTTTACATTTGGTTTCTTTTTAAGAGTTTTAAATAAGTAACTTATACTATTAATCAGTTTCTCCAAAATTCCTTTTGATATCGTCTTCTCAGAGGTCTTCATTTTATGATATATTTTTTATATCCAGTCCGAGTTACTGTAATCCATGTTGTCTTCTCCAGGAATAACAGTTGTTCCAGTCTTTTAGTGCCTTGTTTTTCAGCTGTTTAGTGGTTCTGTTTATTATTGAAAGTGGATTACTGAACTCCCTAATGTTTATTATTCTTGAATTGTCTCTTTCTTCCTTCAATTCTGTCAGTTTTTGCCACATGATTTTTGGGACTCTGTTGTTAGGTGTATATATGTTTATCATTGTTACATCTTCCTGATGGATTGGTCCTCATACCATTATTAAATATCCCTTTTTGTCTCTTAAGAACAATTTTTATCATAAGATTTATTTTGTTTTTGGTTACTGCTTGCAAGGTACATCTATTTCCTATCTTTGTGTGTTTGAATCTAAAGTATATCTCTTGTAGACAGCATATCATAGGATCATTTTAAAAATACATTCTGTAAGGTAGGGTTTATGTGTGCTCTTTTGCTATTTGTTTTCTATATGCCATCTCTTTTTTGTAATTGTATTCCTTAATTACTGCCTTCTTTTGTGTTAAGTAGATAGTAGATAGTTTTTTACCATACTAATGTAATTTCCCTTATTGTTTTTTTCAACATATAACAATCTAGTTTGTATTAATACCAATTTAATTATAATAGCTTACAAAAATTTTGCCCCTATAAAACTCTATCCCTCTTCCCTTTCGTGCTGTTATTATCACATAAATCACATTTCATACATTGTATGCCCTACAACACAGGTTTATAATTATTGCTTTGTACAATTGTCTTTAAAATATGATGGGAGGAAGCATTACAAACAGAAAATACATTTATACTGTCATTTATATTTCCCTTGTATGACCTTTACCAGTGCTCTTTATTTTTTCATGTGGATTTGAGTTATAATCTAATGTTCTTTCATTTTAGCTTGAAGAATTACCTTTAATGTTTCTGGTAGGACAGATCTGCTTGTGACCAATTCTCTCTGTTTTTATCTGGAAATGTCTTGAATGTCTCCTTATTTGAAAGGTTGTTTAGCTGGAAATTGTTTTCTGTTTTGAGAATTGTGCGTTCTGGTATCTCAGTTAATATGGTTTTATCTATAGCTAACAGAAAACCCTTTCTAAAATTGGCCATAACTATATTTAAAAAAAAATAACTATGCTCTCACATAACAAGAAACCCAAAGATACATGAGCGTGGATGTCCTTGTAGGGTGTTTTTTTATCCCTGAATCCTCCAAATATTTGCTAAACAAAAAATTAATAAATACCAAGAGTTAAATTACTCAACACTATACTTATAATTCATTTCTCTCTTAAAACATTTTCTTTTCCTAGTTATTGGATATATAGGTACTCCCATAACTTTGAAAATCATGAAGCAGTTTTGTGTGTTAGCTTTTTTGGCATTAGAGATAAAATGGAACTGAAAGTTATGCCAAAACTACTTAGATAGTCAAATGTTAAGAATATCTACTGAGTTCTTTTGGATTTTTTTTTATGGCAGTTACTCTTTGTTTCTTACTGCACCTGACACAGAATGATTTATTGTCTAAATACTAATAATTTTTTATAGTCTTTTTCACAGATTTTTCTCTCATGGGCATAGTATAAGCTACTTATCCAGTTTGTTTGCATCCAACTCAGGTTAATGTTCTGGTTAACATAATTATGCTGATTCCTTTGAAGTCACAAATCCCACAGGTGACTTCCACTTCCCTCCAAAGTATCCATTCATTAGCATCTTGGTCAGGAATGATCTGTTTCCTGCTTCTTGCCTTCATCCTGTGATTCTTCTTCAGCATGTCTCTCCACTTTCTTTGCCTTCTGACACAGACATCTAGCAGCTGACTCTGCTGCATCTGCTGTTGTGTAAGACTTAGACATTGCTTATTCACTAGTTCTCTCATCTTCGTGTGTACTGATAAGGAGTGCAGCCTGTCAGAACAAGGCCGTCTACTTCCTCAGAGAAGTGGGGAGCTACACTAAGACAAGAACCCCCATCCCTGGTTATCTCTGTGTTTGGGAAAGTTACCTCCTCTTTTAAAGTCTCAGTTTGCTCATCAGTAAAGTGAGAGGCATGGACCAGATAATTTCTTAGTTCCTTCCAACTCTAATGATCTAGAAATTATTAGAAAAGTGAGAATTTTAAAGTCTGATGCAACCAACTATTTTTTTCTAACAAGGAATGTCACGTCAATCTAGAATACAACACACTAATGTGTTAATTCCATCAAGCAGAAGCATCCTAGAAACTCAGCTTTTTATGATTGTTAATGAATTGGGTGGGGATTTTAGGGGAAGCAACACACCATGTGTTTAGTAGTCTATAAATGTCAATATTAACAATTATAGAACCAATGGTATATTGCAGTAAGAGCTGTTTATGTAATTAAAATTTTTTCCTTTACTTTTTAAAAATTAGAATTTTTCTTTTTATTAATAAATCTGTCCTTATAACATTTGAGACTGATAAAAGAATATACATAGCATATGTGGTATTTATGAGACAAAATGAGCACTGTGAGCCCAACATCAAGCTTTAGAATTAGAACACCCCCGTGTCTGCCTGTAATCGTCCTCTCTCCCATGCCTGCCTTTCCAACACTATTGCTCTCTACTCTGAATTTTGTTTATCATTCATCTGTTTTTGAAATATATGACTTTATCACATATGCATGATTCCTAATGAAAGACTTTGCATACAATTTGAAGCACTCTATTTTGAAAGTTTAGTAGAATTTGTCTAGAAAACAGTCAGCTCTTGGAATTTTTTGTGGAAAAGCTATTATTTTCTAATTAAATTAATGTAAGATTTTTACAAACTTCTTTCAGTCTATTAAGTTATATTTTTCTGGAATTTGTTCACCTGGTCTATGTCTTGCTAGTCACCTGGTCTATGTCTTGCTAGTCATCTATGCTCACAGATGACTTGCAAAAGCCTTGATCATTTTTCATCTTTTACAGGTAATATATGTTCACATTCTGGTCAGGTAGACAGACAGTTTGTGAAGTTGTTAATTCAAATCCAAATTCAGTTGAATGTCCTCTTGATGCCAGACAGACAGCTCGACAGGGTGGGAGTCCAAGGAGGGACCCTGACCCTGAGATTCAGGTGACCGGGTTCTTGTCTTATGCCCTGAGAAAGAATTCAAGGACATGACAAATAGCAAGCTGGAGAGCTCAAGTTTTTTACAGTGAAAGTACAAACTTAAGAGAAAAGTGTGAGCAGCTCAGAGAGTCTGCCCCGAGCTGTCTGAATTACGAGCTTTTGTTTTCTTGGGGGTGGGGAGGGTGTCCCAAGCCTATCTGGCCTGCCTCCAGTTCTTGGCTTGTTTCCCATGTCACCTGGAGGGGAGGAGGTGGCCCAAGGCAATCTGTCCTGTCTCTTGGCCTTGGCCTATTTCTGAGGCTGGAGTCTCACGCTTGAAATCAAAACAAGGAGAGGGCTGAATAAGGGGCAAGGGAGAAATTCCAGAGCCACATCCTGGAGGGGAGAGAGGACTTCCCTAGGCTAACTATCCTGCCTCACTCTCAACTAATTTTTCCAGAAAGATTTTTTTTCTTGTCTCCTCAAAGCTGATTGTCTTATATTTTTAATGATAACATGCGGGGTATTTCTTAGCCACCCCACCTCACCTCACCCAGTGTACCCAAATGTGTAATGTATAATGACAGCTTGATAATTTAGCAACACAAATACCCAGTTATTATTTTAAATATGGATTATATGACATGGTACCGCAGCTATTAAAAGGCGTTTAAAAAGAAAAAATACAAGCAGTAACAACAAACCTTAATTTAAAACCTTTTTATCTCTTCTTAATATTTTATTTTCTAAAATTTAAATGAGTTGAAATAAACATTCCTGTAAAGTGTGAACCTTCTGGATGACCTAGATTTCCATGTAAAAGGGTATGTAGGAAATGAAGTTACTCATAGATCTGTCAGAGACCAGATTATAATTCTAATTAAATAATTAACCATCTGATTTGTTCACACCTTTAAAGACTATTTGTTTACCATGTTCAAGGTCAAGTGTAGTTACACATAATGGTGCTCATCATGTAAGTGCATTATTATGATATATATGAAATGAATACAATACAACCTATAATTCAAATTCTCATAAAGTGTTAAGCTGAAACTTGAAATATAGAACATATTGATATTTTGAAAATATTTCGCAGGAAGAAGCTGTTTGTTTAGATTCTGAGGTAGATGAACACATTAGCTGGTTCCAGCAAGAATATGTGAAAAAAGACAAAGACTGGAGAGAAGTCGATAAGAGGATGAGCCAGACTTTGCAAATAAGAAGGAAGTTGATTCGAAGCAGAACGCCTCTGAAGGACATTCTTAAAATGTTTCCTTTCTTGAAGTGCCCTTATCAGGTATCTTTATTCACTTATAATACTCTGATTATAGTGTCAAAAAGGACTTGTCTCTCTTTCCTCTCAGAGCAGTAACAGCACTGTGTAGCAAGGTGGTAGGTATGAATCTCAGGGGCTACAACCAGGACAGTTTGGTAAGAATTTCTAGAAGCATATTCTAATAACACGCACTGGCTGCCTTCAGATTTAGAGTTCCCTGTCACTGGATATATTGGGAGGCTGGGGGACCACTACTTAAGGGTATTTTGATAGCATGAAACATTTTCCCTTTGCATGCATTCACACAATCAAGATAGTTTATTAAGGAAATATTAGGATGCAGCATTACTCAAAATCTATTTCCTTTATGACCCCAAATCATGTCATAAGGTGGTCTTAAAATACATGACGTTTAAGGAGTAATTCATGTACTCTGCCATTTAGTTTACCTAAGGTAGCCATTAAAGGATCCTATTACAATTTTAGTGTAATATTAGCTATAGTACATAATGAAAGATTCATCAGAGTTTTTGCCTAAGAACACATTTCATGGAAGAATTCTTTAGGTGCAATCAACCAAATTGAAAATGAAAAGTCTTACCCATTTTTCTCCCCACTCCAAAATAATAAGAATTTGCTTGCATGTTTTATTTTAATAATAATATCAATAGCAAACATCTGAACTTACTATGGAGCAGATATATTCTGTGGACTGTACATGTATTATTTTATCTATTCTTCTCAGCAACCCTACCTTGATTTTTGCTTACTTTCTCTTAATCTGTTCCTATCATTAGGAACAGTAGTAGCCAGCAGCCTCTGGCTATTAGAAAAGTATGCCATATTGACACAGCTACAAAATATAGTTTTCATGCAAAAACTTGTCAATCTAAAAGTTTATAAACTCTTTAAAAACAGGGAGCATGTTTTAAACATCTTAGTATCCCCAAAGTATCTACTAGAGTACTATATGAAATACAAATAAAATGTTGACTTTTTGAATGCTGAATGAGTTAGTGGATGGTTGGTGTCTTTATCGGTTTGGAATGCTGTAACAAAAATACCATAGACTTGGTGGCTTAAAAACAACAAAAGTTTATTTCTTGCAGCCCTAGATTAAGGCACTTGCAGATGTGGTATCTGGCTAGAGCCTGCTTTCTGGTTCTTGGATGGCACTTTCTAGCTGTAACATCACATAGCTGAAGGGGCAAGCTACCTGTCTGGGGTGTCTGTACTAATCCCATTCATGAGGGCTCTGTCCTTAGGACCTAATCACCTCCCAAAGGCCTCACATCCTAATAGCATCACACTGAGCATTAGATTTCAACATATAAATTTGGAGAGACACGAACGTTTACTTGGTATAACACAAAGGTCACTGATATTATAGTCTTATTTATATTCAAAGTTTCCATTGAAGTGCAGCTTGCAAAGGTTTAGTGATTAAAAACAGATGAGCTCTGTGGTTCAGTGGTCTTTTTTAAAAAAGTAGATGATAGTAAGTCTGAGGCTGATTATCACCCTGAGTGAGGAGTAAAGAGGAGATTTCAGACCCGAGACTATATCTCTCATGCTTTGTCTAGGTCTCTGTCTTTTTCCCCTAGTCTCTCAGGTATTTAAACCTTTATATCCAAAATATAAATTGGGGTATGGTTTTTGTAATGAGTATACTTACTGAATAAAGTTGTTTATTTCTTGTTTTAAAAAAGTTAAACATTTTAGGTATCTTCAGGAAGTACCTCCCTAACTCAGCCTGTCTAGCTTAGCTGGGATTTACAATTGATAAACCCTGTTGTGCTTCCTAAAATAAAAGCAAGTGTGGCTTTATATACAAATACCCCATTCAAAACAACCCTATAGGAGGCCAGCTGTCCCTTGTTGCTACTACCATTGTGGAAATACTTGGAGCTTAGGGTGCTGTGGACACAGACGTGGCAGAAGAGAAGCAGCTGGTGTGGGAAGGTAGTCCTAGGGGTTTACCTGAACTCTCCATCACTACCTGCACTCATTAACATCCTCCCCTCAAAAGACTTTCAACAGAAAATTTAAATATTAATAATTAAAAAATATACTTTTAGACTACCTAAGATATTATCAACTAGAAATTTGTTACTGGGATCTATTGGATGTGACATGAAACACTACCGGAATTGAGGGGAAAATATCAAATACAATTTAACAGTTCCCCAAATTTTCCAATAAATCCTTTGAGATGCTAGTTTTCGCCTTACTAAGAAACTATTTCAACAGTCTTAGAACTTAAGTACATAAGAATCACCAGCTAATATAATACTTGCAACTATATACTACAACATATATAATAATTAACTTTATAGTAGAGAAATGTGGCAGATTCCATCTTAACGAAGTGATAAAAGTTAACATTTCTAATAATGGGCCCAGTTAGCACCTTGTGCTTCCTCATGCAGTGAAAAGTGTCAGTGTTCTTGCTAAAAATGCATAAGTCTTGAAGAAATATCATATAAACCTAGACCAACAAAGTAATTCGCTTTTGCTTTTCAAAAATGTCAAAGAATATAAGGAACAACCAAGAAGCTGTTTCAGATGGAAGGAGACTAAGGAGCCATGATCTCTAAATCTCACACATGTTCCTGGATTAGATCCTGATTTATAAAAAATACGATTGGAACTGGCAACTTGAATGGGGTCTGTGGATTAGATTTTCCTGATTTCGATGGTTGTGCTGTGGTTATATAGAAGAGTTCCTTGAACTTAAGAAATACACAATGAAGAGTTAAGGCATAAGAGGCAATCATATCTACAGCTTATTGTCAAATGGATCAAAAATGTTAGCATTAGAAGTTGCATGAAGGGCAAAAGTTACTATTTCTGTAACTTTAGTGTAAACTTCAGAATAAAAGGTAAAAAATTTCCTACCCTATGTGCACCCAGGAAAGTGGAAGAATATTCAACACTTTCATGCTCCACTTTACAACTCCCTGCTAAGAGAAGACCTTTTCAGGGTATTAACCTAGATTAGTGACCCACTCAGGGCTGCCTGATAACAGCCACTATGCCTTTGTGAAAATGTGCATCTCAGTTTTCTGACAACTTTTGGACCTTATCTTTGGGCAATTGATGATCTGCCAAAATATTTAAGGAACAATGAGACACAGTAGGTAGTATATAACTATTCTTTACAAAGTTTTAGAGAAAGTGATGATGACATCAGTTCCTACTAGTGTTAAGTGATAATCTTAAAATGCCACTATCAAAAGAAAAAAAAAGTAGGGAGGGAAACAGTGGTGGTGGAATTGAGGGGAAGAACTTAGGCACTGGCCTAAAGGAGATCCCATGAAGGTAACCTGTTCTTGCTTTCATCTTGTAGTCAAATGTCTTACCTGTACAATTTTTCACAAGTTTGTTTCTATCTGATCTGTCCTCCAGATCTCTTTAGGATACTAAAGTTAGATATTTTTCAACATTTGTCTACTAAAATCTAAGTTTTCTTCTTTGCCTCTTGTTGGACACTGCCAAAACATAACAATGTGGTTTACCTAAAGAAATGTAAGATCCTAGAATCTTAGTTGAGTAATCCAAATAGCCAAAATATGCATATATACTTTGGAACCCTCATTTAGTTGAGTCTGCATCGCTTTAATTCTATGCGCTACCAAGTTTGCCATGTCCATTATTTATTTATCTTTTACTATTCACTTCAGTCTTTTGTTCTTTTCTCTTCCTGTCCTAAATCTTTACTTCTCCACTAAAGCTTAGATATTAAATATATATGTTAAACTACATTCAACGTTTAATATAATCCTAAGGAGTTATTTATTTCCTTACATTACCTTTTCTAGTGATTGGATATCTTTTTCTTCTTCCAGATGTTCAGAGAATTTCAGCTCCTTACAAGAACAGATATTTATAAGAAAACAAGGCACATTTTGGAATCCTATTCAGAAAATATACTGACTTCTTTTTCAGTGGTGGACAATCCGATCAATATTGCATTGCAAGAAAAAATGAAACAGCACACAGATGAAGACATGTTGAAATGTTAGTAAACCTAGGAGTGGGGTGATCTGGTCTGTTTCTGTATAATTCAGGATAATTAGAAAAAGTTCTGTTTAGGTAACAAGTAAAGATTAGTGAGGCAACATGTGTGAAAGAAAAAATTCTCAAATAGGAGGAATTGGAATATAGATTTTAAAAAGTACACTCAATATTGTAAAATTATATTTTAGAAAACCAGAAATCTATTAATTTCATAACCTAAATCACAAGGTAATGCTTGATAAGATTGTCCTAGCTGATGAATGGAGAGTACACAATTCTTATCTTCTCCTGGCCGAGATCTGGAGGACAGAACATGAGATCTTGGACGTTTATGAGAAGGGGATGCTGGTTAAAAATGGTTGGTCAAACACTGATCTAAGAAGGCTAGTTTGTTCTCTGTAGAAGGTAATGATTAAAAACAAATTCAGATGTTTTAATACTGGTTTTGCTTAGAACAGTTAGTAAAAGCTTATTTTTACTTGGACTATAAGCGTGTTTGCTTCGACAGATATGAAGATGACAGCCACATGTTTACTCCTACCACATGTTTTTGGAGATGATCCCAGCCTTTTTGTCATTGTGAATGAGAAGGTAGGCAGTGTATCAATGATCGCTGGTTTGACATTTCACCTCTTCAAATAATTTACTGGAAAGCAGAATGGTGGTCTGTTTGAAAGTATGTTTTGTCATGTTTACAAATGTTCTAAATTTCAACAAGCTTATTATATCATGGTTAAATCCAGGCACCTTGCATTATTTAGCTATTTTACACATCACAGGGTGGTTACTCTATTATCATTTTTTTTTCAGGTGCAAGTGTCCACGCCAGTGTTGGAAGTTAAGAACCCTTTTAACATCGATGTCTGTGAATTTTCTTTGTATTTAGAAAAAGAGAGACTCACAAAAGTGGATGACTGTGTTACGGCCTTGGCTGCTCTCATAGCCGCCTTTCATGTATTTGGAATCAAGTGTCCAAGACGACTATCTCAAACTCTCAACTTCCTAGAGACACTGATTTTTGATATGCACAGTCCCTAATTTCCTTCTATGAAAGAAAAGGAAAAGGAAGTAGGATTTCAACACTTGGTCACTTAATAAATAGTATGCCAAATATGGTATCAAAATTGCTATCTGGGACAGTTGAAATTTTATAACAAGCTGTTCTGAACTAGGGTTATGGTAGAGGTATTAGAAAATCATCTCAAAGATGCGAACGAATTTCAATGGCTTCTGTTGTTACACTTAAATTCTTTACGAAATTCTGTAATAAAATACTACTCAAGGAGCTGTTTTTGTATTTTCATTTATTTTAATAAATTCCATGGTCCAAGTTATATTTTCATGAGTGCATTTTAAAATACTACACTTCAGATTTGCTCAAGTCCTTTGGTTTAGGGTATGACCTTGCACTTAATTCAACACGTCCACCTTTAAAGATGTAACGCTCAGGCAGGAGCATCACATTTGGTGGGGAGGGGCGTGTGCTGCCTTTGTCTGAACATTGCTTGGAAACATTTTGAACTTGGATATTTCAAGATGAACATACTCCCCAGTTCCTCCTTCCCCCAGGTGACATGTCCGGCCCTAGAGTTTGGTTTCCTTCAATCACATTTGTTGAGAACAAAGGCTGCTTTATTCCTGAGGGCTCCTCGCTGCTGGCCAATGTCACTGGCATAGGTTCTGATCATCTGTGATGTAGGATTGTCTTCCCCTGCTTCCCTCCCTTGAGGTACAGTGCTGCACACCTGGTTCTTGTCTTTGCACATTGTTTCCGGTATTCCCTGGCCTTGACCTCCAGTGTTTGTGTCTGCCCTGGTTGCCCTGCAGCCTTGTCTGGATTTGCAATACAGAACTAGCTTTTCACTGTGAGGGCCACTTGGGCACCAGCTTCTAGTTTTCGGGTAAAGGCCCTTCTTAGACCTACTCTCCAGCTCAGGAGTCCTAGTCCTGGTTCCTCGACCAGCCCAGAGTCCATGTCATAATTCATCCAACACTACAGTTGTAAGGTGTCCCTTGATGTCATCATCACAATATCAATGTTAGTTATCAGTCTGACAGAACAAAATGATTTAGGCTGAAGAAACTTAAGTGTGCTTATATGTGCTTCACAACGCAATGAGCATTTCTTGGGTTACCTAATCAAATTGAATTTTTAAAAAGTTTAAGGGGTTCCTATAAATTATTGAAAAATTTTTATAACATACATTGCTGGAAATACTGTAAAACACCAATACTCTCCTGACTGTTCATTGAAATGCTTCAGTGAGATGAAAGGAAATGAAAGACCAGATGCCTCCCTCTACAATGACTATGCACTAACCACTTACAAGGGAATAGATGAGCAGAGTAAATAACAACTTGGCATATGGCATTTTTGTGTAAATTAGTTCCTATTCCAGTTTCCATTTCTCCCCTTTCACTAGAACGTGCCTTTAGTTTTTTACAAACTTTCTTTTAATTATCCCCTTCCATGCTTTTTAAGTTTCACAATTTTATTTCTCTTCTTCCAAATGATTTCACCAAATTCTTAAAAATTCCTTTTCTTAGGAGGTTCGCAATCTCTACGGCTGAAGTTGAATAAAAGCCTCGCATTACTTTTGGCTGGGGCAGAGCGGTGGTGGTGTATCCATGAGAAACTGCAGTGAAATTTGGCTCCAGACGTGACAAAGACATCAGCTGACCATGAGGTCAGATACATGGAAACTTTATTGTCTCTTTCAAGGTGCATCTATCTCCAGTGAAGAGCATGGCTGTGTCACTTTGTAAATATTCGAATTGCTGGACTAACCTAACCATGTTTTCTTTGGAGGCTGAATCCCCTGAAACGAGAAGTAGCAAAATGGCAGCCTGGGGCTACATTTCAATCTGCAGACAGGTCTCATTTGGCTTGCAGTGTTTGTAATTGTTTTTTTTGCTTTGATCTATGTTTTAATTAAATAGACAACACATTTTAACATTAAAAAAAAAAAAACATTCGTATATCATATGGGGTTTCCTACGAATACAAATGGACCATTAGTACTAGGCACTAAAAATTTCAAGTTTTTTTTTTTTTGCCTGTCCCACTGATACATCCTCAACTCTTCTATTTCTACTCTGTAGACATCACCACTCTCATTAAATATTTTCACAGCTCAGAAAAATTCTGTTCTGAACAACCAGATTGGAGACTGTCCTTTCTTGGTATTCGTCATTGCATATTTTCATCGGTTATCTCACAGTGCCCAGATTGCTACAATGTCTATTACCATTTAAAATTAATTTCTATTTTAGCCATGAGAATTTACATATACATGTTTATCTAAACACAAAACTGTGTGAAGTTGAATAATAAAAATGACCCATTCTTACTAGTTACTGTAGAATAATTCCAATCACGTAATTTTTTTAAAAATGCCTTTAGATAGAAAGGTCTTCTCAAGTTCCACATTCCCCGTTCCTCCCTTTTGTCTTTACCCTAGCCTGCTTCTCGCATGTCAGAGACTCTTCTGCCATCGTGGCCCTCTATTTCCTCTGTTAAGACTTAGACTCTGTCCCAGAGAAGGAATGGTGAAGTTTCCCTTTCTGAGGTACATTCTTCCACTCGAAGGATGCTTAATGCTTTGCTTCTAACATATTAACAACATGCTGCATAGTATGAGTAAATGTTTCCAATAAGATTTAACTGTTTCTTTTGTATAAGGTATGCTTTAAGCCAGAAAGACAAATTACCCAATGTGTCACTTCTACTTGACCTAACAATATAATTTTCAAAATTTTTGTTGCTCTTCACACTGTCTGGGATGTATTTTGACAAACAATTTTAATTTCTGCAGTCATTACCCAGCTAATCAATGCCCATGTGTTTGATGTTGTTACTATTCTCATTTGCCCCTCCTATTTGACAAGCTTTCTTAAAAATCATACATATGTAAAAAAGTATCTGCAATTTAAATTTTATTTCATTTATGTCAGATATAACAAGTGCAACTTGAATGTACAAATTCTGAACAAAACATAAAAAAGGGAATAAAAACTAACAACGAAAAAAACTTATTTAAGCAGATTCATGCAGAGAAATGAATGGGACACTGCAGATGTCACTGATCCTGTTTTTACCTTGAATTATGACAAATGCAAAAGGCTGCTAACAGACTTCCAACAGGGGTCATCAAAGGAAATTCCACATCAGAAAAACTGAGAGTAACTAGAGAGGTGGAACTTTCCCCGGAATTCAGACAGCATGCTACAAACTTATTTTCTACTTTTAAAGTAGTCCTCGAATAAATATCCAATCCTGGAATTAGAAATTACATCTGAAGGCTGATAAAATAATTTACCTTTTGTGTTGGGAATGCATTCTTGCAAAAGAAACACTACCAGCTATCATTTTATAGGTAATCAAGGGCTTTCATTTAAAGTGCATCTGTATGCTTATATATTGAGGTGAACTGTTCCACAGAGAAAGGAATCTTTCCAAAACAGAGGTTCTTGAATAACTGGTTTGGGAAGTTGCCTCCCTGATGTGTGAGCATTTAGAATCTTTGTGCCACCTGATGTTGGTCCCTCACACCTTGCCTTTTTAGTAAAATCTATACACTTTCTCTTCAGGCAACCCTGAAGAAAACCTTTGGGTTTGGAGGACACAGCAACATCTGACACAGAGCTCTATACAGATTAGTGTTTCCGTTGACAGAGTAAGCCCTTCATCAGTCTCTGAAAAGCACCAGTTACCTCAATGACAATTAGAAAGCCACTCAAGATAATCTCATAAATAGTTCAAGATCCTTACCCACCCTCACCCCCACCCCCACCCCCATGTAACTGCATATTCCATGATACCACTGGACTCTACAAGAGTCCAATACACAGGGCACCACGTTGTTTGAAATTGATGCCATTCAAATACATTGCCTAATTTATTTCTGTTTATATATTTTATTTTTCAATTCCATTACTTATATACATGTTTTTGGTAATTATAGTAAAGATGCTGGTGAAAGTAATTTGTTTAACATTTCATAATACGTGCAAAAGCAAAAACACTGATTTTAAGGAAAAGTAACTTTTACAACTATTCAGCCCCAACAAACGATGACAAGCAGTTAGGCAATATCATGACTTGCAAAGTTATACTTAGCATAATATTGCAATTCAAAATATGGCACACAATTAACAACACAGATAACAGTCCCACTGGCTAAACTCAGCCAGGTTTTGACTAATTTGGTTTAAGTTGAAATTTGATTATATAAAAAGATTCCTGAAAGTATTGAAAAAGAAACAGTGTACATGAAAGAGAATTCAACAATGTTTACAAAATGCCAAAAGTTCTTACTCTGTCCCCCTTATCCATAAATAATTAATGAAGTCCCCCGTTCCCCTCCCACCCCCAGCCTCAAAAAGATTTACAAAGATAAATTTAGCTCAGTGAACAGAACCAAAAGATGACTGTTGTTAGACAGTACCTGGTTAAAAGCTCAAGCACTTTCATAAGAATTCATATATATTGTCTCTGGAGGAATATAAATAATCCAATAGCATTGCTCTTTTGGGTTTTGGACACTTCTCACTTGGGAGTTATAACTGTTCTTGTGCTTTGAATAAAACATGAGCTGTAAAGCAGAAAGCTGATGGTATTCAAAATTCACCATCTTCAAAGTTCATTGTGAGAGTTCTTCTCTGCAGCTTTGAACATCAGGATAGAATTGAAAATTTTGAGAGCAGGGCCCAGCTTAATGCTCATAATTTTAACAATGTCTGTTTGGGTCATAAGCAGAAATGCTTCTCCATCAATTTGCTGAAATGGGAAAAAAAAGACAAAAGATTGTGAATTAATCGGATGCAGTGTTGTGGGAAATATTCAAAGTTAAATTATCAGCTTCTTATACACAGTAATACAGAAAAGGCACAGATAGGAGTTCCTGTGTACAAACATTTCCAGATACATGGATCTTTCTTATCTACAACACACCCAAATGTGGACAGAGGTGAAGTAAAACTCATTTGTCTGAAAAATCAGCTCACAGGAAAATGGAAGTTGCCTATACTTTCCTGTGATTACTCTTAGGTGCTGACTCAAGAAGAATTTAGAAAACTCGGGGGTGCCTCAAATTTAGTTCCTATCATGACAGGTTTTAGAATTGGAGATAAGAATAGGTACACGAATGTATGTGAATATAAACAAAAGAATTCAGGCAAGCATATCCGCTGCATAACATTTTTTTTAAAATTAGCCTTCCACCATGAAGAAAAAAGAAATCAGTGATAATTCATTTCTAGAGTGACCACAATTATTCTTCATATACAGAAGAGAAGTAGTTACTAGCAAGGGAAACTGACAGTGTAGTTGGAAGAACATGAAATTGGTGTTAAAAGTTGTAAACTCTGCTGGTTCTTCTACTACTTGGGTAACTCAGAATCCTTCTGTCTCTTCTAAAACTAAAAAGTCTATGCTTCCACAGAATGGTGTACTTTTAGGTTCAAAGATACAATTCTGTAAAAATGATATCTAGTTTAGAGGGCAGAACAAAGTGGAGCCTTTTTATATGACTTTCAGCTCATGGGGATTCTACTATCTTAAAAAAAAAATCAATTCAATTACCTTTCTCATTTTGCACAAGAAGTGAATCACATATTTGTTCTCTGCTTTAGAGTACACTAGAAACTTTGACAGCAGTACACTGTTAAGGGTTGAATAGTGTCCCTCCCAAATTCATATGTTGAAGTCCTAACCCCCAACACAGAATGTGATATTATTTGGAAAGAGGGTCACTGCAGATGGAATTAGTTAAGATGAGATCATACTAGAGTAGGCTGGGCCGCTAATCCAAGTTGACTGATGTCCTTCTAAAAATGAGAAATTTGGACACAGAGACAAACATATGTAAAGGGGAGATGATGTGAAGACAAAGAAAGAACATCTATAATCCAAGGAGAGAGGCCTGGAGCAGGTCCTTTCCTCACAGCCCTTGAAAGAAGCAACGCAACATGTCAACGCCTTGACTTCTGGCCTTCCTCAGACTTCTAGTCGCCAGAAAGTTAGGAGTCGGTTAAAAGTTTTGGTAGATTATTATTTTTAAGGTTACACTGGAAAGAAAAAATCCATCTTGAGGCTAGTGTCAAACAACCTGCTATGGACAGGTTGCTCTGATGTGTGGCCATAAGTACAGGCCTGAGCTGGGAGGAAGCAAACTTAATGGAGAAAGTACTTTCTAAGAACAGTGATCACTACAGTGTATTACTGGGTTTATTTTTCATTTGCTGCTTTTGTAATACATATAAACTGGTCCAACTCCAAAGATTAAGTATCTTGCTAAAGGCCCAAAACTAAGAAGAAGGATCTGAAATTCAAGATGAGGGGAGGTGGGGGCCCCCCGCCTTTCCTATCATTACTTCTTCCACTATGCACTCGCAGCTCTTTTCCAATACTTTAACTCTGAAGTCACAGCAACAGCTCTTTGCATGTCTTTCTCAGAGTGTAGGGGTATGAGTATATTCACTCGTTAAAAACTTACTAAACATCTATTATGTTCCAGACACTCTTCTAGGGTGTGGGCATATAGCAGAGAATAAAACAAATAACGAAAAGAAGTAAGCAAACAAAAATTCCTTGCGGGGCTTATATTCTAGTAATGGGAGATAGTCTGCAAGCTAAAAACATAATAAGCAGATTAACTGGTAATTAATTCTAAAAGGTAATTAGTGCTATGAGAAAAACAGGTGATGGAGGAGATGAGCAGGCAGTAGGTACAGGGACGGATGGATGTGTGGTGGCAGGTGACAATTTGAAGTAGGATAGTCAGAGTAGAAATAATAAGAGAAAGCAATATCTGAGCAGAGGGAATGAGCCAAGTGAACATATGGAGGAAGAGCATTCCAGGAAGAGGGAAGAGCTGGGTGTATCTGGACAATCTGAAGAACAGCAAGGAGGCCGGTGTGTGGAACAGTGTTATGTAAGGGCAGAGTAGGAAAAAAGAGGTCAAGAGGTAAGAGAAGTAATGAAGTGTCAGATTGTATGCCCTTGTGAAGATTTTGGTTTTACTCTGATTTACTATTGGGAGGGTATGCATGAAGGAGTGACATGATTTGACTTATGATTTAGCAGAATCACCCTGGCTATGCTGGGAATAGACTGTAGAGAAGCAAAAATAAGAGCAGAGACAATGGTTAGGAGGTTATTGCTGTAACCCAGGTGGGAGATGACAGTGGCTCAGACCAGAGTGGTGGTGGTGGAGGTGGGGAAGAGACAGCATCCCTATGTGTTTTTAAGATACACTCAGGGTTTTCAACAGATTAGCTTAAAATGTGTTAAGAGAAAGAGAAGGCAAGGATGGTTTCAAATAGTAGCCCATCCTAACACCTGTACTTGGTCATTTAGAGATGACTTACAAGATTTTAGATTTTTTTTTTATGGTTTACTTCTAGGACCTAAAACCAAAACCTGCTGACCCTTTGAGACATCTGAGAGCAAAGATTATGTCCTATTATCTCTGAATCAGCCTTCTCACCAGAGCATTACATTCCTACATACACATGGTAGGAATTTTAACAAGCATTGATAGGATAAATAAATAAAAGAATGAATGAATATAAAATGACACATGTGAACAAAGATCAGTCACGGTCTCACTCCTTACAAGAAGGATCTGGTTTTAAGGATACTTGGAGCCTGAAGAACATCTCCAAAGATAATACATCATGAAGAAAAAACATATTCAAAGAAATTACATATCATTTAAATTTGAACTTGAATCTTACTTAAACTAAATAACAGAGTAAATCCATATGCACTGTTTAGATATCAAGAGAACCAAAAATAGAATTTATAAAATAGATGTACTATACATTTCTTTCTTGACTCTTTTAAAGAAAGAACAACAGCTCTCTGCAAGTGTCTAGGTCTGTTCAGGGATGAAAACTGAGAGTGGTCCACAAAGACACTTAAGAATCAAGGAAAGAAACTCAAAATCTGAATAACTGCCAATTAAAGATCAACTAGAAAGAAGATAAAACATTTCTGAAATAAGGACATAAATCAGAAAAGGGATGCTGAGACTCAAATCCATGTGCATTTTAATAGGCATCCATCTAAAGCATACATGATATCTAAATAATATAATGACACTGGCGACCAGTGGCTAGACTCAGCTCTCCTGACACTTTTGCAGTGCTCTTCATTGAAAGTGTGCTATTCTTAACAGCTGAGGTGCAACATAGGAGCAACCAAGGTATAAACACTTGTTACTGTAGACAGCAGATGCTGGAGAAAGCCTTCTGATATTATGTATTCTTGCTACCTTCTGGTAGCCAAGATCAGAGTGATAACTGACTGCTCTTCTTGGAGATGGTGACAGGCAAGTGGCTTATTTTTTAAAGGTCTCTAGTGAGAAGAGTCTCCTGTACTCGGATAGCATTACTTCTAGTGTAGTAGAAGCTGAATTCCTTAGAGTTCTGATGCTCCATATAGATGATTAATCATCCCTTAGATTGAAGTTCTGGACAGGCAGATGAAAACAACTACTAAAATAATCTTCCAACAGCAGACTGTAATGAATGTAATGTATATCAATTATGATAAACATTACTGAAAAATGTATAGGATCTAAGGGATTATTTTAGCAATACAGTAATATTACTTACTATAAGCATCAAATGGAGTTACTCTTGGCATTGTTAAAATCATGTTTGAAAATAAAATAATGACAAATAATTTCCCTGTATTAAAAACAAAATGTTATTTCTTTCTTTGGTTTCCTTCTGTGCTATCTATAAACTATGTAAATGCATGCCATTAAGTTTTATTTATTTTTATTTTTTTATTTTTATTTTTTTAATAATGAGTTTACTGCTACTGCTTTGGGGCATGATAAAGTGTTACAAACATTTCTTTTGTATCTAATCTTATACAAAGACATTTTTATACAACTGACTAATGCCGTTTATTAGACAACTCTATCGATTTATCAATTTCAGCATAACCCATCCCTTTCCTCCTCTGCCAATGCAAAATATTTCATCTTTCACTGCATTTCAGTGCTTTGGTCCCATTAAGTTATATACTGCAATTTAGTGGAACACTTACTTCATCTTTAAACACCTTTCCATGTTCCTCACACCCGGGTAAGCTCTGTATGAATTCTGACACCTGTCAAAAATAAGATAAAAATTCTAGTTTAAAAAAAAAAAAGTCAGAAGCTCAATGCTAAACAGGTTCAAAATGTTTAAATTACATGTTTTAGTTGTTTTTCTCAGAATTCTTTCAGAAAAAAAGACTAACGCTATCCCCCTCCACCCCACACATACACACACATTCATTCATTGTGTTCACTCCTTAAGCGAGTAGTACTCCCATATCTGGTCCTTGACAAAGAAAATAAAAAATACCTCATCTGTGCTCCATTTGGAAACTTTACTGGCAGGGATTCCAGCTACAGTCGGCAGAAGTTTGCTCTGTTGCTCCCAGCGCAAGGGCAGACATGGAATTGGGGACTTAAAGGACAGAAAGACAGCTGACCGACGCTGTGCCTGCTGTACGCTCGGTTCTTCCCGGGCACCTGGTTGATTGAAACAAATGGGAAATTATTCTCTGAAAAGTAGCACACACACACAGAAAGGCCCCAAATGCCATGCATTTTCCCCAAATAATGAGTTGGGGGATTTAGTTAAAGCATCGGTTCCTTTCAACATCGTATTCATTGAATGATTATATCTTCCCTTGTCTTTACTGAAGGTCACCTGAAGATGACCATAAAACACAACCTACAAACTGAGTTTATGTAGTATTTGCTACATCACCCACTGAAGACATGCATCATTATGCCATTCAACGTTTCAGGTAAGAAATTTGCCTCAGCTTTAGTGGCAAGGAAAATAACTCTCACCTTAGGAAATTGTATTTGTTTCCCTTTCAGCTATGGATGTCCTAACGTAACAGCCAAGTCGAATGCTCAAGTCTGGCTAATGTGTTTACCGTATGCCTGTTCTCTCCTTTCATCTCAGCCCTGGTTTGTTCTTTCAATTTTAACCATGATGATTTTTTAGATAGCCAACTTAACTTTTTTGGAATGGGATATGAAATTATTTCAATAAAAATAGCAGAAAGGTGAATGCTTTTGTCATTCTCCATTTGTGGAGAGCAAAGTTAAACTACAGGATATTTATCTGCTAGATCTTCTGAATCCAAACTTAGTTTACTGCTACTCTCTTAAAATAGTCACTTTTTATAAAATGATTTTATGTCCTTGGGATTCTGGACTTAAGAACTTGTCAGTAATGATCTCAAGATCCTTTAGAACAGAAATCTTTTCTGGAAACTACATACTTAAAGCCCATGGAAAGAGCACCTCTCCCACATACACTCCCATCTGTGTATCCTCCCCAAACACACCAGCTCAGCTACAGTGATTCTTCAATTCCACCACGATTCTTTGCCAAACGGTTACCTAGTTTAGGCTTAGATATTTCCTAAGAACACTTTAAGCTATTTTGTATCTCCAAGAATGTTTTAAGGCTTTAATCCTTGAAGAGTAAGATTTATAGAAAGGTACGCAAATCATAAGTGGATAGCTCAAAAAATTTTCATGAAGTGAACACACTCCAGACAAGAAAAGGAACAGAGCAGCACACCCAAGAACCTCCTTGTGTCCCTTTCTGATCAATCACACCCCTCCCTGACTTCTACCACCATAGATTCTTTACCCTGTTTCTGAACTGTATTTAGATGAAAATTTTGGTGTCCAGCTTCTTTCTCTCAACATGTTTTTGTGAGATTCGTTCACATTTCTGTATGTGGTTGTACCTCACCCGCTCTTTGTTGTTTGATTTTTCACTGCTATACATATTCCAAAATCAATCTGGAACTCGTGGACATTTGAGTTGTTTTTAATTTTTGACTATTACCAACAGTACTGCTGCGAACATTCTTGAAAACATGTATTTCTGTTTCATATATACTTCAGAGCGAAACTTTGAGGTTATAGTGTTTGTGTACATTAAGCTTCAGAAAATTCTGCCAGTTTTCCAAAATTGTTGTACAATATGCAGCTAACAGTGTACGAGTGTTAAATGCTTCACATCCTCACCAACATGTGATATGGTCTACCTTTTTTCATTTTAACCATTTTAGTGGTTATGGTATCACATTGTGATTATAAATGCATTTGCCTGAAGTTGACATATTTTCTTATGCTTACTGGCCATATGAAGAACCTCTTTTGTGAAGACTTATTGATGTTTTACACCCATTTTTCAATTGAGTTTTCTTGCATTTTTCTTACTGATTTGTAGAAGTTATCTATGTACTATACTCTGAATAAGAATCTTAGAACTATGTATTATTTTTACCTCCTCCCACTCTGTCTTCCTTTTTACTCTCTTAATAGAGTCTTTTGATAAGTAAATTCTTCTTGTACTAAAGTTTTTAATTTTTTCTTTTCTGATTAGTGCTTTATATGTCTATGAAAAAAATCTTTGCTTACCCTAAGGTCCTGAAGTTAGTCTCCTATGTTTTCCTCTAACTACTTTGTTTTACCTTTCATATTTTGATCTACAAGCCATTTGAATTTTTTTGTGTGTGTGTATGGTATGAGGTTAAGAATCAATATTCATGATTTTCAACATGTATTTCTAATCAGCCACCCAGTATTTACTGAAGAGACCCTGTCCCCACAGTAGTGCAATGCCAGGTTTAAATAAGAACATGTTTTTAGATTGTCTCCTCTGTTCTCAAACACTGGTCTCTTTACAGCAACCCACAGAATTTAATTATGATCGCTTTATAAGTGTACTGATATCTGTGATCTAGGTCTTCTTCAAGATTGCCTTGACTAGACTTATCCCTTTGCATTTCTATATTTTATAATCAGCTTGTGAAAAATGCTAGGATTTAGATTAGGATTACCACCAAATATAGATCAGTTTGGTGAGAAACCTAACTGGAAACATACTAGCGTGTTAGGTAGGATCCCAATTCAAGAAGAAGGTATACTCCTCCATTTCTTTGGGTCTTCTTTAATATATCTCTTTAACTTGTCATTTTCATATAAAAGTCTCGAACATCTTTTGTTCAATCTATTCCTATTTATCTGATGTTTTCTATTGCTATTATAAGTGGTACAGTTTTAAAAATTTATTTCCTACTGTTCTACTGTGGTTCTTTAATAACTTTTGTCTTAAACTAGCCTAAATTTTGAATTGCTCTGAATGTTATAAAGTGACTGTTGAATTAGAAAAAATAATTTATCTTACTGGAGCCAATAGCCACTGGTCCTGGTTCTGCCTGAGTAACCAACCACATACAGAAAAATGGATCTGCTCCACATGAAACATTTCAGTTCTTCAAATATTCTAGTAAAATCCATCAGAGTCTCTCTTTATACATTTCATCAATGAATCTTGTATAACTGGTTGTTAGGTTTTAGATTCTCATCCTGTTTTACTGAATATCTAGTATCAGTCAAATGTATAAATCTGTACCAGTTTGTTTTTATTCTTTTGTTCTTTAAACTGTCCGGAGTTCAAGATGCTTTTGTTTCACATAAACATGGGATAACTTAAAAACACTCTTTAATTTCAGATATTCCCAAGAATTTAGCAACTACTTGAAATACAGTATCTGTAAATCTTTCATGAGACAATTTATATGAAGTGGTAAGATTTCCAGTTCTACACTAGAGTAAAATAGACCTTCCTTTATAATTTATATTTTGATTGCTTGCCACATAGAAAGTGTCAGTCTTTTCCAAAGCCACACGCTCTACTATATAACTGTCATATTCTATTAATACTTTCCTCTGTCCATTCCTTCATTCTACTTCCATTATATTTTCATTCTGCTTCCTGCCAAAGTTGTATTATTCACAGTTTATTTTTAAGGCTCTTATATCATTATTCCTTGTAAAAATAACTGAGCCATTCTAAAGATGACTAAAAACTGTAATACTCCTGTTTTCCTAGTAGCTTTTGTGTGTCTTTGAAGCTGATCCTCTACATTGGACTAGATGCATGCACCACTCCAATCACAACACATACTCCACACCCTTTACTTCAACTCTTCCTGCTTTTGCTGGTTCTTCCACTGACTGATGCCCAGAGGCCCGACGTTATTTTGTGATGAATGGGACAAATGCCCTATTTATCAGCCATGGAACATGACACCTCTTTGAAAACACACTAGTATGTTAGGTAGGATCCCAATCCAAAAAGATAAAGAAAGTAATTTCACTTGAGTAAAATGTGTACTTGATTCCTTGGATTGCACAGAAAAGTTTTAATTTTAACATGTGCTATAGACCAAGATAAATGCAAATAGACTTTGGCTCAAGTAGCTGACTCAGTGTTAAGAGTACTTGGACAATGGATAGTAAACACCTGCCTCTACTATTTACAATTACTATTTACTATATGAAAATTGTTCACGTTGCAATTATTCGTTCAGCACTTACACCGTATCAGAAACTGTGGAAAGCTATGTCAATACAACATATTTGTGCAGACTTTCTTTAAATGAAGTTAAATAGATAAAATAGTTATCCAAAGTAGACATTTGCAAATACAAATTTCCCCACCATGTCTCTCAATTCAGTTTGAGACTACAGTTATTCAAATTCTTGATTTGGCTTAGGGTTAGGAAAAAGTGAAGCAGGAGACTAACCCTTGTAAAAAGACATTTCTGATAAAGGTGATCCTTAAAGAAGAATCCTCCGATGTTTCATGTAGAATCAAGATGATAAAAATTCCATATTAGGAACACAATCTAAACCAAACATGAAGTCTCCTAGTAGAAAGAGACATCCTCACCACCATGGAGGGTGAGAACTCGCTTCCTGGAGGTTGGCTCCCACTCAGGCCCAGTAGAAACACTGCTCAGTAGGCTGACCAAATGCAGCAAGTCCCCAAAAAAGTATCCATTATGTTCCTTGTGATTTTCAGACTCAGATCCCATTCTGCCTCCTATTTCCCAGTCTGAACAATGTTAAATTGACAAGTCATAACATGAGTTACCACTGACCTCTTGTCGTGATTCATTATTATCCTTTTCCTTTAAGCCAGTGACAGAAATGAGACCAGAATTTGTTTCATTTTAGTTTCAAAACAATGCTAGGAAGTGGCTATCCCCTAAGGTGAGAAAATGGAGGCCTGACATGCCCAAAGCCACTGTATGATAGGGACAGCATCAGAAAATGATCCTGAATCTTTTGCTTCCTAATACAAAATATAGGTTCATGGTCAAGAGGGTAAGTTTGAGAGTCTGATAAACCCGATTCAAATTTCTGCTCTGCTAGTGATCAGCTCTATAATCTTGGCTATATCAATGTAATGGGAGTTTTGAAAAAATTACAAAATATTTTTAAAAATGCTTATCATAGTTTCTGACATAAAGACTCAGAAAATGGGAGAAATTATTCCTATTTTAAAAGGCATATCACTGAGTGTGTATTGGATATAAAATGAAAAAGAGTCAATAACCCTTTCAGGTTAATAGTCCATAAGTCTATAAAAAATATTCTCTTAATGTAGAAAAAAATAAAGCTAGAAGAAATGGGATACATCTGTCAAGTAAAAAAAATTAAATGGAGTTACTAACTCGTGACTAAATATAAAAGGATGAACAAAACAGTGATTGGGTAAAATAAATGGATCGCAGCATAAGAAAATGTAGATAAAATTATCTCCAAGATACTTAACTCAGGCATGCAAGATATTTGAGGGTAACAACCAAAATAACAAACCAACTGCTAGGCAAACAGCAAGACTGATCTTTCAAGTGAGAATCCAGCACATTACAAAATGAAATTCAGCTCTTTCTGCATATCAGCCACCCATGACAGAAAATGTTTCCATGGGAAAACAAAACTATACCTTTCCCAGGAATACAAGAGTTTAAATTTGAAGAACAAGCGAATTGCAGGAAATTAAAGGATGATAAAAACCACTACTGTAGTGTTAAAATATATGTTAAAGGCAGTAAACAGTAGACTTCACAGAGTTAAGAGGCCGAGTAAGAGATTTAAACTTGAGAAATAGATCTAAAACATCAAAAAATGTAGTTGTGAAAATATTAAAATATTTCGCTTTGTGGAAACTTCCTATGATCCAGCAGCTAAGGGTAACTCATGGTACAGCGGGTAGCTTCCAAACTCCACTCCAGCAATAAGAACAATGTTTGTTTTAACTGTCCTGTCCAATGTTGGCTGCCAAACCAATTGTTAAATATTTTAAATATTATGTTTTGGATCTAACCTAGAATAATAGGTATTACCAGTTAACAAAGGAGAATAAAGCAGAAATAATAATCAAAATTATAACTGAGGAAAGTTTTCTGGATTTAAAGACAACCAAGGTCAAAAGAAAAAAATATCAAGAAAGCTCATGACATCTCAGACAAAATAATGATGATAAAATAAGTGAATTTAGGAGCCAGGTTCATTGTTTGAAACCAAAAGATTGAACTGAATTGGGCTGACCTAACTTCAATTTTAATATGTAAAAGAATGTTTTGGCTTGTTTTTCAGTTTTGTTTCATTTTCCTTAAAGGAAAATCAGACACCAAATTGGCTGGATGTAGGGGATACTATGGTGTGTCACCCAAAATGTCCTTCAGAACTAAGACATTCATTCTCCTA
>CM053502.1:150737009-151093406 GCA_028627145.1 Eidolon dupreanum | reverse complement strand
GTGTAAGTTATAAATACAATCTATACTATGACTAACAGTAATTACGACTTCATGTCTTTAAGCAAAGATGCAAGACACATTACTTTCTCTAGTACAACTTAAAACATTTGTTCAAGTGATTTTCTTTTCATTTATGGTATTGGATGAAGACCACATTAATTCTACATGGATATCAATACGCATTGAGATGAGTTAAAGTATGTGAGGCAAGTGCCATCAATGATACCACAGAAAATATATGACGAGGACCAAATACAATGTTTTACCCAAACTTTACATATAATATTGTACAGATATGTGAGACTATAAATATAGGTCACAGGTAAGGTCATATCATTTTGAATTACATACTGTATTTTCCTTAACAATAAATTATTTTTTGTCTGTGATAATGGAACAAACCAACCAAATGAAGTTTATCTTTAATACAAAAGTGATCGCCATATTCCAGTTAAGTTCTGATAGTTGAGTATTAATAGTAATATCCATCAACAATATAAGATTATTATGGCTACCTCTGGTTTCATGTGACGTTCTCATTTCACTTTCTGTTCTCTCTTCAAAGTCTTCTTTCACATCATCAGTATGCTGGTCTCTGAGAAGAAAAAGCATTTCAATATTTTGTAATAGAAGCATTTTAAAAAATGGTTCAGTATCACATCTCATCAACCGTTTTTTAAATTTAAAAACAAATGGTACCACTAAAATGTTAGGAAGAATTTTTAGTTCTACCAAGAATCGATCAATGCTAATAACATCTAAATGTCCATTTTGCTCATTATCAATTTTCATGTACTGTTCAGAAAAAGAGATTTTAAAGCTAAAAATGCTATTAAAGAAGGTCAATCTGGGAAATGTAGCTACTGAATAATTCATCTTTGAATTGAGACATGTATTCATGAGGAATTTTACTTATACTGTTTGGTAAGACTACAATTTAAAGAAAATGCTTTGAAAGTCCATACCATTTAATCAATTCATTATATATTACTCACCAGGATTTCAAATTGAGACTGAGACTGGCTCAGGACAATCAAACTCAATTCTGGCTTAGTCAGGTCAAATACTGATTCTACCTCCTGACCAGGAATGACCTAATGCTGATCTAAACATGACAAGGATGCTCTAAAATGAAATGGACCTATTACAACGATCTTACTTCAGAGCTTTACCCTTAAGTCAGGGACAAAAACTGGCTTTAAAGGGAACCAGACACAAGCTGTTTATATTTTCTTTAAAGCTAAATTTCAGGTATTTAAAAATTTTCAACCTCATCTTCAGAATAAAACCCACTTTGTAATTTCCTGGTACTATCTAGGTTATGATACTTGGCCTACACACCTTAGCACTTTTATAATACTGTGTATTCACAGTGGTCTGTTGTTTTATAAGTGTGGTTACCTTTACACATATATCCTGAGCTTCTTGAAGACCCAGACCATACTTCTACTGGTAAGTTTTAAGAAAAGGGAAGAAACATTTTAAACCAAACATCCCAACAAAATATAAAAGAGTTTTATAGTTTTACAAAGGTACTAATTTATTCTCCATTTGAAATGATAATAATGTAACACAATGATGTCACGTTATTATCTAACATAGTAATAAGCAGACAATAAATAAATTTTCACTACTTCTTAGATCATTTCTAGGGACACATATGAAATTTCATTGGAATCTGAGCTCTTGGGCTTAGTTCATACTAGAAACAATGTACAACAACTGTTGAAAAATACTTGCTTACTTAAGAATGGGGAAGAATCACTTATTATGCAATACAAATATTTTTTTTCCCAAGAGAAATCAATTAAAAGACATGAAGACTTTTATTCCACAGAAAATGGAAAGATGGAGGCATAGTACAAACAAATATAAGAAAATCATTGATAATTGGAAAAAAGACATTAGATGAAGTTATAATAGAAAACTGTCCTGTTTGTAAAAACAGTGCAGAAGTATACTTAGTAACTACATGTTAAAATCAGCTTACTATGCTAAGATTAGCTTATGTGATCTTCTGAACTTGCTTTATATTAAGGTGGAAATGATACTCTGAGTACACAAATCTATCCCCGTGAGCACTGTGGCCACCAAAAAATGTTTGTGGATGGCTGTATTAATATTAGAAACAGTCATACATCACTGCTGTAGAACTTAAAACTGGCACTTTTAAGTCAAAGAAAATAAGTTCCTAATTGGTTAATGTAGATTTCTTAAAAGCTTTAATGAATGATTTGTTCTTAAAAAAAAAGACAAACTGAGACCAAAGGCCTAAATTGTCTTAGAATTTTCCTCATATTTCAGTTTCTGATTGAGAGCGTCCACTAATAAAAGTTACACTTTTGTGGTTTTAATAAAGCATTATTCCTTTAAAGTAATATTTATTAATGAGGAAAGTTCTTTTATATTCTTATGCCCAAATACAATGCCAATGACTAACTTTATGAAATGTAATTTTCTAGGAGGGAACAGAGATAGAAAAAATAAGACCTTTGACCCCTAAAATTCTTCACTGTAGTACACTCCAAAAGAGAAGCAAAATGAAAGCTATCTGTTCTTTATCATGTTGCTTCATTTCTGAAGCATGTTTAGCTTTTATTTTCCCTAATTCAACTCATATTTCATTAAATCGAACCCATATAACTCAGGAATACATATTTATTTTTACCGAACACAATTCAAATAAAGGACTCCACAAGAAATGTTTATTGAATGTTTTACTTCCAATTAATATATTGATTCTGCTAATTCCTTAATATGAAAAGTGACTAAGCCCCTTGGGGTTCTACATGATGTTTCCTTTAGCTAGAGAAGTGGGGGAGAATCTGAGCAGTCTATTAGAACTGGCAGTATGAAATAGATGGATGAACAGAAACACTGACGTGTACAGAATGCTAATCAGCACATCCAGAAATGTGAAGCAGTTAATAATAATAAGAAAAGTTAACATTCTTAAGAACATACGATGGACTAAAAAGACTGGCTGAGCTCTTTGTATGTCCAGTATTTCATAACAATCACTGGAAGAAGGTTCTATTATTACATCCACTGAAACTTAAAGAGATTAACCCCAATTTGGGGGCTAGTATAGCAGCCAGTCTTATACCAAAATCCATAATCAGATTCAATGTTTATTTGGTTTTTACCTTCGTGTTTTTCCAGAATATAGTAACTTCCTTCTTGTGCTATAGTCTAATTTTCAAACTGTCTTATATTGGTAAGGTCAAGAATGAAGAATCTGACTCATTGATCTTATTTGTTTTGTATTTTATTTAAAATAAAAATTGTTTTCTCAATTTGGGCAACCAATATTTCTCTCTCTTATAAGGTTAAGAGTTTCATTGCTAATTCAAATTGAATAGGTACTGTGATGGATTTCTTTCTCTAGGCAAAAATGAAACCCTTGACCTAGGATTTCAACTTCCTAAGCAAAAAGTTATTCTAATAGCACAATCTTCCAATGACAGAAAAAATATGTTTATATCAGAATGTCCAAAGTCTGTAATAATATTATAATATACTCTGGAACATTGTAAATGTTTCTTGACAGATTCTTTAAAAAAATGACAAGCAAAATTATTTTTATGTTGTATTTAATATAATTCTGCTTTACATAAAACTCCGTTATTTTCTCCTCTTGATCAACAGTTTTCTTTTGGGAAGGTGATACAAGTTGATTAGGCATGGTTACATGTATGTACATCTTTGGAAGTTAATAGATCTGATTCAAATTTCAGCTCTGCTACTTACTACTTCAATAATGACCTTTAGCAACTTACTTAACTTCCCTAATTCTCAGCTGCATCATCTATAAAAAGGATAATAAATACTTTACCTCACAGGTGTTCTGAGGACTCAATAAAATAATGTATAGAAAGTACTCAGCACAAAGGAAGACAAAAGCAGAAGTATGATTAAAGGCAGTTATTATTAAAAACTATACTGTATGATAAAATTATCTACTGACAATTGTTTTCTTTAAGTAACCAGTTATATTCAAGTTTTACAACAGCATTTAGAGTAACGATTACTAGCCAGAATGAAGCCGATCTGCTTGGGTTATAACCCTGGTCTGCTACTTACTAGCTGTGTAACCTATTACCTAGAGAGGTTCTGTGTTTAGAATGGAGATGTAATAAAAGCCCTTACTCCACATTAGGCATTATGAGGATTAAATGAGCTAATGCAGGTAAAAGCACCTAGAAAAGTGCCTGGAATACAGCAATTTCACTTGGGATTTTAGAATTTTCAAGAACCAGCTCATTTCTTTCACTTGAACTGAAATATAATCATAGCTAAAATTCTACTCAAGAATATTCTTTAGGCATTTAATTAAGGCAGTGAAATCCACTCAAACAGAAAAATGTATTCTTCATGAGTCAGCATTCTCTTATTCTCTGTAACTATGTGTCATGCTTTAGATATCTTATTATCTTACTCTAATTATGCTGTTGTAAACATTAGCCAAACAAACATTAGAAGAGTAAATACATAGTAACGGGATGGCATTTGAATGCAAACTGTATTTCTACATTTATTTATTTTTCATTTAAAGACAATCCCTAGTCAACTATGTTTTAATCAGTTCCAGTTTGTTAAAAACAATACTGAAAAAATACTGAAAAATGAAACAACGAATGATTTTGCTTCAATTTGGAGATTTCAGCCACCATCTCTAAGATCCAGCATGAATATAGCTTGTTTGGTAGCTTAAAATTAGCCCACCTTTCTCCTTCCAGAACAGCTTATTCTAGTCTCATAGGGCCCTTGTTAGTGCTGAAAAGTCTCCTGTACTCCCCAGTAACAACTGGGGACATGGTGAATTTTATGAGAGCAAACATGTAGGGTTTGCTGTTCCGAATGTTAAAAGATGTCTCTTTGCATGTACCCAGCATTTCTTCCCCCTTAATTTCTGGGCTGAGGTCACTCACAGTAAAAAAAAAAAAAAAAAAAAAAAAAAAAAGAGAGAGAATGAGAATCTCGGGGTAGGTTATACTAGAGGGTTATAAAAGAGTACCTGAATGAAAAGGAGACTGTGCTTGAACAAATCGGGACAAGGACATCACCATCTTCAAAGGGATCAGAAAAAATGGCAAATAAAACCAGTGGGATTAAAACTTTTACATCTATGGTTAACAGTTGAATAAAGAGTTTGAAAAATTAAACTCCTTTTGAGATACATTAGCAATAGTTTTAACAGTGTTTACAAAAAACACAGCCCAGAAGAGGCAAACATGGTTTACTATGTACTTAATGACTAAATATAAAACATTTTGATTAATAAACTTATTAAATAATAATTTAGCATAAGATACATGTAAGTGAAGAGAAATATCATGTGTAAATACGGTGGGTACTACCAAGATGCCAAGGGAAAACACTCCAGAAAAATGAATTCAGCAATTAACTTAACCAATCCTCTCATTAAATGAAAAGCCCTAACCAATAAGGTGAGGTTTGGAAAAGAAAGATCATGCTTTGTAAGAAGAGTGAAGACCGCGTGACTTTCATGTTGTTGTGGAAAAGAGAGGCTTTCCTACTACATGTACAACAGTCTCCTGAGTCAAGAATTGCTTCTATTCGAGAAGGTAAACCAAGACTTTGATACAATACTGTTCCAGCAACTTCACAGGCACACAACAATAACAGTCATCTCTTCCTTATACTCTGAATGGTGGCCTCAGTGTCACAGTGGTTGACATCACAACTGAGAGTGCTTCTCAGGTGCATACAAACAACTGCATAGATTTGACTCAGATGCCCAAGAGCTGGAATATTTTAAAACTTCCACAGCTCCTAATCTATATCTGGTCGCCTATCAACAAAAAGGCTTTTACAAAGCCAAGGAATGCCTACTCATTGAAATGACTTTCTATAATCAGCAACACCAAGCCCTCAGGCCCAGAAAACCTCAGGGCCTGAAGATTCCTAATTACCTTTTGAAATCTTTTAGAATTTTTGGCTCTAAATTATGTTTTTCTCCTTGATGATGTTTTGCAAAATAAATAGATTTAGTTATATTTATAGTTTCACATCTTACGTTAGCTTGTTTTCCCATCTGTTTAACAGGGCCCTCCTCAAGGGTACAGCCTGGCTCTTGGTGTGACTGGTAAATTTGACTCGTCCTAAAAATATAAACTGGATTGATAGCTGCAATTTCTACAACTGCTTTATATGATCTCAGAGTGGAAACACTGGTCCTACAATTTGAAAACCATTTTAATGGTTCATAATGAACTGAAAAGGCTAAATTTTTTCATTGCTTGCCTTGCGAGGTAACATAAGCATTTAGCTGGTATTTTAAACATGCCTTATTGTGTTTCTGTGGTTAAAACATTAATTCTGAACTTGAAACATTGACTATTAATAGAGATAGGATCTAATATAAAAACACAATTACAACTGGCTGCAGAACAGAGTTCATGCAAATAAGACTATCTGAGATAGATGCTGACATTCTTCAACTGCTAATGCACTGTGAACTATGATTCCAGAGAAGGGTCTTCATATTCAATAAAGATTTATATAGATCACTTGCATTTATAACTTAGGATGCTGTCTGTTTAAAATGAATTGGGATGCACCTTACATTTCCTCAATCAGTATGTCTGGAGATGGTATGCAAAAGCTGTCTTTAATAAGCATCTGATGATTCTAACTGCAAAACAAATTGAGAGCCATATCTTAATGTGGTGCAGAGGTTCCCAATAGGATGCCCTGAATCCTCAGATACTGATCCCTGTAATCCTTCCAGAAGCCAGAGCCCCCATCTGCTCACATGAAGGCATCCCCATCCTTTTCCTCAGTGTGTCAGTTAAATGTCATTTCTCTGGTACCATTTCCTACATGGGCCAGGAGTTCAGCAAGAACAGTTTGAGAAGCACTGCTCTAATTTATTAGATGGTGCAGATATATATTTGGAGGATTTACCACATCATTTAGTAATTATCCCACAGATATCTGGTGTAGAGATCTAACAAAGTGAGAAAGTAGGCAGTTTTACTGGAATAAAAAGGTTATAGAGCAGTTGCCTCGTAGGTTACATAACTGATGTGGCTCCTTTGAAGGCTGGTGGATGACTCAAAGGTTGCCTCATACCCTTACTGTGCACCAGGGAGCGCACTCAGTGCTGGGGTGTCTCAGAGAACCAGAGAAGACAGACCTCTGCCTGTACAGAGATTATCATTAAAAGGAGTATACAGACTCAGAAGAATTATTTACACAAAACCATCAAAAGTGTCTGGATGTGTGATGTAAAAGCATGGAATGTGGAACTTGCTCTACAGTCTGGTGGACCAGATAAAAGCTTCCAAGAAAATGACAGTTAATCTGAAGCCTGTAAGATGAGAGACTAACTAGAAGATGGTAGGGATGGAGGTTCTAGGTAGTGAGAAAGGATGTTTTGAGGACCAGAGGGACTGGTAGAGATAAAGCTGGAGACTTAAGCAGGGGCCAAATAACACAGACCTTTGTACGCCATTTTCAGAATTAGGGTCTAAATTCTAAGAGGAATGAGAATCACTGAAAGTTTTAAGCAGGGAAATAAACCCCCAAAAGAATTATTTAAATGCAAACTCCTAGGCTCTAGTTTGAAAGATTCTGGTGGGATAAGCTTCCAAATCTGAATTATAGACATCCCAAGGAGTCTGATGTGATGCCAAGTTTGGGAGCTACTGCAGTGGAACATCAACTGTCTGTGAGTCTATCCTGAGCAGGTGGCCTGTGAACTGGCCCTTAAAATAATGTTTATGGTATGAAAGAGATATACATCTCCCTCACATTTGTTAATTTATCTATTATGTCAGCTCCTGGATCAAAAGCAACATCAGCTTATTTCTCATTCTGGTGACTGGCATGTGAAAGGGTAAATGAGATGGCTTAGCAAACACTGTCAGCATCCAGCACAAGTTCCCTGGCCACTTACTCCTACTTCAGTGCACAGCTAACTCCCCACTTGTCTCACCTGTTCTGCTTTCCTGCAGGATGAACCTGGGCTCTAGATGTTTTGCCCACTGTGCACAGGACAGATGTGCTGGGGAACTAACATGTCCTTCTTCCCCAGCAGCCTCTGGAGCTCTACGACTGAAGGGAACTGGTGTTTAAATAGCTCAGCTCCCTTATCCTTACATGGGAAAACTCTGAGATGTGTATTTTACACAGACTCCCTGAGTTTTTCCAGCAGGACTGTGCTCCCACTATCCACAGTGGTAACCAGTGTGACAATGAGCTTTTACTGTTGTTCTCCCCCTGCCCTCCAGTCTCCTGTCTCTTCCTCACTCCCCTACTGATGTTTTCCTCACCTCCCAAGTAAACCACCTGCAATCATATCTTTGTCATAGGGTCTGCTTCTGGTGGTGCAAACTGTCTCTTGCTGTGCCAAAATGCAGTGAAAGAAAAAAAACCGACAGTCTGGCAACCAAATTTTAGTAAATTATTTAGAATGATGTAAAGAAAACGTATTACACATTGAGTGGGAAATTACATCCACGGGAGTAATGTTTACGGGAAAAGAAGACAGAAAGTAATATGAGAATCATCTGGTTTGCGTGCTCTATTGAAAGTTTAACCTAGGAATAGCAAAGAAACAGGCCAGCCTTTCTTTTGCTCCCCAGGAATAAAAGGAATATTGTAAAACAAATGCAACAACATTAATAAAAACTAACATTTATTGAGGGCTTATTACTTATTAATCACTGTTCTCAGAGCTTCTCATAGCTCACTATTTCATTCTGAAGTCCAGGTTAAAGAAATCAGTAATCCACAAATGTTGTATTTCCTTTTAAAACGAAAAAATATATGCATCAAATGTGTTCAGACAGATTCACTTATAGTAGAGCTAGCTAACTTTAATTTCTAACCTGTTAATTCTACCTTAAATCGACCAAAACCAAACCATAAGATGAACAACTTTGTTAACAACCTTTCTTTTATCTTTTAACATTTGTACCCATGATCATTTATATCTAAAATACTATGTGTCATTTTGATTGTTGTGAGAACCAGAGACTGTCTGGAGAAGAAAAAAAGAAAACAATCTAAAGCCAATTTTTAATTATTTAAAGAAAGAATTTAGAAGAATAAATAAATCTACATTATTTTGGCTATTTTGGAAAAATTTTTAAGTATGCATAATAAAGTATTTAGATAGGAATATTATGATGCCTATAATCATTTCTTAAACACACTTGTATAAAAAATAAAGTGAGAAAAAAATCTTGGTAAACAATGTTCACCTTAAAAATTTAGGGGTCATTTGGATGATCTCTCTTATGTTTCCTCTAACTGCATACAACTAAACTAATCTCTCAGGTTACATCTAGGCACACACACAAAATAAGATGACATATAAATAAAACAGTAAAGTGGAAATATGAGGCTGAGAAGACATCTGAACAAAGCCTTTAAGATCCTGAATAATATGAAGCTCATTTACCAAATCCCAGCACCCAAACATGAGCGTACATCACTTGAAGAAACTTTATGACAAATAAATATAAGTATTAATTCACAGAGAAATATGGAAGGTTGGAATCCACTGATTCAAAGGATGGTTTGAGCTAAAAATCTATGTAATATAAAAAGTATTTAGATATGAAATGTGTGATGAGTTAGTATAGAAAACTTATAACGTCTGAGATTGTCTCTGTGATGATGTGAAGAGCTACAATCACGCCCTCACAGAAGACGGATCACTGAAATAGTTAGATCCACTGTAAAAATTACTGTTTTCTTACATAAACTAAGTTAAAATGGACTCGAAGAAATCATCCAACCTCACTGCCAATTTGTGGTCTGAGGAGACTATGGCCTCAGGTATCTGGCTCTGAGCTCAGACAGTGAAATGCCTGTGAGATGGTACTACATGCCCTTCAAAGAATTTTATTGATATTTTAAATAGTATCTTGGTTTTTGAAATCTAAAATTCTAGGTATTCTTATCACCATGTGATTCAATGAATTCTGTATCTGTAATTACTACTATGTGAATTAGTACTTTTATTTATCTTAAAGTAAATTTCTTCAAGTGATACACCCCCATTTTAGGGTGCTGGGTTGAATAAATGAGTTTATGTTATATTAGTCATGGTTTTGAGGATAAAAAAATCATCACTGTCGTTGATAATTAAAGAAGTTACAGCTCTCCCCCATGCATAGGACAAAATTGCTTTTCTAGGATATTGATACTTAAAATGTCATTACTCCAATAACATTGCTGTGCATTCAGAATCACACACAGTAGTAAATCAAATATCCACCTTATTCATCCATAAGGATGGCAGTAATAAAATATTAAAATAAACAAGAACTATGTTGCCTTAGGTTTTATAATACTCGATTAAATAAACCCCCAATACTTAATCATTAAGGAACATCTTTCTATTAATCTGCTCTTCTTTTAGTAGTCTCCTCAGTTTTAAATGAAGGCACAGACCATTTACATAAAGATACGTCAAACAAAATTTAGTTGTTTACTTAATATAATCCACTGCGGCTAAAACATTCCAACTCAACTCTACAAATGAAATCACTAAAAATTAAATGACTGAGCTTATGGTACATTTAACATCTTAATAGTTATATGAAATAATATATATGCAAGTACTTCCTATAATGAACATTCAAAGAAAATAATGTCCATTCTTCATAAGTAGTCTGACATCTTTCTTATAAAGGATGGTTCTATATAAATATTGATCAATTCATTCAAAATACAAACTGGTATGACTAACATCAAGCAAGTTCATTGAAAATATGAAAAAGAAATCCTGCTTGATTTAGATATGCTTTTAGAAAATCTCTCCCTAATTTAAAAGAAGTTCAAGTGCTCTGATCCCAGCCATCATTTCACATTAAATTCGGTATATTTTCAATAATGTTCAAGAAAACATTACCACAGAATATAAAACACCTAAGACAGAAAACCTCTTTTTACCACAGAAAACCTCTTTCTACTTATAAACAATACTAGTATTATCACATAAATTACCTTATTTCAGGAGATGAAGAGTTTTCATTTGTGTCTGTCCTTTTATTTCTTGGAAATGATGGGCTAGCTGGCGGCATTTCCCCACTTAAGCGGTCTGGGAAAATGCGGTCTTTATTCAAATTGATTTCTGAATAGGGACAGTTGGCAGCACTAAAAGATTAAGAGAGAAAGAAAACAACATTCTCATTACAACATACTTATTTCTTCCAATTATAATGACATGCTACAGAATATAAAATTCTAAAATCTAACTGATTATGTTACATGTATTTATATATGTATGTACATATGATTAAGCATACAGTATAAAAATATTTTACCTTTAAAAGATAATTTTAGTATATTCTGATAGAAATTATAGTTTGCACCAGATTTTTAGAAGCAATCTGATGCCATCTTTAGAAGTAATTGACGGTCACCGAAGAACTCCATCTACACTGTCCAAGGACAGGGCCTGTGAGCATCTCCGGGGACACTCCACCCCAGAGAGAAATGCTTAAGATATTGTAGGAGGGCTGATGATAGAGGTGGGACAGAGAGAGATGGATGGATGGATGAGTGGAATGGACCTGTTTCCCAAAGTGATTGTCCAGGCTTACGGTCATCAGACGCTACTTAATTTCCTTTCTAACTGCTGCTGCCCCCAAAGGAAGGAGGTTCCCCTATGTTCCTGTCTCCAGGTCCAGATGTGCACCTGGTAACCTAGAAAATGTACATAGCAATCTGTAGCTGATCCTGTCCCTATTATGAATAGGGACCAGAGGCCAACTTGGATAATGACCCATTTAACTCACTTCCCTTCTATCAATGACCACTGGTTGGTCTCTCAGGTACCATTTGGGGATCATTTCTGTTATCCAAGCATAAAAAAATCTAGGTCACTAATTGTTAATTTAACATTAAGTCAGTGTACTCTGTGCCTGAGCCTCAGCCTTCCAGTCTCCAGAACAACTGGGCAGCCTCTGTATCTCAATACACCATCAACCCCGCCAACTAACTGCCTATGCTGCCCCTCTGTTTTCAGGAAACCTCCTTAAATCTGGAAATGGTTTGCACCTTGGGCAAATTATATTAGTGACATACATTCTTTTCCTTAGTTTAGGTGACCCTCAGTCACTTCCATAGCTCACCCAACCCTCAATTCCACAGAGGCTGCCAACATAAAGTCTGACTTGCCTTCACATCACTCCTGAGGCCGGAAGGCCCAGATAGCAGCATGTGCTAGGCTGCGTTTGGGTCCTCTGCCTACACTGTAAGTGCCACAAGCCTCAGAACGGGGAGCGGCTCGCTCCCTGTGGCTCCCCTAGTGGAGGTGGAGCCCTGCCTAACACTAGTCTTGATTTCAGGCAAAATAACAAATGTCTTAGAGTTGCCTCATAATGAACATGCCTTAAACCAATTTGTCAACTTCAAAGAACTCCCCTTCCCCGGTGCGGGAGGTTGGGGTGGGACACAGATGAGGAACACAACTAGCTCCTTCTGCTGCTCTTGATTCTGTTTCATAAAGGAAATGCAATCAAGCCTTAGATCATTGTCATCGTTGACTCTATTATATTCATTGTTCCTATTGCATATTTCTATTGCAAATTTATTTACTTACATTTTCTGACAGCAGGAACAACATCTAAATATATTTTTTGGTTTCTTTTGACACAGACAGTAAGTATGCTGCTATTCCTAGAATACTGCAACCATCCATCATGTTTCACTCACTGTTAAACATCTGGCTTCACAATTACTGAATAATTATCTGCATATTTACCTTGGAATTTTATCAAATATGAAAAAGGAAAGCAAATGAGTCTTTTTTCTAATCACACCCACCACTCCTATACTGGGAAGACTCATGGGATTTGTAGAGGGGCCAGGTTCCCAGCTGCACACGACAGTGAACAGCTATAGTTTAGAAGATTGGTAAGCTCCACGAGGACCGTGACAGCCCCCTCATATATTTGTTGAACAAGTGAAGGAAGAATGCTTCTCTCTAGATCGCCATCTGTAAATGCAGGCAGCTCAGAGAGAGGTAAGAGCGCAGGCCGGAATGAGACTTAGTTCTTCGATATCCCCCTCAGAGGAATTTCAAACTCTCAACCTGAAGTAGGGGAAATAACTGCAGCCCTCCAAGCAGGAATTTACTGATGGGACAGGATGATCTACCAAGGGAGCCTACTTTCTTTTCTTTTGAATCCCCAGAAAAGGCAAATGGGTTTTCATATCTCTCATTCTTACACTTACTATAGTGTAGAGAGGGAAGCCAGCTCATTCTTGAAATGGCAGGTGGTTAAAAAAAAAGGAGGGGGAGAGGGTGCCACAAATGAAGTGTACTCAAGAGATGGAATATGTACAGAGGGATGGGCGATGCCCTAGATGGAACTCAGGAACCAGGTTCTCAGTGTGTTGTGCTGTCTGTTGCTTTAGCCGTAACTTAGTAAAGAGCAAGCACAACTTCTGAGACTGTTTTCTCATCTGTAAAATGAGGATAACAAAATAATGACCATGCATGGAATGCATGACCCAGACTAAGTAAGTGCTTTACTTGTGTTGCCTCATTTAATTCTCACAACCAGGTAAGTTGTTCTGATTCGAAAGCTGATTTTATAGATGAAGAAGTGGAGGCTTTAAAAAAGGAATGTGCTCAATGTCACTTAATTAGTTATTGGCAGTTACACTGTGAACTCTGGCTGTCTCCTAACCATTACACTGTCAGTTCATCATACCTTGCAATATTGAAGAATTTCCTTACTCTTAAGCCATGATAATTAATCTATCTTTTAGTACTGTTTTCTAGAAAGATGCTGCTGTCATACAGCTAACATACAACGAGCTAATACTTAACTTCTGTGTCAATTTCCTTTTTTTTTAAATATAAAGTTCCTATGCAGTTTTAAAAGTTAATAACTTTATAAAACCCTCAGTGCTTTTTAGGGTGCACCCTGTTCTATTAGCAAATAATTTCCTATCAGCTATATATACAAATACTTGCCCCTCTGGGCCCTCTAAGAAGGCAGTTTTTCCTAATAAAGACTGGTCCATCTTATTAGAAAAGGTGGAAGGACTATCTTATTCACTTCTCCATACTACCTTTAAAACCCTTTTAATTATAAAATCATTTATTTAAATAAAGTGACATTTCAGTTTTCTAAGTGCTCACATAATCATTTTCACACTGTCGTTATAAAAAAACCTATAAAACAAAAGAGGCAGACTCCCTGAGGCTTGTGCTTTGCTTGAGAGCCTAGCAGTTAAGAGTAGAGACTTCAGGGCCATGTGAGCCTGGGCTGAGTCCTGGTTCTGCCGCTGTCTGATCTAGGCCACTTACTTAACCATTCTAAGTCTGTTTCCTCAGCTGTAGAATAGGAATTTGAACAGTGCCTGCTTCACAGAGTTGTTGTGAAGATTAAATAACACATATAAGTCCTAAAATAGTGCCCGGAACCCAGGAAGTCATCAATAAATCTTATCTATTATTATTATTATTTTAAAATAAGATGACTAACAACCCCTCTTGTGTAAAAGATCATCAGCAAAAATAAACAACAATATTTAAAACTCCATAACATACTTTGTTTACAAAGGCTCTTCACTCCCCTCAGGAAAAGCTCATGCTTCTCTCTGAAAATCTGTTTATACCAGACTGGTTATAATTCTTCAGTAACAGGGCCCTCTCTTCTGTATAGCCCATCACCTAACCCAGTACCAGGCACAAGGCAGGCACTCAGTAAGTGTTGGATGGATGGATGGATGAATGGATGGATGGATGGATGGATGGAAGGAAGGAAGGATGGACAGATGGATGGATGCTGAATTAATATGATGTTTATAGTTTAAAAGTGTGTGTTCGGAGTTACTAATTTTTAAAACTTTCCATGGATTTTATGAATATCTTTTAGGGTTTGTAGGAAACACTGTCTATTTAATTTAATTCTTTAATTTCCCCAAGATCAAATCCTACAAGAGATTTATTTCTGAAGACACTAAAATGTGCAGAATATCTACTTTTATGTAACTTTAGTTCTCCTTTAAACTCCTCCCATTCTTTGATCTCTCAGTAGACAAAATGAATGAATGAGTAGGAAATAGCATGACACAACCAATGTTAATACTCCCTTCTTGGAGAGGAAAAATCAAGCAATCTGGCTACTGAGTATTCCTAGAGACGAGAACACCATATCTATATCCAACTCATTCAGTGATCACTTAGATTTCAACATTTAAAAACATCATATTCTCAAACTTCATTGTTGAGATACATATTCTAAAACTTAGATCAAATTCCACTATTAAAATTTTCAGAGACACTAACAATAAATGCTAGTTAAAACAAGCTTTTGCTTATGTGTTCATAAAATTGATTATTCTTGCTAAAAGAAAAACTTTCTTTGTTATCTAAGCAAAGAATGCATGTTCTGATTTATGTACTCTCTCAGTAAATTAATCCAAAGAGAATTTTCTCATTACATTTTCCTAAACACAGCATTCTCAGCAAGGACAAAAATAAGTGTCAGTGAAATGAACCTTTCAAAGAATATCCATGATGCAGCAGCTATTCCACTAGTCTACTAATGAAATGGAAAACAGGCTGCGCCCGTTAAGGATTAATATCCTGCCAGGTAAAGGGCTTTGAGTGCTGTAAATCAGAGATCAGCTTCAGAATGACTAAGAAAAGTCAGTTGAAGGGGCTGAAAAAAAGGAAGATAGGACTTGGGCTGGAGCTGACATTGCCCACTACTTGTCTGAATTGCATCCTCCTCCCTGAGGGTCCAGTTAGACTTATACACAGATCTGCTAGTTATGCCTTATGTGTGACAAGGAAATAAACACAGTTTCTTTATCAGCACATGTTTTGTATGCCCTAAGATCTACTTTTTCCTCTCTCATTCCAAAAAAGGAGTAATTCTCTACTATGGTACTAAAAGATTACCAATTATACTAAAAGATTTCTTTACCACATTTTTCCATAAAATCTTCCATGACTGTCCTCATTATTGTTCTTTCTTTAAGCAAATATAATACTGCATCTCTGAAGAAACGCTCTGAAGATAAATTATTGAAACTCTGTAAAATGGGTATGGCGCAGCTGAGGGACCCTTAGAGGTCCACAGCATACTTAGGGAAAGGCGGTCCTAAGGAGCGGCCGGGGACATCAGGAAGGGACAAGACTGTCACTATAGACCTTGCTGTGACAAGTACACCTCTCTTCTCAGACTGAAAGCACTCCTAAAGAGATTATAGACAGTGCTATAAAGTGGGTTTTCTTCTAAGACCAAAAACATACATACACATATCTATATCTATATCTATCTATATATATATGTATTTTTTTTAAATTTTCAATTGCATCCTAAAAACAAAATGTCAGTACTGACCTATTTAAAATTTTTTCTTTCTTCACTGGTGTACATGTGTCAAAGTTTCAATACTAGTTACCAATCCATATCTATATTTTAATTAAATTCTGTATAGCTTGTACAGTTCTATTAGTCCATGAAATCTCTGAAGGTTGGGTCTGCGACTAATTCACTGAGTGGTGCCTTGAGAGGCAGTGAGAAGGAAGTGGTTAAGAGCACAGACCCTTGAGTTAGACTGGCTGCCATTCTCAGTTTTTTCCCCCCCAATCAGCTGTCAATTAGGCAAATTAGTATACCTCTACATTTACAGTGCCATGGTGGCCTCATCAAAATTTTGGAGAAAATAATAGTTCTATATTATAGTATCATTTGAAGGTTATCCAATACATGTAAAAAAATTAGTGTAATACCTGACAGAGTAAATAAATGCTCAATAAATGTTAGTTATTGAAAAAAAACTGCTGCTCAAAAATATTTGCTGAACAAAAAAATACTTTATAAATATATAATGGAAATTCAGCATGTTAATGAGATATTTCTGGCATTTAGACTTACATAATGTCTGAAAATAATCCAGTTGCCTTTACTTGGCAATGCTAAATAATTTCTAAGATGCAGTATTTTTGACTAAGTTCAAATTAATCATATAACTTTTGGATTGCAGTCATACAAATGGCGAAAAGGATTTTTAAATGGATAGCTGCAAATGGAACCATTTTTTCTATGTTCGAACTTTTTACTCTGGAACATTCTGAAACTCATAAAAAATAACTCGGGAGAAGTGTTGCAAAAAGAAGATAAGCAGCATTGTAGAAGATTATAGAAATGAAAGAAGAAACTATATAAAGGTGAAAATAATCACACCAATTTTACAATTCCTATTAACTCTCACAGAAACAGGTAATGCAGTCTTTAGGATTTTTAAAGACAAGGATTCAGCACCTGCACAATCTAGAAAAACAAGGAATCATTTTTCTTATTGGGCAATCTAATTAAGATGCAGTTAGAACACTTACGTTGACAAGTTATTTTAATACATACTTAAATAGATGATTCTTTTGTTCTTTAAAAAGTCCACTTAAATCACAGTAATTTCTCAGTATTTCATTAAAAATTTTAAATATCTAAAAAGACCCCAAATCACCTAGACAACATATCAAATTTCCAAATTTGGTTTATTTTTTAAGTTACTTAGGGGTAAGAGAAATATATTGAAAAACACATTCTGACCGATGCATTCTCATATTTGACTATACTTGTGGTTTTTGTGATCTTTACTAATCTACAATAATCTCACTTCTCATTATTCATATTGAGTCACTCAATCACAGAGTATTCTACCAAACAAATATTTCTAAAAGGCCCTGCCCAAACTGACTGTTTCAGAAACTAGGTGTCTGTACAACTAGTCATGTTGCCAAGAAAAGCCAAATAGCTAGAGTAAATCTATTTTAAACTATGAATGTGTTTTCTCCTAGGAAGATTTAACTACAGATATACTCTTCATTTTTACAGGATCACCATGGTAACCACAATTCCTCTGGATCTGAATTTAAAATTAGTTCACATATATTTAGTATAAGTGAAAACCATGACCTTGCACATAGGAGGGACAGGCACCCACTATCTGACCATGTAAGGAATCCCCTCATGAGTGAGGTACCACATACCTGTGAGGGCCCAGGTGTCTCCCTCTCTTAAAATGGCCAATCCCTTTACATCCCGGGGTTGAGCATCCACCGTGTTCTGAAGCTTCCATTAATTCTAAAGGGCCTATGACAAAGCAAAAAATTAAAATAGAATAAGGGGCATAAAGTTAACCAGAAGGTCATAAGTATCAAATGTCTGGGATCAGAATAGGGAAGAAAAAAATCCCTAAAAATTCAATTTTGAACCAACACATATAAACAAAAAAAGAAGCAGATCCTATAAAATTAATAAATATCTTAGAAGTTTCTACTTCTAAAGATTTTCTTCTATGACTTTGTTCATACTACTTATCTTACTTCAATAGTAAAATAGTAAACTTTGATCTAACATTTTCAAAATGCCACAAATTCTAACGATACCTAAATCTGGATTAATGAGATTTTAAATAATTTTTCAAGTAAATAAAATAATTTAGATATAAATACTCATACACTATGAAAACTTCAAACACACTGAAATACCAAAGAATAATTACTGATCTCATTCAAGCCACCCATCTCCACATTTCATACCTTCCCTTGTCCTGAGCACTTAGTCAAGTTCTCAGTGCAGCTTTTTTTTTTAAATTAAATTTAACTGAAACGTTTATTGAGTCACTGTAGATCTGCATGGAGTCCTAAGTAATAATACAGAGGAAGATCTCTTGCATACCTTGCCCAGTTTTTCCCAATGGTAACATTTTGCAAATTATAGTATAAAATCACTATCAGATTTTGATGATGGATGAAATTTTGATAGTTTCACAAATTATATTCCAAAAATTCAGCAGTAATTATAAAAGGTGATGATTACTTCTAAATAAAAGTAAAAGAATGTCTTTACACACCTGACTCTCTCAGATATTAAATTTTTAAAAAATATTTTTGTGACTACCAGGTAATTAAAAACGTAGTAAGAGGGAAAAGAATTACATAGAGAAGAAATGTACAGTAAAGAGAGAAACAGAAAAATAAGAGTAGCAGGAAAAAAAATACTAAGTATACTACACAAGAAAATGGAAACATTTTTGTTATCCTTGTGTTTCTTACTCAAAGGAGGCTGAAGAGGATGTCCAGTTTTTGAACACCAGCCTACAGGGTGAATATCAGGAGAATCTGCATCTATCCAGTAATCATAGCAACTATTCCAGCCATCAAAGTGAACCTGGATAATGAGAAGAAATTAACAGTACAAGTCAGGTCCAAAAATTCCTATAGTAAAAGTTCTGTCCACTATAACCATTTTCATTCTCTTCTAATTTACATAGTACATTAAAAGCCAAATACAGTGTTTCAATTATTTAAATTATATCATTCACACTCTGAGAAAAGAGGCATTTTTGACCTATCTTCAAATTACCTAACCATCAATAAATGTCTTGCCAAAGGCAATTTTTGGGCAATACTTCTACATATATATCACACATCTCTCAATACTATAGGCAACTTCAGTATATAATATCTGCATAGGAGCAACACTAAACACCCAATAAATATCACTGAAGTAACGTATAAGTCGGGAAGGGGAGGGAGGATGGCAGGGGAGAATGGAGGGGTAAGAGGACTTTTTGTATAAATTTCAAGTCTCCTAGAATTATGCTAAAAAAAATTCAATGCCTTATTAAATATGCCCAGTTTACAATATTATCCCTCCATCAAATGCACTTTTAATTTTTTTTCTTATAAATAATTAAAATATCTTTCAAAGAGGTTTTACACAGTGGTCAGTGCTACCATCTTCACTGGCCACCATATGAAAGGACAGTTGGTATTTTGGGCACAGTCACTAAGAGTCAGCTACCTATATTTTAAGTATTACATATTTTTTATCTTTTGGGATGAAAGTATACACTAAAAGGCTACATACATACATATGTAATATATATATACGTATATATATATTATATACATACGTATATATATATCTTTTTAAAATCAAGTTTGCCATCTAGATCTCCTTTTTAAAATCTGTGAAGCTCTTACTCCTTACAAGACAGTAGATGCCAGATGGATAAAAAATTAAAACATAAAAATTGAACCATAAAAGTTCTAGAAAAATGAATGAGTGAATGTATCTGTAATCTTAAAGTGGGAGAGCCTTTGTAAGCAAGACACCAAACTCAAAAGCTATAAAAGAAGACTGATCAATCTGACTACATTAAAATTTAAAACTTCAGAGTGGCAAATATTGTGAGCAAGATGGAAGCTCCACTAGAAACCCGAAAATACATTTGTTATGCACATGACAATGCACTCTGTTGCTTTATTCATAAAAACATTATATATCAATATAAAAAATGAACACACAATAGAAAAATGGAAAATACATACAAATGACTCAAAAGTAAATATAAATGGTTAGTAAAAACATAAAAAGACAATTTCACTTATAACTAAAAAACTAAAATTAAAACCACAAGATGAAGCTCTTTTCTTTTCAACCTGCCAAAAATACTGCGTTCTGGTGATTCCTGGAGCTGTTGAGTATGAGAATAAATAGGTTTCTCATAGAGAAGTAGTGAGAGTACTAATTGGTGAGACATTTCTGGAGAGTTATTTTGTAGTAACAATCAACACTTAGAAAATACATGATCTTTGACCTGATAATCTCAATAACTCAATTCACCGTTTTAGCAGAAAACAACCAGTGTCCACTATCAGGAGACTGGTTAAATAAATTAAGGTATATTTAACGATGGAATAGTACACAGTTGTTTAAGTACATATATAAGGGCTCAAAACAACTGTCTTTGCAAAGAATCCACTTTCTCAAGCTTAGAAATCATTTAATTCTAGAATTAAAAGCCATAGATTTCCCGACCTGGAAGAAACCATGGACATTATCTTAAAGAGGAGAAGGAATCACACAGCCAATTAGGAGGAGTAACCAGACCTAAAAATTCAAGAATCCAAAATAAAATTGTTCGTCATTCATACACACTGAATATTATAGCAGCACTTAAGTTAACTTGAAATAACCCTTTCCTTTCCTCTGATCAAAAACAATGTTTAAAGAACATTGAGAATGAAATTCATTATAATTTTCTGAAAATATCAACTTATGCTATCAATGCTACCCACAAATTAGTCATAATTAGTCATAAATTAGTCACATAATTAGTGTCTTATAGTAAAATTAAAGCATTTCAATTCTCAGCTAATCATCAAGTGATTATTTTACTGGAAATATGGAACTCCAATGTTTTCCGATCTTGTTATTCTTAAATTCCATTTCTTCCACACTGGAATAAATGTTAAAATAACTTATGTTCCATTTGTTGTAGATAAATAAATATATTTTACAAAATTTAGCAATATTCTTATAGCAAACAAACTCAGTCCTAACAAGTAAATGGTTTTCTACCCTGGATACACACCAAAATTACCGGTGAACCTGAAATTACTCATGAATATTGAAAAGCCCAGATGAAATAATTTTATTAAGGTTTATATAGATTCATTTTATATTTTGTAACTTTTATTACTTCAGTCCTTGGCATACTAAGAGGTTTTTAACACACAAATGAACAAAAAATCCAGACACTCTAGTAATGTTAAATAATAATTTTACTCTTGCTGGAGACTATTTTGAAATAGAACAAAGAACAAAAGAGGAAGAACCATAAATACATGACATGAAATATTTTTAAAAATCTATAAATATAAAGACATACAAAATATTAACAATAGAAATGATCCACTATAAATACAATTACATATAAAGCAACTCAGCAATGATGCTTTATTTAATAAAAATCCTAAAAAATATATATACTATGATAAATCAAAGTATAGTATGAATGATTTAATTCACACATTTCAAATTTTAATTTAGGAAAGTGGATATGTTCACCCAGAAGAATAATTTTGACCCTTTATAAAAACTGAATATATATAATAGACAATTTAAAGATTAAGACATAATATTTTTAGAAAGCACTCCATTTCTTTTAAAGAAAATGATTTGGATTTTTTTGTTCATATGAAAGGCAACTCAATAAAACACATTTTGGACCCAGGTGCTTATTTCTGCTCACTTCTAAAATTAAGGTTAAACTTTAAAAGGTACAAACCCATAAGGACAAACAGAAAAGGAAAGCAGCTGATAGGTAAGAAACGACAACGCTGGCAAAGACGGGGGAAGGAGTGCTGACCTACTGGGAGAATGCGTGGGCTGCAACCCTGATGCCTACAGAGGAAGAACAGGACTAAAAGCAAAGTAGTTCACCCTGCAAAACCTAAAAAGGATTCAATCTGGAAGCAACAGGTAGGTGAGGAGGAGGGTATGAAAATTGGCAGGATTGGCTCAAAGTCTGAATATGGAGTGGTTAGACCCCTAGATCTACTTCCCCACCCTCCCACCAAGGCAAATGTCCCTTCAACAATCCTGCAAGAGTAGAAGTTTGCTTTCTAGAGAAATATAATCATGGAGGCTCTGAACTTCAGGACAAAAATGAAGTGGTGATGTGCTTGATGGAAAGTACTGGGACTAAGCGAGTCAGCAATGCTCCAATACTGGTCCTTCTCCTTGTCCCACCTAATGACTGCCAAGTTCACCCTTCCCAAGGGAGGGGGATGGCAGAAATTGAAAGGCTCCGGAGAAAGGATCCAGATGGTGACAAATGGGGATCTCCATGGGAAAAGCTGGCTCTTTGGTTTCTTACCCTACAGTGAAGCCGAATAGTCAATAAGTCCCACCCATGAAAACAGTTAATTTTGTGTGCCTTTTTCTTAATGGAACAATTAAGGATCTCAATTTCAGGAGAGTCTCCAATATGAAAGCAGAGGCCAAAATAACTAAAAAGGAAATGAAGAAGAAATAAGCAGAGAACAGAAGAAAAACTATTACTAGTATTCTCAGATAAGAAACAACATTGCTTCAGGAAATAAAAATATGCCATTTAAAAGGGGGGAGGGGAAAAGATGAGAAAATATTAAAAAAAAACTCTTGAAATAAAAAAAAATCAGTTGTAATTAAAATTTAATATAAGGTTTGGAAAATTATATAATAAATATCTCTAAGCAAGCAGAATACAAAATCAGAGTAGCACAAGAAAAAAATGTAAGAAAATCAGTGGTAAATCCAAGAGGTTTAATACCAGAGGAATTCCAGAAAGAGAACAGAGACAAGAGGAGGAAGTCATCAAGGCAATGATACAAGAACATTTCCAAAAACTGAAGGACATGAAACTCCACTGTGAAAGGGCATGAATAACCAAATGAAAAAAGACCCTTACACCAAGACAGGTTAACCCAAAACATCAGAATATCAGGGACAGACAGTCCTGTGAGCTTCTACAGAGAAAAGGTACATTATACAAAGGAACAGGAATGGCCTTGGATGTCTATAAAAAACACCACCAGCATCTAATGAAATACATGGAAGTTAGAAAAATTTTAACTCTTATCACTCATGGTGTGAAATATTATATATCATGTAACTTTGAAAAATTGGTTTTATTTACTAAAAGAGTTGATTTTATCTGAGAAATATGAAATATTAAGTCATACTAATAATTAGTCTCTATTTTCCTCTTCTTTTATGACAATGACAATGAGTATTTTTACTATATTATCTCCCACATTACTAGAAAAATGCCTACTGCTGTAAGCTTTTTATATTCTCAGAAGTCTCTGCTGAATCCTCAAACTGAGTCATTGTCACCTGTTCATTAACTGTTAGAAGACTGCATAAAATCATAGATATTTGTTCATTGGTTTGCTTTTAGCTAGGAAATTCACTATATTAATTATGAAAAGATGATTGTCAACTACATACCTGACAGCCAGCTCTTTTTTAGGTGTTAAAGATTGACCAGGATGTTGTTTAGAAAGAGAATTCAAGCCAGAAGTAAAAAGAGCTGGATTCTAGTCTATGCTTTAGAGTATTTAGGGTATTTGAACTTTCTGGGCCAAATTTTCTCATATGTGAAATCTGAGTTACTCGATTTTTTTAAATTATAGAAGTAACATGTGTTCCTGAAACCAGATAATTTTAAAAACCTAATCATTTATAATCCTAACATCCCAAGACAGGACTGTCATTATTTTGATATGTTTATTTCCATAACTGCTTATGCATATATTCTTTTAAAAAAAGACAATACCGATACCATACATAAAAACCTGAATTCTTCACTTGCCAATATTAAATATTCTTCTAAAACATTTAACATCACATAGATATTGGGTAATTTATTTACCAATATCCTGCTCTGGTTGTTCCCAGTGTTAAATACTATAAAAAGCACTGCTATTTTCTCGTTGGAATTTTTATCTTTGTGTACATTCTTTGGTTATTCCCTTAACATAAATTCCTAGGACTAAAATTTTTTTTTTAACAATAAAGTATATATTATTGCATTGTGTGTCCACTGCCCATAATTAGATTTAAAATTCTTGAATTAAAGGGTAAACAATATTCTAAGACTTTGATGCCTGTCGCCAAAATGCTCTTCAGAAAGGCTGAAACATTTTATATTTCTACTAGCTACGTATGAGAATAAACTTTCATGCACCCAAACAAAAACACATATTTTTTCCAATTCTGACTAATTTGATTTATAAAAATAACTTTTGTTTAATTCTACATTTCTTTGATAACTAGTCTCGATTAAAAAAAATACTTATACTCTTAAAATACTGATTACTTTGACTTATATTATTACTGAGCACAATTAACCAGAAAATACACTTGCAAAAGATTAACACAGGCCTTCCATTATTTATAAAATTTTCTAAAATATTAAGTAACGATATAATGTTAAAAATAGTGAGTCAAATGCTAAAATTTCTATTTGAAAGAAATATCACCTTTGCACAGGTTTTCCCTGTTATTTTATAATTTATTTTCCTATACATTACCTCACTAGAAATAGCTAAGCATGTGATTTATTATTATCTTTTAAAAATAGCTTAAAATTAAACTCCCACAATTTAAGACTGACTTAGTTCTGCCACTCTCCACAATTAACAAGGAATTCATTTAGTCTTTCTGAGCTTCAGTCTCATCAATAAAATAATGATAACATAAATCTCCCACATGGTTATCACCGCAAATGTTATCCTGTAAAACACCATGTAAATCTGACATCTGGCTGTTATTATAATTATTACTATTCCTAACAGAAATTCCAAATGATCCTATGAAGTATGTAGAACACATATTGTTCTAGTTTGAGAGTGAAGTTAATGCAGAAGCCAGAAACAGAGATAACTTCTGGCTACTTGGCTGGAACTGCTGCTATGTTTTACTTCACTTGGACATCATAAACCGAACCCATCTTCCTGTTTCTTACTTTATGAGAGGTACTTGGCTTTTATCAACCTAATTCTAATTAAAAACTGATTTTATTCATAAAATTATTTCTCTTTACTTGCCCTATACTAAAAGGCAGGATGGTCTTCTGAAAAGTTTACATTTCATATAACCCATAAAAAAAAAATTGACCTATTTTTTTTTTTAAAAAAAGATCATACCATTGGAGAATGAGTTATTGTATTCAAAGGAATTTCTCTATTATCTACGTCAGATGTTTTCTCTTATGTTTTTTAATATTTTGAGTGTACATTTGGAGAAAGTAGATATGGCATATTAAAAGTCAGTCATAATTAAAGAGAAAACTTCTTGCACAGATTAAAAAGAAAAATGGATAAATGCTGACTTATGAAAATGCACAGCAACTTAATTTGTATATTCCTTTGTTTTTACTAATTTAATTACAGGACTTCACAAATTAAATATCTTTTAAAGTTTCCAACCAAGATGTCTTGTAACAGAAGGCAAAAAAAAAAATCACGGCAGAAAGAACTTACTTTTATTCGGTGATCATCCGTGTCTGCAACTGTTGCTACTCTAATAAACACAGGATTTCTTTTGTCTATGACTTCCAGCTTCATTTTTTTCTGGAATCCATGTGGAGGTTTCTGTCATAACAAAAAATTTTATACAGTGAGATTTAGAGGAAGAGGTGGGCTCTACGTCATAAAAACAGAATAAAAAATTTAAAAATTAAAAAAAAAATGAGCTATTTAGAGAAACAGCTTTTCAAATTTTGGGTTCCCAGAGTGGCTTTGGACCTCACTCTCCTTATCAAAAAACACAATCCTATATCACATGGCCGAACCTTTAAACAACAGAAATGGCCTGATCACCTAGCCATAGGAGCAAAAGGAAAGTCAAAGATCTTAAGATGAAATTCAAAATACTATGGTTATTTGATGAGCCATAGGAAAGACAAGAATTTTTTCTTATTAGTTAGAAGTGTCTTGGCAAAAATCAAGCATGAAAATTATTTTTATTGGAAAAAATCAACAAGCATGAATATTATTTTTAAAAACAGAGAAGAACATTAAAATGGCAGAGATAAGACACAGAGATTAGAGGTGATGAGAGAAGAAAACAGAAAATAGTTTTTGAAAAAAAAATTAGCAATCAAAACATGCAGGACAAAATCACTCGAGTAAGTACAGGAATGAGAAGGAGGACCTACAGCTACCTACACCTTAGTACTCATCAGAAAGTTGTAAACCTCTGACAAAAACTATAGGCAGTAGAAGGCAAGGTGATTATTTAGTATGTTAGGTAAATTACTTAAATTCCTTAACTTCACATCCCTCTTCTGTAAAATGGGTATAATAAAAGTGCTGCTCTGAAAATTAAGTGTCAAAATTATTTACTAGCTACAAAACAATCAATACAAGACACCTAAAAACCAAACTAGAGAAATCTTAAGTTTTCTCTGATGTCGGTGACACTAGATCTATAGTAACTGATATAATTTTATCCAGTTCAAAACAAAATGCAATGTAGCTCTTCTTTGGTCTAGCCTAAGTTAAAGTTAGAGAGTTGGAAAAAATTGGTTAAGTATGGCATAACTCTAAACATTACTCATTTTTAAATTTTGAATTTACTATCAGTTGGAATCAAACACATTGTTTGATGTGGCTTTTTTCATGCAATATAGTTTTTCTCTTACAAATTTCTGATGTTCTTTTCTTCTATATTTGGGCCCATATCTACTAATATTAACATTAAAAATCCTAGCAATTTATACACAAAAGGATCATTTAAAGAAAAGCATTGTTTATAATAGACTAATTATGCCACATTAAAATGTTTTCAAGTATTTAATATCTTTGTTTTCCTTTATATTCATGGAAAAATATAAATTATAAAGCAAGCTGTTTTAGACAGAAAACATTTAAGAACACATTTCATTTCTTATTCTTCCCTTGCACAGAAATGAGGTTTACTTTAAATCTTAATGTGCAAGAAGCAATGACCCTGGGTTAGAAAGATACTATAATAAAAGCAGATGACCTTGCATTTTGGTAATTAAACATGATGATTTATAGCAATAAAATTTTAAAAATGCATCTCAGCTTACTATAAATAAATCCAAATTAATTACTGATTATAATTTTCATTAAAAAACAATGTCCTATCCTGATTGGCCTTTTAGAATATCTAGCTGGAAAAACAGAAGTCTGATGTACAAACAACTCACTACTCCATATTGACTCAAACAGAATTATTTTCCAAGGAGACTTTAAATGGAAGTATTTTTTAGATGCCAACAACAAAAAAACCCAGTAACAATTTTGGCTTTCAAAACTGTAAAAATTCAAAAACATCTTCTTTGATCTTCTATTTCCCTCTCAATCCTATTCCAGTTCACCAGTCCATTTCTTTCTGTTCTTAAACTTCAATTAATGAGCACTATCATCGACACAAATTAATCAAATATTGTAAATATATTATCTCACCACTTTGAAAGCTCTTGCAGGAGCAGGTAAAGAATTAGTTTCTTCTAAATATTTATCCCAAGAAAAATGTTTCACATTTGGGTAACCTAAGAAAGAAAGAAAGAAAGAAAGAAAGTAAATCCTATCAAGTTTAATCAAATCAATAGTGAAAACTACAGACTGACGATAATATTATGAAATACTATTATTATTATAATGTAGGAATTTATGTGCATATTACACATAACAACTTTAAACTAATTTCACATTCAGAACTATTTGTAATAATGAAATTGTTTTCATCTTGATCATGATTTCTCTATTTCCCATAATCTGAGAAAATGTGCACATGAAAATAAATAATGCTAGTAATGGATTATAACCCACTAATGACAATAGTAATCTATAGGCTCACGCTGATATAAATTAATTGAATGAATAAATGGGAAGATAAGAAATGTAGTCTTTGTCGAAAAATATCAACTAATTATCTACAAGGAATGATAAAATAAGAAAAATTAACCATTTAGCAACTTTGAGAATAATTCCATGTGAAAATTAGTAAGTGATACAGGAATGAAGTACATGATATTTACACAATTTCAAAGTATCTCTTCATAAGTTATTACTGAGAGAAAAAAAAAACTACACTAGTGGAGAAGGCTGGAAAATACCAACTTCATCAATTAATGATACAAATCATCCAGTAATGAGACAAACTGAAATCATGTGCCACCTGAGAGGATGCAATGGAAACACATTATTGTTTCTGTGATATTTCTGCCACAAGTGCATAACCTAGGTCTAATCATGAGAAAACAGTAAACATACCCAAATTAAGTAACATTTTACAAAATGACTAATCTGTAACCTCAAACATAACGAGGTTATGAAAGTCAAAGAGAACCTAATTAAGGGAGATTAGAGGAACATGACAACTGTGCAATGCTTCATCCTTTTTCTATAAATGACATATTGACACAACTGACAATCTTGAATGGGTCTATAGTTCAAGGATATAGATGAGTTCTGTACTACTCTTGCAACTTTTCTGTACATTTAAAATTGTTTCAAACTAAAAGTTTTAGGGAGTAAATACACAAATATTTCTGTGTATGTAAAAATTTTACAACATATTTTAAGAAACATATCTTGCACAGTTTAAGTGATATTAAATCTGATTGTGTATGCATGTATGAACATACCCATAGACAAAAAGGTTTTTCTGGAGACAATGACCAACTATTAAACTATTAATAGAGATAACAGTAGTTATCTCTATTTTCAATCTAAACTTTAAAAAACAAGTATGTCTTAATATGTAATTTAAATAATTCAAAATAAAAATCATTTTTTTAAAAGGCATGAAGATGTTAATTTTGGAAGAACTTTAGATATGTTACATCTTTAGAGAAAACACAAGCATGGCTAGCAGGGCTGTTCAGGGGACACTAAGTAGCAAGATTCTCAAAAGAAAAGATGCCTACAGAGACCCTGGTGATTAGGGTCCCTTCTTTTCAGACAAGAGACCAAAGATCAAGCCAGGAACCTGCCTGCAACAAAAAGGGACCAGAGAAAGAGCATCTTTTTTTGTCATGGAACCAAAGAGCAGAGTAACATCAGCACAGGCCCTGTAAACCATCTCATTATTTGGCAGTTTTTTGTTTGTTTGTTTGTTTGCTTTAACTGCGTGTGGGGGGGGGGTAGGATAAGAAATATATCAAATAAAATCTATAATTTTAATCATTTTTAGGTGTACAGTTAGTGGCACTCAGTATATTCACACTGTTGTGTAGCACTTTTTAACATGAAATTTTAATTTGTAAAAAAGCTATGTATTTTCTCTTCTACTGAATTATACAAGTTCACAAAAGGTGACAAAGCCTTGGTTATTTGCCTCACATCAGAAGTCAGCAATAATGCCTTACACCACCCCCTTCTCAGATACCTAATTCAGTGCTGTGAAGACATAAGCAGGAACCTGTTGTTCACCAGTTTCCTGTTTATTTACCAGATCCCTGATAATGACCAAAAAGCTGGTAAGAAAAAAAAAAAAAAGATCAACATCAAATTGGTCAAATTGGTCAATCTAAAAGAATCCTCCCAGGAATTTAGATGATGATAGTGGCAATCATTATTCACCAGCTCCTAACACTACATAAGCCACAGGACACAGGAGGCAGCACCACATTAGGGCCAGGAAACCATTAATGTCCTGCTTTAATACTTTAGGGTTATATAAATACTCTTTCATCTTTAAAACAGCTCTATGAATCAGTAAAGGACAGAGTTTTTGTCCCTTAACATATGAGAATGCTCAGAAAGTGGAAGGGACCTGCCTGACCCATTACTGGAATGGCTGATTCCCTGACTGAGTAAATATCGAGACACTAACTGAGATACACACAGTATCAAGGAACTAGAGACAGGCCTAAAAATGAAACCAGCTGTTAGGAATGGAATGAAACAAGTATCTGAAGCTCCAAGCTGAGTCTCTGCTGTTTACATGCTGCCGGCAACATCAAACCAACTACTCTTAGGAAACCAAGGAGCTATCCTTTCCTTATGATAACGGCAGCCTTCATTACTCACAAGAGTATCCACAAACAACCACCTAACAGCCAAATGACACGATGTTAGCTGATGATCCTGTCTTTTCATATCAGCAGTCATGGCACCGTAAGTAGTGATATGCTCAGCAATTCAATGTCTGAATTTTGATGGAGCCACAAAATCTGTATTTAGCACATGAAGATAAACTCAAATTGACATAAAGCAAAGAGACTATAATCAGCAGTTATACCGTTCCATGTCAAAGAGAGTGTGAATAAGCTGTGAAGCCTCTACGGCCAGCAGCAGATAGCTGAAGTACCTGAAAACTACTTAGAGAACAGAGAGGTACTACAAGTCTAAAGGTGCAAAATCTATTTTGCAATCAGGAATCACAGCAGAAAAAAGGGGCGGGGGGAGGGAGAGAGAGAAAGTGAATGTGTGAGTTCTGATCTAGGTTAAATAAAAACAAAAATCTAATGCCAAAAATCAAGTTCTCACTTAAATGTGAACATTGTACTTTTGCCAGAATTGACCTTGCCATGTATGGTCTAGGCTCCATCCTCAAATTCTGTCCCATACATCCATTTTACTACTCATCAAAGCCTTAGACAATTCACTTCTGTGGTTAGATCCTATATTTAAATTTGTATTAATATACAGTCTAGCTAGAAATGAATTTTGACTTGAGAAATGAAAGATCTTTTAAAACAGAACTTCCCATTTTTCCAAAGAAAACAAATGTTGAGACTTTGTTAAGGACTAAACCAATGCTTAATATACTTTTGGGTGTTATCACTACCACCTGCAGGCAGGCTGCCTCTTTTTGCAAATCAAGTTTTGCTGCAATACAATTATGTTCATTTTTCACATATTGTCTATGGCTGCTTTTGTGTTACACCTCAACTGAATAGTTGTGACAGAGACTGTATGGCTTACAAAATCAAAAATATTTACTAGCTAGCCTTTTACAGAAAACATTTGCTTATTTCTGATATATATGAATGATATTAGACATATAATAAACACTAACCTGGAGGAGTAATAAGGGTCCTTCTATGTTCTTTACACCAACCAACTGGATGAATGTGTGGACTAGATGCTTCACACCTGTAGGTTATATAAATTTAAAAATTTTAATTAGAATTCTCAAATACCAGTGAAAGTAAAAAACATTAATCAGAGCTTGTGAACACCTTATTATAATTGATCTGGAAAAATAAATTGCTCAACCTTGTTCCTCAGTAAAAAGATCTTTCACTCTTCCAATATATTAATAGCAAGTTGATTTTTATTAGATAAAAATACACAAATTTGCTATCAGGCAGTTTTTGTTCTCCCATAAGTTTTGTTATATTCTACAACTTCATATATCTCTAAAATTCAAAGATGATGTCATTAAGATTCAGAATTTCCATTCATAAAAATCATGTGGAGAAATAAATGTGTACATAAATAATCCTGCATAGACAGGCAAGCTAAAATTATTTCGGCATCTCTAGGGGCAAATGTACAAAAACAGGAAGGTCAAACACCTTCAATAAACAAACATCATATTTCTATTACCCATTAGAATGGCAGAGATCAGGTATTAAGTCAGGCTATTCCTTTCTTTTCCTCACTCTTTCTTTTCCTGTGTGTCAGTTTTACTTTAGTCAAGCACATATTTTTTCAGAGCCTCTTTATCAGTATATACATCTGGCACATCTGATCTCTTGTTCTTAAGCAAACTTGTTCTATGTATTCCTCATCTCAACATGTAACATATTTCATTCATTCAATTGCTCACCTCAGTCATTCAAATACTGAGTGCTTAGGATGTGCCAGACACTGGGACAGGCACTGAGGATACAAGAACAACTAAAACATACAAAGTTTTTGCTTTCCTGGACCTTACAGTATAGTGGGAAGAAACAGGAAATTAAGTAAAAAAAACCAAAACATTTACTCTGGTAGCACAATGGTATGCAGAAAAAGTAGTAGTAGAATGCAACAGTGGAAAGGTACTCCTTTATCTAGCATAAAGGGGTCAAGATGGCCCCTCAAATAAGGTGACTTTGGAAGTAAAGAGAGAATTGAGCCACTCGAATATATAAAGGAAAGCCATTCCATGCAAAAGGAAAAGCAAATACAAAGGCTATGAGGTGGGAGTCTAGTAAGACTACATCAGGGATAGACTGAGAAGCAGAGAATAGGAAAGAATATAAGGAAGGCTTTTAGGCCATAGTTAGGTCCTGGGATTTTACTCAGAGTAAAATAAAGACTGCTTTGTAAACAATAAACCACGCTGGGAACAAGAGAGTTAGAAGGCTTTTGTAAGAGCTGATAATGACCTGAACCAGAGTACTAGTAGGGAAAATGAAAAGAAGTGATCATGTTTTTAGGTCTGTATCTTAAAGGAAGAACCAACAGGATAGGCTGAGAGATTTGATATGGAGTGTGAGCAAAGTGAACAAGTCAAGGACATTCCAAGGTTTCAGGAATAGCAATTAGAAGAAGATACTATCATTTTCTGAGATGGGAAGGCTACAAGCACAGTCATTAGCATTCAAACTAGTAATGAAGAGTTCTGTTATCAACATAAGTTTGACAAACAGGTAAAGATGTCAAATAGATAATGAGCTCAAGGGCCAGATCAAGGCTAAAAGTACACATTTGGGAGGATCAACATTTGGGATAGTATTTAAAGCCATGAGCAGATGTGAGACCATCAAGAGAATGACTACAGAGAGAGAATGGAAGAGGTAGGAAAGAAGACCAAGAAGGAATAACTAGTAAAGTAAGAGAAGGAAAGAAGAAAAAAATCAACTGGGTGGAAAGCTGCTGCTAGGTCAAAGATGAAAAGAAAACAGGAACTGATCATTGGATTTATGAATATAAAGGTCATTAGCATCCTTGATAAAAGATGTTTTGGTAGAGGTGGGGATGGGAAAGTGCAAAAGCCTGATCAGAGTAGGTTTAAGAGGTAATGGAAGAAGAAAAGATGGAGATAGCTAGTACAGAAAAAAATGTTTAAGGAGTTATGTTTTAAAAGGAAGCAGAGAAATGAGACATTAAGGGGAGGCTGAGTGAGCTTATAGAAAAATTCTCTGTACAACTTTACAAACTTTCTAAGTTTAGAATGGCTTTGAAATAAAACTTTTTTTAAAAGATGGGAAATATTACTTAACTTATCAAGAAATATATGCGGAACAAACTACTAAGATCAGGGCACCATTTCGGTGCTAGGGCTACAACAGGTATCAAAACAAACAAAAATCCCATCTCCCATTCGGGCACTGCTAGAATAATTCAATAGAGAGGGATGACCTACTGACGCAGAAGAAGGGGAACTGACTGAGAAGGAATGGAATCCTGTACATGAGAGCAGGGGTGCATCACCCACAGTTTCAGAGAAGGCTCTGTCCATGGGCAGAAATCAGAAAGGTACCCAGCAGACAAGATGGTGGGAGCATGCAGACATCTCTTCTGTGTGTTTTTTCTCAATGAATAGGAAGCAAGGTTATCAGCCAAGAGGAAGAATAGGAAAGGGGCTGTGAGAAATTTGAGAGAAAAAAAAAAGAGGAGTGAAGTTTAGTGGTCTGAAAGACTAGACATCGATCTGGAGCAGGACTATGGGGTAGAACTAAGGGCCCACTTGAGGTTAGCAGTCATATGTGAAGTTGGACCCGTCAGCATGTTGTGCCTTTCTTAGCTATGGTCAACTGCTTAGGCACAGGCATACCGTAGGCAGAAAGCTGGATGCAACCAGAGTTGGGATTTTTGCCAGGCAAACACAATACAAGGCCATAGTTACACTAGACTAGTTATAATAGTATTACAAAAGATACAGGCACCTACAGGCATGTCACAATTAATATCCTTTTAAAAAAAACTTGATAGAATATTTCCCATCTGTGTTTCAAAGGTAACAGGCATAATGAAGTTTTTTTTAAAAAATGAGGGTCGAAATATTTCAGGAAAATACTACCTCTCCCTCTTACAGATATATAAATCACATTATTATCATATTAGACTGTGAAGTTACACTTTAAACAAATCAGTTTCAAATGGTTTAACTTAGCATCTCCTAAAGATATTTCACTATGAAACACATTTTGGTGGGCAACTCGTTAGCATTATGTGGAATACTAGTGTTCTGTAGAAGACAAGTTTGGGAAATGCTGGTCTAAAGGATGCCAGAGAGTCTAGTCTTGCTTTATTAACCAGATCTTTTGAGTCCAGCTTGAAAGAACAAGAAGTCTCAACACAGTCCTCTAGATGGGAAACCAGAAGATAGAAAGCCAGGAAGGTAACAGTGGTTGGAGTTTCCGATGAATAAAAAAGTCTTACAAGTAGTGAAAAACAAAGAACTTTCCAAGAAAAGTACTAATTGAATGACATTTCCATGCAGTCACCACCTCTCAAGTCATCCTTCCTAAGTGGACAACACTAAATTTAACACAAGGTGAGCTGATGTAATCCTAACATAATGCTGATTTTTCTCAATTTATTTTAGTAGAAAATACCTTTAAATTTAAAATGAAAGGTTTATTCCTTTCTTCCTTTATTCACTTATTCCCTATCCATCCTATTATTTATATATATATATTAGGGTTACATGTATAGGTGCATGTCATTTTAGAAATGTAAAAGAAAACGAGCACTGCTAAGTTAATATCAAATTCATACAGCAATTGGTACATTTGTACAATATATATTTTTCATGAAAGAAATTTTAATACATATTCCTTAAGAAACATCATTCTGTTATAAATTGTATAAACAAAGCTATGGAGCTCTATTTGGTTATGGATTATTAGTAATGATGCACTACCATTACTTTAGGGAAAATTTTTCTATTTTATTTTAGGAACAGCTGTTCATTCATATAGGGGTAATTTATAATGAAAAAAAAAATGAGTACATAACATGTGTTTAATTTCTGTTCTCAATCTCATATAGCTACTGAGCACTTTTTATAATTATCTGCCAGGCTCATGGTGATTAAAGTAAGAGCATTAGATATTATTAATTCTTTTGATTTTATTGAATTTCTCTATAAATTACAATTAAGGAAAATACTGTGGCATATTTTGGCCACTCATTCCTATACAACCTGAATCTTACATAATAAGGTTTTAATATCACCTAAATATTGATCAAAGTCACCATTTAAAATAAAGCTATCTCAATAGAGAAAATAAAAACAGCCTTATATTTATCTAGTTAACTTACACTCTCTCAATATGCAGACAAGCCTTCATTCAGAAGCTGGAAGGCTGTGGAATCCTTCCTGCTACTATAATATCACAAGTCATCTCTTAGTCCCATCTAGTGTTCAAAAGCAGAAATGTAACCCAGAAGCAATATAATAAAGATCAGCTAATAGTAAAACGTTTGGCAAATCATTGATTGCTGTACCTCTCTCTTTCTTTTTGGTTTTTACATATGTCATCAAAGAAATCAATTTAAAAAAAAAATTTTTTTTTAAATATTTTAAAGTTCACATATAAGTTCAAATCATTCATAAATACAGTCTGCTAAGATCCAATCAGACCTAGACTGGTAGATAATAACAGAAATAATAATTCATGAAAAATCCATGTTTTTAGTATCAGAATAAAATGAATAGTCATTATGATCCTCACTTTATAAAAGCACAAAGAAGTGATTTCACTAAGCCCCTGGGGGTTGAAAAGAAAGAGATCCTGGTTTTATCAGTCACTGCCAAAAGCTAAACAAAACTAACGTACACACACTGGGTTCCACAGATCTAGGCAGAGAGACAAACAAGAATGTTCAAGATGCTTACATAAAGAAAACATCAAAGTCTTCATTTCAAACCATAATGATTTAGCTTCTTTGAAGAAATACATGACACTTGGCCTCTCCCACTCCCTAAATCCAGAGCATGATGACTCTATTTTCCAGTACCCTACCTTCCTGACTTCCATCATGTGCCAACTGTTCAGGGCCTCCATCACTCTGTGTTTTACTACTAAACCCTGAACCTCATCTGGCTGAGTCATCCAGTTCCCCATTTTACTCCATCACTCTGTGTTTTACTACTAAACCCTGAACCTCACCTGGCTGAGTCATCCAGTTCTCCATTTTACCCCTAATTGATTTATAATCCCATTCCCCACAGTAGCTATGTTTAATATTATTCATTTTGTTTCAAGTTTAAAACCTGATTTTCACGAACAGTGACTACTTGTAAAAGTTAAAGGAGATGTCATCTCATTACCCTAATGTCAGTCTTCCTTTCATTTCTCCATTTTCTCCAGGCTGAGGAAGAAGAAAGTTTATTCCTTCTCAAGGTTACTCCCTCCTACGGCACCTGCTGTCCCCAATTATCCACTATTTCCAATATCTCCACTCTCTCCCTCCAGTGTGGTCTCCTTCAGCCTAAAACCAAGTTCAAAACTGTGTGCATGTCTATGGCCATGCCACGCTGAACAAGCCCAATCCCATCTGATCTTGGAAACTAAGCAGGTTCGGGCCTGGTTAGTACTTAGATGGGAAATCACCTAGGAAGACCAGGTGCTGCAGATGTAAAAAATAAAAAAATAAGGGACTGTAAGCTGATAAGGTTCTTGCAATCTGTCAGGTCAACCAAGGGTTGCCTCACCTCAAAACAGACAAACAAACAAAAACAGAAAACCCTCCTCAGAAGTTGACTCCCCCTCAAGCAATAATCTACCTTCACCTTGAGGGCCAAATTTCACTGCTTCATGTCCCTCACAGCCATCTCTTTAACGTTTTATCATTTGGTTTCTGCTTTTAAAACTCTTTATTTTAATCCTATCACCCTATGCAATGATGATGATGATGATGATGAATTCTTTTTGCATAGGGAGCAACTGAAGCTGAAAAAGAGTTAAGTCACTTACTGAATAGATTGGATGTCATTCTCCAAACATACCCTTGGTTTGCTCCACCCCCATCCCCACCCTGAGCTTGAACAAAAGTACTGCTTTTCTTGGCCAGGAAAGTTCCATCCCAACATCTCAGTATAGATTCTTGTCAGCCTTCATGATCCAGTACAAATCTCATGTCCTCTAAGAAGCTTTCCCCAAGAACTCTCTAATAAGGCAGTCAGTCCTTCCTTCCATGTGCCACTATAGAGAACAAGCAGTTGGTTCTGATAATTAAGCACTAACCACCATCTACCCTGCAGCCAAAATAGTGGTGTTATGCTTCCCTCCTTAGACCCCCTGAGACCCTCAGGGCTGAAGTGCAGAGCTACCTAGGTTCCTTTCACCACTATAACTCATTACCACCATCAAGGGTCCCATATTTAACAGATGATGACAAACCTGTTATCTTTCACACTGCTCTAAGAAATTGACAACACCCTGCGAACCTGTCAACATTACTTTGAGGAAACATATATAATTACTGTCACTTCCAATTTTTAAATGTAAAAGAGCTCCATCTCTAAAAAAAAAAAAGTTTGCAGTACACTTAAATACACTCAGTAAAAGGCCCTAGCCCCATGTTTGTTCTAATTCACTAACTCAGTGCTCCTCTTTTTTATAGATTTGTTTGTTTCATAGATCTGTTTGTTGATTTTTCACCAACTCACTGGAACACTAGACTGAAATCCAAAGATGGTTGAAATTGCAACCTCATTCGACTAGGTCTTTCTACTGAACAGTCCTGTTCTCATGCATTCCTGGTTCCTGAAGGACAGGGTCACCCGAAAAGAACATTTCTTAAAAGGAAGACTCCTTTCCAGTGTCCGGGGGAGAAGAGGAGGTGGCTCCTCACTGTGCACTGTGTGGAACCCTCAGGCAGCGGAACATGACGAGCCCAAGAGGCTGCCCACTGCTCTCCCTGAGGACAGAAGCACCCTCACTGCGATGGCTTTCCTTCCCATATCTTTAAAGTCTTTTCTAGTTCCAGGATTATTTAGGATTAGTCCTAAATCCAATGACATTCAAGGGACAGAATTAAACAGCTACCAACTACCAGTTACAAAAGCACAGGGGAAACCCAGAAGTAGGCCAACTTTTATTCTAATATAGATACTATTTTCCTTTCATAAAAAACTACTTCAATCTTACACATAAATTTAAATCCTACACAGTGTCCCTTTTTGGGAAGAAGAAACGTTTTATTGCAACTACACATGTAGTACCACGAACGTGTGTGAGCGCATGTGTGTGTGTGTGCACGTTTAAATTCCCACTAAAGTGAAAGAAATAAGATCACTATATAATTCAAATGAAAAAAAATCTCACTTCCAAATTATTTTAAATGGGAAAGGCAATCCAATTTGTAACCTCAAATACATACCTAAGTAATTTATGCAGGAAAAAAAACATTCCAAAATTCAAAGATCAAAGAACACAATATTTAATAAGGCTGGAGATATTCCAGTGCACTTAAGCAATTTTCAATGTGCCTTAATTGCGTATTGATGAAGAGAACACAATATTCTTTTTATGACAATTAATAAAATATAATTTCATGTCAATAGTTAGAAATGTAAATAAACTCTCAAAGTACATTCCATCCTAAAACTAATTATTTTGTATTCATAAAAACACAAAATCAGAGCTAAAAGAGCTCAATTTTTTTTCTCTGCTCTTTCTAAAAAAGAACTTGGTTTTCCTTTCTATTCTCGAGGCATATTGGCATCAAAGAAAAGTGATTGTGATAAATTCTTCTAGACTTCCTCATTACTATTTTCCAGAAGTATGTTTTTAAAGGAAATACATCTCATGTCAAATAAGCAACTTACACTTTTAAAATCCTGTAACACTTATAAGACCACAAAAATAACTTTAACACTCACCCACTTTGTTTAAATCAGGCAAAAGCTAAAAACAAAACCATTCTCCCTAAAAGAATCAGAACTTTAAAAACAAAAGTTTTTCTTTTCAACAAATTCTAGTAACTGCTCTAAGGCAACATTCATTACAAAAGTACTGAATCCTACTCATCACATTGGTACTGCCATCATTACAGCACATCGAACACAGATGGGGAGAAACATGTTTGACCTAGAAGAAGCAGATTTGTAGTATCTCTAAATTTACAGTTTTCTCATTCACTCATTCACATTGATAATTTTAAATGAAACAAAACCATCAATTTACAGAGAATATGAAGAAGAGAAGAACATGATAAGCAATATGGCAAGGGTTCAATCAGCAAATCCAGACTGCAGGAGACTCAAGTAACCTGGTTTCCTCAATAACAGTTATGAGTAGAAGATACAGAGGAACAGGAATATATAAATTAAAAGAGATTGAGATACATCCAAGCAATCACAAAGTGTGCACCTAATGTGGACCTAAAACTATCAATTTCCCTGGCAAAAAAAACAAAAACAAAAACAAGACAATTAGAGAGAATGTTTAAGTATGTTAGTAATATAGCACTTAGAATAACAGTAGAGCATTTAGAGCATTTGGGGAAAAAAAAGCTTCCCTAGTTTTAGAAGATATATACTGAAATATTCACAAATGAAACCCAATGATATCTGGAATTTGCTTCAAAACAATCCTGGAGTTGGGATTTTAGGAGCAGGAATACAGAAGAGACAAGAGCAAATATAAACTGATAATTGTTGATGCTGCATAATGGCAGCAGGAAGGTCACTCTAATATTCTACTTCTGAATATGCTTGAAATGGTCTACATCTCAACACATTTTTTTATTGCAAACTAAATAAAAAGACATCCTATGAGGAAAAATTATGCTTTTCAGAAAAAAGGTAGGGAAAAACACACCAAAATGCTTAAAATTACTTGACTGATATAATCATGAAATTACTTATCTACATTAAAAAAATTCTATAAAAAGTATATGTAACATAATAAAAAGTATTTTTAAAATATTAATAGCAATTGGTTTTCAATATTCTCCTTTTTAAAATAATGAAAGTAAAACTGTGAGTGTCTAAGAATCCAATTTGAGAAGTAAAAGAAATTACTGATGGCTCTATTGAATATGTAAATGTATGTACACTACAAAGTAAGGTCAGAAAACAAGTTTCCTTGAAATTTAGCAACATTCATATAAATTAATATTCATTTGATATTATAACATTAGTCATATTATATAAGAATATCTGTCACTTCTCTAAAATGTTCTCATTTTAAGTATTCTCTAGAAGGAAATAAACCTGTCAGAAATTTCTTTCACCAGGAGGCTGAATTATAGTGATCAATAAACATGATTTAAGTATTGAAAATCATTATTTCAGTTATTTAATTTAAATATAATGGCTTATTATAATTACTTTATAATTATATAATTTTATAATATGTTGTTTCTATTACTTTATTGGTATATCTAAAAATTTTAAGGATTAAAACCAACATTCCTCAATTAATATATTTGTATTCAGCTATTATAAATGGTTAAATTAGCTACTAGGCATGAAAATACAAAAGAAATATGAAAACGTTTTCCTAAAACATAAGAGAAGACACCAAAGATGAAGGGGAAAATGTGAGTCTATGTGTGCTTCAAGTGTGACCATACGTTAGAAATGGTTTATAAACAGCATTTCCACAGGAGGAAGTCAACTAAAAGACAACAAATCATGAAGGAGAACTAAAAGATGTTATTTAGAAATACATGCCATATGGAACATGTTAAAGGTTAAAAACCTGAAATAGAAGAGAGTGGGTCAGTACTATTATTTTCTGTCATAAGCTTTACATTATATTGTTTCTAAACCATATACCTGGTTTACCTGGATAAATACTAAATTAGGAAAAGCACACAGCAATGGAAAAATGTCTCACCAATAGTCATAGCTTTCATCCCAGTTGTCGAAATGTACCAGGAAACGATTGTCCACCATATCTGTTACCGTAGCAACACAGATGAATGCCGGGTTCTTTTTGTCTACAGCTTCAAGCTTCATTCCAACACGAAAGCCTGATGGGATCACTGTCTATGAAACATAAGATTTAATTAGAGATAAGCACACATTTAACAGCAAGGCCTGCACCCTCTCTGCACCTGTATTTGAAGGCCTGGCATCCATCAACTGTATTCACATAATTTAAAAATCATGTACCAATTTTACAGTAGGGTCATTTTCCAAAAAGCAGCAATGAGAAAAATGCCCTGTTTCTATACCTAATTAACTATCTCAATTAACTTTCAGGAAGTCAAAACTAAAACAGAATTTAATAAACATTAACATGTGTTTTAGTACTTTAGTTAGACAACTATAATGGTTAAGCAAGTTTTATTCACCATATAGTTCACTGTCTTTTTCTCTCGTTCTTGATTTTAGACAATGAAAATTATTTTACACAAAATATGCACTTAACCAAGTTAAAAATGTGTATGAGTCAGTACAAATTCACTCCCACTTCTGAAAAGATCTCTCAAAAGAGTACTCTACTGAAAGTAGGTCACCTTCATAAATGAAAGGTGGCAAATTATTACAACTTTTATTTAACACTACAGATATTATTCACAACAGCACCAAAAGACTTGGCTGTTAATATATACAGTCATTCAAACAGTTTATAAGGAAATCCACACATTATCAGCCATTTGGAACATGGAACTAAGATAATAAAAGTTTGATAAGATTTAGTATTTGAGGTACAGTAAAATGTAAACATTCCTTACAAACCTTTGTAAAGAAAAATATACTAATATCAGAGATGTATATATACTTGGATATCGGTTATGCTGATGACAACAGCCAACAAGTCATTTCTGCCCTTTTAAAAAAATCCTTCTGTCCAGACTGATGTATTTAGATACTATTTAATTACTTTAAACAAAATAGATGCTATCTCCCTTTTTACTATAATTATACTGCTATCATTACAAAAATGTAGATATCCGTGCACCTGAAAATGTTAGAATTAAGTTCTGTCTGAATTAAAGGAGCAGTCCCTAATGCTACAAAGATATCTTTATTATACTTTTAATTCCTGAAATTATTTATCAGAGTTCTGACCATAATTTGAGTATTTTGAGGTAGAGGAACCTAGAAATACAAAAATTAATTGCTTCTTAGATATCAAGCACACACCCCAAGATTATGTTGTGTGCTAGCAAAGCACAGAATTTAAGAAGATGGTTCAAGGCAGTTAATCAAATCCTTAACTGAACTAGACAGGGATTCAGACATTTGAAGTGGCAACAGCAGGTCACTGAGCTTTCCACCTAACTGGCCTTCTCCCCTTGTCTTGATAGAGAAAACCTACTGACAATGCAGTATTTACATTTCAGCAACTAAGCTATCCTCTCAATTAAGGTATTCTAAAAATTTTAACCTGGCTCATTACCTCTATTAGCTACCTAAATACATGTACTCAAACACTCCTCTTCATTTCTCTAATTCAACCTGGCTTTGTTCAATTTGATCAAAGAACCTTTTAGCCATTAGACTGAGGCTTGAAACAACTGGTTAAAATCATTTCCAAATAGAGAATATATGGAGTGAGAGAGAAGGTTCCCCCCCCCATTCCTGCCATTTATTTCCTTTTGGAGGGAATGTTATTGAAACATTACTGCCTTTCCCATATTCTCACCCACTGTTACCTGACTATTGAATTTGGAAGAAGGCCCTGGGCATACTCTTAAGAGTAAGCTGGACTACAGGACACAGTTTCCATTATGTTCCTCTAGAAGCTAGCTCTGTCCTTGTGGGAGGGTACACATGCCCTGGTTCACTGATCCTGGGCTTGGGTGTTGGGACAGGAAGGACCAGGAAATCTTTTTAATTCCAGGGCTCAGAATCAAAAAGCTCATCTGTCCAGCAAATATAGGCCAAGTGAGATGTAGTGCAACTGAGCCCTTATCTGTTATAAAGATAGTATTTTGGTTTTCCACCTGCTTGTTTTCCATTCTTTCCAATTCAATCAGAAACTGGGCAAGAAAGAACTTGGGCAAGGATAACGTATCAAAGATGTCAAAGGTAATAGATAATGGCAATGTGGTAATATAGGTCAAGAAGTACAAAATGGACACACATCCAGACTGTACTTCTGTTAGTATTGCAAATAAAGCTAGAAGTTGGCGTGCTGAAAATCATAGTCTCTAGCATGCAAATCTAAACAGGGCTACATTGAGAGATTGGATTAAACATGGTGGCGTAAGAGACATTCCCAGATCTCTCCCCCTGAAACAACAATAAGCTGAACACCTAAAACTCAACAAAAAACACACAAACTGCACACAAGCACGTCTGAGCATGGGATCTGCGCATAAGAGCTATCACAGGTCAGAACCCCGGGTGTCGGGCAGTGGACTAGGAGAAACAAAGAAGCTGCCTCTCACAGCCAGAGCTTCCTGTAGGAGGAGATGGAGGAGAGAAGTAGCAGTGAGATCCCTGAACAGCCCTGACTAAGAGTGCTGTGAGTTACATGTGGCTGACGGCAGTGCCCAATCATCAGGGCAGAAGGCAGAGAAACAGGGAAGGCAGAAAAGCAGGGATGGCAGAGAAACGACAGTTGATTTTTACCTGCCACAGCTGCAAAACTGAGGCTGAGCCACAGCCTCCAACCCCTAACCCAAAGAGCCCTTCCCCCATACCCTCCGAGACGGAACACTGTGGAGTCCCAGGGGAATCTGAGCAAATGCTACTGAAACAGTCACTAACACTGATATGAACTGAGACTGAGAATAGCGAGCATGATTAAACATCTATAAGGAAAAAAAAGACACTATTAACACTTTATATAAAGCAGAGATCCAAAAGGCTTAGACATCACCTACTGGAAACCAAAAGAAAAACACCTTATTTGCAACAGGCTAGGGACCATTATATAATAAATCTTCTTTCTGGAAAAAAAAAAAAAAAGGCAGAACACACTCCCATTAATGCTCAGGTGGAGAAATAGTCCATTAAACACCATGAACAACCAATCTGACAAGGCATCTCAGAAAGAAAGAAAAATCTCCTGAAAATAAGCTTACAAACATAGAAATATGTGACTTAAATGACAGAGAATTCAGGATGGTACTTCCGAAAAAACTCAGTGAGATCCGAAATGAATCATATCAATAATTTCAGGAATTGAAAAACTAGATGAGCAGAATGAGTTCTTTAGCAAGGAGACTGAAACCCTCAAAAAGAACCAAAGAGACCTTCTGGCGATAAAGAACACACTGCAAGAGTTGAAAAATGAAATAACAAGCTTAGGAAATAGAGTCAACCAAATGGAGGAAAGGATCAGTGATATCGAAGACATAAATCTAGAAATAAATCAGAAGAAAGAAGAGAGAAACCGAAGAATGAAAAAAAATGAAAAATACAAGAACTAGCTCACACCATCAGGAGAGGAAACTTAAGAATAATGGGAATTCTCGAAGGAGAGGAAAAGGAGCAGGGATTAGAAAGCATTTTCAGACAAATAGTTGACAAGAATTTCCCAAATCTAAGGAATGAGCTAGAGCTTGGAATTCAAGAAGTCAATAGAACACCCCATTATCTCAACTCAAAAAAGGCTTTCATCAAGACACATTGTATTAAAATTATCAAAAATCAGTGACAAAGACAGAATTCTCAGGGTAGCCAGGGAAAAGAAGATGGTAACCTACAAAGGAAAACCCTTTAGATTATCGTCAGACTTTTCAGCACAAACCTTACACGCCAGAAAGGGGTGGAATCAAATATTCAAACTATTAAATGAAATGAACTACCAGCCAAGAATAATGTATCCAGTTAAGCTCTCCTTTAGATATGGAGAAATAAAGACCTTTCCAGACAGAAACAGGGATACTACATTCATCTCACTGTGTGAACCCCATTTGAACAGCACTCCTAAACAAATGACAGTAACAATTTCCCAGTCAATTTAATTTTTTATGCACCTTAATTTGAAATTATACCTGAATTTTGTACTATGTTGCCTTCTATCATTCAATAAAAAGACATCTATGATATGGCTATAAAATATTTATATATGAAGATTTTAAGCTAATTTTAAAGTTTAATTAAGAGTATTCTATTTACCAAAGCAATAAAAGTTATTAGTGTATTGTTGCCACTTGTAATTTATTCTATGAAACACATCACTTCCTTTGAAAGAAAAAGTATTTTAGATGTACTTACTATATTCTGATTTTCGAATAATGACTTGGGAGCAGCTTGAGCTTTGCATGTCTTAAGATAGGTTTGCCAATTAAATTCTTCCTCTTTATAACCTAGGGTAAGCACATATAAACAGACTTGGAAAAACATCAAAATATCCCACTTTCATCTGTAACTTAAACATGCCAAAATCAAGATATGAAGCGATTTCTTAAATAGACAAAACTTAAGTTATAATTCATAACTATGAATTTTTATAATGAGGTTATATTTATTTCTAAAAATCTGTAACTTTTTTCAATTCTGAATGAATAGTAATGGATATAAAGAAAAGGTGTAAGGAAGCAAATACATATTGTGGCAGAATTCCTTTGCAGCAGACTACCGAGTAGTCAAATTTTTTAATTTTCCCTCACCTACTCTGTTTTGAGAGAATAACTTGTAGGAACAAGTAGGAAGCTGGGAAAAAAAGTAATGAAATACGTTTGGCCTATCACCACAGGAATGACAATTCAAGATTTATGAATAAGCACACTGGCAAATTACAGTAATGGAAATATCCTTGCTTTAATTTTCACAACTTTATGTTTAATGTTGTTAAAGCCAACATTCCCTTAAAAAGATGAGCATTTCGTTTTATCTGTTCATGTTCTCTCTTCTACTTCCACCGAAGTCCGGAAAGAAAAAGGAAAAGAACAGCTGACAATCCACCATATATGAAGTCAATTTATATAAAGGCTTACGGGTTTTCTTTTTTTTTCCCTCATTTTTCTATATGTTTTTGTTTAATCCTGCAGCCATGTGAAAATGCCACTCTGCCATTAATTTTTCACTTAAAACCAAAGGATGGCAAAGCCATTAAAAAACAAAAGCCCTGAGACAGGCCAAAAATATCAAACTAGTAACCTGGATCTTTAACATTAAGTAAACGATACTGAACGTAATAGCTGAAGAAAACAAGATATTATTAACCACATTAGAGATGGACTGAAAAAGATGGTATGTTATTCTTGGATCTTTATGCAAACATGAAACAGAAAAAAAAAAATCACTGACAGACTGTATTTATAAAGAACTCAATAATAAAAAATAATTGCTATGATTAGTTTAACCCGCACCTAAACCAATTTCTGGTGTTACTCTCCTTTCCAATCTACTGAATATTAGTATCTATAAGTTGAATGCAAAATGTCTTGAAATTTTCTATATACTGAAATATCAGTAAATAAACTTAGTTGTATAAAAAGTTAGAACTAATTTTTCATATCAGTTTTTTCAAGTACATATGTATAATAGAAATCTGTAGCTAAAATTTATTTGTAGTCAGGATTAAGTATCATGTAAATGTTATTATATATGCAAATGAGTACATGAACATAGTTTATTCTCTTAAATACTTTTTAAATTTCTTTCACTTCAATGAACATTTTCTATCATGAACAATAAGCTTGAATTTGGGCTGATTTGAATTATAAAGTCTGAATTCTTTAAAAAAAATCCAAATTAACATGTAAAAAAATAAGTTTTTATAGAATTGAAAATATGAAACAAAAAAGTGATAATACCTTTGGGAGGATGGAGCTTATGACTAGTTTTCTCACACCACCCAACTGGGTGAATATCCAGAGCATCTGCATTTACCCAGAAGTCATAGCAATCAGAATATCCATCAAAGTGCAGCTTTACCCGGTATCCACAAACCTGAAATAATAGATAAAGGAGGTTGACTGATCAAAAAAAAAAAAACACCACCACCACCACCACCAAAACAAGAATATACACAGAACATCTGTGTATATGAGAATTAAGTATGATACAGCTTATGTTAATCAAAGGATCTTCATTAATGGCAACAAAAAAACAAGTTAGCAAATGACAAAATCTAAAGGCAAAGGCTATTATATACATTGGGAAGGGTTAAGCTGCCGTATTCTGCCATCATCACCAGTTACATTAGGAGCACATGAATATGGGATGAAAAACAATTTCTCAACATATACACATCATCTCATTCATTATATTGTCACCAAGAAGAGCCAGTAGGAAAGCAGCCAGCCTAGCACAGGGCACACAGGTCCTGCAGAGTCCTAGGGTGGATGCCCTGCTGTACTGTCTGCACGCTGGCTCTCTGTACTTTATTAAGCTCCGCACACGGTGATACCCACCCAGATCAAAGCTGGTGCAGACAGATTCTCCTCTCCACCAGTAGCTAGATAGGGAGAAAGAAACAAAAGCCTCCCTGATTCATACTTAGATGAGATAGGCTCCCTAGAATGCCGGTAAGAAATTACCTTACTACCTTACGTAACACATGCTAGAAGTTGAGACCACACATTTGCCTGTAGGGCCCCGGTTAGAAGAGTTCCAAGTTAAATGGTCACATGGGTTTAAGAGTCTCAACTAGGTTATGTTCTGCCTTGGGCTTTTAGAGAGAAGTTCAGTCTTTCAATTTTTTCCCATAGCACAGCAGATGTGTTCCAGTAGAACCACATACCACACCAGACGTCTAACCACATCAGGAGCACCTGCCCTGCAGAAGCCTGAACAAGAAGCTAGAGACGATAGCCCAGGGCCAGAGCAATTAACAATCCCCAAATTAAAATTAAAATGTTTCCCAAGTATAGTGCTGAAGTGCTGGCTAGTGTTCCTAAGTGCAAGAAGGCTGTGATATGCCTTATAGAGAAGATATGTGTACTAGATAAGCTTCATCAGACATGAGTTATAGTGAGTGCTGCTGGCTATGAGTTCAATGTTAATCAGTCAACAAAGATAGTAAATAAGCTGTCTTTAAACAGAAGCAGACATAAACATGGCTACATACGGATTAAATGACAAAAAGTTGTGACCAGAGGCTAACAGGAACCTAACCCTTCAATTCCCCTAGGAGGAATGGTTTAGTATTTGCTATTTTTGGAATAGAATGACTGCAAATAATGAGAACTGAATGTACTCAAAAACTAGACTCTCCCTGCTGCAGAGCAATCCTTCTAGAAAGCCCTAGCCAGTTTCCACTCCCATTCTTCTTAACAGTTGCCTCAAATCTTCCTCCCTCTCCTTCAGCTAACTAATCCCACCATCTCCATCCTCTAGGCTGATGACTTACCTTCCAAGGTAAGGAAGTTCTCTCAAATGTCTGCCTCCAAACTGGGAAACCCGCCCGGTACACACACACCTGTCCTCCTCCTACCCATTAAAATCTACAGAGGGACTCCCCTCCTGGCTAAGGCCAGGAGTACTGTTGTAACGATGAGAAAGTGAAGACCACTTAGTTGTTCATTAAGATGAAACCAATTAAAAGAATTACAGCAATTCAGTAAAATGGAATACTACCCAATAATTAAAAACATATGTTTATAAAATATGTAAGATACACTGTCACAAAAGCAAGCTACAGAATATTATATATATCATACCATTTATACATAAAAAAGAAAAATATACATGTACATATTTTTATGTGACGAGAAAACATCTGGAGGGAACACATTAAACTGCTAGGAGTCGTTATTTCTGGGATATAAAATCAGAAAAGGGAGTGGAAGAGAACTTCTATTTTTTGTAATATATACTCTTATACTAGTTGAAGTTTTCATGATAAGCAAACAGTACTGTTATAATAAAAAACTAGACAAATTAAATCTCTTCCAAAACCAAGAATTAAAACATACCACACACACAACTTGTTCTTTTACAGCTAAACTTCTCAAAAGCAGTCTACACTTACTGAATCTGCTTCTTCACAATGTTTTCATAAAACTCAACTTTTTTGAGAACCAACATACGCTAATTAATATATGGAAAGCACTTAGCATCTGCTCCATAGTACTCTCTATGTAACTGTACATTATTATTTACTGGGACTGTCATCATCCAGCTATCAGATGTTACTGTGTTTTACAGAAATCAAATGTCTTACAAATTCACTATGTCACTGAAAGATTACTATGAGTAAAACTAATGCACATGATTATTTTATTCTCTTGGGATAAGTTTTAAAAAATATACACCCCTGGCTCAAGGAAGGGAGGCAGAGACTAGCACAAGAGAAAAAATATAAATTCTAAGAAGTGCTCTCAATAATATATTAGACTAGAATATATATAATTGACTCAGACATTTTTTCCTGCAAAATTTCAAAGATACCTCAAAATACTAAAAAAATATAAATATCTGTTGATTTGTTCCTTATGTTAAGGCATGACAAAGGCTATGGAGTCAGAAAAACCTGGGGTCAAATGCTGGTTCTACCACTTAGAAGCTGTGTGGCCTCAGTTCCTTCATATAGAGAACAGGGATGAAAAATCATGACCTGAGCATAAGGTTTTTATAAAGATTAAATGAGGTAATATACACAAAACACTAAGCACCATGCCTGGCACAAAGTAAGCAATCAACAGGTGGCATCTTTTCCCATTATTAAAACTCTATAATCACCATTTTATTTTAAAAATAAAGACAACACAAAGCTTACCTCAGCCACAGTGAGGACACAGTACACAGACTGATGCTCAGGGTCCACGCCTTCTAATTTCATGCCAACTTTAAATCCATTTTTGTTATATGGAAAGGATTGATACTACAATGCAAAATGAATGCAGCTTTAGTATTTTATCCTGAAGAGCTAATTAAAATTGTGAATAATTACCATTCTTAAAGAAAGACTATTTAATCGAATATATAAATAACTGTTAAAATGTCAAAAGAAAAGGGTCACCTAATGATTCAATGGAAAATGGACAAAGACTATAAAAATGTCTTAGATATTTGAAAAGATGCTCAACCTCACCCATTAGAGTCATACAAAGTAAAATTACTCTAACGCATATTTCACCTATCAGGTTGGTAAAGATCAAAAAGTTGATAATAACACTGTGTTGGCAAGGCCCTAGGGAACCGTCGACACACACAGACATCACTAGTTGGGATATAAAGAACATTCTTTTTCACTCAACAATTATAATTCTAGGAAATTATCCAATAGAGATACCCACACATGTGCAAAATGACAGGTGTACAAGGATATTCAGTAAAACATTTATATCACAAAAGAGATTATATATATAATATATATATGGGTTATATATATATATAAAAATATATAGTATTCCATATATATAAATATATAGTATTCCAAATATATAATATATATATTTATATATATTCCATCTTATATCTGATCTATAATTTAAGCGACTCCCTATTGATGATATATATATGTCATGTATATGCATGTGCCGCTTAAATTATAGAACAGACATAAGATAGAATATCACGTATTAATATAAAGGACTGATAAAGAAAATAATGAATTGAGAAGTCCAAAACAGTATAAGATATGTTATCATCTAGTTTAAGAGGGGGTAGAGGATTTGTGTATACATATTGTTTTTCCGTACATATAATTTTCTAGGAAAAAATATAGGAACTAGTAACAGTAAACTTTAGGAGTGGCCAATCTGGGACCTAGGGGATGGGACTCTGAGGGACATACTTCATATTCTTCTAGTACTTTTGTATTTAGCATTACATGAATGTAGTACTGAGTCAAGTAATTAGCTGTATTTGAACTTTTTAAAAATGTGAAAGTCTATCCTTCAAAGGACCAGTTACAGAAAATAATTATGTAGACAAGTTCATATGTAATTACCACCTTGTTTAAATTAAGTATGTTTTGTGTAGATGTACTCATCCTAACATTTACTGTTAAAGAAGTTTTTTAAAACTCCCTATGTTCCTACGTATATAACAAGGTATCCATGGCAGATTTATTACATACTATGATTAAATATAATTAAATAATTTAAACCAGAAGTCAGTAAACTATAGTCTATGGGTCAAATTCAGCCTGCCACCTGCTTATGTAATTAAAGTTTTACTGGAATACAGCCATGTTCATTCATTTATATATTGTTCATGGCTGCTTTCATTACTACAGACTTGAGTTGTTGCAACCAAGACTAGATGCCCCACAAACACTAAAATGTTTACTCTCTGGTCCTCTACAGAAACTTTACTGACCCCTGTTTTGACCCAGGAGCAACTCTTACCTAGAACTACACTTGGTGTCTATACTTTTAACTCATTTTAAATCACTTACAATAAAAACTCTTATTATAGTTAATATAATATAGTAACTCATTCTTAGAGTTTTGTTGTAATATTATGTAACCCTCAATAACTTATTTTTATTTCCCCAAAGCCATGATGCTGTCAAGAAATTTCATTCTAATGTCTATCTACTAGTTTTTTAATAGTAGTAGAAGCATCCCTCTTAAAACTGAGTGAAAGCCTGGTATATGTAGAGAGAAAAGAGCATATGTGTCCATGTGTGCCCAGCACATAGTACAGGGGAAGATGTCTATATATTCATGCTAGCTGCCCTTGGAGGTGCCCCTCCATGTAAATACACACATGAAAAACAATACGTTTGAGAAATCATCTAAGTCATATTTTCTAAACAGAGTGGAAACGACAACATTAACTACAGATCAGATTGCGTGCAGCTCCTTTGCCCTGAGAGACAATGTTTTCCAGAAGGGCCCATACCTCCTTGAACAGCTTTGCTGGCACTGCCACAGCTTTTTCCTCTTCCAGGTAGGATGCCCAGCACCAAGCTTTCTTTCCTTTAGGAGGCAAACCTAAAAGGCCAGTGAGATTAAAATGACAGAATTTCCAAATATAAAAAATCAGACGTAGATGATGAACTCTCACTTCCTAACTATAATTAGACCTTCTCTTATTCCCATAGCTGGTATTTCTTAGTCTCTTCTCTGTTCCTCTTCCAAAGACATGAGAGCTAAGAAGTAAACTGGGGTATATAGCTGCAGTTATGTGGGTAGAAGAATGAAGCAGAAGAACTCAGAGTAAATGAAGAAGACAAAGCAAGAAACCAAGGTTCTTTCCAAGAACAGTACCATGAAAGCTACAGGAAATAAGCACTTTTAGAAGCAGGATGCTCAAAAACCTTTTCCTAAGAAATCAAGAAGGACTAGAAAAGGCCAGTGTACTGTGTGGTTAGGAAATGGCTACTAATCTTATGGAAAAGGAAGAAATTTAATTCAGCAAGGGCCAGATTCTGAGCAGCAAAAGAATAAGTAAGTGATAAAGATATGGACTCAGCTAAATCAATTTTAATTTGGACTAATTTGACAAATAATGAAAATAAAAGAAAGAAATGATCTTGACAGGTAACAAAGTTGGGGGAAAAGTATTTTAGGGATGACATCTGAACAGGGAAAGATAGAGCTTATGAAGAAAAAGGTCTGAATACCTAAGGGGAAAAAAATAAATGACTGAAGAACAAAGTTGTGGAGCAGCCAGCTCCCTGAGAACAGAAATGAAGAGGAAGGGAGAGAAAGGCTAATGATATTTTTAAGGCAGAGCGCAGCGTAACTGAGTATTCCTTTTAATCTTAGTGATGTAAAGTAGAAGGTCATCTCCCCAAAATGTAAAAGGCTGCGTGCTTGAGGCAGGTAGAAGTATTTATTTCAGACTCTTTTTGAAGACTTAAAAAATGAGCAAGCAAGGAATGCCTCTAATCACGGAAGAGGAGCATTGCGATCATGGCCCTGATTTGTAGGAAGAGCATGACTGGGCCAGTTGGGAGTGGAACTGTGCAAAAAGCAGTTTTCTAACATGAAGGACTGGCCAGGCATATGTGGTAGGTCAAGAGGATAAAGCCAAGTGAAAGACACTGAGGCCTCTATGGAAATGATCTAAGGTCCATAATGAATAAGGTGACGAGTTTACCTACTCAAGTATTAAAGGGAAAGGCCTGAGGACTGGATTCCTCGTGAGAATAAAGTGTTGCCTGAGGAATATCGAAAGGAAAAAAGTTACCACATCAAGGAGGTTGTATATGAGAGAAAACATTAAACATTTAAAATCTTAAAAAATGAGTAAGAACAGAGGTTTTAGTAAAACTGCAAAAATAAATGAAACCTATTTGATACAAAAATAAAGTAAGACGTTCTCATGTTTGCCCTGACACTACTCAAAAGTTACTAATTTCCATTTTCCCCTTATCTACTTGAAAATCATAATTTTTATTGACAACATTAATCAAAAAAAAAAACCCCTCAAAGCAATACTTTAACAAGCCTAGTGTGCATTATTATAACTAAGAGTAAAATGTCTACTTGTGTGAAATATCTGAAATTTCATAGTTACAAGTAAAAGCTTTCTTTCATCAACTCACCCTGCTTTAATACAGCCGAATCGCCTCGTCTTTTCCTTCGGGCTCTCTGAGAACCCCTCAGGATTCTTCCATCTTGTTTGTTCTCCTACAGTAAGAAAGGAAAATCATGATTTTTAGAAGTTCATGAAATTGGCACCAACAAAAAGTTACGGAGCTGTCAGAAAGCATTATTAATTTTTTTTTGTACTTTTCTTCAATTTCGTATTACAAGTTTTAAGGAAAGAAATATAGGTCATTTGAGAACTGTGTTGCTTTTGGCCTGAGGTCATTACTAAATAAGAACATTTCCAAGAATTACACTCTGGAATAGCACAGATCCTGCTGCTGCCCCCTTGAAGCACTTTCTTCTCTTAGCTCCTTGACCCCTCTCTGTTCTGATTTTCCTCACGCCTCACTGGCCTCACTGGCCCCTCTTTCTCAGTCCCTTTGCTGATATCTCCTCCAATCCAGTCCCCTTCTTTTCTCCATCTAATCACTCTTCCTAGGCTTGGAAGATCACCTGTCTACAAGATGTTCCCAGGCCACATCTCCAGCCCTGACCATCTCTTTATCTCCACACTCATGTCCAACTGCCTATCTGGGATCTCCACTTGGATATGTAATAAGCACCTCAACCTCATGATGCCCCATAATTCTAGATTCTGCACCCCAACCTTGCCTTCCCATCCTCAATAAATGGCATCATTATCTAGTCAATTGTTCAAGCCAAAACTTCAAGAATTATTCGATTCTTCTCTTTCCCTCATACACCAACAACCCTATCTCTAACATCTATCCTAATCCATTCACTTCTATCTCACACAGCTCTCTCAGCCAGTCTACTGCAATAAACTCCTAACTAGTTTCCCTGGCTCTGCTCTCGCCCCACCTAGAGCCATCATGTTAAATCATAAATCGTATCAAAGTATTCCCTTACTTTTAAGATTCAGAATCAAGGAAAAATCCATTGCTCTTGTTTACCAAAAAAACCCTATATGACCAGGACCTCTTCAGCTTCATCTTATCTCATTCTCCTCGATCCCCCATTTTTTATTTCCTCAAACAAAAGATGCTACACATTACTCTAGAGACTTTTCCTTAGCTGTTCCATTGCCTAGGGGGCTCCTCATTCTCAATGTTACAAAGCTGGCTCCTTCATACTCAGATCACTTTACTCATGCCACCTTCTCTGGGAGGCCTCCCTAAAAACCCAAAGTCAGCCAATCCTAATGTCCTACTGTAATTCTCAGCAAAGCACTTACCACAGGCTGGTATTTCTCCTGTTTATTTTATTATATACCCCCTTAGTAAGAATGTAATATTCCCGAGAGAAGAGATCCTGTCCACCTGCTGCTGTAGCCACCCCTGCATTCCCTGCTCCTCGAACAGTGACTAGTTGCTTGATATCAGTGCTTTAAGATCTCAAAGTTCTTTTTACATGTAGTACCATTAATATATACTTTAGGGATATTTATGTTTTAATTCACATATTTTTAATTAGTTCTCTCCAAGTATACCTGACATTTATCTACTTTCTACCTATTCACATAGTTTTATGAGATCCATCTGCAATTTACCAAAATAGATTAGCATTTGTTATTGAGAGGAACTAAGAATGCCTCTGCAAAATTGAAGGTTTGCTGTTGCCTCTTTCACTCCAGCAATAAATTCCAGAACATCCTACTTCACCCTCAGGAAAGGGTACTATTGTTTATTATCCCCATTTTGAGATGAGGATAGCAACACAGAGAGGGTAGATGGGTAACCTACTGCTGGTAACACATAGTCGCAGAAGCAACATCTGAATTTAGTAACTAGTGCAGAGCCAGTGCCTCTGACCACGGTGCTACCCACTTATGAAACCCTGGTAGTCGTACAAGAGATACTAACCGTTTCATCATCTCTATCTTCTCCATCTTCCTTGGAGTCAGCTTTCAGAGACAGTTTTGGTTTTTTCTTCCGACTACACTTAGGATCTTCTTCCTCATTGTCTTCTCCTAGGTCCCTTTCTTCCTTCTGATCTCTGCTGTGTTTATAAACCCAAAACAGTGACAATACCTATACAATATCTACATATTGAATATCTATGCAAAATTTGTTTTAAAAATCACACTCCAAAGGAAAAATATTTAACTACCAGGAGAAATGTGTAGACATTAGAATTTCATAGATAAGAAATACTTCATATGTGTAAGACACTGTCACGGTAGAAAGTGGAAATTAGCTTATGTGTTAATTTCAAAAGAGGACCAGCACTATATTTGAAACAGATTCTAACAAGTTTAGAAGTATTTGTCTTTCATATCTGACATCCATATTAATAAAAGAATCAATTATTTAAAGATATTTCAGTCTTCAGGGCAACATTAAGACAAAGATCTAGTAATTATTAAGAATGACAAGTCCAACTGAAAAAGGCCAAGTATGACTGTGTAAAATATCAGTTGGCCAACAAAAACAGACAATTCACAAGGCTGTACTGATTAAAATACATGGGAAATGCCACTAAAATTTAAATGTCAAGTCATTTATTTATAGTATACAAGCAAGAAATACATCTGCTTAGTAATAAGCTGAACTCTGTCCCCCCAAAAGTCATATTACTGTCAGTCACAGCTGACATCCCTGTCTCACATCTCTGAAATCTGCTCTGAGATCGGCAGTAACACAACTCATTATGTTGCTCACTACGGCCATCTTCCTTCAGTTGATTTCCATTCAGCTTTATTCCATTTGTAGAATTTTAGCTGACCTCCAAATATAAACAAAACTATGTTTCCATAAACATTAGTATCATCAAAATGTGTATGTAGCTAGGAGAACTTCAAATACTCTTAGGTGGGGATCAAATTAATGTAAATGAAAGGCTAAAGAATGAGGCAGAACTTGTATTGCAGGTGGGACATAAGCAGTAAAACTCAGATCACACATGACTGAAACCACTAGGTCCAGTAATGGGATCAAGGTTCATGTGTCTCTAAAGGAAGCCTCTGAAAAAAGAAAGGGCATGAAAGGGTGACAGAGGTCAGAGTCTCCGTATTCCCAACTATCATGATCTTGGACTCTAAAACTCATTTTATAGATGGAATGGAGCAAAAACCTACTTGTCTTTGATATGCCGAGTACAGTTCTGGCTGCAATAGTTTCCTCCAGAAAGACACTCATCTACATTGCCATACTGACAACAGTTTTCACAGAATTGAACCCCTTCTACTTTCACTGGATCCTTCAACCTGAAAGGCATCCCGGTCTTCTCGGAAAAGACTAGAAAATGAAAAGATGAGAAAAAATTCAAAACCATGACAGAAAATATTCCAAAATATATCTAAACTTTTCCTTCTAATAATTTTGTTAGCGACACAACAAAAGAACAATGTTTGTTGAATGAATGATTGATCACACTATAGCATTTGGGAGAGAAAGAGGATGGGCTTGGCAGGAATCACTTGAATCATTTACGTAACAAAACAATTCTGCAGAAAAGATAAACAAAAGCTCTTCAAGGCTTCTTCTATAGTTTGGAGTAAAACGAAGAAAATTTCTTTAGTCACTAAATTCAGCAGATTAACAGTTCATAAACCATCAATCTATACAATCCTATTTTATAGGTATATCCTTGACAAAATGTAAAAAGAGTTACCTATGTTATTTCACATTTATTACCTTTTGATGAGTAATTCTGTTTTACTTAATTGGCTAAATCAACGTCTCTGTTTTACTTTTACTGTAGTAGATCTCCTGAATCATAATTATCCAATTGGTTTAGGAACTCACATTCCCTTTCCCCTGAATCATCAGGCTAATCGTTCATTCATTCAGCAAACATTTACTAGGCACCAATTTAAGCTAGATACTGAAAATAACAGTATAGACCTTGCCCAAGAGAGCTCACAGTCTAGAAGAGAAGACAGGCAAGAAAACCAATATTTATAATAAAATGTGACACATGCAGTAATTGAAGCATGAACAAGTTCCAGAAGTAGTACAGAAGAATAAGTGATTCATTTGCCTGGGGTGAGCTCAGGGAAAGCTTTTCTGATATAAAACCTCAACAGGATTTTGAAAGCCAAAGAGGAATTTACCAACTGGACAAAGAGAGAAACAGCATCCCAGCCAGAAGAAACAGCATGAGCAAAGGCAAGGAAGCATGAAGCCACAGGATGTGTTGGGACAATTACATGTACTTCAGTGTTGTTGGCACTGCCAGAACACAACGTATAAAGAACTGAACAGAGAGCAAAGAGACAAAGCAAGTAGATGGGTGCGGGTCACCCAGATCTTTGTATGTTTTGCTAAAGAGATAAAAAGAAATTGGTGAAGTGTCAGATAAGCAACCTACATCAGTTCCTCTAAATTTAGTGTACAGAATAAACTGAGTGAAATCAGAAGCTGAATGATGCGTTTAGATGTCTGCAATAGTCAGGTGAGAGCTGATAGAGCCTGAATTAAGGCAGTGGCAGCAATAATAGGCAGAAAAGACCAGATCTGAGACATATTGAGGAAATAAAACCCAAGAGAATTAAGTAACAGGCTATGGGGCTTGGGAGAGTAAACTTAGGATGACTCCTAGATTTCTTGCTTGTCCACTGGGTAGATATATGGTGCTACCGTCAACTGAAGTATGGGTTACCAGAAGAAAGAGCAGGTTTGGGGGTAAGGGAGAAAGAAATAGAAAATGAATTGCATTTCAGACATGTGGAGTTGAGGTACCTGTGGGACATCCAGGTGGAGATGTCCAGTAGGCAGGTGGAAATACGGGCCTGGAGCTCGGGGGAGAGGTCGGGGCTGGAGATATAGATTTAGGAGTCATCAGCATATAGGTGTTAGTTACAACCATCGGAGTAGATGAGAAAAAAGTGGCAGGCTTTTGGCTAAATCACCTGGATAGGCTATTACATGGATTTACTTGATAATTTCCAATTAACCTGGTGCTATTACAGATCTGGCATTAGGAAAGAAGACAGTTAATGGTTATTTTAAAATATAAAAGCTAGTTCCATATCAGTTTCGTTATAGAATTTTACCTAAAAATATGTGAATGAAGATCATCCAGGATTTTCAAAGATCTGGCCTATTATAAAACCTTAGACACTCTTATTTTAAAACTTTCAAAAGAAAGAAATGACAATGTAGATGACCCGTTCTTACCTTCTTGAGCGGTTGGTACCATCCAAGTTGTGGTAGCTGTTGCTTTTTTAACATTTTCCATCTCACTTTCATCTGTTATAACTTCCAGAGCTCCAAATTCATTTACCCGAAACTAGCAACAATACGGTAGGAAAGAGGCAAAATTAACAAAACTGTTTAGAGCAGTAATCATTTAATGGCTGATATGGATAATCTTTAAGAAAATTAATTATGTTTTAAAAGTTAATCTAAATAATTATGTCTAGATAAGCCTTCTACCCATATTAAGCCCTTTGCGTTCTACTAATTTTAAAATTCGAGCGAGAGGACAGAACAAAGCAGCAAGGTACTTTTTAAGGATATAAACAACCGATCCTGCACTGTCCAGTAGAGTTGACAGCTCACTTACATTGCTTATAATTTCAAACATCATTTTTTTGCTAAGATTTTTTCTTATAGTATAGCTTATTTGAGAATCAAAATTAGTAAAAGGAGAATTACTGTTTTCCTAGGAAGCAACCTGTCTCACCCAAGTTTATCTAGTTCAGAGAGAAGGTATATTTCCATTCTATAAATTATAACCAGCGCGTCCATATCATTATGTTGCAAGACATGAACGAGGAAGATGGAAGCATGGGTCACATGACTCCCAGCTTATCACTTCTTTCTTTCATTGCTCTTTAGAATTTTCCATTACATTCACCATTAGCCATCCAAAACAATAGGTGATATCAATGAAATCTAAACAAGTCTACTAGTTCCAGGCCAATCTTATCACCAAAATCTAAAGGTATTTGATTTCATGCACATTTTGACTCTAAATATTGAAAATTTCCTCTCAGTTCATTGCAAGCTTCAAACAAAATATGTTTTTGTAACAGCTTAGTTGTACAGTTTGTATGGCTGAAGGCTTAACTGCTCCCTATGTGCAGAGGCCTCATCCTCTATCAAGCAGCTAGGTTTACTGTCACATTCATGAAGTTCAAAGTTTTTGGCATTCCTTTCGTTTTTCCATAAACGGAATGACATTAGAGATTCACTCATTTTAACAGGTGGGGAAGAGTTAGAAGGCTCAAATTTCAAAAGGATAATAAAACTTTTTGTTTAAACTTTTAAGAACTTTCACAGAGCATGGATATATACAGTATTTAAATAAGGCGTTCCAGTACTGACTCTGAAAAACTGATCTGGTCAACATGCTAATAGATGTATTTATTTCACCAACCTAAATTTGGACAAGTCAAAAAATTCTTCAGCAAAAAATACTAATAATTATTCTTTCCACTAGGTGAAAACAGCACCTTAAGTAATTTTTTTGCACAGCCTACAATCGTCTTCTAGACTGAATGAACTGAAATAGTTAAGGAAAGCAAAATGTTTTCTCCCTACTACATATTCCAGACACAAGTTCCCAGGTAACTATACCTAGTGTGTTAACCTGAAGATGTCAGTCTAGGAGACGGCAAAGTGTTAACTGGAAGGAAAAGACATAAAAATAACTTTACTTTTTGGAAAAAAATTAATTTAAAAATGATTAACTCTGAAAACAATATTTCAAAATAAAGCTGACAGTACCATCTACTGGGCAAGAGCAGAAAAAACAAGCCATAATGATTATTAATTAATGATATTAAAAATATGACAGAAATAAATTCTGAATGAAAAATTTTAAAAAACAACAGGCATGAACTTTATAAGTCAATTCACGTTAAGTAATTATACTTTTACTAAATGCTGATGTTAATTGATACTTATTTGACAATTACAAAATGTGAAAAAAGCACTATTTACATTACACAGGAGACTTCCTGGAGCTTAAGTTTCCAAATTGCTGTTAAACAACAAACCACCCTGCAATTCCAACAATGAGAGAAAATACCACTAAGTGGAATCCTCAAATGGAAACTTAGATCTGACACTTGAACGCTTTAGGCTCAAATACTTTCAGAGTTTAAAAGGCAATATTCCCATAACACAACATTTAAGCCCAGTTATCTTTTCCTTCTCCTAATATTTATTACCAGTAACTGAACTACAGTTTTAAATACAAAGTAAAAACACAATGGCACTTAGTAACACAGTTAACTGCTCTAAGCCAGGAATGAATTTTAGGAGTCAATGAATCTCATAAAACACATGCGAAATCATGGTATAGTAAATACATATATTTATTTCTGGATCTAGGGCTCATAGAGTTCATCATATTCTCAAAGGTATCCTATAACCATGAAGATTAAAGAACAGATGTTCTTTAACCAAAGTTATTTTATCTCAAAAATTAACCTCAAACTGTTTTCAAAGTACCTATTACAGAGCTTGCTGCCTCAGCACATACACCAAAGTATCTATCACATGCAAAAAGACAAAGGGATCAATTTTTTTTCCTGGTTTCTCAATTTGGATTTACCATGTCTTCCACAACATTATTATTGTTGTAGAAAACATTGGAAAACACAGGTTGTTAGGTGATGCTAACATTACTGGTGTCCCACAGATGGAATTACAGAAATACTAACACTTCCTAACATTTTTCCCGATAAAACACCCAGGTTCTGAAATTGGTAATGGTTTTGTGAACGGTTTTGGAACCACGAAAACTTGACATAATCACATTTTTATTTCTTTTTTTTTCGAAGTCATTAGTTCTTTTAACATAGATATCCAAAATTCAGTTTGAAAATTTACCAAGTGACTCCATTCATTCTATAACCAAGATTATCAAAATTATAAACTTTACAAAGGGATTTATTAAGCAACTCAAACAAATCAGCTGACATTGTAATATTTTCTACAAGTGAATACATTTAGGTCAATCTGAACATAATTATCTCAAAAATATATGAAGGGTAGCAAAGGTTTTGTTTGTTTGACTTGAATTACTTTTAATTGACTCAATTCTTTGTTTCTGGTTGTAAAAGCAAAGGATCTTTTCCTTGTTTATGCCTGTCTTTAATAACAGATCATTAAAAGATACTGCTGAGGTTACTATTTTCGTTTTATTACTTAAAATGCTGAAATTTGATTTCTACTTACCCATCTGTTTTAAGGGCAAAGATATCTGGTAACTAAACTGTTTTGAACATTAATCAAGACACAAGGAAAATCATGCAATAAAAGTGCAGTGAATTTCCAGTAGGGTTTCAGCATTGCTGCTAAAAGGTTTTTTACTCTGGTAAAGTAGCAACTATTCTTACTAGATAAGATGCTATCTCTCTCAGGAGTGTATTTACATTTTACTCAGGGACTCTGAGAGACCAAATCCTTATGACCCGCAGGAATAATTCTCTGCAGATAAATTTCAGACATCATTAGAAGTTCAGGTAGAGAAACTGCCTTAGGGACAGGAAGCTGTACCATACACCTTTCCTGCTTGCTTGTTCTATAGTTGGCCCTGAGATATTAACCTACTAATTTACATTTTAAAAGAACAAATTAGGCAATGGTAAAGTTGCCAAAGCTATGTTTTATTAATGACTACAACACTTTCAAGAGGATCAGTGGACACTTGATGCTCTCCCCTAACACTGTACTTTCTTATGCTAGACCTCCTGGAAGCCTTTCTCTTTCCCTCCTCCCATCCCTGCCTCCCAGAAGTCTTCATGTAGATGCTTACCTATTTTCAGGCACTGGAAGCTCACATGGCATCTATTTTCCAAAGCCTTCCTGATCCCTCCAGCTAAAATAATACCTCCTCTAAAATGCTATAACACTGTTATCGCATCTTTTTTTGATAGGAAAACATTTTCCCTTTTTAGGCTGTAGCATAGCAGCGGTAAAAGAATAAATTTTAATATCAGAAAAAGCCTGGTTTTAAGACCCAGTTCTGCCAATTACTAACTGACCTTGAGCAAAGGAGTTAACCACTCTGGGTCTCTGTTTCCCCATCTGTAAACTGACAAAGGTGGTAGAAACTACATACCTCTAAAAGTTAAGTAAAAGGACTAAATAAAAAGATGCAGGTAAAATGTTCATCAGAGTAAGTTCTCTATTCTCCCTGCTACTGCACTCAAACAAGGAGCTTTTATACTGTTTTATATAAGGGCTGGTTAGCCCAGTGTAGGAAGGAGAACGGGGATTTCTACAACAGGGAACAGTAAAAAAGGAACAAGATGTAAAGTCTTCTACTAGTGGTTTGGGCTGGAAAGGAAAGAGAGTGGCACTGAGGACTGAAACGAGATGCAACCAGAGAAAAGTAGGGGCCAGTCCACAAAAAACCTTTTGTGGCAAACTCACGATAGAAATTGACTTCTGTATATTAGCTGATTGTATTAGCTTAATTAATGACAGCTGATTGCCTTAGGCTAGCACACTGTTTATTAGAAAATGCACATGCCTATACCCATTAAACCGGGGGTCCACAACTCCTGGCCCCGGGCCCCGTTGGGTCCATGGCTGTTAGGAACCAAGCCGCACAGTAGGAGGCAAGCCACCAGTGACCAAGAGAAATTTCATCTGTATTCGCAGCCACTCCCCAGCACTAGCATCACCGCCTCAGCTCCACCTCAGATCATCAGGCATTAGATTCTCAAAGGAGCACTGGTCCCTAGTATCAAAAAGGTTTGGGACTAATGCATTAAACAATAAAAGTTTTGATAGTATAAAATAGGCAAAGCATGATATAGAGTAAATTTCATGGCTAATTCAAAGTTCTTTCTAATATCTCAATTTAAAAAATTCATTTCTCAAGCAGATCCCTTAAGCAGCTCAACTTCTAATAGAAAGAACAAGTGAATTAGAAATCCTAAACAATATAATCAATTGGCTAGTCTCTGAATCTCCTTGGATAGAAAGGGTTATAAGGTAGAACATAATTTTTTAAGTTGTTTTTAAATGGGGTATCAAACTTTCCACTGTACCTGAAGTAAACTGGATACACTGCAATTGCCCAGGTAATTAGATGAGCCTAAAAGTCAAATCAAGTAACCCAGATTATAATGCCACTAAGTGACTCAATTACCTAATTACCTTCATACAAGTAATAGGGTATTCCCTAAAAACCATTGCTTAGAAAACCTTCAGGCAATCTACATTTCTTAGGGACAAAAACTTCGCTCTATTGTCAAAATCTATTTAAACGAAACTTACAAATTTATCATCTACCTGATGCCTCTCCCTGCCAAAAAGCCACTGAGAGGAAAAGGGATAAAAAAATGTACTGAAAAAATAAGGGAATGCAGCGAGTAAAAAAAAGGGTGGGGGTGGGGAGGCAGTCTGCATATCATAAAGCCAGAATGAATATAATTTAGTGTTTTACATACATTATTTGTATTAAATCCAAATAACTACCTTATGACATAGATTCTAAGTCTCCATTTTGCAGATAAAGATTCTGAAACTTAGGGAATTGAAATAACTTGACAAAGCTCCTATAGCTAGTATATGGCTTCATTATCAGAGAAACAATTCCATCTTTCTCAAAAATTCTAGTACTCTATTTCCAACATATCTAATCCAGATTAACATTTGGATGATGTTAGAAAAGATAAAATCCTTAACATTCATTTAATTCTATATTCTACTGAAGAGGAAATTGGTCCAAAGAGACCTACTGACGACTTGTTCAAGGTTATAGACTAAAAGTAAAACCAAATATCCTTTCCAGCTCTCACTAAACCTCACTGTAATATTTTTAAGCTAAACTCAGATAGAAATGTTGGCACACTGTACTTAATTAAATCTAACCCAACTAAAATCTAAGTATTTTTCCAAAAACAGATTGTCCAAATCTCACCACTCAGGATGAACTAAGGCAGGCTTGGCTGAGATACCTGTCAAGGCAGGCTTGGCTGAGATACCTGTCAAGAAAGCACTAAAAGTGACTGGATTCCAAGAAGCCAGTACGAGGGGGCAAGAATTTCTTCTCAAGACAGACCAGAACACCAAGCATTAGAAAAGAAAGGCAAATGACAGTCTGTTAGGGAGATCGGAAGTTCAAACACCTGAGTGACTAAGTACAAACACAAAGTCTAAAGGGCCACAGACAGTTTCAAGGTCTCAGAGATAGGATCAGAGCAAAAGCAAATTTAAATGAGAGGTGAGGGTGGTTGGCTTCCCAGATGGGTGCTTGCATAACCATGTTTCATAGGGCAGCAGATGTGGTCCTTGAATGAGGTTAGGGGCAGGATAAGCTCTTAGAAAAAGAGGAGTCAGAAGGATCACTCTCTGAAAAGTTCTCATCTGTACAAAAGCAGTCTGGTTTACAAGAACTAGCTTTTGAATAAGCGATTATATAAAAATCCATATATACAGTATGAATAATTTAAGAAAGGTGAATAATCCTCCTTATTTAGTATTTTAACAGGGTCCAGTTTTTAAATGAGAAAACTAGGGGATAGGGAGTATAGTTATTCACTTAAAGTTACAAAGCCCATTACTAAAAAAATATTTGAAGTTAGATCTTCTAAGCCTATCATTGCCACATATATTGGCCATCATGACAGAGTCAAAACTAAGATGATCCTCCTTGAAGCTATAACTCATTTTTTGCAAAATGAGCCCATGCTGACAAAATATTCCTTAGTCCCCTTTCCAAGTGACAATGATTCCTGCCAATCCATCATCATTTCAAATTGTCTTAAGAATTTATTATAGAGATCTAAGTATCATATAAAACCTACATTATGCTTAATACTTTAAATTCTTATTTTACATTTGTATTTAGATTTATTTTATAATAAATATAATATTTATGTGCACATGCACATATAAATGTATGTAATAAAGATGGTTTACCTTTAAGTCACTTCCTGGCAATGTACCTACTCCATCTTTCCAGTCCATAACGCTGAATACATCGAACTCTTGACCACTTGTGCTAGAAGCAGATTCAGTCATGATTTATTTTTTAACCTGGAAGGGGAAAAAAGGCAGATGACTGATATTCCACATAGAAATCAGTTTTTATTTTAGTAATCATTACCTCAGTTTCCCTTAATTACATAATTTTCTTAATCATCTCATATCCACAGACCTAGAAATACCTGCTTCAAAAATAATTACCTTTTCCTAATGCAATCCATGGTATATTATAGAAGAAAAAAAAAATCAATAAAGTTTCTAAGTCTAAGGACACTGAAAAAAGTAGGCATAAAAAATAAAATTAATAAAAATGTTAATAAACAAAAAAGGAACCATGTAGATAATAAAAAGCTATTATTGACTGTCATCTGCACTAAATTAGCCAATTAAGTTCGTTGTGTCAATACAACGAAAGCACAGTATAATTGATTCTGTCAATAAACTGATTTACTTAATTCAGTTGAAATACCTGCTAATGTGATGTTCTGGAAAACAGGAAACAGGCTCAAAATGTACAGCAAACACTAAGAATAAGGCAATTAAAGTAACCAATTCAGGTAGCTAAACTGTGATAATACTTCATTTTTTAAAAAGTTACAAAACAAACTTTTCCATAATCATGTTATTAGTGATAGTGTCAATATTATTATTCTGAGATTGTTGTTTGTGAAGTATGGGATAAAATAAATATGTTATTATGTTGGTGTCATTGACAAACAATGAAAGATCAGCTGAGTCCTAAATCTGAATGAAAGTATTAATATGAGTTAGTGATATATTTCATCTTTTAAAAATATGCCTATTTTCTAGCTTCTTCCACTGAAGAAGTCTAAAAACCACCACCAATCAATAGTAATGAGCAGCCTGGTGCTCAAACTGTGGTCTCTAAAAAGCATTTCTGTGAGGTCTTCCCAGAGAAGGAGGTGAGTTGTATTGAGTGCAAGGAAACGTACAAGATAAGCCTGAATTTTCTCAAACAAAAAGCAACAAGACTATCAAAGACAACAGAGGTCACATCAAAAGAACTTGAGAGCCAACTGAAGAGGCTCTTGCAGGCCAAATGTAAGGATTTTAGTAGCAGTGAACTGAAACACGTCAACTAAGTTTAAATTCATGAGTACATAATAATATTCAAAACAAATAAACCAAGGATACTTTATTGGTCACCTTTTGAGAATACATGGTAACCAACTTATTATTTAGAAAAATAAACCGAGATTTACCCTGCTTCTATTACAAGACCCATGCAAACTGTATCTCAGGGTAACCAAATCCATTGGTAAGAGGAAGTTTCCCCTTAGAAAGAATTCCTGCCAATAAATAAAGGAATGACAGAACTGAAAAGACCATAGGCAACCCTTAATAAATTAATGGCTCGAGGCAACAACCATCAAGGGCTGCTTAGAATATAAACCTAACACCGTCTATGAATGAGTCTTGCCAGGAAAATCTAAATCAAACCTAAACTGATTATGTCTATTTACAGAAAATACCAGAAATAAAGGAACATGTTAAAGCACCCCTTAAAGACATAAGAAGCAAAATTCAGACTGTCAGAAACTCTCTAATAAGATTTCTCAAAGTATGGTCCACAGACCTTGGGGATCCCAGGACCCTTTCAAAAGGTCCAAGAAATCAAAATTACTTTCATAAAAATACTAACCCATTAGTTGCCTTCTTCACCATGTTGACATTTTGCACTCATGGAGCAAAAGCAATAGTGGGTAAAACCACTGGCACAGTGGCACCCAACTGCAGTCGGAGCCTTGTTTTCTTTACCATCATGCCCTCATAGTAAACAATCAGTTTCATTAAAGTCTATCCTTGACGAAGTAAAATAATATATTACATTGTCTGAATATCCAAAAATATATCTTTTTAAAAGTCTGTGTGCTAAAATAGGAAGTATGTGTAAGTGCCTGGGCATGCCAAAGTACCATGGTTGTCATGAGTAATAGCACTCATGAACTGTTAGAGACACAAGCTGAATAAACTGCTTTTTTCATGGAAAGCCATTTTTATTTAACAAACTATCTTTATTAGGGTTTCATATTTCACAAATATTTTGTCAAAAATAAATGAAGTGGGCCTGTCACATCAATGAAAACATTGACAGCATTTGTTGCTAATGATACAATTTCAGCATTCATGAGAAAATCACAATTGTGGAAAACCTGTACCCACCACCAGGAGTTGACAACTCCCTAATAACTAAAAACTTTTCTAAAGAGATGGGTGAAATTTTCATTAATAAAATGTTTAAAATATTTCATAATAAAATGTGAACATTTAGAAGATCTGTACAACTTAGCAATGTACTATTTTCCAAACGACCAACACTTGATGTTACAAAATTATGCGTGGGTAAAGGGTCCACTCAAAGTGCAAGATAGACCAATGAATTTTAAAGTAACAGAGTATGAAAAGCTGACTGATAGGGTTTCAAACTGCACACTGCAACAACCCTTTAAGGAACTACCGCTTACCAAGTTTTGGTGTAGTATCAAAGAAGAATGTCCACCATTAATTGAAAAGACTTAAAATATTCCTCCTTTCCAACCCTGTATTTGTGTGAAGCAGGTCTTCTTCATATACTTCAACCAAAATAACATATTGCAACAGATTGAATGCAGAAGCAGATATGAGAATCCAGCTATCTTCTATTAAGCCAAAAACTAGAGTTGCAAAACTATAAAATGCCACTTTTTATTTTGAAAACTGTTTCATAAAAATCATGCTTATATCTACTAGTGTAATGGGTTTACTATAGTTATTTTTAAATAAATTATTTTAATTTCTAATATAGTAAATATTGATAAGATATAACCTATACGAGTAATAGCTCTTTGAGGTTTTCAATTTTAAAGAGTGTAAAAGAGACTTGAGACCAAAAAGTCTGAAAAACACTGCTGTTCAGAATAATATTTTGATTTTTTTTTAAACACACACACACACACACGCATGAATGGCAAGGAATAAAAAAAATATCTGGAACAGGAAACTTGAAATTTAGATTAAAAGAGATTTTAGAGGCATATTACAAATCACAATATCACAATTCATAGATCTTGTTTGGATCCTGATTTAAACTATTAAAAAAAAAAGATCACTATTAGAAGGGGAAGCATGTATGACAACTGATTATTTGATGGTATTAGAGAAACACTGCCACTTTTTTTTAGCGGGATGATGACAGTGTATATTTTTAAAAGGAGAGTTCTTTCATTTCAGGGGTACAAACTGAAACTGAGAGATAAAATAATGTAATGTGAGGAATTTGCTATAATTTAACCAAGGGCGTGAAGTGGTAAAATAAGACTGGCAACATATTGGAATTTGTCAACATGTGTGAAGGGTCCATGGTGGTTTATTATACATCTTACTTTTGTATATACTTGAAAAATTCTATAATAAAAATATTTTTAAGTACAGTCTCCTTAAATGTATAACATACATTCATTTAAAAGGTCAATAGAAAACATCTGTTTCTTTGAATTCTAGCTATATTCTGTTGGAGTTTACTAGATGCTTCAATATTCTTTCTTCTTTTTTTCCCTTTTAATTAGAAAATGTCAAATATTAAACATATTATTAAGTCTATTTCTGACCATTTCAAAGTTTATACAATCTGAATTTGAAGAAGTAACACATTTCACTATCATTAAGACTTAATCCTCAAAACAGAAACTAGGATGTGATGGTCTGAGAAAGAATTTATCTAAGAAATAATAAGACTATTAAGTGAATTAAAACTTGCACTTAAATTCTCTAAATAAATAAATATCAATAAAATTGACTTCCCTGTCAAGTGATGAAGGGAGGAGTAGCAACTTCTTGCTGGTAAACAGTAGGGTGACAGAATAATCCTCCCCCGCCCCATAAACTGGATAAAAGTTGAGTCATCTTTTAAAAAGAAAAGTTTTACTGTTCTTTCTCTATAATAGCACTTGTCAATCAAGCAGTCTGTGTCAGACATAATACATATACTTTTAAATTTATTAATTAGACTTCACCTTCTTCCAGAAAAAGATTCAAAGCAGCAGACAATTCACATTCATTATTTCATTTATTTCCTTCCAACAAAAAAGCTGGGTTCTATTATCTCTCTAGTCTGCGTTGAAAAGAGTGTTGCAGAAAGGTTCGGTATATCAGCCAAAATCACAGTTGGTGGCACAGTCAGAATCTGAACCCAGGTCAGTCCTATTCCAGCCCAAGCTATTTTTCTCAACCATTATCTGACCTTTGTAGAATTTGGTCCCTTTTGATAATCTGGCAAAACCTACTTTTCCCTATGTTACTATTTGGAACATGGCAAATCCAGAAACCAATTTACTAGGGCCAAAGTTCTTGATTTATATATCAGTAACACTTGTACCCTTTTTAATAAAACACCATCAAATATATGCTTATTTGACAAAATATCATTAAGACACTTATACAAGATAGATTTTCAATCTTTTCTTAAAAAAACAAAAATGTATAAAATTCACACAGCAAAATCCAATGACTATGAAGAGGAATAGAAAGAAGAAATCTAAAATCCATTACTGTATAAAATCTTCAGTAAATGTTCATTACATTTTAGGAAATACTTAGAATATGCCTCTGCTATATAAAACACTGGTAGTTTTACACAGTGTACTCTGCCTATAAGCACATATCTAAAATGTATAAAAATTGTTTCCATCCACAGTTTTATCCTAAGGTTTGCGAACATTTTGTATAATATATTGTAGCATAAAAATATCCACTATGTAGTCTTTCTCATTATCTGATTTTAAAGCCACCTGCTACTTTCAATATCACAAGTAGTCTAAATAGCTAGGATAGATTAGGTTTTTTCCCACCATCTCTTAATCAGGTAGAATAGCCAGCAACCAATATTTTAACAAAAGTTGTTTCTTTGACACCCTAAGTCTTCCTCCCTTGTTTTCATCCTCCACAAGTGTATGCATACAAACATACCAAGTTCTTTCACTCCAACAAATCATGTTTCTAAGAGTTAAACAATTTTTCTTTTTAGTATTTAGAAGTCCTTTGCTTTGTTTTATGTTTTCTGTAATTATTACCTGGCTCTTTTCCATAATCCCATGTGTAACCTGTATTTCATAGGGCAGAAAAAACAAGCAGGCAATAGTCATTCACAATACAAGTCACAATCAGTATTTTTCATTCTGCAGAACTTCCATCCCAAATCTCATTAAAGTACTGAAATTTCCTAAGAAAGTACCTTAAAAGTGCACCATGATGGGTCTTCTGTGCTATCACACAAGATCCACCATTTTCCTCCTAATCTTTTCTAAGTCTTAATGGCCTCCAGCCACTGCTGATGTCAAAAAGAGACAGCTTTGGGGTTCAGATGTCCAGCAAATACACCAATGCAGCTTTGGACTCCTACTAATGTACATGTCATGGCTGATGATCACTAAAATCAAGGGTACTGATGTCCAGTATGCTCCTACCACTGCCCATGGTGGAGGTCTCACAAGATGACTTTATTGAAGGTGGAGACCATTAATAGTGGCACATATAAAAATGTCTCTGTTTTGTGAAACAATTCACTTTAGCTTTTACTAATTTTAATAACAATCTTCTTGCCCTAAGCCTCTAACAAAAGGGCTGGAGGACAGACTAAATGACGTACAACACTGTTCTCAGAATTACCTCCTGTATCTCCTACACCACTCACTGTCTTCAAAACAAAGCTATGCAACTTGACTCTCTCTTGGGATATTGTATGTAATGAATGAACTTCCTCATTCATATAGATAAATCCCTGAAAGTTCCAACTTACCATATACCATTAGTAACCTAGAAATACTACGTGGTGATGAAATTAGTTAATACCTTACATTCAAAAATCCTACATTATGTCTATAGCCATGCTACCCTGAACAAGCTGATCCCGTCTGATCTTGGAAGCTAAGCAGGGTGGGCCTGGTTAGTGCTTGGATGGGAGACCACCTAGGAAGACCAAGTGCTGTAGGTGTAAAAAATAAAAAAAAATAAGGGATTGTAAACTGACAAGGTCCTTGCAATCTGTGAGGTCAACCAAGGGTTGCCTCGCCTAAAAAATAAAATTCTACATTATGAGAACATGGGGAAGCAGGCTCTCTCAAACACTGATGGCAGCATTACAACTGTAACAACCTTTGTGGAGATTTTCAGAAACATATCTACTATCTCAGCTATAGATATATGCACATATTTAGAAAAGGAAAAATGTAAAAAGTCACTAGATATAGCAAATACTGGGAAAAAAATAGCCATTAATAAAGGCCAACTGTTGCACAGCCATAAAATGGCATGTCGTTATATATATTAAAAAAATGAGAAAGTTCTTTACATTCTGATGTAGAAAGAGCTCCACTGATACTACTAATTTTATGCAAGATATAGAAACTACATGCTACCATTTATATAAAATAAAAAGGGTTATACATAAATATGTGTATTGCCTATATGCGCATAGTCTATGTCTACAAGGATTTGTCAGAAACTGATAACACTGGCTGCCTTCAGGAAGGGAACGATGATGGTTTGCTGAAAGACAGTCATGAAAGGGAACTTTCTCTCTCTACATGCCTTTGTAACTGTTGAATGTTTAAGTATTTTCCTAAAAGAAAAAAAAAATAATAAATGTTTTAAAATTGTTTCAGGTTTATTTAAAGTAATTTATGTTATGAAAGGCATGTTTTCCTATGTTTGTTATTGAAGTCAACAACTAAAGCTATAGCCTAAAAGTCACTAAGAGAAATCAACTTCCTCAAAGCTCTTGGGTAATTTAACTACTAAGTATTTAACTGTATATGCAAATGTATCAGCTTCACAGATCAATAAGAAAAGGAAGGGCAAGGTTCACTTCTCCACAGGTCAGGTATCAGAAAGATACAGCAGATCTTTGGCATTTCCAGACTATTTAGAGTTTCTACCATTCCTAAATGAAATCTGAAGTTCCAGTGACATTTAGTAATTTGTTATTTTGCAGAGACATGATTCTGAATCATACACTCCATAAAGCTGAGAGACAAGAACGAGCCATCGCTACCAGCCAAGGTCCAGGTATGCTCTTTGTCCGAGTGTTCAGTCTTAGCACTATGGCCACTCCACTGTATATAAAGTTAGAAAACTTTGTTTCTTGTTAAGAAATGAAAAAAACAAAATTAACTGCTAGTTGATTCTAGTGTTGAGGGGAACATAGAAATGTTTATGAAAGTGATCGGTCCTAGCCACAAAATAGAGTTTCGGATAAATTAAAGATTGAAATGTCAAATGCAATGATGACTCAGACACATTTGTGTGAACAAAACTACCAAATGCTCCAAAAGGAAATAAGTAGAAAAGATGTGTGAGTTTGTTTCAATAAGTGCTCCAGACAGTATAAAAATTGCTCATCAGATAAAGTAAGCAAGGTCTAGAGATCATTTACATTTTTCAGTTACACATTAGTATCTGAAGGAAGGAATTATGTGCTACAAATTTTTTTCAAGCTAATTGGTGATGGTCTTTTGATATTTCTCTCACAACTGTCAAGAATCTACTGTATCTTATTTTGACTAGAGATAAACAGAGTTTATGTGTCCTTCATAATTCTCCCTTTACACAATCCCTTTGTTAGTATCTGCCATAAGTGGATAAAACTTATGTGAGGGGCACAGACTCTCCCCGTATTGAGCTCCTACAGCACATTCAAGATAAAAAGTCTGCCTGGAGCTGTGATGAAGAGATGACAGTCCCCTGAAAGATAAAGCAGCCCAATCTAGGATGCTCAAACATAACGTAAAAGAGTGGGCCTTGCCTACAAACCAAAAGTCTGAATCCGCAGAGAAGGTGAGAAATAAAGATTACTAAGAAAGGTACTTAACTGTGGCCTGACCAGTCCTACTCAAACCATTGTTCTCAAATATTATATTTAAAAGACCAGCTAATTAACATTCACTCAGACCACTTAAACAGTTTTAATTTTAGTTTTTTTTCAAGAATTGCAATTTATAGCTAAATAGTTAATAGGTATATATTTCAAAAATAAGGTATAGAGATAGTACAGCCATGAGTGGTTGTAAAATGGGTACAGACATTCATCTCAAAAGCAGCATCCGAGAACTGTATTAAAATTCTGTCATTCAGATGAAAAGCTGATGTAACAGTGCCTGGTGTCAATGGACTAAACCAGTTTTGGTTAAGAAGGAAATATGTCTCTGGTTAACAGTCAAGAATGCCAATTCTAAAACAGTGAAACTATGCAGGAGAGTAATATAGCAGTGGGAAAAGCCAATCTACACTGTGGGAAACCAATGCATTGTTGTTATGATGGCCACTTTAATACCATCAACTGAAGCTGGCTTTCAGTTTACTTTGTAGAACACTCATCTGTCACTAACCAAATGCTGTAGCTGGCACACTGTGATATACTCTATAAAGTCCTAAATGTCATTCTTTAGTAAATAGATGCAAATCAAATACTTCATGGATCATCCTCAAAACTTGCCATATTCTCACAAGTTCCTCTTTCCACCCTTCACCCTTTCTTAAACCACTTCCTTCCTTTCCCCCTCCTCATTTCACTTTGCAAAGTTTGACAATTACCTACTCTGTGACTTCAGCCCAATTAACCTCTTGAAGTCTCAATTTCCTTATCTGTAAAGTATGGAGAATAACAGAACCTTTCTTCATTGAACAATGATGAGGATTAGATGAGATAAGCCAGGTAAGTAATACCTTAGCACAGTGCCTATCACATAGTAAGCAATCAATAAAATGTTAACTTTTCTGGTTTAACAATTATGTGAGTTCTTAAGAGCTGCCCAGGGAACTTAAAAACAATACGCAGTGGCTTTTTTTCCTTTCATTTTATTTCAATAGCATCTATTATAGTAGGACATGTTTTCAAATCTACATGACAAGCTGTCAATTCTACTACATAAAAGTAGATATTTTATTGTTAATAATCCTTCATATTTACATGGCTTCAGAAAAGACTGCTAGCTTTCTTATAGGAACAATACATTTGAAGGAACGGAGAAGGATGTGCTGTGTAGGGAGAGAGCTGGACCTGAAGGCTCTGGTCTGACTATACATTCTAGGCTAGGCTTAAATATTTAAACTAGATAAAGGGCTAGGGCAACATTTCCCAAAGTCTGCTCCTCAAAAATTAGCTTTTAGGAGACCATTTATTCATGTCCCATAATAAAAAGTTTTGTGGTAAAAGAGATTCGTTTAACACCCTCAGGATCTTTGAGAGATGTACAGCATACATCAGCAGTAGTGTAGCAATTTGTGAAGTGCTGTCGAAGCTGAAGTTTCCCACAGTCACTTAGCCTTGTGACTCATCACAGTACATCGAGTTCCATGGAACCCCCATTTGGGAAAATGCTGAGCTATGGATAATAAATTCAGGAAATAATATAAAAGGGGTAGTGTTTCATAGGGTAGAATTTATTAATATGCAGGTTAGATTCAATTACAGGGATGCTACCTTCTGGCCTAGCTCCCAGCCTGCATCCAAGTGTTGAGATTTGTAGTGTCTAATACTCAAGAGTAACCTCAGGGCCTGTAGTCCTTTAAGTCCAGGCTGGAGAAAGTGATCCTGGGAAAGATAAGGCCCTTGCCTTCTAAAGTCTGTCTACAGTTTTCTGATTACTCTCTGATGGTCTCCTTTGTACTAGACAGGTACACAGCCTGAAAGGGTAGGACTCACATACCCACAAATACAAGCACATGTAGGGGTAATCAAACAAAGGCCATAAGCCTAACACAGTAAAGAGATACAGACATACTGGAACAGAGGGTTTCTTTCTTCCATGCTTTGTCACTTAAAGGATCACACTAATACCAGTTTATCTGGCCTTCGCAACTACCTCTTGAGACTGACAGGTATTTATTCTCATTTTACATATGAGAAAAATAAGATCATCCAGACAAAAAACCGTGCCCAACACAGAATTCAATGTAATGTAATGGTGAAAAGCACAGGCTCTGCACAATCTTGGGCAAGGTACCTACCCTCTCCTGAGCTTTTGCTCCTTCATTTGAAAAATAGAATGGGAATATCTTCTTCACAGAGATTTAATTTTTTAAATTATTCATGTCAGAGTGCTTTGCACACAGTGGACACTGAGTCCATGATACTAGTTATTTCGAAGAAAAGAAATAAGTTACTTGTTCAGTGTTTGCATTCCCTTCAAACATAGGTATACCAGTGCAAAGCATACCAGAGTAGAGGAATGATAACTGTGCAAAGACCAATCAATACCTTTGCACCACAAAGTCCTATTTGATTTCTCAGGAGTTCAGAGATGGAGGTAGGAAAGAGCAGGGGTAAGGGGGATGAGAGGGTCAGGGAGCTTGTAAGCACAATGGTAAGACTCTGGGATTTCATGGACAAGTAAAATTTCAAAATGAATTTGGGAAACTGATGTAAAGTCAGTAACTATTAATTTGGCAAGCTCTTATAAAGAACATTTTTTAAATGTTCTTTAAAAACATTTTTTAAAAAGATATAATCTCTGAATAACAACCCAAGACTAGGCCACTGGCAACCTTACTGTGACACTTTTGCTGAGGAGGCATGAAAGCTCCCTCACATACCAACTGTGGTTCCAGAACTTGCTTTCAAGAAAGCTGGTACAGAGATGAACAGCAAGCACAGTGGGAGATTACAGCAAGAGGCCAGCAGGAAAAAGAGATGAAAGCTATGGATCCTTCCCAAAGGGGACTAGAATGACTACAGTAAGAGTCTTTCTCTGTAGGAGTACTGGAATATGTGTACATAAAATGCTAGGAAGACAGAATCACTACAGATTATAATACATATTACAATGTATCATAATCATCTATATTTGAAGAAAAGAGACCTTGATTTATTCATTTCTCTACACCTTGTGAATATTTAAAATAGGTACCAATAAAATGCATCAAATGAATAAAAGAGAAGGGGGAAACGCAAGACTAGTGACAGGAGGGCAAGGATTGGAGAGAGGGGAAACCAGGAAAAAAATCTTCATTTGTCTATCTACCTCATATACTCCAGTGAAAGTTCTATCTACCAACAAAGCTGCTAAGTATTTATTTACCTCTTTGGCAGAAGCAGCATAACATTACTGCTCTAAGAAACCCTCCTTATTTAAGTGTCAGTGGAGAACACATCAAAAGAAGTTAAATTCAAACCTCTTTAACAGGCTTATTCAATAGGATAAGAGAAAAATCTAAACTCACACTTGAAGCAGCTCTCAACAAACACACAGTGCTACAAAGAAAAATTTTTCTTTCAAATCAAGCATGACAGATACCAGGTTTGATATTCTACTCACCCTGCCTGACAAGAACTCTGAATTGTACACATACTAGAATTGAGATCTGTTGTGGAGAGATGTGAAATTTTGCCCCAAGGGCCCAAGTTCATAAATTTTAGGTAGGCAAAACTCTAGATCATTTTTCAATATGAGAACGGAAATCTTAGTACCATCAAGAACAAACCCTTGAGAATCTGGGTCTTCTGTCCTTATCCATACTTATATAGTAGGAACCTAAGTGGCAAATAACCTATGCTTCCTTTAAATAATGGAATCAGTTATTCCGTCTTATTGATATTTTCTCAAAAACACTCTACCCTGTATCTAGTGGTCATATTTTAGTGAGAACGACCCTATTTAAACATAGCAAGGGTTTATCTGATTTTCTACCTTTTCTACCTTGGAGATTATATGCAAAGGAGTAGTCACCAAAGGCAACCTTTACAAAATCTCAACTTCCTGCCCTTCCGTTTGTTACTGTATGAAGGATGAATTATTTGTGAGTCTGTGGCCTAACCTACATACTTCCTCTAAAGGAGGAACAGAAAATGAAAAATGCCTTTCAAGAAAAAAGTACATAGAAAATGAAAACACAAACTGACATTAACAGGCCGATGGCATATTTAATACAGTCTCATCAAACGCTTTTATTTGAAGTTCATTTTCAATGTACAGACTATAAAGATAACTCAATTTGAGGCAGAAATAGCCTGAAAAGTGCTATCACATCATCAACATGCTACACTAGTAGAATAATAGAAATTTTACACCATTAGAGGGATTCAAAGGGCATGAAAGAACAAGAACCTGTCTGACACAGATTTTTCAATGCCAAGGCAAAATAGGTATGAACTTAAATTAAAAAAGAAAAACTAAAAGTAGTACCTTGTTCTTTTTTCTTAATTTTTTTAAATGCTAAGAGTAGTATTGTCTTTTTTCTTATTCTGCTTCATATTTTTATAGTACATACAGCTAAAATTAAAAGATTTACACTTGATTTCTCTTTTGCAGGTAATAAATTAGATTTGACCAGATTTTTTTCTCTGACGGATGTTATGTCTATAGGCTTATTTTGAAACCATTTGTAGCTAACTTCCTTATCAATAGATTACACAGCTAGGCCTCAAACCTACCAAATAAGACCACAAACCAATAAAGTGAATTAGTTAGATCATTTAACAACCAGACCAGATTGACCACTGAGACATTTCAATTCATATTTCAGAATTCAATCAGGGTAACAGATGATGAAAAATAATCGACTGATTTTGGAGCCTGAATGATCATATTCAAAATGATCTAGTAAATGAACTAGTTTAATTCCATAAAATTACGCATAACGTAAAACCGTGGTCCAATCTTAAAAAGGTGTAGCACATAGTAGGTGATCAAAAAACTTATCAGATAAAAAGAGCTTCAATTAAGGAGAAACAGTCCATTACCCTTAATAAATGCAGGTAATGGCATCCTTCTAAATCAGACTAAAGCTCTCTTGATGGACCGTAACTCATATAACAGATATTATATAACTCCCATTGCAACACAGAACCACCCAATGAATCAAAAGAGACTTCACTTCATTCTGTAAACATGGGCATACTCTTCTGGTTAAAGTGTATAACATCAGTAATTATAGCACTGCTGATGAATATATTCTTAGTCATAGTCTGTTTTCATTTTTTAATTTTGAATCTAGTACTGTACATTCTCCCTGCCCCCAGCTTCTCCCCACTATCTCTATCCCTCATTTTAATTTTCTTCTTTCCTTTTATAATTCTGGTTTTGAGTAAATTCCACCATCTTCTGAGGTCATTTATAAATTTATGCCCCATTTTATTCATTGATTGGTTGATTTACATTTTTTGATAACTAACCTATTATCTTAATCAGGTCTCCTCCTACAAAGAACAAATGAAAGTTTTTTAATAAATAAGCCCAGTAACTCCCAAACCTAATCTGAATATTTTGTTAACAGTTTGTGATCATTTCAAGGCCATGAGCTAGACCAAGGTGTTCTTTTCAGCATAACTTGGTAACTGGACTTTTCCCAATTCTTGGTTTGAAAAAGAAAACCGTGAACGCTCAATGGAAAAAGAGGGAAAGTGAAGAGAGAGGTTTCTTCCCGCTATTTTTTCTTATACCTGTTACCCACTGCTTATCTTAGTAAACCAACATATAAGAGAAAATACATTTATCTGGAAATGAGGTCTCTTAGAAATATTCTAGGAATTACTATTTTGAAAATCAGAAACCTAAAGACATAACAATCATAAGCCACTATCATTTTCCCTGGTCCCACCCCTTCCAAACTGCATGATATGAACTCAGAGAAGTTACTAAGAATCTCTGAGTGCCAGTTTGCTCCAAACAAAAAATAATAATAATACCAAATGCTCAAGGTTAGTGAAAGTATTTGAGACAATACTCTGCCTAGAATAGTACCTGGGCAAACAGAAGGCACTCAGTATTTGTTGAATGAATGAATGAATACAAAGTACCTAGCTTAATGCTTGACATTCAGAAGGTACTCTAATACACGATTACACCTAATACAACAACATTTCACAGTGTTTTGTAGAGAGCACTCCACCCACTAGGTTCCTACCTTGGGAACACATTTAACACCACATCCAATCTTACCACTATAGTACCTACTGCATTTTACCTACTGTATTCATCTTTACCATTCCTAGCAGTGAACCATAGCTTTGTTCCGTTAAATAACACTCTATGTGTTTAGGTTATTTCCTCAGACTAAATAATGTATAAACTGAGGCCAAAGACTGCATTTTTTGTAGCCTCAGTATATTCATTCAACCCTGCCCTAAGTGTTAATTCTCTGAAGCACTCAACAGAGACTTTCACAAAATAGATGCTCAATAAATATTTGTTGACTGACACAAAACACAGACTTACAAAAATGATGAAGGCATTTTACTATTACATATAATACAAACGTAATTCTTTGCGTCACTATCCATGCCATTATTTCTAAGTACACATCTGAGGAAGAAACTGAGGCTCATCAGAAGATCACCCAACTTTATTCAATTTCCTCTCAAAAGTCCTTGTTCTTTCCACCAAACCACTCTGTCTCCTAAATAGGGATTTCTTAAAGGTCTTTTACAATCTTACTTCATAAATGAAACTCATGTTATATTTCAAGGGTACTCTTTCCTGGTATTTGGCTTTCATCTATTTGCTCCATAGATGCTGCTGCAATGAATACAAACTAGTTCATAATCTGCCATTATTGACTCATATTCTCATGTCAGTGAAATCATTTAACTTAGCAAAGAGTAGAGATAACCTGAGAAACTCCCATTGTATAATGAAGTCCTTTACAAAATACTACTTCTACAGATGCCCTGAACTTCAAGACATCATATGTAAATATACACATATGAATATATAAGTAGTTCTCCTTAAATACCATGTCTGCAAAAAAAAAAAAAAAAATAGTTCACTTTAAATACACTGTCCTTCAAATCTTTGCAAGGAATGAAACCCTCAATAGTAGCAAGTAGGAACAGTGCTAAAAGAGTCAACTTTGTCAACACATTGGTCAAAGGAGAAAAGAAACAGCCCAAATCTGTCAGCCTCGTAAGATATATAATTCAGACATTCCTTGACATTTGGTAAAGGGATTCTTATTCATTTTTGGAGACAGGGCATTAAAAAAGGGATGTAATGTACTGTGCTATGTGTATACAATTACATGCCATGGTCCTGTATTAGTTAACTCAGGAATCTATGTTTACTGGCTCACTGGCTCCCAAGGGTGCTACAGCCCTTATTCTTTTCTACTGGCACAAAGTACAGCTGTTATACTCTTATTAGCAGAGCTCAGAGTTCTATCTACTCCTCCAGTAAGAGACTAGGGAATTCCTGAAGGGCAAACACCTAATCTTTTAGTGTTCAGCACTGTAAGAACTCAATAAAAACTGGTTAACTAGTAGAAACATTGCCAGAGGGATCACTCAGGTTTCCCATCCTTGGGACCCCAAGGGTACCTTTGTCCCACACCACATAAAGTAACTTCTTTTGCAAATTCCCCAACCTAACTATATCTACTATAAATAGCCTTGGTTGAAGTATATATATCTTAGAAATAAACTACCAAAAAAAAAAAAAAAAGCCCAGCAGAGATTATTCAAGAACCAACCCTCAATTACTCACAGACTAATTAAACAGGACATATATTTCTTCTTTCTTTCACTATTGAGTTTTTGGATTCTTAGAACATTGATTGGATAACTTATAAGAAAAGAGAAATGAACTAAAACTAAAACTTATCAGTTGTCAAATTCAGTATCTTCAAATGAAAAATAATGACAGATAGTATGTGACTTTTTTTTTTTTATAAATAGACAATAGTTAGTTATAATTAGAAGAAAGTAGCAAATGAGGTCTAAAAAACATAGGGGGTGGAAGAAGCCCTACATGGGCCTTTCCCTAAATGCAGTCATTTGCAGCATCCATTTCCTCTCCCCTATGGTCTAAATCCTTACTATCCCAGTTACCTATTTTCTCATTCTCATTTCCCAGCAGACTCATACAACTAAAATATTAATTACATGACATAAATTCCCCTCACACCAACCCTTCTACTTTCATCACGTACCATTTCCACAGTTAGGCATCATTTTAAATTTGAAGTATTTATTTCATTTACTCCTACCAATTAAATGACTAGTTTAGAAAAAATAAATTTCAGTTCATGTTCAGTACCATGTTAAAAATAGTCCTTTCTCTCAAGGAGCCAATATTGTAAAAGATAAACTACTTTCTTCCTAAAGAAATATCTCCTGGAAGTACTGTGACAAGTCCATATAATATACACATCAGAAACCAATCTAATAATTTTAGCCAGGAATTAAATCACTCTGTTCTGCCCTAAACGACCTATCTTCCACCCTTCACAAAGTCTGGTTAAGATAAAATGGTAAAATGACTACCAAACCTCTGAATTAATTCTTGATAGTTCTCAATACCTTATTTGATTTGATCCTTTCGACAAAGAAGCAAGGCAAGCACTGTTGTTTCCAGTTTCCAGATGGGGAAATATAAGCTGAAAGAGGTAATATCTGACTTGCATGAGGTATTAATGACTAAATTGTTTTCTGAGTCCTATTCTAGCACTCTATCCACAGCACCAATGCTTCCCAAATGAAGAAAAATAATCACTGTCCTCCACTCTGCATGGCTAAAAGACTCACCATCCTAGGAAATACATTCACTCTGCTTTAACTCCACTTTTGTCTGCATGATGTTATCATTGATCTTGCCTCACTGTCTCTGCTGCATCATAGATGTACCACCTCTCTTTATTTTGCTAAAAACACTATTCAAGAAGATCCACAAGCAGAAAATGACAATAAACTCCTGTTAATTATTTTTATATCCATAATTATTCAGTTTTGACATTCAGACCACATCTATCCTGGTTATAAGGTGGTCCATGAGCATTATTAGTCCTGCTCAGAAAAGGTAAGGTTAATATTCTGTTTTAGCCCAACAACTACCAACAACTCCTTTAATACTCAAGACAGAGAAGGAAAGTGAAAGCAGCAGAAAAGGAGAGGGAAAGGATTAAAGGGGAGGAGAACATCATGCAGACAGACATAAAGTTAAAGCATAAATAGTAGAAAGCACTAGAGCAGCACGAATGTAATTTGATGCTCTACCCAAGTGAGGGCTGGCCCATCTGCCTAGGACAGGACCTTTGTCCGGAAAGTAGGTCCTGGATTACTGAGGACAAACCAGCTCCCTTGAAAATTGTCAAAGGGGTCTTACTGGACAACAGCTATATTCTCTGTGAAGATATGTTCAAAAATTGACAAGTCTATGCTAACACACTGAAAACTCACTACAACTCTATGACATGATATTTGGCAGAAGTCACCCCATGTTAGATTTAAGCCACAGGAATTATTTAAATACATTCAAAGTTCTTGTATTCGTCACCTACAAACTTTTACCAAGTAAAGTTCCAGAATCCTCCATATCATTGTGTATTTACACAAGTTATATTAATTTACAATTGCTTTGTTCGTTTTCCCACTTTTTCAATCCCAAAGAATAAAACAATTTACTTTCAGTAGAAAACAATTGCAATTGAAATGCTCATTAAGAATCTAGTGAGAGCCAGTCCAAAGATTCTCAACTTTTCCCAGTTTTATTCCAACTTCCATCAGTTAAGACTTTCAGGAATTCAAAGCAGACCCCACAAAATGATGTTTTTCTGCCAACCTTGTCCCACACTCTTCTTCCTGATCCCCAGATGCAGCCCTTAACATTTGCAAATATATTAAGTACTGTTTCAACAAGCAAATCTTACCTAGCAGTGCTGAAGAAATAACTGTCTGGTGGTCCTCACAGTTGCTGTCCACCCCCAAGACTTCTCCTGAAAATCTAGCATTGATTTAAAGACAGAAAAAGTAAAATCAAGGCACTGTCATAAAAAAAGCCTTCAAATTCACCATCCACAATTAAAAAGTTTAAATTCTGACTCATTAGATACTGCATAATTTCACACAACACTCAGTATATTAAATTGGTTCTGCATGATGTGAAATGGATTTTATCATTCATATCATTCCCCAGATCCTAAATTCCCCCCATTAAAGTCCCTCCTATTGCATGACAACTGGGTAAAAGTTACAGGGATCATTTGATTCAACTTTAATTTCTCGCTGCTTTTATCTTTAAAATTAAAGTTACTTTACAGAACACACACTGGCAAAAGAATAGATATTATGTAAACAGTTTTTGTCCATATATTTAAGTGTTTAAATCAAATTATACAGAGTATTCAGAAATGTCTTAGCGAAACAAAATTACACTCTTAGAACTAAATGAGATTATTTATTTTATGACTATATATAACTTGTATAGTTAAGTTACTAAATATCAGCCTTAAATTATATTAGGGAAAAAAATGATCGGTTCATATAAAACACAAATTTCAACCAAAGGTCTTTTTCATTTGTTTAAAGTTTTAAAAATATATATTGTACTTTGTATTTTTATTAACAATCAAAATGAAATTATCCACTGTGTCTCGTAATTAAAAGTTGATCAAATGTACAGACAACGATAAGAGAACAAAAATTGTTTCTAAGCCAGCGAGTGACTAAACTCAAAATCTAGAATAAAAGCAAAGTGTTTTTCCCATATAAGTAAATGAGGGATGGAAGCTCCAGGGTCTAGGTCCTTAGAATTCCTTTGCTCTCGTATTTACTAAACTTTCTATTTCTGATCAGCATCCTTTCACACAACATCTGGCTGCTCGCTCAGGTCCTCTAATTACTTCCACGTCTGAACGGGCTACGTAGCTACAAGTAAAGGCCAAACTTTGCTCTCGGCCTTCCGAACTTAAAGATGCGTTTAACCACTAGAGGTCTCCCCTTGGCCAGTTTTGCACGTTCGCTATTTTGCTGCACTTGAAACTTTCCGGAGAAATGCTCTACTCGAGTCAGTGTTTTTCTAAAAACTTGCGCAAAAATCCACGCGACCGAGCTAGCCAGTACGGAGACTCTTGGGCTCCCCAAACCAATAAAGATATCACAACAACGTTCTAGGAGAACCAAAATTAAAAATCGACGCACTCGTCCCGACCGCCCCCCCCCCTTCTTATTTCTCATCTCGGTTTCTCTTAAACTTAGAACAATTAAAAATCTATTTTTGTTTCTGTGCACTTTGAATGCTCTCTAATGCATTTTTCTGGCGGTACACTCGAGGTGGTTAAGGAGCGGGCCAAGGATGCAGGGAGGGGGAAGGGCCGAGCTCACAGTGCCCGAGGAAGTTGCATAAGGAAAGAGACTCCGTTTTTTGGGTCCCCTCAAAAAATCGGCGGGGAGGAGGAGGAAAAGGAAGCGAGGGGAGGGAGGGAAACCAAAGCGACGTTTACCTTCGTCTCCCCATGGAAGGGTGGGGTAAGAGCCACGGTCTTAGCGACCCCGCAGGGCGGCTCGTTACCCCCACCTTTCTCCGAGCGCAGACGGACAAACAGATACCCCCACCCCTCCACGGGGAAGGCGGGGAGGAGACCGCCCGCTTTTAAACTTTCTCTCACGGTCGCGCTGTGGGCCGTGCTTTGACCAGAAAGGGTGGGGGTGGGGGGATTATAGGGCCTTTTTTCTTGGAAGGTAATTAAAGTTTTACCACCAGCACAAAAGTTGCGCCCTACCCCCGCCCGTGCCACCGTACCCCGCCCCCCGCCTCCAGGACTCACAAGTTTTTACCCCCCACCCCACCCCCCAGCAACACCAGCTCGCGGGGCGCGCGGCGGATGCCCCGTCTCCTGCGCTTCCCGATCCCCACCCCCGCCGGCCTCTACTTCCCCCGCCCGGCCGCCGCGGCGCGAGAACGGCCCGCCGGGCCCAGGACGCGAGTGTGCAAAACCCATTATTCCGGAATGGCACACGCACGCGGCGCGAGGCGGGCGGCGGCCCCGCCTCGGACCCCTCTTTGCCTCCCCAATATAAGGACAGCGTAAACAAGTTGCGAGAAAAGCAGCCCCGCGCCTACCCCCACACACACCGCCCGCCGCCGCGGCGCGGCGGCCGCCGCCAACCGCCGCTACCGCCGCCTCCCGACACACGCCCGCGCCCGCACCCGGGCCGGCGCGGCGCGGCACGGCGCGGGGTGAACGCCGCGACGGCGCGGGCTCCCGGCCCGGCCCGCGGCCCGCGCCCTCCCCCGCGCGGACGGCCGCGGCGGGCCCGCGCCGCCTCGCTTCCCGAAGCACTTTCCTGCCTCGGGCAGAAATAAACCGGAGGGTTTATTTTTGTGCAACTTTCCCAAAATGGCGGAAATTGGAGCTGATCTATATGAAATTCTCACACAGTCGGTCGGGAAGGGGGAGGCGGCGAGGAAGAAAATGCAAACTCTCGGCCGCCGAGCCCCGCCGCGGGTCCGTGAGTGTGTGCGTGCGTGTGAGTGTGCGTGTGCGCGGTGGGAGTCGGGGAGGCCTTTCCGCCGCGCACACACACAGCACACGCCGGGGAGACGCGCCTGCACATTCAACCAGTCCATTCTCCGCAGCCCGAGCGGGGAGAAAGTGGCCCGGCCTCTTTTCCCACTGCCTCGGTCTCCCGTACTTGTACTTCTCGCGCTCGCTCGCTCGCTCGCTCTCCGGTGCGCGCCCGGCACAAAGGCCACACGGGCGGAGGGGGCCGCAGGGGCGGCGCGCGGGGCTCGCGCCCCCCGCCGCACCGATCTGCGGCCCGAGCCGCCCCCGCGCCCCCCGCCGGCGCCCCCCGCCTCGGCGGCCGCGCTCGCCGCCCGGGCTGCGGCTCCGCGGCGCCCACTCGGGCACGCACCCTGGCGGAGCCCGGCGCCGCCGCGCTCCCCCACCCCGCGCCCGGTGTCATGAAAGCAACCAAAGTGACAAGCTCGGGGGGCGCGGGGGAGGGGGCCCACACGCATCCCGCCGCCTGCGCGCCGGCGAGAGCCCGACGCGGCCGCCTCGCCCCGGCTCCCTTCCGCACGGCCCCACACACCCTTCCCCGTGTGCGCGCAAAGAAAAAAAATACAAGTCTCTCCTCCCCCCATTTTTTCCTTTCTCTTTTCTCTCTCTTTTGTTCCTCTTTCACACTCGCACTCACTACTTCAGAGTGAGATGCCCAGAGACTCCCCCTCCAGCCCTTTCCGAGTCACTTGCCCACTTTTTTCCCCGGGATTAAGTTTTCTCCTCTTTCCCAGAGGCGCAGAGAAGTGGGGGAGAAACCCCTTCTGTCCTTTCCCCTCCCCTGATCTGTTTCACAAGACGACGGTGCGCTTCCTTCTCTCTATAGGTCTCTTAACTTTCATCCTCACCCAGAAAAATAAATGAATGGCTTTTGCACGGACAAATCTTCAGATTAATTAGAGATTAGATCCGATCAAACGCTTCTTACCCCCAAAATTTCTCTTTTTTTTTCTCCGTCTCACGAGTAGTCCTGACAAATGGTCCAGGGCTGCGGGCGCAGTGCGCATGTGCGCGTAGTCAGGGCTGGGGAGAGGGGAAACTGCGCTGGTGCCGGTGCCGCCGCCGCCGCCGCTGCCGGGGAGGCTCGCTCTGGCTTCCCTGTTACTGCTGCTGCGCCTTCGCCGCTGGAAAGCAGCAGTAAAAACGGTTGGCGAATGCAGCTGCCCGCAGATACTGTTTCAGGTGCATCTTTTCAATATCCTTATCACCGGCTCATAGCTGGTTCAAGAACAGTCAAAACAAATATGAAAGACAGCTAGGGTTATAGATTTCTTTGTCTATTTTTCACTTTACTTTTTTAAAAAGGCAATTCTCAGAGCAGCTAATCCACCATGTACTGTTAAATGTATGCATTCAGCCATTAAAGAGTGGGCCTTAGTCTTATACGGACACTCCCCAAAGGCTAAATGCATGCTACAGGTCATGAAAAATATGAAATAAAGTTTCAAGCTTTTATGCAGTAGAACCTCCCTCTCTCTTCTAAGACTGGAAGAATGCATAATAAAGTGTGCGTGTAAAATGCGTGGTCTTTCCGTTTCTTAAGTGTTTGTCTCTACTGACGGCGTAAGCGTGTTAGGCCTACGATGTGAAATATGTTGGGATTCGTGCATCAACTTAGAAATCAGTAATAAAGTACCTTGGCAATAAGCAGGTTGAAGACTGCCTCTTAATGTATTCAGTCAAGATGGCTGAGCAGTCCTAAATAGCAAAACCTGTCTTTGTTAAGGAGTCAAAACTAGATCAAGAGAGAGTATTGTATTTCGGTATTGACAGCTTTATACTTATTGACTGCAGGCCTCCTTTTGGGCGACTCTCCATTCTTTTTTACTAGGTACAAGTACTTACAAATTCATGTAATTGAAGTTGCGATAACCATTTTAATGTCAATAACAGAGTTTGCTGTGCAAGAAATAAAGTGGCCTGTGTGATTTCAGGAATGGCGGAACCAACTCATATTTTGCAGGGATGGGAAAGTAAGGCACAGTCCCCACCCCCTCAAAATGGACTATTTATTTTGCATCAAATAAAGGGTAACGGAGGCCCTTTTCTGAAATTGCTGCCCGAGGCCTAGAATTTAAATATATCACAGATGGAAATTCTGTATTAAAAATCCTTCTCCAAAATGTAAGTAATATTATTCTTGATTGAATTTTTTCACTTAAGGAATGTTCCTTGAACCAATTTTAGAAAATAAACTGTTAAATTCTTTCCTTAGGACCATGAAATTATCCTAGAGAAGCAGACCATTTGACTACTACTTCTGTTGGTGTAGTGACTGAATTCTCCAAATCAAAAATCAGGACATATGGCTTGACATGTACTGAAGAACAAAGGAACAAACCCTGTGAAACTGAAATAAGCTTATAAAATATGCTTCATATGTTGGGAAGCCATTGGTTTAGGGGTGTGAAGTGGGGAAGGCTGGGTTAGTGAGAGCTTCAGATAATCTCATACTGCCAGTTAACTTGATTTCACCCACCGCATTCAACCTTTTTCAGAGCTACTCCCAAACAGTATAATTAACTGATCTAAATTTCAGCTTCTCTCTTTTTCTCCCTAGACCTTGAATAATAAGCACTGAAATGGCCAAAGGCAGACTACAGGAGGAGAAGGAAAGAAAGCCCATGAACTATGTGCAAAACTAAGACCTTACCAGCATAGGGAATATAATCAATAACCTTGTAATAACTATGCATAGTGCCAGGTGGGTACTAATCGAGGGATCACTTTGAAAATTCTGTAAATGTCTAACCACTCTGCTGGACACTTGAAACTAGTATAAAATAATATTGAGTGTCAACTCTAATTGAAAAATAAAAATTACAAAAAACATAAGACCTTACCCCAGAAGAAACTAAAATAAATTTTAGATTCCTCTTTCTAAAAAGGAATCCATTTTAGATTCATTCTCTGCAGATGATTTCTGCATGATATTTCAATTTCACATATATTCTTAGAGATGTTGGTTCAACAGCCTATAAACATGTTAACGGCCTACTTTGTGCTGAGCACTCTGCAAGATGCTAGGAAATAACAGAAGATAAAAATTAGGCCGAAAGGAATTTAGTCTGGCAAGAGAAGACAGTTTAGTAAACTGGGCATCACGTTACAGTATGGTAAATGTAGTAGGGGTACCTAGAGCAAGTCTGACTGAGGAGCACCTATGGCAATAAGGAAAGGTTTTCTAGAAAAAGTCATAGCTAAGCTGATTTGAAGAACAGGTGTCCAGGGTGTGTGGTTTTACCTTTCTCCTGGGAATGTGATCCAATCCGAGAAACCCTGAGTAAAAGTCCAAGGGTCTGGAGAACAAGGCTTGTTTGGGGCCTGTGCAGTTATTAAAGTTCACTAACAAAAATAAGAATGAATTGAGGCTCTCTATGATACATCGTCTTTCTCCTCAAGAGATCACCAGTGAAACCTCAAAATTTCATCTTAGTTCTTCCCAAGATGTGGTTCAGAATAGTAAATATATTTAAGGTATTCATGTGTAAGAAGAATGACTTTAAAGGCCGCTATCAGTTTCTTCTACAAAGAATCCTTTGGTGCCACCACCTGAGACAGAGGCAGAATGCAGTATTAGAATCTAGATAACACTGTGATATTCTTCATACAAACTGATAATATTTACAGGACCTTTCTCCATCTGTTCCCTAAATCAGTGGTCCCCAACCTTTTTGTCACCAGGGATGCGTGTTCTTAGAAGAATCTAAAGCCTGATGATCTGAGGTGGTGCTGAGGTGGTGATACTAGCACAGGGGAGCCGCTGCAAATACTGGTGAAGTTTAGCTCACCTGCCACTCATCTCCTACTGTGTGGCCTGGTTCCAGTTTGCGGCCCAGGGATTGGGGACCCTTGCCCTAAATGGTAATATACTAGTAGAAATGTCTTTGCTGTTTCTTTACCCTTCCACTATTCAGTTAGTGGTTAATAATTAATGATGAATCCCTTCTTTCCAGCATTATTTAATCTCATCATTCTTCACCACTCTCCCCTCTTCCCATCCCACTCTGGTCTACTCTATCACATCTACATACCAAATCCACCCTTCAGACCAGGTCTGTAACTTCCCTGACATCCCAAACTAAGATACTAGCTCACTGCTTTTCTTCGCATTTGTTTGTTTATACCCAAACTTATTCCCCTCAAAGCAACTGCATGTTACTCCATTCCTAAATATTCTGAAGCTAAAATCATTTTACATAGAAAAAGTTTTAAGCAAATCACCACACTCAGTCTGCAGAAACTTTTTGAGGCTTCTCATCACTTACCGGATGAAGATCATTCAAAATCTCTCTCACTGTATTCCATCCTATAACCTTCATCTGTGTGAGCTTCCATTAAGAAACCAAAACTCTTGTTTTCCTAACACTAAGCTTGTTCTGCATTGATGGGACATACTCCTTCTATTCTGGAACAATTCAAAGACGACCTCCTCCATGAGCCAGCCCTTCACAAATTCAAAGTGCCCAGGAGTAAAGTCCGAGAAATTTTTGTTCTAATCCAGTTCTGCCAATACCCACTGGGAACCGTTAGGAAGATCACCTCACATTTCAGGGCTTCAATTCTCTCATGAGTTAGATTAAGAAAATAAAGTCATTGATTTCTAAGGTCTCTTTGAAAGCCATGTCCCTTCCCATCCTTCTCACATAAGAGAAACACTGTCACGTTTTAGTATAAATAATATGGAACCAAGAAAGGATTTTTAAATATGGGGTAAAATCCATCCATCAGCTAAGTATCAAAATCTTACCACTTTATAGTTCATTCAGTCGGTTTAAACCTGGTACTAATGAGATGAAGGTCATGGTTTCCATTCCCTAATGGCTAGTTTAGGTCTGTTTCATTGCCACAATCTGCTTTCCTAACCCGTGTTGTAATGTATGCTAGTGGTCACAAGTCTGAAGGTAAAAATTGCATCTTCCCAGAGAAATTTTCTAAATGAACAATACTTTTAATGTATTAGCCTACTTTTACGCAGGAGTCAAAGTATTGATTTTTTAGCCTATATAATTGTGTGCTCCATGTTTTTCCAAGTATAAAAATGTTAACATTGATTTGGCCAATATTCTTCTTATTGATATTTATAAGAGCTGAGTTTGATTTTCTTGTTAAGTTTTCTAGAAAACACCGAAATATTCATATAAGAACTCTAATTTAAATCCTGGTTATCTTTCTGTGACACGTCTGCATAAGTTCTTAGCACAGACTTTGTGATAGTGAAAGGTTTGAAATGCTGAGAGTGAGAGGAAACAGGTATATTATTCATCAGGTAAGGAAAGGATTATAATGTGTATCACGTTCTCAACATCTTAAGGAAATTAATATATAAAGAGTTTCTGAATAGATGTGAATATTTATTATCATTTTGTTTAGAGGCAAAGGTAAGGATAGAAATCCGACAGACATATTCAAAAGAGTGGAGTAATATGGAGATGTAAACTATCTACTAAATTAAAAGGAAAAAGACAATTTATAATTTTCCATAATACACTCATTTAAAACCTAGATCCAGAAGCCTGATAACCAAACAATATTAGAGGGTACGAGCCAGACTTCAGAATATGTCTATGGCAACAGACCTTGATATCCTTAGACCCTGGTTCTAGAATGTTCTTTGCATTTAAACTGGCCTCCTGGCCACAGTTGATTGTTCCAGGAGTAGGCATTTAATCCAAGGACTGAATTGCGTGGAAAGGGGTGGTCTGTGAGCAGCAGGTGGCACTTCCCCATATAAATAAAAATTATGAAATGGACGTCATATTTTCACATGTGGCCGCATGAACTGGAAGTACTGGAGATAAAGTTAGTTGACAGATATTACAAAAACTGAAGGATTCACAGAGAGAAAAATGTAGAGTGTAGGTTCATTAACTATTAGGCATTAGAAACTACGTAAGTAGAAATCATAAGGTAGAACAGAGCAGAAGTCAGTCAGCCAGATAAAGATAAAGTTGCCAGAGCTGCACTGGGCTCTACATGACTTTATAATTCCAAATGTCGTCCTCCTCTTGGAAAGGCCTGGCCATTCTGTGGTCACTGTGAAGACTCTCTGCATAACCAGAATTTCTGCCTTCACTAGTTTCCCCATTACTCCCCATGATGCCTTATGGAAAATTGAGTCGTTTTTTTAACTGAATAGATAAAAGACCCCAAGCTACAGCAATGTGTATGACATTCTTTTCAGCCTTACAAAATTAAAGGAGACCAAGTCAGAAAGTCAATTTAGTCAGTACAGTACCCAATCGCTTTGTTCTCCTAAGTGGGACATGTAGGCCAGATGGCAAGGATCAAATCCCAATTCCACTATTTGCTAATGTGTGATTTGCAATCTCTCTTACCTCAGTTTCTATATCTTTAAAATGGGGATATTAACAGAACCTAGCTCATGAGATTGTTATGAGGATGTGATGGATTCATGCAAGACTAATCTTTGGCACGTGGTTAGTAATCAATAAATGTTAGCTTGTGAGTCAGGATTTTTGCCTGTTTTGTTCTCTGCAGTATGCCTAGCACCCAGAATTGTACCCGCATACAGTTAAGTATGTAATATTTAGTGAATGACTTAAGAAAATATTATTATGTGAATTATTACATCTGTTATTTTACTTGCACCTTTCCTCGCTGTTTACTAGGCCGTAGGTGTCATGTCACAGGCATACTCACGGGCAACATCCTCCTAAAAGTTCCTAAAAGCATGTAAACAGAGAGTGCTAATGGAATTCATAGGCCTTATTTCAAAGGAGCCTGCTGTTCAGAATATATTATCTTTATTTAGCATTTATATTACACTTTTACATCTTCAAAGCCCTTTTAAGTTTTTTAACTAAATATTTGTTATAACATTCCTCCATTATCTTTAATAAGGGAGGTAACTGAGGCATAGTTTTAATCATTAATAACTATATCTGGAACTGAATTCATCACATAAATACAGTAAGTGTAACTGTATTTTAAAAAATCTATAACATTACTTTGTTCATGTAGAATGCCGAATGGAATGTCAGTGTTTGAGAAGATGACAGTCTGTTATTTTAAATTATACTAGCTATGCCTTTAACTTGGTTCTATTTCAGAAACTAGAGTCAATAGCAAGGTTTTAAACAGATTTCTTAATAGGTTTGAAGTCTTTAAAGAATAAAAATTTTAAATTCAGTATTGAAACATTTTATTATATCTCAGTAATTTCCCAATCTTTTTCTATGAAATCCACTTCAAGAAAGTAGTTCTTTCCTAATGTCAGTATGTTAGGAGTTTCTATATGTCTGCCCTTAAAATTTATAGACAGCAAAGAATGAAACAAGTAAAAAATCAGTATGTCATTGATGAAATCAGTCAATAGCAATCTAACTCCCAGGTCTATCAAAGGGCTAAAGAGATTTGGAAAATACCCAAGTCCAACCAGGTGTCTGTGGAGTTTCAGGAAAGCCTGAAAATGTATTGGACTGAAAAGATATACTGAGTTTGGTCACTAGTCCAGCTGATTGGCTTCACTACAGAGTAAAACAATATTAACCAAGAGGAGCCCTCAATAAACTAAATATTCTATTCATTCGACTCTAGTTGAATCCCTCATCCACAGCCTAACTAGCCATTTGCTGATCTCAAGGCCAGATTCCACTCTAGATTTCCTCTGTGCAACCTCCTTTAACTCTTCAACTTTTAAATCTCTCTTTTCATGTCCGATTTCCAGAGGGAAATATCTCTACCTCTTCCCTAGGCTGTCCCTCTAAATGTGCTTTTGGGCACACCCTCTCTCTAATCCTCCATGAATTTTCATTATTCTCCCAATATTTGTAGTCCATTATTCTCCACTGGCTCTTCCACAGCCAAAAAACAAAAAAGAAAAAAAACAAAAACAAAAACAAAAAAACAAACGAACAAACATTTTTGTATCTTCCCAGTCCTAAAAAGGAAACATTTTGTCAATTCTACATCCCTTCAAATACTGTACCATAATTTCTCCTTTCCTTTGATGCCCAAGTCCCTGAACAAATAGTTTATACTCACTTTTTTCATTTCCCTACATCCTATTCATTCTTCAATCCACGAACATTGTTGTATATGCTTTCCTCTCTGTTATGGTCTCTACTGATATTTTAAATGTCAAATCCAGTGAGCACAGTCCAATTCCTATTTAAGATTCTAGAAATATTTGACGGTGTTGACTAACCCCTTTTTTGAAACTGTTTTCTCATGGAACTTCTATGTCAATTCACTGTTGTGGTTATTCTCTTATCTCTCAGACCTAGTCCTCTTTCTCCTTCCACCTGATAAATATGAGTGCTTCTGTAATTAAGTTCTGGCCTTCTCTTCTGTCTTTAGATTATCTATTTAGTGACCTCAAGGGCATCTTCAGCATCACTTGAACTCCTCTTTGTGTAGAGAACTCCTGGACCATTTTTGTCCATGAACATTCTACAGAGCCTCAGACTTACATTTCCAATTTATTGAGAGATGAATTCACATGGATATTCTACATGTTTGAAAATAGTGGAGTGATGTGGTGTTTTTAAAAATTAAAATTAAAAAAGCTTGAACTTTGGGTTTGGATCTGGGTTGGAGTCCCAATTCCACTTCTTAATGAAATAGATATTAGTAACTGTACCTAAACTGAGTTTCCTCCCATATACGGTAACCTTGCTTCACTGGGTCATTTTCAAGATTAAATGAGAAATGCCTATGAGGAACTTAACACATAAAGGCTTAATAAATAGTAACAATTGTTTTTGCCCGCTTCTTTTTTCTTCTGCATTCTTCATCTCAGTTTATGTCATCCAAGCGCTCAGTCACTGATTTAACTACAACTTCCTCTTCCTGCCACCCACATCCAGTTGGTCAAAAGATCCTATCGATTGTTCCTCTATGATATTTGTCTGCAATTCCTTCCTCCCCTTTTACTTCTTCTGCCACTGCCCTACTTTGTCTCTTGGAGGCTTATTACCTTATATTTGTAACTACATACTTGCCAGTACAGTTATCCCCCTCAAGTATGAAGTTGGCAATGTAACTCCCCTGCTTAAAATCCCTAAACAGTTTCTCATAATTTTAGAAAAAGTTCATCTTCTTGGTATGGTACTTAGTGGACTTATCCATCTTCAGCCTGTATAGCCCCAGAAACCCATATTACTTGTCATACCAGGTAAGTCCAGTGTATTGTCACCCATCTTTGTGTTTATTTATACTGTTTCCCAAGCTCGAGATGCCTTCTCTCTGCCTCCGTTTAATTTATCAAAATTTCTTACTCACTAGAACAGATATTTGTACACCCATGTTTATAGCTGCAAATTTACGATTGCCAAAATGTGGCAACAGCATTAACAGATGAATGGATAAACAACATGTGGTATATACATATGACAGAACATTATTCACCCTTACAAAAGGAAGGAAATTCTGACACATACTATAACATGGATGAAACTTGAAGACATTATGCTACTTGAAATAAGCCAATCACAAAGTAACAGATATTGTAAAATTCCACTTATATGACATATATAGAGTAGTCAAATTCACAGAGACAGAAAGTGAAATGGTATTTGCCAGAACTGCAGGTAGGGGAAATGGGAAGTTATTGTTTAATTGGTAAAGAGTTTCAGTTTTGCAAGATGAAAAAAGTTCTGGTGATAGTTTTGCAACAATGTGAATGTACTTAATGCCACTAAACTGTACACTTAAAAATGGTTAAAATGGTCAATCTCATGTATATTTTATCACAATTTAAAATTTTTTTCTAACTTACCTTTTGTTACATATATTAAGTACCAAGGACTGTGCTAGGCACTGGAAATACGTAAATGGATAAATAAAGTACTACCTGTCCCATTGAGAAGAGAAGGTTAAATCTAGAAAAGCTTAAATTCTACCTCTACCATGAAAAACTCCAGGTAATTACACTGGAAATTTAAAGCCTTCTTCTGTCTCTGTACCTATTTTAGCACTTGTCATATCTTGCTCTATATTATATCTGGTCCTTGTAAACATTTGTCTCTCTTTTGAGATAATAAAATACTCTAAGGTCAGGCGCTCTGTCTTATCTATTCATTTTTTTATCTATCATAGCACTTAATACAGTTCATTGCACATAATGGGAGCTCAATAAATACTTGTGGAGTAGAACAGAATGGAATGGAAGTTAAATTCAGCCATTAGTGATGTTCCGAGCCGGAAATGACACCACCTCATAGACAAGCTTTCCTCATAACAGGTGTACTGACAAATAGCACTCTCCAACAACAACAACAAAATCAAAAGAAAGCCCCAGCTCAAAAAACAACTACATCGCTCAATACCTGGCACCTCCAGCTGTTTTGGATTCTATTTATGATCTTCAATAAATGTGACTATCATCTCATATCTGAATTAATTTTCCAAAATTTCATATTTAAAGCTGTGATTTAAACCTGGTTGGATGGGGCTTAGACACGGTCCAATATATCTACAATCAGAACTGTGAGCCAACCATTAAGAGTTTTGTGAGAATAGGTATAGCCATCAACAGCTGACTTCCCTCCCTGACCCACAGGAGTTTGGAAAAATCTGTCTGAGAGCTGGTTTGGTTTGACTACATGGCAATAATCAGCACAAATAACACTTAGGAATCTATAACTTTCTATCCTCTGATAAACCTTTAATTATAAATCATCTAGGTAGCAACAGGCACTTAAGCCTATCTTCCCAAATACAAGGGAAATTTCTCCCCCATTAGGATGGGATTTCTCTTTTCACCTTCAAGAGAATTCTGTATTTCACTATCTAAAGGAGGTTTAGGCCCCCTGATGCTTAATAATTATGGTTAAAATTTACTTTGTAATTACCGTGTACTAAGAACTGTGCTAACACTTCATTCATATTATCTCATGTCTTCTTCTTGACAACCCTATCAGGTAGCAAGGTAGATTTCTTTTGTTTGTGACTGTCCCAAATTCCTTTTCTCTTATTTTATTAATAGCACCACACTTTCCCTTTAGGGAACTCCCAGCCTCATTCCCTGGTCTTGGGAGTTTCTCAATTCTGAAGAATTGAGAAATGGGTATGTGATGGAAGTGAGGCCAATTAGACTCCGTCAAGAGTATCTATTTCATGGACCAAGTGACAAGGGTATGGCAGCTGTAGGTAGATTATTTCAAAGTGTACTCCGCCAAATTCCTAGATGATTTCCTCACAGTAGCCCTGAAGCCTGTTATCCCCAAGGCCTGAACATTTTGTTTTTCCTTCAATTCTTTGACATACCAAATTCATTCTAATAAATTCTGCTTTAAAAAAAAAATCTAATTGTAGCCAGAATCAGTTCCTTATAACTGAAAAATCTTCCTGATAAAGTAGTATACTCATTTTCTATTGCAATGTAAGAAATTATCACAAATGTAGCTGTTGAAAACAACACACGTTTATCATATCACCGTTTCTATGGGTCCTCTGCTCAGGGACCTATAAGGCTATGGTCAAGGTGTTGGCCAGGACTAAGGTCTCATCCACGATTTCAAGTTATCTTCCAAGCTCACATTGTTGTTGGGAGAATTCAGCAACTTGTGGTTATAGAACTGAAGTCTCTTTTTCTTGCTGGCTGTCAGGTGGGGCTTGCCTAGTCGTCATCTCCTAGAAGTCTTTGCAGTTCTTGTCACATGATCCTATCCCCAGGTCTCTCACAACATGGCAGTTTGCTTCTTCAAGTGCAGCAGGGAAATCACTCTCATTTCAAATGTCTCTCTTTAGAGAAGGCCTGGACCTGTCTTTAAAGGGCTCACCTGATTAGGTCAGGCCCACCAAGGATAATTTTCTTTTTGATCAACACAAAGTCAAATGATTTGGAACCTTAATTACATAGAAAAACTCCTCTGGCTAGCATAATATAATCACTAAAGTGACAACCCATCACAGGTCCCCCCCACAGTCAAGGAGAGGCAATTATCTAGAGAGTATATACCAGTTGTGGGGGTGGGGGGAGGGAGGTTTTTTAGGGGTTATCTCATAATTGTGCCCAACACAGGTAGCTACTCTTACTACCTCTATTTTACAAATGAATAAACTAAGGTTTAGAGATATTAAGTCATCTGCCCAAGATTATAAACTTTTAAATGTTAATGTCAAGATTTGAACAGGCCCATTGCCATTGCTTAAACTAAGTCATGGTATTCTTGAAATAATTTGTATCTTCTTCAACTCAATTTTCTTGTATTTGCTGAAACTTTTCTGTATTTTTAAGAGTTTGTTTAGCTTCTTCTTTCTACCTGTTCTGAATACCTTAGCTCTCTAAAGCACATATCTATATCAACAATAGGGGCAAGTCCCTACAGAGATACTAAGGCATTTGACAAAAATCTGTTGAGCTTTGGCCTACTTGAGTCAGTGTACTAGATGGCTTGAGAAATCCAATGTCAGCCCCCAAGAAACTCATTTTCTGTCAGAAGACACAAGATCAATCCCCAAAGTATGAATATATGTGGAAAATAAAGAGATGCACAGAAGAGGGAGTGATGAATTCTAACTGTGGTGAGAGGATGAGAGAAGTATTCTCAAAGCAGATGAATAGGATTTTGCCTTACAGAAAAGTGACTAGATGTCAGGGATCATAGGGGATCTTCCTAGAGCACCACCCTTTTGTGAGTTCCTCCTCATTTGATAAATTGCCTACTGTAAGTTAATACAAAATTAGCTTTTTCAGAATTAAAAGATGATGATAAGTTACCCCAAATCTTGAGATTCTGTTTTCTTTGGTTGACCTAAGACAGTTTAAAAACCAAGGAAAATAAATCGATTTTGGTCAAAATATAGAAAAATAATCTCTTGCTTAATAATGCCATTTAAATCATGTTTTCATTGGGTTATTTTATATAGATTATTCTGATTTATTGACTGCTACTTTTCTAATGTGATTTATCCTAGTGCTCCTTGGAAATTCCATTCTTTCTCTTAAACTGAAGATGCCACTCATGACCAATAAGATAAATAGCACTGATATTAATAGGTTAGTTAACAGATGAGAAAATCACATTCTGTACTATGTCAAACCACAGAATACATCCACACCAGAAATACTATGTGTATTTGTATTGCTGGAAATTTTATATCAATCAATAACAAATGATGTAAAGATAGTGCTGTTTAAAGTAGTTGATGGGAGATTTGGGATTTTTAAATTAAAATTTCCATATACTCAGAGTCTATATTCCAGCTAAATTTGTCCTATTTATTCATTAATTCAACAAATATTTATTGAGTACCTACTATATACTAGGCACTATACTAGGTTCTGGGAATAAAGCATTAAATAAGACACGTTATCACTCTCATTAAGATGTAAAATGTAATGAAGATATTGTCAATAAATAGGCAATTATAATACATGGTACTTATATGCTATGGTAGAGAAAATACGAAGTGCTATAAAGGGGATATAAAGGAAAATAATTTTGTTGAGTTTAAGGGAAATTTGTGAGCTTTTCCAGAGGAGATGACATTTAAGCTGATATGTGACGATAGAATGAGAGATATGGCAAAGACTGTAATGAGCAAAAGATCAAGAAGTACCCCTTCAAAAAAATTGTGATTGTTATTTGGGAACACAGAGAAGGTAAAAGAGGACTTTTATTTCTTTTAATCATTTGAAAATGTTAAGATTTTCAAAAATTCGTCCCCATACACAAAGATGCTTCACTCAACACTTATCAGCTCCTATCTATGAGCTACAAGCACTTACCTGCAGAGTCTGAGCAAGAACTCTAGAACTTATCTTGCTTATCTACAAGAGTCTTTGCCTGGAATCCATCTCCACCTGGCTCTGAAATCTTGCCTCTATAATAAAAAGCACAATCTCCTCCATGGGCCATTGTGAACTCAGGATTTACAAATGCTAGGTCCTTGGGTTCAACGGTACTGTCAGTGCCAGCTGCTTCAGAGCCTTCAGCAAAAGTTGCCAGATATCGATAACTATATACTAAACAAATGCAAAAAATTTATGACTTCCCCCAAACCACATTCAAAATCTAGGACATTTATGACAATCAACAATATATCATACATATTACATTAGACTTTACATTAGCTTTCTTAATGCTTATTTTTTAAAATCAATTTTTGACCCCAAACATGTAAGTAGCATGTATGTGTTATGTACATACCATTCAGCTCTGCTATATTCACCTGACTCACAATTTACATACAACACTGATGTAGTCTATTTTTATGAAGCTCTAATATATTACTTATTTTTTAATTATGAGCTTATAAGTTTTGCAATATGTTTTAAAATTACAAATGAACTTTCTAAATGTTAATCTCATTTTACGATATTAAAAATTGCATTTGCTATATCATCACCAATTTCATCAGAAAGTTTCTAGATATTGGGAGGCACTGAGCTCACATTGGTGGATATGAATTTTCCAAAATTCTAATTTTTACTTAAAAGCTCAAATTTTAGTTTGCGGCTCATATTTTTATTTGTTTTTCTTGAAGTAACGAGCACATTTTGTTCATTTTTAAGAAAATGTTTGCCAAGCGCTCATATGAATAACCATAGTTTGCCATTCTTTCAAGTAAAAATGATGTTCCCATGAAAAATGCAGCTAGTTGGGTTTACAACTCAATCATGCAAGTGCCTTTCCTTGAGACAACTGGGTTCTTTGGTATGGAGGAAACTGCTTTATATGTACTTCTTTTCACATTGGAATTTTAAAAGGTACTCAAGAGTCAAGATTTAATTAAATTATTAGCTTTTTCTGCTTTGTCAAGGACATTCTTAAGTGAAACTGTAATGTTTTTATCTGTATGTGGCTGGGAAGAATACGAAGACTCCTAGTACAGTTTAGCACCATTGTCTTGATTCATGTCGAGGTGACAATGGTTTTATCCACATTGCTTTTGCATCACTAGTGCGAATGCCAATAATGAAAATGGCAAATCATGTCTCGCTATCATTATGAAAATAGCTTTCATTTCACAGAATCCTTCAAAGCATCTTGAGGACCCCCAGATGTCCACAGATCACACTTTGAGAAATAATGGCATGAACAATTTCTGGAATAACATATTAGAAACTGGTATGATTATTTGCCTTCAATGAAGAGCCCTGGATAATTAGGGGACAGGTGTGGGAGGAAAATGTTTCACTATATGTCCTTTTTACTTTCTGAATTTGAATTACTTTTTGAATTTGAATCAAGAGAATAGATTAGTCATTCCAAGGTAAATTTAAAAATATTCTTAAAGAGCATACAAAATTTGAAAGCTGGACCACAGAAAGTGAGGTGAACTTGTACTTATACAGGGATGGTATTTTGCATGGCTGCATATTTGCAAAGTGGTTGGCTGGTAAAGAACTCAGATGATTTTGGAATCAGGGCTCACAAAGATACTTAGCCTGGAGTCATTGGTTAGGCTCACACACAAACTGCTAATTGGTACAGTTCAGGCATGGAGAGTAAGCAGGGGACTTGCCATAAATTACATCATAATTTGATAATAAAACTCAGGGAGGAAAATCAGAAAGCCATTTGTGACTGCAAACAATTACGGACACACAATAGTTCCTGATTACCATTGACTTTCCTCTCCTCAATAGTCCCATTCCTACTCCCCAGCAATAAATCTACATGACAAAGGTAAGTACTGGTCATAGGGAAGGAGCTGCCCTTTTCCATAAACTAACCATCAAGTTTACCTGCATCCTAATCTTGGCCTACTTGACCCACCATACCCTTCCTTTGTCTAAAGCAACAATCATAAACTCGGATAACCAGAGGCTCCCAGCAGGCACTACAATGAGTAAAGCAGGCTAAGAAAAAGAAACCCGCTGTTCTCTCAGTTTATCTTGCATATTTACAATTATGATGGAGGTAGAGTATAGAAAATATGTCATGTTTCTCATGATCCTACCATAAGAAAAACAAAAATTTGGTTATGACAATAAATGGCAACAGATAGCTGGCCTCTGTGTCACCAGGATAGTTAAGTGGTAGGGACTCTGGTGAACTGGAGAGCATAGGCCTATGTCAAGGAGATACTTGCTCCTCAGCTCTCCTTAGCAGCTCTGTATCTGGTGTTATTTAACATGTGAACTCAATGTGATTGTCACATCTTTCATTTTACAAGAAGATGAAAATCTAGATTGTTATGAGAGATTTCCTAATCTTTAAAAAATAGGAAACTAATTGAAAAAAATCTTTTAATGGCTATGCTGTTTTTGTATGCAGGCAAACACTATATTGGCCAAAAAAAAAAAAAAAAAAAAAAAAAAAAAAGAGAGAGAGAAAGGAAGAAAAAAGAAAAGCAAAAGAAAAAAATATATACCTGTGGGCTGATTTTAAACTAAAGGCTTATAGCTTGACATCTCTGATCTAAATTCACTTTCTAATATCTTTGTGAATTTGGGCCCAAAGAGGATTTTGATGCAGCTGACCTGTTTCTCTTCATCAGGGCAGCTCATTGCAGCCAAGGCTAATTTCCCAGTGAAGGCAAAAGAATCACTGACAATTTAAAGGCACTTTACTAAATTAAAGGGGCTTAGCATCCTAATGTGTCCACATTCTACCTGAAGGCTGTGAGTAGCACAGGCAAACTTGAGAACTCTGCTTGCTATGTGTATCGCTAATGACAGATGAGAATTCAACCAACCACACAGACACAGTGCTCTATAAGACACAATACTAGCCCCCCATAAGAAATAGCCCAATATAAAAGCTTTGTGATCTTTTATCCTCAAAGTTAAGTAAGGCAATCCAAGGGAAGCCAACAAATGCCTATATGCCCAGCACTTGGTCGGTGTCCAGGGCACCCAGCAATGTAGTAGTAATAGGAGAGAGACTTCTTAACTAAACCAATTAGATATATGTCTTAGTATAAGATGCACACCCATAAATTCTGTACTTTTGCATGTGGGGTTACTGTGGCCCACCTAAAACCTTTAAAGTAGTCCTCTAAAATTTCTGGTGACTCTACCTTTGGCATCCAAAATACAAACACCTATTCACATGCACATATGCAGGATAGATATTAGGGTCCAGAATCATTATTTTTAGTTTTCCTGATCCCCATGCACCTCTGGGATAACATAACCATGTTTTGTTTTGTTTTTGTTTTGTTTTGTTTTGTTTTGTTTGTTTGTTTGTTTTTAATCACTGGCTGCTCCTAAGTTACAAAATCACATTGGTACAAAATCACATTGGCGGAGGTAGATGCCCTCACCAAAGTCGCACATATCATTTCTGAATGGGAGGACTATGTAGAGGCATTTTACCTCCATGGACTCCTAGCCACTTTGTCTACCCATTATAGAAACAAAACTTTATTCAGACCCTTCCATCCATATCTGTCCATTTATTTATAGTAAATCACAGACAATTGGCCAGACAGAAAGAATCTTACAAAACTCATCTTCCTAATAATACATCTGGCCTACCACACTTGCTATGTGCAGAGGTCACTACAGTTTTTCACCAAGAACACTCTCTTCCTTAGAAACAATAATTTCTACTCCTGTTACTTTTTTACCCCATCATCTTTCCAGCAACTGTTGAGTACACAGAATCACTTCAAGCTATCCAAGAAGAGCTTCTGGACTTGCTTGAACATGAGAAGGAACAAAAACCAAAGACGAGGAACCTAGAAGACAAAATCAGAGTCAGAGATACCATCTGGCATTCTTGACATATTCATACACCTGGCTTTTCAAAGCTGCTGGAAGACTGTTTCTCAGGATTGCCAAAGTCATGAGAGCAATAATTGCACCTCAAATTGTAATAAGAATAATTAGATAAGGAATTCTCAGGCCAGGAAACTTATGGTTTACTTTCTGAACTTGAGAGTATAAAAATGAATAGTCTGATATCAGGGCAGACAACCAAATCATCTACAAAGGGGAGAAAAAAAGGTTTGTATCTCACTTCTCTCCACAGAAGTATTCAATACCAGAGAAAATGGAAAAATGTGGAAAGAATTCTGAGCAAAGAAGGTACTTTTCTTTAAGTTCTTTAAATAGGACAGAAGAATATTTTCCCAGAAATGGTATCATTAAGTAAAAACAAAAATATTTAAATAAGCAAAACCTCAGGGGATCTAACACACTGAATTTTTCTTGTTAAGAAAATATATATTTGAAGACAAAATTCCAGCTGATTAAGAAATGATTCAAAATTAAAAAACTGAGGAATGGATAAGCGGAAGCAAAAGAACACATTATGAGCAATGAATTCATTTTCATATAGAATATTAGAAAATACCAACCAAAAAAAACTATAATAAATCTTGACGGTATAAAAATAAAATAACTCATAAAAATGGAAAAATTAAGAGGGGTAGTTCACAAGAAGCTTAAGTCCTCATTTTTTTTTTTTATAGCAATGAGTCAGTTGATACTGTCTAAAACCAAAACTTTTAATTGAAACAAAAAAAAATACTCTCATCCACTTATTTTTTAAATAAACTCTTTTCAAACTTACAGAGTTTTTAAAAAGAGGAAATAGTGTATTCAGTAGTGAAGAAAGATATTTGAAGTCTACCAATTTAAACATTTTTTCTTTATTAATGAAAAGTATTACTTTTACTTTAAAAATGAGACCACTTAGCTAAGTCCGTCCATCCATCCAATCAATTATCCTTATCATATGCATTCTATATGAATGGTAGACATTTGAATGATGCAGTGTGAAAGCCCAGATGTTTTTATCTTTGTATATGTGTATATTGTCTACACATCTGCCATGTATAGAAAGATGGTTAAAATGATATTCCTCTAGTGTTAATGATATTTCTTGGGGGTAGAATTTGAAGTGATTATTTAAACATTCTTCTTTGCATTTTTTGATGTTGCTAAAAAATGTTAAGTATCCACTTTTTTCACAAACAAGATTTTTCTTTAAATAAAGATAAAAAATAAAAATGTAAATGAACTAATTAACCTTGACAGCTTCCCCACGTATGAGGTAATCATCTAGAACCCATGCTAATTTTCACTCTTTGGCTTCAGTTTTATCTCCCCAGCTACAAACTCTTGACTCTGCAACCCCAAACTGAACTCATCCCTGTCCTCTCTATTTCCAGTATTTGGAACCTAACTTTCTCCTCTGGATTTCTGTTCTTTCTCCAAGTGTCATGGAGGAATCTATGTTGCAGTTTTTGCTGCTGTAAGACTTATTTGAGTCTGATGTAGCATGTAGTGAATGTTATTTTATTTAGAAATTAATTTAACAGAACCCTAGGATGTTAATTAATTTTACAATTTTGTAATTATATGTACATATGTATTATACATATACACACACATATACATATAACATGTGTGTGTGTGTATATATAACCTTTTAAAGAATTGTCTGTCTGGTACCTGAACTCTTGCCTTTCTCTGGAGAATTCTCCAAAGTAGTAACCTTTGTTCTGTGTGTACAAGGACACTGAGAAGTCTAGAAGTGTGCTTTCATAGCACCTCCACCTGACACACACACCTAGGACTAGACTTGTCCAGTCATTTGAATTAGTCTGAGATTTGATTCTGGTGTGCATGAGGCAAAGAAATAGGGTAAGTAGAGAATTCACTCTAGTGGCAGCAGCCACAGCAACAAACACTAGAAGTGGTGCCAATAGCAGAATCGGTGCCTTGTGCTGGTGGAGACAGGTGAGTGAGCTGCAGCCTCCATTGTTCAGCCATGGCTGCCATTCTAACTGCTTAACCTTCCTTTGTTCCTGCTTATTTTCAAAGCCTGACATTTTTAGACTGAAAATTCTGTGGGCTTCCAACAACTTTTCAATAAATTTCTTTTCTGTTTTGATTAGACTACAACAGTGTCAATTAAACACTTTGATACTATACTCATACTATGATTCTCTCTGTGTATATTTACTTGTATTTTAACTTATAGGTAGGACTTCCAGCTTTACATTCAAATTCTGACATTTGTCTGTATTGTTAATTATATCTAGGCTTTTGACAACCCTGTTTACTTAATAGTAGACTCCTCCATTTCCATTGTCTAGTAATTTATTCAACAAATTCTTAGTATGCTAAAGATTGTGCTGGAATTGGGGGATGGGGATAAAAAGTAAAATACAAGTGATTGTGTTTACTATCAAGGATTTCAAATTCTAAAGAGAAAGCTAGACAAAAAAATAACAAAGTGGTAAAATGTGGAATAGGGATGGGTACCAGGTGTTACAGAAATGCAAAAGAAGAGCACATAAGAGTGGCACCTAAAGAGTTAGGGACACTTATCCTAGGGGATAAGTAGAAGTAAGCAAGATGGAAGGGCACAGGCAAACAACACAGTAAAAAGGTGACACAGTGTAGTATATTCAAGAAGCCTCATTCAAGTGGCTTTCTAAATGACAAGTGGAATGGGCGTGTCTGAGGGCTGTGCTTCTCAGTCTTGTGTGATCAGCAGAATCACTTAGGGCTTGTTAAATATTAGATATCTGGGATTCTTCCCCCAGTGAATCTGATTCAGTGGGTCTGGAGTGCGGCCCCAGATGACTCACAGGAAAGGGAAACCTTGTCATGTGAAAAGAGGCTAGAGGCAAAACTCGTGAAGGGCTTTGTATGCTAAAAAGTTTGAATTTTATCCTAATGGTAAGGTGGAGCCATTAAAAGGTTTTCAGCAGAATAGTAATAAGATCAGATTTGCATTTTAAAAAGTTCATTCAAGCAGCAGTAAAGAATTGGAAGAATGGCTGAGATTAGCACTCAGGAAATTATCAGCAGGAAAACCAGTTAAATTATTAGAAGTACTGAAATACTCTGAGAGGTAATAAGAATCTGAACAAAGGCTGTAATCTGCAAAACAAAGGGAATCAACTGATAGAATTTAGTAGTAGACTTGGTGCCCTTTTGGGTGTGGGATTAAGAGCAGAGATGGTGACTAGATTTGGGACTCAGTACACCTGTGCAGATAAGGGTGCTGCTCACCTGGATGAGACAGAAGAAAAACACAAAACAAAAATTAACGAGTTCAATTTTGGCCATGCTGAATTTGAAGTGCCTGCGGATGATGGCCAAATAACTGGCCTCTTATATACATAAGTCTGGAGCACAGAACATGGATTGGGAGAGAAGGTATCCACTGACTCTCTGCCAGATTTAGGTGGAAATTAGGTCATGGTGCCATTCAGAAAACTGGAATGAAGGCAGTGGTAATCTGGCCAGAGAGGCCCACTCCAAGTTGAATACATGGCAGGGAATCAGTCTCTCTTGAATAGAGCGAAATAATTTCTGTGAACAAACGGATGAAAGATTCTAAATAGATTTATTTGAAATTATATCTGAAATGAAGAAAAAAATTGAAGAATGCTGCCCAAGTTTTGAGGCACATGGTCCTCTAGGAGGCGAGTAAAGGGACATACTACTTAAGCAGAATGGAAAGGCAAGTTGGAGAGTTAGGAGAAAAACTAGTAAGAGCAGTATTGCAGAAGTTATTGGCAGAAAGGACTTTAAGTAGGGAATGATCAGCACTTTTGAAGGCTGCAGAAAGAAGTGCTGGGATAACTGGAAAATGTCAAATAGACATATCTCTGCATTCATGTTAGAAACTATTGGAGGGTAGGATGTTATCTCTCTTGCAACCTGCTTGATAACCACTGCCCTAGCCTCATGATTGGTGTATGATCGAGGGAGGAAGAAGTACAATTGGAATGGCAAAGCTTATTAGCGGCATCCTTTCTCAAGCCCACATTGCACAAGAACGATCACAATTCTTACAGAAGCATTGAAAGACAGGTATCTAAAATAATCAAAAGGAAAGGAATAAAAGGCTGCCTGTGAGCTGACTAAAGGGGGTAAAACTCTTTAGAGTAGTGAAGGCTGAGAGGGCTGTGATTGAGAGACATCCGATTAGTCATCAAGTCTACATCTGCAATGTATCTCATTTCCTTCTCTCATTCCATTCTCACTCCCACTGGCCTTGTCCACTCACCAATGAACAACTCCTTACTGGCACGGTGCTTCCAGAGACTGGCTCACCCACTCCATCCTTCACATTGAATGTGCTCATGCTGGTTCGCATCTCATCCCCTCCCACCACAAATCAATGAAAGGCTTGGGCTCTGAGATTGCCTTGGTTTATGTTCCTGCTCTGACACTTATCTGTCATTGCGACCTTGAGCAAATAACTAAAGCCCTCTGAGCCTTATTTTTATAATCTATAAAAGGGATAATAATAGTGCTTACCTCGTAGGAATGTCATGACAATTAAATGAGCTGTACATAGGAGGTATATGGTAACACCTGTGTGATGTGAAGCAATTAATCTCGCTCATATTCCTGCTTTATTATCTACAAAATACCTATAAAATATTATCTGCCTCATATTATTATGAAGATTAAATTAGAAAATACACTTAAAATAAATCAGCAAATTGCTTGGTATATATTAAAATAAACAAATGGTACTAAAGGGCACCTGTCCTGTAAAGTCTTTCACAGTCCCAGTGGAAATAATTTCTTCTTCCATGCTCTGCTCTTCATTTTAATTTTAGTACGACAATTATTTTTATTTTTTCACTCTTTTTTCTCTATTATTATTATTATTATTTTTATTATTGTCACTTATTTACCTCCTCCTTCCTTTCTGATTATTAGATTGAGAACAGAGACTGATAACCATATTTTACTAATCTCTATAATTATTATACAGTGTAGTACTATGCCATAATCTTTAAATTCACATAGTAGGCTCTCATTAAATGGTAGTTAAATGGCTTTATTTTAAATACACATTGTAAATTTTAATGATGCTAAGTGCAGATGCAAGGAAAATGTAGAAAAATTCAGTAAATTGGAGTGTAAATTGGGACAATCTTTTGGAAGAAAATATGGCAACCAGAGTTTCCAAAAATAGGATATATTTATGTGATGTTGATAATGGTGAAATAATGTGAAATACTGTCTATGCCATATTAAAAATACATATACATACATATATACATTGACATTAAAAGATCTCTAAAATGTATCATAAATGTAAAAAAAGGTATAAAGCAATGTAAATTGTATGCTCCCTTTTGTGTAAAATTTTTAAAAGATAGATGTGAATTTATGCAGATTTATGCTTTTTTAAATTAGGAAGTATAATAAGCAATTGTTCACTTGGAGAGGGTGGTAGGGAAAAGAAAGAAGGGAAATGAGATCTTTCACTTTCTGTTTTATAATTTTCTGCATTGTTTAAACTTTGTAACCTTATACACACATTATTCTTTATTAAAGTATTGATGGGAAGGGAGATTAAGATCTACCTCTTTTTGAATGTTTTAGTGTTTGTACCTCAGTGTATTTTAAAAAAAATTATTGTTAAAATTTCTCCACAGTAAATGCTTTTAAAAAATATCTCAATAGTTGTATAACATTCCATCATATGACTTATACCATGATTTATTAATCTTTTTGTTGAGTATTTAAATTGTTTATGTTTTGGTGGTTAAAGTACTGAAATGAGTATCTTATTACTTCTTTAGTTTTAGAAATGGACTTGCTGAGGCAGCAGTAAAATTTTTCCATTGATAACCCTTTTAAGAACAGTAGGTCTTAGAATACTCTCCTAGATGCCTTGATGGGCTCACTATTCAACTTTAGAATTAGAAATTTGGAAGAGCTGACATGCTCAACACAATAGAGAAAAATTTTGACCCTCCAGAGGCTTCTGGGTGGCAGCAGGGAGAATGAGACAGAGAAATTAGATGTAAGACTGTGTCCTCCAAGGCTGTGACCCCCTCCCTCTGAGTGGATTTCTTTTGGAGACTTGAGAAGAAGCTGAATTGTTGGAAAGAGAAACAAAGACAGCATACAAGCACAGGAGCTTGAGGCCAATTATACCACAGAGTATAAACCTGGGAATTAACAGGAACCCTGGGGAGACTTCGGGAGTTTTACCAATCACGGTACTGGGGATGGAATTAAATGTTTAACTAACTAGCTTTTTCAGGGGCAGGATTTTCCAGCCATTCCTGCCCCTGCCCTTCCTTTACAGCACACACCTTTCCTCTAAGGACCTCTGTGTTATTGGCATAATAAAATCTTGTGATCATGTGGGCAAATTGCCTTCTGGAGAGGATGTACACATTATGCTTTCCCCAGATGTGGAGGAATAAGCCTGATTTACATCATCACCAACAGTGGATATTACAGTTTTAAAATGTTTTAAAATCTTTAGCAAGTTAACAGAAAAACAAGTTTTCTCTTTGTTGTTGTTTTTTTTTTTTTACACGACTTTGGGTTTAGAGAGGTTAACAATTTTTTTTCATATTCTTCTCATTTCATGGAGAAATAGAACCCATTAACCAGGACCTTCTTTATCATCTCACAATGACATAATAGCTACCACTTATACAACACTTGGTATGTGCCAGGTATTCTTAAAATTCTCTTATAAATGTTAACTCATCTAAAAATTCACAAAACAAATCTATGGCATAGGTAATACTTTTCCTTCATTTTTCAGATGAAGAATTGAAGTCCAGGAAGAGCAAGACTTGAGCAATCTAGTAAATGGAAGAAGTTGTATTTGAGCTGATTCCGTAGTCTAGCTCCTAAACTCTCAACCATGCTACTTCTTTTCTCTATCCATCCTCTATAAATCTATCTCATAATCATTCTTCCACTGCTTTTAGTCTCTGTAGAGCCTCAAATACCAATCTTTCTCTTTTTTATTGGATTACATCTCTCCTCACCATCTAAGAGCTCTCATTCACCAATTCATGCTTCTCTTGTTTATCATCAGGTTTCCTTAAGCCCTGATATCCTTCACCTTAAAAAAAATCAAAAAGCAAACAATAACAAAACCTGTCAAACCTATATTTCCTTCCAACTACCACAGCTTTTCTCTACAATATTGTCCACTCACAGTCTCAACATTTTTACTCTCCATCACTCCTCAACACATTCCAATCTTCCTTCAACCAGCCCACTAAAACTGTATTTGACCATTGTATCAATGACTAGTTTTTCCTAATTCAATGGATCTTTCTTTCACTTAACTTGTATTTGATATAGTTGACCATTCCCTCTACCTGATATGCTACACTCTGGTTTTCATTCTATCTTTCCCATCTTTTATTGGTCTTCTTTGTTAGCAACGCTTCCAATGCCTAATCTCTAAATTTTAACTTTCCTGATAATTTAGATCTTTGATCTCTTCTCTTCTCACTGTTCACATTCTTTCAAGTTGACCACATCCAGTCTCATGGTTTAAAATATTGTCTATCTAGAGATTTCTCCCTAATTTATCTTACATTCTAGTTCCACTGGGTAAGTACTCAGGCACCTCTAACTCAACCTACCAAAACTGAATTTTTTTATTTACCTCTCAAATCAGGAAACTTCTTCCTTATCCTTTATACCTAGTGAGTTCTGTGAGGTCAGAGACCATAATTGTTTTGATCACCACTTTATACCTAGAACTTAGCATAGATATTTATACACAGAGGGTGATCAGTAAATATTTGAGCGAATGAATAATTTTTTTTTGTTTGAGATGGTAATTCAGAGTTTAAACTTGTTTACCTATGGACCTATGATTGATTAATAATAGATAACTAGAATTAGTGGAAAATTTAATATATATTGAATGACTTTGAAAATCAGAAAAGGGCTTAGACATTTTTCCATATATAGAATTGAAAAGAAACATAGTTCAAATCGATTGTTTTATAGATAAGGAAATTAACATTAGTTTATTTGTTCAATATAACATTAGTTTTGGCAGAGCTGAAGTAGGGCCCTAGGGTCTTGTTACCATACAGAATACTTGGAAATGTTTCAAAATTGTATATATGTTTACTATACTTTATTTGTATGTGAATGTATATATTATTGATTCATACAATGGGTATATGTATCACTAACTGAAAATATCTTAGTTATTCCGTAACTATTTCTCATACAGTATTCCCAGAGACTAGATAAGTGGCTGACACACAATAGGTAGTCAATAAATATTGGTCACTGAATGACCTACAGACTTTTAAAATTAGTGATAACTAAAATAAACACTAAATTTCTTGGTTTATAAACATAGCCACCTATTTTTTAAATAAACAAAAATCCCAAGACACATAGTATAAAAAGTATGAATGAGATTATAGTCGTGCTGGGACACTTGGAATTAAAACTTATTTTTAAAAGTCTGGGACCTATGGATCTTCTGAAAAGAGGGCAACCATTTCTTTCAAGTTTCCAGTCTGTGCCAGGTACTTTACACATTTCGCCTCATTTACTTCTGGTAGCCCAACAGGATGGATATTATAACCATTCTACATTTAAGGAGTGAGCAACTCCAAAAAGACCAAGTGATTTGTCTAGAGTTATATAATAAATAAATATCAGATGGAATTTAAATCTGAGGCCACGGCATAGGATACTCCTCCCCTTCCGATGGGCTACTTTCTCCACAACGGTGAGAAGAAAGTGTTATTTTCTCACTTTCTAGACTACTGAGTTGAAACTATTTTGGGGTAGGGCAGGCAGAAGGAGGAGTTTACACTAGAGAATTACACTAATTTCTTTCTTTTAAATCTAAAAAAGGTATATATATATATATATATATATATATATATATATATATATATACACATATATAAACTTAGAGTTCATTAAGACCAAACTCTAATTTTTTAGTGTTTCAAATCAACTTAATTAAGGTTAATTTACATAAAATGCATCTACCTTAAGTTTACAGTTTAATAAATTTGACAATGCACATACCTGTGTAGCCATCATCCAGATCAAAAAATATAATATTTCTATTACACATAAAGTTCCGTCACCTCTTACCTCTTGGCCCCAGGCAACCACTGATAGGCTTTTTGTCATTTCAGACTAGTTTTGCCTATTCTAAAATTTCCTATAAATGAAATCATGTGGCATATATTCTTTTGTGTTTGGCATTTTTTCACTCAGTATAATGTTTTTATGTGTTTCGTATACATATATGTTGCAAGTATCAGTAGTTCATTTCTTTTCATTGATCTATAGTATGAAATTTACTGAACATACCATAAATTTTTTTTATTTATTCACCTGTTTCAAACATTCAAGTGAGTTCAAGGTTTGGAGTATGAAGAAAGCTGCTATAATCATTTATGTGTAAACTTTGTGTAGGCATTTTCTTTCATTTTTCTTAGTTAAATATCCAGAAGTAGAACTGGTAGATCATATAGTAACTATATATTTAGTTATATAAGAAATTATGAATTTATTTTCCAAACTGGTTATACTGTTTTACACAAGAGTTCCAGTTGCTTTATATTTTTCTAAATGCTTGTTATGGTCAGTCTTTATGAATTACCCATTCTAGTGGATATGTAGCATTACTGCACTGTCATTTCACTTTGCTTTTCCCTAATGACTAATGATAGTGAGTATTTTTGTATGTTTATTTGCCATCCGTATATCTATTTTTATTGCTAAGGAGTATTACACTGCATGAACATACCATAAGTTTTTATAGGTTCATATATTTTGAGGTTTAGTTATTAGGTATGTGTATTTATTTCTGCCTAACCAACTGTTCTTTTTATCATTATGAAATGTTCGTCTCCATCTCTGGTAATAAACTGTCTTGAAGATGATCTGATATTAATATAACCATTCCAACCTTCTTATGCTTATTCTTTTCAAGTCAGTTTTTTCTATTTATTTTCAACTTAATTCTGTTTTTACATTTAAAATTTGTCCATGCACATCTAATTGGGTCTTTTTTTGTACAATCTGACTATCTTTTTTTTAAATCAGGGGATGTGTAGGGACCAACTTATGTTCAACACAATTATTGATACAAATGGATTTAATCGGCCAGTTTATATTTTTCTTTTTTTTGTTCTGTTTTCCTTTTCCGGTCTAATTTCAGATTTCAATTTTTTTAGTATTTTAATTTATCTACTGGTTTATAAGTTATACTTCTTTGTACATATTTTTTAGAGATTGATCTAGGAATTATTCTATCTATCTATCTATCTATCTATCTATCTATCTATCTATCTACTTATCAATCATCTATCATCTATCTGTCATGTTTCACAGTCTACTTAAATTTACATTGTACTGACTTCTTAAAAAATATAGAAATCTTTCAAAAATATAGATTACTTACCCTCCTCCATCATTTCTTATGTTACAGATATTGTATGTATTTTATCTATTTACATTGTAAACAATACATGGCAATATTATAATTTTGCTTTGAAAAGTCACATTTATTTGAAAACACTCAAGAGGAAAAATGTAGACTTTTATATTTATTTAGATATTTATCATTTCTGATGTTTGCTATTTGATCTTAAATCCAAATTTCCCTACAGCATCATTTGCTTCAGCCTCAGGAATTTTAGCATGTTTTATACAGTGCAGGGTTATTGGCAAAAAAATTCTTTTAGTTTTCCTTTATATAAAATGTTTTTATCTTGCCTAATCTTGAGGGACAGTTTTGCTGGATATAGGATTCTAGGTACATAATTTTTTTTTTCCTTTTTAGCGCTTTAAAGATATTTTTTCATGTCTTCTGACCTCCATGGTTTCTGATGATAAATCTGAAGTCATTCAAATCACTGTTACTCTGAATGAATGTATCATTTTTTATGACTACTCTAAAGATTAAAAACATCTTTGTCTGCAGTTTGATTATGATTATTCTAGGCATAATTTTCTTTGAATTTATCCTGTTTGGAGTTCTCTGAGCTTACTGAATCTGTTAATTTATGTCTTTCACAAAATTTATTATTGTATCAAATATTTTTTCTGTTCTACTTTTTCATATACTTCTTGGCTTTCAATTGCAAGTACATTGGACCTTTTGATATTTTTTTCCACAGGTCCCTGAAGGTTTTCATTTTTTAAATTCTTTTTTCCTCTCTGTTCATCAGATTGGAATATTTCTATTGATCTAGTTTAAAGTTCACTAACTTTTTTTTCTGTCAATTATATTCTGCTATTGAGCCTAAAAAGAGTAAACTTTTAAATTTCTGTTGTATATTTTAATTCTAAAACTTTACATTTGTTATTTTTTGGAATATATTTCTCTACTGAGATTTCCTTTGTTTCATTAATTACTGGTGTGTTCATCTTTACCTCTCCGAAAATTATAATAGTTACTGCAAAGTCCTTGTCTGATAACTCTGATATCCTGATAATCTCAGAGTTGGCATCTATTGATTTTCTTTTTCCTGAGAATAGGTCATATTTTCCTGACTATTTTGTGGCAAGTAGTTTTAGATTGTATTTTGGACATTGTGACTCATGATATGTAGATTTCCAGTTCTATTAACTTTTTGCCTGCTAGATATTCATAATACATTATTATTTTTGCATTAATTAGTTAATTATGATTTAAGAACATTAAAAATGAGAATAAGCCTTTTATATTTACTGACATATTTATAATTTCTATCATCCTTTTTTTTGTATAAACATGTTTCCTTTTGTGTTAAATATTTTTGCTGGTTGTAGAATTCTAGGTTATTAGCCATTTATCTATCTTCTTTGTTAGCTGTTTTTTTCAAATCTCTTGTTTATTTCTAAAAATTAAGCTTATTATATTTTTATTATTACTTGTAGGAGTTATTTATAGATGACGACTATCCTTTATATACTTTGCAAATATTTCCCACTGTTTGTGGCTTGCCAATTTATTTTCTTAACAATGTCTTTTAATAAATAGTAAATTTTTATTTGGTCAGTGTTTCTTTTATGTTTATTGCCTTCTGCGACTTAAGAAAACTTTGCCTACCACCAAATCACAAGGGTATTAATATATGTTTTTCTCTAAAAGCATTATGGATTTAATTTTTGTATATAGGTCTATGATCTTTTTTGAGTTAATTTTTGTATGTGGTATGAGAGATATTTAGTTTTAATTTTGCTTATTTTTTTATCTGTAAAAATTCTATTTCATCCTTTATAGAATAGGCAATACCACTTATTACAGCTTTCTCTTCTTTACAGATATCTTCCAGCTTTTAAAAACTTCTTTAAACATAATGGGCATTGTTGTTTTAGATTTTGCATTAGATAATTCTAATGTCTGAAGTATCTGTGCATCTGTTTCTGCTGTTTATTGTTTCTGTTGTTTCATAGTCACAGAATCTCATTTCCTTATTTGCCTCCTTATCATTTATTATGTGTTAGATATTGTGCTTGCAAAATTTTTGTGGAAACAATTTGAGACCTACAATGAGGTTGCCGTCTTCCAGAGAGGGTTTATACTTGCTTCTATGAGACACTTGGGGGCACTGCCAGACTAGGTCTATAGTAAACCATTTCAAGTAATTTGAACTTGGATTTTCTTCCTTCTTCAGAGTTTTGTTTTAACTTCTGGTTCACCCTAACCTTGATGAACTAGCCCAGTGGGGTGCCAGCTTATTATAGGGAGAATTCTTATTTTGAATGAGTTATGCATTTTGATATCCTTTCCCTTCACCCCATGATTTGTCAAAATTAAACTTGTACCTTTCAAGGATCAGAAAATGTCCTAAGGGCAAAGGCATTTTTGAACTATCTGCTTTTCTTTCACTTTGGGCCTAGACATTTCTTACTGTCTCTTCATATCTTCTATGCTTTTGGGAAGATATTTTTTACATTTTACCCAGGCTCTGTGGTTATTTTTATATGTGGTTATTTCAGAAGTTGATCTGAATTCATTGGAATAGCACAGTCTGCAATTGTCATCTTACAAGTTTTTTCACCCAAATGATTAACCACTTAGTCGACAACATTTGTTGAAAAATATATCCTTTCCATACAGGTTTCAAATGTCACATTTACAATTTACTGAACAAATACATTGGTCTGCTTCGGACCCTTTTCTCTATTCCATTCATTTCTCACTGTTCCCAGTGGAGACCACCACAGGAAGCCATCCTATCTCGACTCCATTCTCGGCCTTCTTTAACTAACAGACTAGATTTTTCAGGTGATAGGAAAGTACTTACCTCAAATGTTGGCCTAGGACACTCTCATATATTGCTCCTAAGAATGCAAAATAATACAAGTTTTATAAAGGAGAATTCAGCTATATCCAAAAAAAAAAGTACATAGAGATTATTTCTCATTTTTTTGATGTAGAAATACCATGTCTCAGAATTTACCCCAAAGTTATACTTAGAAAAGTAACAAATTAATAAGTATAATATTATTTATTGCAGCATTATATATAATTCAAAAATATTAAAATATCCTAAATACCCATACACAGAAAACTGTTTGAATAAGTTATCCTATAGTCGCACCATGAAAAACTGAAGCTATAAAGAAGAGTGAGGAAGATTTCTATGAACCTACAGAGATTTCTATAAAATATAGCTAAATGAAAAAACGTAAAGTGCAAAAGAGTTTGTATAGTGTACTATCTTTAATATAAGAAGAGAAAGAAGCACATATACATGTATCTGCTCATTTTTTGCAAAGAGAACACAGAAAAAATAAACCATAAATTTATAAAATTGGTTTATCTTACAAGTTGATGGAAACAGGGTAACCCATTTAATATTTTAAGTATTCAAAATGTAAAATTAGACTTAAAAGGACAAAAAAGTAAATTATTAACTAGAATGTAAATATAAACAAATAAACCTAGATGTATATCAAAATGAAATAATCACACAGTAAAAACATAATTCAAATAACTTTGAATGTAGCACTCAGTACATCTTCAATAGCATGTATTCTATCAAAAAAAGAACTCTAAAGAATTTTTGAACTGCATGTACCCATTTTACTTTATGGTTCTCATGGTCTGTCATCAGTTAAGTACTCTATGTTCAAATACTTCTGAATTTTCTTTCCCTCACTAGACCTTGACTCTCCCTTGAGGACTTAGTTTCACCTATAGCTCTGACAAATGATGACTGTTTATTCTCCTGTACTTTACAACCACTTGGTCTTGAGGTAAGGTAAAGGTCCACATTCTTACTTCCCATTGTCATTTCTAGGAAAATCACTGTTTATTCCCTAAAACAAAAAAATATGCAAAAATATCCCCAAAAGCCTATTTTTTGGAAAACACATGCCACCTGTTTAGGGTTATAATATAGTATTATACAGGCAGAACCTATACCAAGTTGAATGGATGATGGCTGTGACCAGTGGAAGGAGGCCATTCGTTAATTTACATAGAGACATAAACTATTTGCCAAGCCTAGTTTAAGCAAGACTTCATTCATCTAGAGGGAAATTTTCTAATTTCCTTAAAGGTACCCACTGTATGGACCAGCAACTTCTCTGATCAGGCCATACCACCTCCTCTTTACAGTCATGTGCAATTCTCCCCTCACTCACTGGAAGTTTTATCCCTGACTTATTACCTTTCTCTCCACAACTACTTTGGATGTTATTCTTGGTTACATCAATATTCACATAGGGACCAATTACCTATAATGTTACCACTTTTAAATTTCAATTTCAAGCATTTTGCTGTTAAATCAGTTCCTTATACCTTTTTAGATCACACTGTATAGTATGCTTATCTCCACAATTCTTCAAGTTGACCAAAATCTCTTCAGCATGTTCATCCTGGATAAAACCCCAACCCCTAGTTAAATGTGATTTTCTGACTCTTCTTTTTTTGCACCCCAGTTGATGAAAGTGGCTAGAGAAAAATGATTGACTACACAGACTGGTGGGACTTTGTATTTATGTTAAAAAAATACTTGAATATGACCCTAATATGATTTGGCAATGGTATTACATATCCTTGATCTGTTCATTCTGGAAGATGTCTATATCATATCTTTTCTTTGGTCTTTTAGCCTCCAACATATCTTTCCCATCCTCAATCTTAGCCTATGACTTTGCTTTATATTTCTTCTAGTGGGGAATATCTTCATTATCCCATCGCTAACTTTACCAACGTATATTTCAAGAACTGTTGATGATCTGACATTTTACCCTACTTACAAGTTAACAAGATAGCCTACTACAATGTCATGAATGCCAGTAGAAGACACAAACCTCTTGTGTCAGGAACTAAACTTTTATTACTCATAGCACAACAAGCAACATGAGTATTAGCATATTTGTTGTCAGTGCCCCTTGTCCTATGACCCTCTCAGATGAGCCCAGATGGATGCTTATACATGCAACCAGGAATTATAGGAGAGGAATCCTGACAGTAGGAACCCATATCTTTTATGGCAGTAAGCAAGTCTACTCTTTTCTCCAGAGGCGGGGAAACAATCTCTTTTTTTCCAAGGCTGTTTGTTATACCAATATTCTTAAAAAGATATGTGGAAACAAAAGAAGTCAGTGCCTCTACCTGCAAGATTTTTAAAACCATGACAGACCCAAGATTTATCTCCCAGTATTACTTGGGTCTGGATGATAATCACTTTCCTGTGTGAGTGAACTGTCTATGCTCCTATCTGAGGCTCCTATACAAGTTTTCCACCTATGCATAGATTCCCATCTCTTTTGCCTACTCCTCAATATCTCTCTTTCAATTTCTTTTCTCTGCTGAACCGTTCACACCATCAACTACAACTGAACACTGTAATAAGTCCCATAAAAAGTAAATTTAAAAAGCATTTTTAAAAACTCTTGACCTCACATTTTCCTCCAGCATCTGACCCATTTGTCTTTCATCCCTCAAATAGTTGCCTATACTCTTTTATCAATCTCATTTTTTTTTCACCTTTCACCTTCCATTTTCTCTTGAATCTACCCTAGTCAGATTGTATTCCCACCTCTCCACTAAAACTATTCTTGTCAATGCCATCAATGACTTTCACATTGCTTAATCCCATGGTCAATTCTCGTCTCATTTTAATTGACCTCTCAGCAACATTTGACACAGTCAATTAGTCTCATCTAGAAACACTTTATTCACTTGGCTTCCAATTCCTCCTGACTTTCCCTTGTCACTAGCTGCCTGCCACTCTTTAGTGTCCTTTACTTGGTCCCATGGTGATCTCATTTTATCAGGTCTTTAAATACCATCTCTACTCTGATGAATCCTAAATGTATTTCTACAAATTAAGCCTCTTTCTGACCAAATATTTTTAAATATGATTGTGTACTTACCTTTTCCTCTTACGTGCTTAAACTCAACATGTCCAAAATCAAAGTCTTAATCTACAAATTCCCTCCCCAACACTCTCCACAGATTCTAATTCTCTGACAGTCTTACCTATTTGAATAAGATTGTCACCATTTAATGAGATGTTCAGGTCAAAAACCTTGGAGCCAGTCCTGATTCTTTCTTTCTCTCACATTTCCATATGCAACCCCTCAGGAAATCCTAGGATTTTACCTCTAAAATGTATTCAAAATCCAATCACCATCTCTACCACTAATATTCCATTGCAAGCTACCATCCTGTCTTCTATAGATTATTGCAATAGTCTTGTTCCCTGTTCTAACCTTTGTGTAGTAGTAAAAGTGTTAAAAATCCTCAATGATTTTCCACCACACTTAGAATAATATCCAAGGTCTTTGCTATGGTCTGCAAGGTCTTCTATAATGTATACTCCCTGCTACCTCTCTGACTTCACTATCTCCCTTCCTCACTATGCTCCAGCCATAGAAAATTCTCTTCGATTCCTCAAACACTTGACAAATGCTCTCCCCACAGAACCTTTTCTTTTGTAATAACTCCCATGTGGAAAAGCCTTCCCCTAGATAACTGCATGGCTCACTTTCTTCCTTCTTTCAGATTTCTGCTCAAATGTTTCATTAGTAGAAAGGCTTTCCTTGAATCCAAGATCCAAAAATAGTATAATCTGCCCATTACCCTCTATACCCTTATCTGCTTTATTTTTCTTTATGGCACTTAGTACTAACATTATATAGCTACTGAATTTCAGCAACTTTGATATTATCAACTGAAACATGCTATTACTTTACATACTCATCAAAAAAACTGACAAACTTTACATCATATTTCCTATCATTTAGAATTTTTATTTTATACTCATTGAAAGAGGTCTTTTAGAACTATTTAGACATGTTTTTTAATAATTATATATTCTTCACACAAAAAGGAAGCTATAAGCAAAATAAATCAATTAAATTATGTCAGAGATATCTTTAGATTCAGAATTTAATACTCTGACATATCTTCAATTCATACTCAATGTCAGTGTTTTTCTACAAAATATCTCACTAATAAAATGTAACACAGCTTCATCTACTTGTGGATGTCTTCCTTTCTTAGAACCCATAAAGCAAGAAATATGGAATTGTAGTCATTCTTCAAATGATATTACTTGCTACTCTAATAGTAAATTTATGTCTCAATGCTTTATTTCTGAGTTTAGCTGTATATACAATAACTTTTCTTTTCCAGCCATGTAAAAATATCACCTTTTGAAAACATTTTAAACAGTATTTAAACTTCACATGTACAGTACCAACAATGCACATAATTCAATTGTGTTTATAGTTATAAACTGATATAACAAAGTTCACATAGGAAAATGACTCTGTGACTGTTGTCTGCCTAGATTGTGGTTGTAAGATGCCAGGAACTAAGATGTGTTCCATTTTCAGAAATCTAAAAATGTGGAAAAAAGCATGTCTTCAAATCAAATAAATATAGTACATGTTTGTCTCTCCCATCAGAATATGAGTACTAGGCAAGCAGGAAATTGATTTATTTTGTTCACTGGCTACATTCTCATCATTTAGAAGAATATTTGGAAAATAGTAGAACCTCAAGAAATGTTTGTTGAATAAATGAATGGATAAACGTCTGTCTCTATTATTAACAGTTGACTTTAGTATTTCATACTTAAAATTTCCAAGATAGAGCTAACTTAGTCACTATCCAGTATAAGGTGCCCCTGCTGGGGGTAGATCTAGTACATTATAGACTGCCAATTAGCTATCTAGTCGTTTACACATGTAGATGGCCATCTTTGTCATTGGCACCCACCTCAGAATCTTGCCTGCAGTCATGGCTTTAAGAAGAAGCCTAGAAAAAGACAGACAAATTCAGCTCTCAGAAACTTATGAGATTTTACTACAACTGTGAAACCTTCAAAGAGGGCTATAGTCAAGGTAAGCACTGCAAAGCCTCAAAGAAAAGTATAGAGTTACTGGAAGGAGTCTCACCTGGTCAGCCATTTATTTTTTCATTTAATTCCCACAATAGCCTCTAAGGTAAAATTTCTTTTAAACATTTTCGAGATAAGATAATTAAATCAAAAAATTAATAGATATTTTATTCAGTACCATACATGGTAGATTTTCATGGAGAGTCTGAGTATTTCTATTTTACTGCGTATCTTCCAGATGCTAAGCATTTGGCTAGAGAATTCAATGATGAATAAAAGCAAATGTGGATACTGAACTCATTGACCTTAGAGGTATTGATCAAAGGAATCTTAACTCACATACTCAATATGCAACAAATACCATAGTTCTCTAAATCTACTTAATTCAAACTGCAAACACCTATCTTACTAGGTTTATTCACCACAGTGTCTTGTTTCCTGTCCACGCACACACACACCCTAAGTTGTACAAAGGTTCTGGAGTCTTAGGTGACCCTTCTAGTCATCAGACTATATTGGTTTTTGTTCAAGATATTAATTGTTCCTGTTCATATGGTCCCATTCTGTTTAAAGTTCTACTTTTATCATGATGGAAGTATGAGTATCTTGTCCTAAGCTAGAAAGCCATGCTTGGAATCCCTTCTCCCTAATCACACTGTGCAGCCATCCTTCTTCAGACGTTCACCTCCCCTGAGAAACTTCCATGGACCCAAAGGCCCCTTTTTACTTCACAATCTATAAAACATCCTTTCCTTTCTGTTAGTCTCCTAAAATTACTTTTCTTCTCCCTGTAGCCACAGTGCAAAAATCTCTTCAATAGGCTTTACCAAAAAAAAAATAAAATAAAATAAAGAAAAGAAAAAAAAAGAAAAAGAAAAAAAGAAAAGAAGAAGAAGAAAAAATAAAAAAAAAAAAAGAAAAAAATTATTGACCTCAGGCATCTTTTGCCAAAATCTTTGATCTAGGACTTAAAAAACCTATCTACTTGTTTGAAATAGTGCAATAAAAGAATACAGGAGAAAAAACAAATTGGCAGTTTTGGGAAGTTACACTATTCTGCCAGTTTCCCCATCCAGGTATCTTCCAGGTGTGTGGAACTCATGTCCCTTTTCCAAATTGGGTTCTCCACATTCTCACATGCAAAGAAGCACCTGCTTGAGACAAAGTATTTGCCTTTATTCCTAGCTGCTCAGATATGAGTCTTCCCCTTGTCCTACTCTTTTACTTTCCTGTGCAGTGTGGGTATGTAATAAAGTCAGAAGAGGAAGTCCAGAAGCACAAGGATTATCTGATATTTTTTGTAATTCTCAAATATTAATTTATGTTTCCTATAAACCACATTAAGGTGGAAAAATTTATTTAATTTGATTTCATTTATATACTGCTTGTTTCGAAAAGGAATTTAAGGCAGCCGAGGAATTTAAGGAAGATATTTAAAGACAGGTATTAAAACAGAAATGGGTTGCTACTTAACCTGAAAATTCAATTTAGCAGAGTGGTTCATTCAAAATGCTAGCTAAGAAAGATTTAATTATGTTTTATGGTTGTATTTACTAATACAACATTTGTTCTTACTCACACAGTGGAGAGAGTTCTTGAATGATTTGTCAAGCTAGAGAGAAAGAGGTTTTTGTTTTTGTTCTTTTGCAGCAAGATAATTAGCATTCTCCTGTCACATTTCTAAATTTTCAGACATCTACTAAGCCACACAACCTATGGAGGGAGTGGGAAGGTAGCAATGTTAGTAACACAATTTAAAATATATTACCTGGGTCATTTTTAAAACAATATAAACGAAAACATTCAACTTCATGTGGACAGAATTGGTGCTAATGAGTTTTCTTTTTAATAGTCTTAGTTTTAGCGGAGGTAACAAAGACCAACAACGAAACAGTGGTTTTCAAAATCTCTGATATTCTAAGAGGAAGTGCCTGACTTCCCCTATAAAAACTAATTACTTAAATCCCTATTCCATTACCCAGTAAGTATAAACTTATTGAAGTTAAAGATGAGAGAGAGAGAGAGAGAGAGAGAATTTCCTTAGAGAGTGTTGTTGTAAACTTTGGGGTTTCCCTAATCATACCTTGTGAGAGCGGAAGATCGTGCCTTGTCATTCTCCCCTCACCTCAAACCAAGCTGGAACGTCCACCATTGCTTCCTAAAGTTGGAGGCATGAATACCGGTGAAGAAGCTGTATCTAGAGCAGCTGAAGTTGGCAGAGCAAGAGGAGTAAAGGGTTGTACTGAGAACAAACTACTTTGTTAGCAATGGTAGATAAAGAGTCATGAGTGGTTCCTGGTGGACTAGATTTAGGCCACGTTGGGGGAAGCTGGCTTAGATACTTGTTGAATCAGGTTCAGCATTACCTGGAAGGGAATTTTGGTGACATGCTGAGGCTAGTGATGAAGTAAATGTAGCCTGAAAGATTAGAAGCTTTGCCTATATCTGGGCAACTGCGGAGGGAGGCTTTCAGTAAGGAGTATCTTCAAGGAATCCAGGAAATCACCCCATTAGAAGATATTATGGTTTAGATGTTTGTGTCCCTCCCCAATTCTTATGTTGAAATTCCAATGCCGACTGTGATAATATTAGGAGAGAGGACATTTGGAAGATGCTTAAGTCATAAGGGTGGAATGCTCATGAATAGAATTAGTGCCCTTACAATAGAGACTCCCAGAGGGCTCCCTAAGCTCTTTTCATTACATGAGGGTACAATAAGTTTGCAACCTGAAAAAGGGCCCTCATCTGACCATAATGACTCGCTGATCTCAGATTTTTAGCCTCCAGAAAAGTGAGCAATACATTTCTGTTGTTTATAAGCTACTCCTCCTGCAGTATTTTGTTATAACACTCTGAATGGACTAAGACAGGGGAAGACTCTGTCCCACCCATGGGTACCATGGCTTGATTATATCGCTGCCAGTCTAGCAGGATCTTTATATTCCTTTCCTCTTCTACCTCTCTTCACTCCCCGCCTTCTGTGACCCAGAGGTCTTGGGCTGTAGTTGTGAGCAGCTCTAATTTTAAATAAAGCTTGGAAACTGAAATGCACATTTTGCTAACCAAAACTTCATTTGCTCTGATGACTAAACATGACTGGAGTTCATTATCTACAAATGACAGAAAAAGCCAAGAACAGATTCAAAGGAAGAGAAGGGCAGAGAGATAATTGTTTTCTTTGCTCTCACCCAGTAGAGTTCTGCTTATACAGATATTAGAATTATCAATGCCTGATGCTGTTTAGGCTTAATTGTGCAGAGGCCTAATGGTTAAGACATACTTAGTTCACTTACAATAATGTCCTCCAGGTTCATCCACATTGTTGCATATGGCAGAATTCTTTTTTTTGTGGCTGAATAATATTTTACTGTGAATGTATATATATATATATACGTATATATATACATATATATGTGTGTGTGTGTATATATATATACATATATATATATATACACATTATATATATATCACATTTTCTTTATCCATTCATCTGTTGATGGACAGTTGTGTTGTTTCCATATCTTGCTTAATGTGAATAGTGCTGCAAGTACATGGGAGTACAGATATCTCTTTCAGATCCCAATTTCAATTCTTTTGGGTAGATACCTAGGTATTTTTAATGTTTCGAGAAGTCTCTATATTGTTTCCATAGTTTTTGCACCATTTTACATTCTCACTGATAGTGTACAAAGATTCCAGTTTCTCCACATTCTTGATAATACTTTTGCTTTTTTGGTAATAACCATCCTAACATTATGCTAAGTGAAATAAGCCAATCATAGAAGGACAAATATTGCATGATTCCATTTACGTGAGGTACCTAAAAATAATGAAACCCATAAGCAGAAAGTAGAAAGGTGGTTGCCAGGGGCTGGGGGATAGGGATAAATGGGAATTGGTGTTTAGTGGGTTTAAGTTTTTCTTATGCAAGATGAATGAGTTCCAGAGATCTGCTATACAACATAGTACTTATAGTTAACTATACTGTATTGTGCACTTAAAATTTTGTTAAGTGGGTAGATCTCATGTTAAGAGTGGTTGTAGGTTGTGGTAGGAGGGGGAAAGGATGAGGAAACTAACCTTGAATGACTATATAATTGAATAATTTCTTTTCTTTCTTTCTTTCTTTCTTTCTTTCTTTCTTTCTTTCTTTCTTTCTTTCTTTCTTTCCTTCTTTCCTTCTTTCCTTCTTTCCTTCTTTCCTTCTTTCCTTCTTTCCTTCCTTCCTTCCTTCCTTCCTTCCTTCCTTCCTTCCTTCCTTCCTTCCTTCCTTCCTTTCTTTCTTTCTTTCTTTCTTTCTTTCTTTCTTTCTTTCTTTCTTTCTTTCTTTCTTTCTTTCTTTCTTTCTTTCTTTCTTTTTCCAGTTAATTGTTTTGAAATGCCTAGGCTTCTTTCTATACACATTTCCATTCTTTGTGGTCCTCATCTGCATACCCTTTGTTGCCATAACCTAAATTTTAGATAACTTGTGTTTTTAAAAATAGATTTTATTTTTTAGAGTAGTTTCAAGTTCACAGCAAAATTTATCAGAAGGCAGTTGCCATATACTTCCTAAAAAAAATGTATATGTGTATGTATATGTAAATATATAACGAAATTTACCATTTAAATTACTTTTAGGGGTATAGTTCAGTGACATTAAGTACATATACACTGTTGTGCATCCAATCACCATCAACTATCTCCAGAATTTTTCATCATCCTAAACCGAAACCCTATACCCATTAAATTATAATTCCTCATTACCCCTCTTTCCAGCCCTGGTAACCACTATGCTACTTCCTGTCTTTATTAATTTCACTATGCTAGGTAGCTTGTATAAGTGGAATCATATAATAGTTGTCTTTTTGTTTCTGGCTTCTTCACTTAGTATAATGTTTTCAAGGTTAATCTGTGTTGTAGCATGTGTCAGAATTTTCTTTTTAAGGCTGAATAATATACTGGTGTGCGTATATGTCACATTTTGTTTATCCATTCATCTGACGGTAGTAGACACTTTGGGCTATTGTGAACAAATATTGTCATTTTAATTGAGAGTCTTCCACTGACTCCTTCCCCCCAAATAAAATCTTTCCTGACACTTTTATCCCTTGCTATCTCTGGATAGCAAAGACCAGCTGGGCTTACTGGACCAGCTTTGGGCTTACTTTGGAATACTTACATTACCCCACAGCACTTATTTATTTTTTATTTAGAACCATTTGATGTTTTCCTAGCTCATCCAGAGTATAAAATTGAAAGCTTTAATTATCCCACAAGTCTGTATACCATGGAATTTCAGAAATGAGTTAATGCCTCAAAAATGACAGCCATCCAAAGTTTCTTTTTTATTCTTCATTGCCTAGAAAGGTGTTTGCTACTTTGCTGTGACAGAAACTTTCTGCTCTGTCTCACACCATTGAGTGGTTTCTCACTGCTCTTCGAATCTTGCAGTAGTACCTGCATGGGCGGTGTAGAAACTCAACACCACAGTCAGGCAAACAATTCACCATGGGGTATATTTACTGTGGAGAAGCAAATTAGTAGTGTGGAAAATCTACTGGGAAAATGTATCAAAACCCAAAGCAAAATGCTAAGAGGTGGAATTAATGAGGGAAAGAAAAATAGGAGGACAGATCCAGGAAACCCAACAAGGGATTAATTGTACATGTGGGACTTCTTCTGGAACTCAGAAGGAGGCAAATTGGAACTAAAAATTAAATTACGAGATAAAATTTCTCTGAGTAGCAAGATACTCAAGTGTAGAAATTAACAGATTTTATCAAATTTTAGGAAAGATTACTTTTAAAAAAAGCATACTTTCACTTCTAGCCATGTTGGAATTAGAGCCACTAAATTTACCCTCCCTCATTAAATAACTGGAAAACCAGACAACATATGTTCGGCAATGGTGATCACTGAAAAAAAGGGAGCAAATGAGATGAGTTCTATGAATGTCCCCACTTACTGTTTAGAGGGAGTTTGATTATTATATTGAAATTCCTGAAATTCAAGGATAAAAATTTACAAGATGGAAAGAACAGAACATGTGATAGAGTGAAGTAGTAATAATATTCTAATTCTCAGGTACGAGGAAGAGAGAAATGAACAAATAAAGTATATAGAATCAGATATAGTTGTTGTTATGTTATGATGCTACAATAGATGGGCATAAATTTAACTCTAGGTTTAACAACCAGCTGAGTTTAAAAGAGAGAAAAAATTCTAAATTACCAAATTTGAAAAAGCAATGAAGAAAAATTTGACATGGGCAGAATAGGTAATAGAGAAAACAATAGCAAGATAGTAAAATATAAAGAAAACATATAACATAATGGATAGAATAAAATAAAAGCATATCGATTCTTACTAAATTTTGTATTATGGTCATATTAAAAAATAACTTAAAAATAAAACTTATCTAAAATAAAGTTGCAAAGAAAAGTTGAAAATTAAGATGTGGACAAAGATATATGAAGTAAATGTAAACAAAATGCAGGAGTGAAAAAACAGTTAGCAACAAGACCAGAAACATTAAACATAGCAGAGACATTATTTAATGATGAGAGATATGATTCACCTAGACTTAGGAAAGTTTTCTCCATAATTTATGCATTAAATTTTATGCACAAAACAATATAACCTTCAAATAAATAAACAGTTTCTATAAGTATAGCCAAATCTTTAAAAAAATGTAGTAGAAGAATTTAATAGACCTCTTCCAGAATTTGATAGCTCAAGTAGATAAATAATAAGAGCATAGATTATTTTAATAACCAACAAGTTGTAAAAACATGTCTTATATCAGAGAACATATATTCTCTGATTAGCTGCATAAAACACAGGTAAAATTGAATCTTGTTCTTGTCCACAAAGAATATAAGAAATTCTAAAAAGTAGGTATTTTACAGACTACATTTTCTGATATTAATTCAACATAAAGATAAAAAATAAATAATCATCAAAAATCTTAACTTCTTCGAAATGAAAATATGCTATTTTAAAATATCCTAAATCAAAGAGGAAATCAAAACCAAAGGACAAAAAACGTTCTAAAAAGAAAATAAGAACCCTTCATATCAAAACTTATGGAACACAGTTAAAATGAGAATACATTTTATAGTTTTTATTAAAAATAAAAATAAAGATAAATAGAAAAAGCATTTATACTTTTTTATAATTAAAAAAATAGATTGAAAGAAAGCTGGAGAATTACAAGTTCCATGGGAGCAGCAAATATCTTTTCTTTATAGCCATAAATAATTCACTTACTTAGAATAGTGCTCAATAATTATCTCTGATGTCATAATTATCTGTGATATCAATAATTATCTGTGATATCAAGAAATAATAAATTTTTAAAAAGCTTGCTTTTTGGGGAGGTAAAGACCAACAAATGAGTATCAGGTAAGCCCAGATTAGGAAAAAAAGAGATAAAATAAATATACAAAATTAAGATTGACAAAGAAGATATAACTAAAAGTACATATACACAATTAAAATGATTATAAAAGAACATTATGTGCAATTCTATGGTAGCAAATTTGAAAATCTGTAAAAACTAGATGATTTCCTGGCAGAATATAATAACTATGTCAGAGAGATGCTATTTTACTTCTTATATTTTCTTCATGTACGCAGAGACTTATTAGACTGAGACCATGAGACTGAGATCTGGCAAAAAGAGTAAGAATATGGGTGATATAAAACCCTTTTAAGGCTTGACGTCTATAAATATCCTGCTTATTCCTCTAGTGCTCTTATATAATTATTTTAGAAGACTCATATTTTTGGTGGTAAAGCTACAGGCTGGAGGATGGCTCTCTTACTTATTTCAGACTATGATATGAGCAAGAAAAAAACTTTTATTGTATTAAGTTTTTGATATTTAGTGTTTTGTTACTGAAGCCGAGCATAGCCTATTCTGACTTAAATACATTTACCACTTTTGGCCAAGAAGTAATAGAAACTTGAACCAAAATAAGCCCTTCTAAGCATTTAGAAAGATGGCAAAACAATTATTTAAAAAAGCATCGGGTCCATACTGATTTTTCAACTGATAGTAACATTTAAAAAACAGATAATATTAATCTTATTTTAAACTAATGTTTATTTTAGTATTAATATTACTTAATATTATTAATATTATTTAATATACTTAATACTTTTTTTAGTATTATTCAAAAATACGGATTTTAACTGCCAACTTATATGGAAAAGAGGAAAACACTTTAGTTCATTTTATGAAACTAATTTAAGCCTAATGCCAGTATCTAATACAGATAGTAGAGCAACAAGAATAAAAATCAAATAGGCCAGTCTATGGCCATGCTACCCTGAAAAAGCCCGATCCTGTCTGATCTCGGAAGCTAAGCAGGGTTGGGCCTGGTTAGTACTTGGATGGGAGACCACCTATGAAGAACAGGTGCTGTAGGTCTAAAAAAAAAAAAAATTAAGGGATTGTAAGCTGACAAGGACCTTGTGATCTATGAGGTCAACCAAGGGTTGTCTCACCTTTAAAAAAAAAATCATATAGGCCAAATTTACTAACAAATGTAGAGGCAAATTTTATAAATAATTAACAAATGGAACAGCAGTATATTAAAAATGCTACACAACCAAAAAGTTTGTTCCAAGAATGTGTGAATGATTCAAAACCAGGAAATCTTTCAATATAATCACTACATCAATAGGAAAGTCATTAATATATTATAAATGCTACATGTGTTTTAATCAAGCACTTCCTAAGGCTAAACGTAAAACATAGAAATTAAACGTAAAACGTAAAACGTAGAAATTTAAAAATTTACTGAAATATGATAAAGGCTATTTAGCCAAACAAACATAATTGTCACATTAAATATGAAACATTGATGCTAGTTGAAAATATTAAAAGGCTAGTTCTTCCATAATCGATAGATATTCTAAAAGTTAAAAATCTCAGCTAGTAAAGATTCTTAATGTGGTACTCCCCTGGACAAAGACCGTGAGTATTTTATATTTACTAAATGCATTACTTTATAGCTTTCAAATATTTGTTATTAGTATCATCTTCAAATTACCTTTTTCAAATTTCCTAACTTATGGTAAGGTTCATCTTCTGCCTGTAGGACCTTTATTCAATGATCAGATATTTTTATATGAAACTGCTTGTTGAGTCAGGCTCGGTTCCCTGATATGTGCAAAAGTATTATTTTCATATCCCAGTTTACCCAAGATATACAAAGCAGCTTAATAAAATAATAGCTAAAATACAGAGCTTCTGTCATATATATAAAGGATTGAAAAGACTAACACAGAAACAATTTAAGTAAATTCTCTTATTGCTTTACATTATTATAGACTCTTTTAGCTGTGGGATCCCCTATATGAGTGCATTTAAATAGATGGTCTCCACAACTATTTTGTGAATTCCACCAGGAAATAAATAAAATTTTGTGAGTAAAACATAACATGTATAATAAAAGTTACTATACGTTCATATTCCTAGGTGAATCAAAGATATTTAATCATGAGCCTACAAATATTGTCACAGAATTATAAAATTACATAGAATATTTGACCTAAAAGGTAATGGAACTATCACATTTAATATTTCCCTTATAACAGAGGGAAAACAAAATAAAATATACTTTCTTATACTTTGGAGTAAAATTTCTTGGAGGAATCCTCATGCCTTCACTGAGATAGAAACCTGAAAGTTTCACCACACTCACCGGAGAACATCCACCATAATGTTCTTCAAGCACACCCCGTCATATTTGAATCTCAGTGATAGGAATATTTAATCTTCCATTGACACTACCACAACCCACATTCAAAGGAGGGAGCTTGAAGTCATCTATAATAATTAGTACTAATAACATTTTAGTTTATTTTCTTTGTGTGTTTTTTTTTTCTGGATAGCTAGATATATATGTGTATAATCTGAGTTTCCTCAAGCCACCTCAGTATGGACTTAAATATAGGGGTTACTTCAAACAGCATCACCTCTGTTTTGCTGCCTGTAAAAGTGCAGGACCTCACCCCCCTGGAAAATCTGCCCAGCTCCCAGTGTGCTTCCATCGTTTCTAGGGGGTAACATACAGGTGACCAGGCACCAGCCCAGGCAGCTCTCATATGGCAGGCCCCAGTCTCTAATGCTGGTTCTGCAGAGTCTGCTGCCTTTTACTTTCTAGAACTGCCCTGACACACTGAAGACCGCAAAGCTCTGAGCTGGGTTCAGGCCAAACAGAACAGCAGTAAAGAAAGTCTCCCTTTGGATTTTGTATTTCAATCCTGTTATAGGCAGACTAAGAACAGTGCTGGTGGTCCATGTTTTGCAAGGCTTTTACTTAATCAGCTTTTTCTACCTCTGCGTATAGATCCCTGTCTCCTAAAATCAGCCCTATGTCCATGGAGACTGAGCCAGGGCAGATACAAGGGCAGACACTTCTGGACTTAGAATTACAGCAACTTCTCACTCTGAGACTGTCCCATAGTCAGATTTGTTTTCTGCAACTCCTTGTTTGCTCAGAATGAGTTATTTTCTAGGAGGGTCCTTCATTCTCCAAGTGAACTGAAAGAAGCCCAGAAGGCCACCTACTGATTCCTTAGTCCTGTCCAGACTTGCTTACATCTCAGAAGGTGACACATAATCTCAAACTGATGCCGTCCTCCCACTACATTCACACTCAGATTCTGTTGTTTATGAAAGTGGGATCATGCTATAATGCACAGTCTTTACCTTGCTTTTTAAAATTTAATACTGTGTCATGCATGTTTTCCATGTCATTAAAAATCACGAATTTTCATTACTACATAGAATTCTATTATATGAACATACCATCATATATCTAACTAGATTCCTACTGGGAAGTTTTCAATTTTCCTATAAAACATAATTGCAATGAACATCCTTTAATAAAAAAAATCTTTGTGTTTCTGTTATATCTATAGAATAAACACCTAGAACTGAATTACTTTGTCTTGATTGGTACATCAAGTTGTTTGAAAATTCAAAAAAATTTTATTTCCAGCAGTGTGGAAGAGTGAGAATTCACTATGCCTTAGCAAACAATGATTATGATAATGTTCATTTTTTTTTCTATTTGATAAAAAATTGTATTATCTAAATTTATATATCTTTTAGTAAAAACAAGTTTAAATATTTTTCCCAATAGTTATTGGTCAGCTTTACTTTTTCTTTGGTTAAAAATATGTTTTTGTACTTAAAAAATTAGAGACAGAATAGTTAAAAAATTTTTAAATATATAGGGATAACAAATATCCACAAAATAAAAAAAAGAATAATATCTTAATCACCACTTTTTGCTTCACCCAGTTTAAGAAATAAAAAAATAATGAGACAGTAGATATACCCATGAATCCTCCTTGATCACATTCTTGTCCTCTCCCCACACAGGTAAGCTTTACACACACAAAACTCATGCATTCAGGTATCCATGTGAACGTGTTTTAAATATTGTTATCATTTTTATAAACAGTAGTATACTTTATATATTCTTCTTGATATGGAGAATTGTCAACATTACACAAAAGTTGGTAGAATAAGGAGTCACATATGTGTCTTATTATCAGCTCATGGTCGATCTTACTTCAGTTATACTGCCAACTTGCTCACCCCACCCATGTTATTTTAAAGTAAATCTCAGACATCATACAATTTCATCTGTAAAAGTCTCAGAATGTATCTTTCAAAAGTAATGACTCCTTTTTAAAAATACATCCACAATACTATTAACCATACTTGAAAAATTAAACCATAATTTTTTTGACCTGCAAATATCAAACATTCTAATTTCCAGTTGTCTTATACCTTTATATATTATTGGAATCAAAATCTAAATAAGGTCTGTATTTGTGATTGACTTTATATTATTTATTTTTATATTGGTGTTTTTCATCCTTTTTACTGATTTTTTAAAATTAATTAATTAATTATTTTATAGAGACATTGGTTAATAAAATCCGCTGTTTCAGCTGTACTTTTTAACAGTAAGGCATATATATATATTTACCTTGTGTGTTCAGCTCCCATAGTTAAATTACTTTCTGTCACCACATATTTGACCCCTTATACCCCATCTACCTCCCCTCTTTCACTTCCTCGCAACCCTCTGGGTAACCACTAGCCTGTTGTCCCTATCTATGAGTCTCTGATTGTATGTCCTGTTTGTTTGTTGCTTTTAGGCTTATATCGCACACATAAGTGATATCATGTGATTTTCAACTTTTTCTGTCTGCCTTTTTATTGATTTTGAAGAATTGTTTATATAGTATATATATTTCCCTGTTACACTGTTAAAATACTATTGTGCTATTTGCCTTTACATTTTTTGATTTGTAGAAGTTATTTTTAAAATTCTGATAATCAACTCAACTTTTCTTTTTGAGATATTTCTTGAGAAGACCCTTTTCACTCAGTATCAAATGTTTATGCTTTGTGCTAATATTTTAATAGTTTTGTTTTTGCCTTTAACTGTTCTTATATCTAGAACTTAAAATAACATATATTATATTATGAATTAGTACTCCAATAGAATTATTTTCAAAATAGATTCTTTGTAGGGACACCCTCAATTTTCAGATGAGGGTGAAATTTAGAGACATTTTTAACATAGACAAATAAAGCCTAGAATTAAAACTCCTTTGTCTTAAGCCAAGTCTATTACTCATTTTTCTTTTCAAACCATAAAGAAAATGGTGGGGATCTCAATGATCTGAAGAATTTCCCAGCTATAGTGATCTCAAAAACCATTTGCTTACAGTGACTCTCAAATAGTCCAGATCAGAAGTAAAGGTTATTTTTTCAGAACAATTATATAGTTTTTTTTTCCAGAAAACTAAAGGAATGTCATTACTGTGTTCTAAATCATTATTTATAATAGAGCCAAATATAAACACATACCTTTTTTTTTTATAAGCCCTGTTCTAATCTTTAGTAAAACAAAACAAAAGCCTCTCAAAAATTAGTTTAATAACTAACCCTAATGTAGTACTCATGATGTTCCAAGTACTCATCTGAGGGTTTTACATGCACTATTTCACCAAAGCCTTACAACAACTCTGTGATGTAGGTTCTTTCTTTAAATAACCATTTTATAGATGAGGAAACTGAGACATAGAGAAAATATATAACTTACACCAGGTTTATAAACGGATTGTAAGTAGTAGAGCTAGAATTTGAACTTTGGTGGCTTGGTTTTAGAGTCTGCACAATTTGCTTCTTATAGTAATTGGAATATGTGACCCTAAGGGAGTGGTCACAGGTCCTAATCTGGCAGAAATAAGTTTTGGAGCAATCGTGAGGTCTCCATGCCTGGTCGATGTATTTAGTGGTACCAGGCCAGGGAGACATACTCTAATTTCAAACAACTTGTCCTCCAGCTGTCTGATTATATACACACACACATGCTTCTCTTTTAGAATTAGATGTACATAAAAAAAAAAAATTCAAGGACACAATATGACAACCTCTATAGAAAGCAGATCACTAAAGAATACAACCAGATTATAGAAACCATTAGCTACCAAAGTAGATATATAATGAGAAGCAATAGCAAAAGCGAGAGAAAGAGAGAGAGGAGGGAGAAAGAACTGGTGACACATGAAGCTGACAGTATTTTCATGACCCTAAGAGACAAGGCTTATTATAAGCAATGAACCATATTGGTTTACTGTTTTAATTTTATTTTGATCAAAAGCAGATATTTTCTCAAGCAATTCCCAGCCACAGTCTTCTTGGCTGAAAGACCAAATAGCTGGCTACTAGTCAACTGTTGAATGTCTGAGTACGTTTGGACAACCAAATGCAACAGGAAAAAGGTCACACGTCAGCCTTTCTTTGTTTTTTTTTTTTTTTTTTTTTTTTTGCTCCTGTATCAATAGGAGAAATAAGCTTACATAATAAGCCCATGAGATTGATAGGAAGAGCCTAAGTTATAATGCTGCAGCCAGAAGACCCATTTTTCATTGTCTTTCCACTGAGCTGCTAAACTTAAAAAAATAAAATAAAATAAGTAAATATATTGCCAAAGGATTATTCATCAAGAGGAGAGAAAGTAAAGTTACACTTTGTAGAACTTTCTAATCACTGGTGCCAAGTGGTACCCAGTGAATTTCAAGCTTGGACTATGTTACACATTTCAGTAGGGACCCTCTTCTTCTCAAAGCCTGTGGCTGAATTATCTGGTGGAAGCTGTGGCTGCCAATAGCCACAAACACTGTGATCCATTTAGGCATCAAATTCCAACCTGCCATTTCATATTGAAGTAGCAAAGCAATTTAAACACTGGGATCTCCATGAATCTGTGCACAAATATGCAGCAATTTATAGCCATATATAAGGTAAAGGTGGAGGGGAAGGTTCTGGCATCAGATAGCATCTTATTCTTTTTATGAGTGTTCTGGGAAACTTGAGGAAGCCACTTAACTGCCCTAAGTCTTGGCGTCTTACACACAAAGCAGGATACTTTAATGGGACATTAGTTCATGTCTATTTTCACTGATGTAGAATAATCAAAGGAATAAAAGGGTAATTTTTTAGTATTTAATGCCAAACTTTTTGTGCTCTGAGTCTGTTGCCCAAGAAGAAATAAATAGCTTTTCTATGTTTTAGAAGCCTTCCTAAATGTAATTCCACTCAGATCTTTGATAGGAGGTAGTTGGTTTTGCCCAAGGTGTGGGAGTTGAGGTGAATGAGAAAAGATGAGTTCCAATGTTTGGACATGAAGGCAGTGGTTGGGAAATGACTCACCCCTGGGGCAGAGCTGGATTTGCAAAGGCTGAGAAAATAGAAGAGAAAATAGGAGACCCCAGTGTGGCATAGACTAGTACTCTGCCACTACATGCCCTTCTAATTGGTTAGTATGTGGAGTCCTGGGACTGAACAGTAAGGGCTCCTGCTTTGAGGAACAAAGCAAGCATCTTGGTGACAAGGGGCACCCTAAAAAGAGAGAATGTCAAGAGCAGCAGAATGGTCCAACTTCAGATGCAACACATGGTCAGCAAACATCTCAAGGGGTTATTAAATCAAGTATTAACCAGGGTTTTCCAGAGAAACAAAGTGAATACATATGTACTCATAGGATTGTAGGCTGATAAGTTTGATATTTGTAGAGCATGTCAGCACCCTGGGAATTCAGGGAAAAGTTGATGTTGTAATTTTGAGTCAGAAATCTGCAGACTGGAAACTCAGTCAGAATTCCTATGCTTCTTTTTCAGGAAACTTCAGTTTTAACTCTTATGGTCTTTGACTATTTGGATGAGGCCCACCACATTATGGAGAATGATCTGCTTTACTCAAAGTCTACTGGTTTAAATATTAATCACGCGTAAGAAACACCTTTACAGCAATATCTAGACCGGTGCTTAATCAAACAACTGGGTGCCATAGCTTAGCCAAGTTGACAATTAACCAACATGGAGTCCTTAATGGAAGTCCAGCAGATCTCCTTCAGAATTCCCTGGACTGTGTGTGACCCTGAATCAAGGAAGGGGCCACTATTCCAAGTAACAAAGAGTAAATTTTCAACAATCCTATCAGGTTGAGGGTTTAGCAAAATTTTATTTGATTTGGAAAAATTAAGAGATATTATTTTTCCTTATATTGAAGGGTCATGAAAAAAATCCCCAACAATTATACATGTAAAATGAGACTAAAAGGTCTTCAAGGTAATTTTTATCTGTAGACAGCCCATGATTTCACGATGTTATGCTATTTTGACAAGCCCGACTTGAGACATTTTGGTAGATTTTTCTGTTTTCTGCAGTAGTATTTTCCTATTAGACTGGAATTACATATCTACTTAAAAAATAGTTCATTTTCTTCAGATACAACCATTCTGAATGGAGACTAGTAAAACCAATTCTTAAAAATAATTTAAAAATTACTGGCAACTATTTACTTAATATGAGATAAATATATTTCATGTCATTAGAACCTGAAACCTGAAAACATTCTAGATTCCTTATAATAGTAAGAGGAATTTATTGTACATATCAATTAAAATTTAAATCATAAGATAATAAGCCTTTTCATAAACAATCTCAGTAGGGCCTTATCTATATGATGTAATGTGGTAATAATCCATTAATTACCATTCTGTGATAATAATCACCATATTATTCTGTAAAAAAGAAAGAGTTAAGTGCAAAATTCTAACTCACAAATTTATGTCTATAGTTTCCATTACAAAAGAGAAAGAAAACATAAATTACGACAAAAGCCAACAGAAATATTTTTGCTAAGCTTGGCCTATCATCCACATTAAGTATATATGCAGAATAATCACTGGCTAGAAAAATAACATCTATTTGCTTATGGTAAGATGTTGGTGAACAAATGGATTAACATCAAAGTGTATTTTAGAAAGATCATGTGTGATCACCATAATTTAGCTATTAGGTTCAAAGACCCATGGTTATTATGTTGCTCGAACAAAATAGAAAGGAACCATTTGTCCTCTGGAAAGAAAAAATCTTATTCTAAGAAACCCCTTCTCTAGCCAATTCACAGCTTTTCCTAAATCATGTTAAATTTTAAAACAACAAACAAACAAGCCCTATACACATACCCACTTTACCAATCCATACCACCTCACCCCACAGTTTAAGCAACATCTTTTCCTTTGCAAAGACATTAAAGGCAAGAAATACTAATAAAATTTAAAACATAATCAAAGAGGTGATATGAACTTCAGTGTCCTCTGATAGGGACACAATAGCAAAGAAGTGGTGAAGCTATTCAAACTATGTTCTGAAGTGCTAAAGTAAGAAGTCATGTTTACGTTGGTTGTTAGACAGGATTACAATTTCTGCAATTGTCAACTACAGTCAGACTTCTTTTCACTTGCCTTTGTGTAAGTGATGATTGGAAGAAAGGCATTAACAAAGCAAACAGCCTGAGAAAGTCAATGGAAAGAGAATTCCAGGAAAAATTAGCCTGGTCCCGGTCTTAATCTTATCACTATCTGTATGAATCTGCACCCAAATCCTTCAGAGGTCCTGGTATTGAATTTTTGCATTTTTAGTTTGTACGTAAAGTAGTTTACTCATGTATTCATTTGACCGATGTTTATGTAATTGTTACTGTGATTGTGGCAATGTGGCACACCTGAGATACGAATAGCATGTAAGAGGAATACCAGCCCTGACCTCGCAGGAATGTAATCTCTTAAATGATTACATAGATTTACCTATGAAACAATAGATGAAATGCAGAGTAACATGAGAGTATAACAAGGTTGACTAATTCAGTTTTTATTTTGTTCATCAAGCTATTTACTTATTTGGATTATCCTCCTCTTTAGTTCAGTGTAAATAAATTGAAAGAAGAGACAGGCTAAAAATGGCAGAAGAGTGCACACGTATACATTCTTTCTCAATTCCAGCCTCTTTAGAAATGACAGAAAAGGTTTTGTTTCTCTGTTTCTCAAGAATAAATATATACCAGTGCTGGAAAATGAGAAAAAATGCTAGAAAATTAAAGTTTTTAGGAAGATAAATAGAAACAAAATGAAATCAAGTTGATGAAGAAACAAGGTTAGAGAAAACCTCAGGCTAAAACATGAGGAAGGGAAATTTTTACAATGTTGAAGGAATTTCAGTGATTTTTCCAAGCTTAGAGTCAACACATTCTTGAAATAGTTAGGCCAGTTGGGCACCTTCTTCCTCTCTCCCTTCCCACTTATTCTGAATGGCAGGGATTAGTAGTATTTGCCCCTGGATAAAATCAGAAAAATTCTCTCTGAAGGGTAAATAATCTACCACAAGAGATTGAGGGCTCCTCAGAGAATCACCCTGCCTTGGAGATGCTGAGCAGATCTGGGGTGACTCCCTTGGAACTCTACCACAGATACAGAGGGAAGAAAAAAAGGAACATGTGTAAAGACACTAATGGGATCCATCTCAAATTTTGGCAACAGGATGTAGAGAGGTCACCAGCCTCTCTGACTTCTTCCAGCCTCAAATAAAACGTGACAGTCAGAATGCCCTGCCAACTTCACATAGTACACAAGTAAGTCTTATTTTTGGAGAATGGGCCAGTTGGGGAAGTAAAACAACATGATTCAACTTTCTAGATACTAGTCAACAAACTTTGTCATGTCTAATTAAGAAAAAAGTGAAAAGACAAAATTATCAACATGAAAAACAAATAAGGAAGGCTATTTTATACAAATCTAGATGAAAGGGATGGTTTTCTAGAAAAAATACATGTTTGTGTTTGACTGAAGAGGAAGTAGACAACCTGGAGAGGTCAATAACCATAGAAGAGATCAGAAGGAGTCAAAGATCAGAAAGAATCTAGGACTAGAAAGGCACTAGTCCTAGATGGTTTTACAGGTGATTTTTTTTAATACTTCCATATAATTTTTCCATATTTGTCTCTACATCCAATACTATTTCATTAAAAATTCTTACAGAGGACAGCAAGAAAGTAGGAAAGACCTCCCAAAAGATGCCTTGTAGAACTTGACTAGAATATATTTAAATATATCTGAAAGAGAAAATGTACAAGAATGTCAGGAAAAGTTGAAAAAGGGAACAGTTGTACATTAAAATATAAAGTTATGGTAACAAAATAGTGTAGTATTATAAAAAGAATAGAAAAGGATAGATAGAAAATAAGATCTTGAAACATATTGATGATATATGTTGATTTAAATGATAACAAAGGCGTATTTTTAAAACAATGGGTATTTGTCAATTTCATAATTGATAATTGACTATTCATTTAGAAAAAAAGAGTTAGCTCCCAACTAACAACACAGACATACACAAATAATTCTAATTTGTTTTAAAAGTTAAACCTTTAAAAAATATATCAATGTAATTATATTAGGGAATTTTTTATAGTCAGTGTGGTAAAAAATTTCCTAAACAATATACAATATCTAGAAATCACAAAGGAAAAGAATATAAGCACTGACTGCTTAAAAATTAAAACTTCACATGATAAAAGCACCACGAACAAAGTGAAATCCTGGAAATGTTTGCAAATATGTAATCATAGATGAATAAATTTTCCTGACAAATTGATTTTTAAAAATAAGGTAAAAAATCCAAGAGCAAAAAGGAATATATATGAGTAGACAATTTAAAGAAGAAATATAAATGATCGATGAACATGTAAAAAGATGTCCATTCCTACTAATGATCGGGGAAACACAGATTACAACAAGAAATTACTTTTTTACTTTTGTTTTATTTTTTTGATATAGAAATATCCTCACATGAACACAAAAATATGTATAAACATATTCATCATAACACTTTTTAATAGTGAAAAATTAAAACAATAAATATTCACCCATAGAGGAATAGTGCAATTATAATATATCTATAAATTGGAATGCTGTGCAGAACTTAATAAATCCATATATACTGATGTGGAACCATCTGCAATACATATCTGTAAATTTAAAAGAACAAAGTTCTATTTAATCTTTATAATTTGATCTCAATTATATTAAAAGAAAAAATCCCAAACTATATATTTTTTATGAATATGAATATGTAAATACATAGAAAAAATCCAGAGGATACATAATATATTGTTAATAGTAATTTTGAAAAAGCAAGTTGGATTGTTGTAGAAGGAGGATATTGAAAGGAGATCTTATTCCTTTTACTGTGCATATGTATTTTTAAACTATGCTTTGTTAAGTAATTTATTTTTAAATAATGAATACATATTTATGCATTAATTAAAGTTGCAGAGCAACACATATAAACTGTGATCCTTGTAAGATAAAAAATGATAGTTCAGTTGTGTAAAACAGAACTTTGACCTTTTTATCCATATGATCTGTATTACTAGATTTTTTAACTCTGGAAACATATTTATGTACTACTTGTATAACTCTAAAAATTAATTCATTAAAAATATAAACTTTAAGAGATGAAATACTGTCATTTGCAACAACATGGATGGACCTTGAGATAATCATGCTAAGCAACTAAGCCAGACAGAAAAAGTTGAAATTCACATGATATTACTTATATGTGGGATATAAACCTAAAAGCAACAAATGAACAGGACAAACAGAGAGTCATGGACATGGACTGCAGACTAGTGGTTACCAGAGGGTAAGGGGTGGGGGAGAGGGGAGGTAGACAAGGTAAAGGGGGTCTAATATGTGGTGATAGAAAGAAATCTAATTATGAGAGGGAAACATACAGTGTAAATATATATATGCCTTACTGTTAAAGTGTACAGCTGAAACTTATTGGATTTCATTAACCAATGTCACCATAAATAAAAATTAATTAATTAATTAATTAAAAATATATAAACTTTAATACACAAGACCTATGGAAAAGTGACAAAACAAAAACTAATTGCAGAACAATACTTACGGTATGACTCCCCAAAGATAAAAGGTCTGGAAGTTTACATGCCAGATACAATAAAATGTATTTTGTGTACTACTAACATAATTCTCAAAAAATAAAAAAAAAAAAAATTGTAAAAAGAAAATCATCCTTTGCACAAATTCAGAATCTACTATTTACTTGGTTTCAGTGGACAAAATTATGAGCATTGAGTGGCCCCTGGCCCAGTAATCAGAGAGGATTCAGAGCACCCAGGTTTTTCCAAGGTGACTCTGCACCCTGGTCACAGCTGATAGGCACTGGATTGTGCATCTGAGTCAAGCTGAGACAATTGCCTGGGTCTTAGTTCAACCAGAATACCATAAGCTGGGGGGCCTAAACAACAATTTGTTTACTTCTGTCTGGAGGATGGGAAGTCCCAAATCAAGGTACGAGCAGATCCAACGTCCAGTGAGGGCCCACATCCTGGGTTGCAGGTAGCTGTTTCCTCATTGTATCCTCATACGGTAGAGAGCAGAGAGAGGTGGCAAGCTCTCTAATGTCTCTTCTTATAAAAGGGCACTAATCCCATGTGAGGGCTCCACCTTCATGACCTAATTACCTCCCAAAGGCCCCATCTCCAAATACTATCACATTGAGGATAACAGTTTAGACATATGAATTTTGAATTTTGGTGGGGGTGGAGCAAAACATTTAGTTCATAAAATCTAATGAATGGAATGGAGAGAGAATCTTTTTCTCCATATAGCTGGACCTGTATGTATCTTACTGTGAATCTTGCACTGTAGATGTCACCCATCTTCTCTTACTCTGTGAATTGAGGTGCAGAGAAAACTGCTGATCAGGTGGCAGAGAGATGCTGAAATAAGACTTCTAGGGAAAAAAAAGACTTTCTAAATTTTTCCCAAACCTTTGTAAAATTGATATCCAAAGTTCTTGGTCCTCGATAGTGTTACTCGTCTCTTGGGTTGAGGTCTTCTCTAACCTGTTATAAACTTCCTTTCCTTGTTGCTCATTGCAACCGAAAGGCAATGCCAGCATTTCCCTGACCAACCATGAGGATGTATTCCAGTAAATTGGGTCTGTCAGATTTCACAGTCCTTGGGCTGCATCTATCCTATATAAATAGAATCTGCTACTTGATAACTATTTCGAAGTTAAAATAATGGAATTAGGGGTATATTTAAAATGAATAATATTCACATTCAAGTCATTTTCTGGCTATCATTTTTTTCCTCATATGCCAAAGTAGAAAACAATATTTAAAATTTCGCACTATAATCTTCCTGGAAATTACTTTACATGTGGAAATATAGGGCAATTCCTGCCTCCACACATACAAACACAAAAATTTTCTTTCAGAAATTGTCCAAAGATTTAGTTCCTATAAGAGCTCTCAATTACTCTACTTTGGATGCACACAAAAAATGTGTTTGGTGAGGGCTAATTTGTCTGAAACATCCTTAGTCAATTTTGGTTGTTTATAGATAGAAATTACCTGATAAAATCAGTTAAAAAAAAAAAAAAAAAAAAAAAAGACATTAAGAAATGTAACACTATTTTAGTCAATATTTTTTGAGGGATGGAGTATGACCTCACAATTACAAGTATTAGATTAGTTGTGGACGAGACAAAAAAAAAAACAAACAGGATGTATGGGGTTATATTGTGGAGACCACAAATCTACTACCTACAAAACAAATTTAAAAAATAGTTAATGACATGGGAAGAAGTAAAAATTGAAGGATACAAAATTAAATTTATAATCTGATTCAAATTTAAAAAAATAAATAAAACAACATACAAAAAAGATTATAAACAAATCTTAGTGGTTTTATCTCAGTTAATTTAATGTTTCTTGTGATCTATTTTTCAATTAAAAATATGTAACTTCTGTAGTCAGAAATTAGTTCTGAAATATTTACATAAAATTTTTGAGAATACAAGTTCAAGGGAGAGTTCTGCATTCCTGGTACATGGGACTGATGTGTAACATTGATACAACTATAAATATGCTTTTATTTATAAATTAAATATTGAAAGTTATCTTCTTTATATTCTTTTAGATGTCTCTGTGTTACCATGGGAACATTTGAATTAATAGTAATGTTGCAAAAAAATAATCTGTACTTAATCCATATGTAATATTTATTTTTAATAAGATTAGTACTAGTGTTTAAAATGTTTCAGCATACTTTTCAATTCTATAGAGCACCAAGTATTATTAAAATTTAATAATTACTGGTATTTTTCAGAAGTTATGGCACACCAAGTGAATGCTTAATAACTTAACTGGTTAGCAATTTTTTGTATTTATATTTCTAATATAATTATGTTTTTCAAAATAAACCAAGTAATTTATCTGTATTGAAGTCATATTAAGGTGGTTTAAAATTGAGGAGAAACCATATAGTGCTAAAATCAAATTTGATTTTTGAAATTGGTTTAATGACCAGATGTATTTCTTGTTTTTGAGACGAAGGAAAAAAAGATTGAATCATGACCAGATCAGCTATGACCTCTCTAAAATGATGAAGATAATGCGATGAAGCGCATTGTAGGTGCTCAATAAAGGTTAGTCAGTGAATGCCCTGAAAGGCCTGTAGGCTGCACTGAGCATCCTGTTCAGTTTCTGATCCCTGTGTCTGTTGTTCATGTTGTGCTTTCTGCCAGGAATACCTTCTACTTTCCTCTTGTTCCTCCTCCAAGTCACCACTCTCTCTCCAGCTCCCCAGATCCCTTCTTTCCCTTCCAGGAAGCTTTGTCCTTATGGAGTTCCCTCCTCTAATACCCTGTGCCTACCTTTCCCTGACACCTAGGCTGTATGATACTTTTCATACAGATATTTCAAAGCCTCAAGGGACTGTGTGCACTGAGGGAAACATATTATGAGATCTTGGTCCCATTATGCCTGGAGTGTCAAGAGAGCATCTCCCATGTGCTCTAGGTACATGACATTTTGATGAGGATGTTTTGACAGGCATTTTGATGTAGCCATTTTGAGACAGACACTGCGATGCCGCTGTTTTGACTGGAACATTTTGATGAGACATTTGGATGAAGCCTTATCTCTGTTTTTTTTTTTTCCTTTTTATCAATTTATATTACTAGTGAATGGTAAAAATAAAACACTTCACTTCATCCCTTGGGAAAACTTATCTATTGATAGAAGATGGTTTAAGATGGAGGGGGGCCAGCAATGGGAGAACTGGGCTGGAACCTCTGGCAGAAGCACTGTCACAAAATCGGTTTTCCACTCTCATTCATCTCAGAAAAGACCATCTATCATTCTATCAATGGATCTGGTCATCTCTGCGAATTTACTTGCATCTTGAATGAGCTACGCAAAATTTCTTCACCTCTTCCTTAAAATTAAAGATACCTAGAAGGAGAATATTTGGTCTACATGTATGATTTCTCGTTCTTAGGATTAGACTACACAATAATGCTTGATTAAATTTATGGCATCTCTTTCACCTCAGTAATATTTATAAATCATAATTTCTATTGTAAAACTTTATTATTAATGATGGATCGGGGGAGGTACTATTTCCTTAGAAGTTAACTCAATTGTCTTAAAATATGGGGAAAAATCATTTTTCCATTTATAAAAGTGAAAAAAAACCAATAAACATTCAGACCATATTTAGTGAGTGGAAAACATAAATCTCATATAATCTTGGTGTACCTAGAGAGCAGAGTGAAGTTTAGAGATGTTATATGCATCACTTGGGAAAACAGACAATGAAAACCAAAGAATGATTTCACAGTTTTCCTGTGGCCATCAAAATGTCCCCTGCATCAAAGTAACCAAGGCAGTTAAGCTCTATCAACACGCTCAGGTTCTTGAACAGTCCCCACGAAGTATCCAGGTTACACGTCTTCTCTTGCTGCACTCCACCCATCCCCCTGTTCCCCAAATACCTTTCCCCTTTGTTATAGTTCTTGGCATCTTAAGGTACCAGAGGACATCTCAAAATGACTGGCATTCCAGATGAAAACAATGGTGCTCATGTTGTGTTGACTACCTTTCAGGGCTCCCGATCCCATCAGTCTCAACAAGCTGTCCTAAGTTCCCTCTCCTAGACTCATGAGAAGACCCTAAGAAGCACTGTGTGTGCTTCCCTCTCCTTCCATCTTAACTATAGCTACTTCCTTCTTTACTATTATTGCTTGTCTCATAAAGCCCTTTGGAAAAACAACTTCTCCATCTTCTGCCTGCTGTTCCTCTCTCAAGACATAACGAATAGTGCAGATAATCATTACAGTAGGAAGGGGCTCTGGAGCATGCGGCCTGGTCTTACATCCTGGCTATGACACTTGGGACTTTGTGATCTAAGTTAAATTACGTAAGCTCTCCCTGCTTTAGTTTCCTCATCTGCAAAATGGAAATGGGAGTTACAGTGCGTATTCTGGATCATGCAGAGTCTGTCTCAGTGTGTTAGTTGTTGAGATGGGCTCTTGTGAAAATACACTAATTAAGGACACATGAAGTCCCTAGAACAGAGTCTAGACTTGAGTAAACACATGGTAAATGTTAATTATTATTTTAAAAGGAATAAAGAAAAAAGTTAATGACCAGGGACAAGACTACAGGTTTTCCTCATTCTCTCCTAGCCCATTTGTTGTCAATATGTCATCCTTGCAGGCCACCCTATATAAACTCTTATATAATCAGACGTCAGGTCATATCCAGGTCTGTGCTCTCCTCTGCTCATCCAGGACTGTCCTACTACATTATTCAGTTTATTTTTACTCTTCCCCTACTAATCACTGAAAGCGTGAATATATCTTTCCCACCCATCTTTCCCCAGCACTGGATGGCAACAGACACAGCAGTTTTAATAAGTGGATGAATGAATGAATGAATTAATTAATGGATAAATGGTGGTGGTGTTTATATTGAAGTCAGGAGTGCTATCTCCAATATGTTCATTCAATACTGCTCGGTTCCACAATTATATTTAAATTAATTTATTTTATAAAAATTGTACTGAATCTAGAGTAGAATTAAAATAAAATACATACAAGAACCTTCTTTTAAATGGGAAATTTGAAGTAGGAATATAAGGAATATAAAGAATAAAAATGTACGTTTTTCACAGAAAGTCTGAACACCAGATGACTACTTTTTCTTCCATAGAGTTTTGTTTCAGCATCATTATCTCATCACTTAGAGGATATGATGACTTATGGTCTTAAAATGAAACAGTATATCATTAAAACCTTATTTTCATGAAGATATTTTATTCTAATTAAATTCAATACCACCCTTTGAAAGAATAGCTTATTCAACACTATGCATAGAAATACTTTTCCATGTAATAGAGAACTCAAATAAAGAGTTCATGTTTTACTGAGAATCAAGGAAAAATATACTCTAGTTTAATGGGATTTCTTTGGGCAAGCATTTTCTCTTAAATGAACAGTTTGAGCCTTATTTCACCAGTGGAAAAGAAGGCTAAAACTGATTAATTTATCATTGTTCATAATAAACATTACAGGAGGGATAAAAACAGTTTTTACAAAAAAAAAAAAAAAATAGTGGTAGTGACCATTATTCTTTTTAATAAGTGGCACTAAAACCCTCCCAAGCAAAAGCGAGCAAATAAAGAACAAAAATAAATAGAAGAAAAGAATCTTAGACACATTTAAATTATTGATGGTAGGCTTCATCATATTCTAGGAGTTTCTGTAATTTATTCAGTAAATGTTTAGGAAACCTCTGGATTATGTCAAGCATGAGCTAAGCCCTGGAAATGTAAAGATGATGGAGAAAACACACAGGTGCTGTTTTCAAGCAAATCACAGTCTGGCAATTCTGGCACACTTCTTCTAGAAATATGGTCCAATAAGAAGCCTAAAGGGAAACACCTGTATGCATATATACACATAGCTCTGTTTATTCACTAGGAAACATATTTGTTGGCTGGTGATTTAGTGAAAAGTAACAGAGCAAGAAAAAGTACGTACATAATTTATAATTTTCCTCCAGAAAGCTTTTATCCTGAATTCATGTCTGAGAGTGACAAACTCTACAAATAGTGATGGAGTAGTGTTAACAGTAGCAGTAATTAAAAACAATAGTTAACGAGAGCGAAGCAAGTCTTGTTAACCAAACTAGTCTTTACATTTTCAAAGCTCTTTAAAAATTCTTAATTTTAAGATGTTTAAGACATGGAGAGAAAAATATTTATGTAGAAACATACAGAGAAAAGATTCAAAGTAAACAAAAATCACACCCAGTGCCCAGATCTTGGTTTCTAATGTCATTCCGCACAAAAAGGAACTAGAGCTCTTTGGTGAAATGGCTGACTCTAAGGCGAGGGCAGGAAACACACAAAATAAGCTTGGAGTATCTTGTTGTGCCAGAAAGTAAGAATTTTTTCAAAAATAGAAAATGGGCATGTGGAAGGGAGGCAGAAGTCAAACCCAAGGAGCCTCAATGGCCATGGCTAGAACAATTTGAGCATTGGAATAAATAACGTAGCATTGGATTATAGCCCAAAGTGTAACATAAATATCTGAGTCCATATGAAATAAATAAATGACTGATAAATTTACCAATGGAGCAGAAGGGAAAAATAATTTACACAGAAGAATTCCAAATAATTTATGTGCATAATCCCCACTTAATGATGTAAAAATAATTCCCTACCCCTTAAGAATGGGCTTTACACTGTCACTTCCTTCCAAAGACCACTGTATACAGAGAAGAAAAAATGCATAACTTAACAGTGGAAAACCCTGGCAAATGCCACCTTGGCCAGGTGAACAAAGTTAATGACAACAGTTACCTAACAAAACAGTAAATGTGGATAGAATGATCCTTGAGTTGACGTGATTAGAAAACATTTTCCCACTTTCCCTCTATGATCTTCCTCTCAAAAAACATAACCTTATTCTAATCATGAGAAAAAACATCAGACTAGTCCAAATTGACTATCAGTTATTAATACCTGAGTACTGACTCTTCAAAACTGTGAAAGTCTTCAAAAAAGAGGAAAATCTGAGAAATTATCACAGCCAGGAGAAGCATAAGGAAACATGATGACTAAATGTAATGTGATATCCTGGATGGGATCCTGGAAAGGAAAAAGGACATTAAGTGAAAACTAAGGAAATTTAAATGAAGTATGGACTTTAGTTAATTATAATGTACTGTATTTTTTAATTTTAACAAATGTACCATAGAAATGTAGGATATTAATGGAGGAAGCTGAGTACAGGGTACACGCAAGAACTCTCTCTCTCTCCTATCTTTGCAACTTTCCTGTGAATCCAAAACTATTCTAAAATTTAAATTTACTTAAAAATAAACAAAAAGTTGACAACTATTTTCAATAAATAATAATAAACTCATAAATGCTAGCATAAATAATAAAAATTGACATTATACTTTGATTTTATTTATCATCTCATTACTAGATTGTGTAATGTGCTTCAGTTTAGTATGTGTCCCAAATACTTTGAAGATTGAACAATAATGCAGAACTCTAATACATTGCCTTTACGTTTGTACCCATTCTGTCCCCAGTTTCTCTGGTTCGTCCCACCTTCTCATCTCAGGGACTCTAGGCACTTTATAAAGTTTCTTAGCCGCATGGCTGCTAAAAACTGCTGTATATTTTTATTTAAAATATACTTTTATAGTATGAATAATTTTTCTGTGATCACTGTATTTTTTTCCATTTTCTTATGTGATTACTACCGAATGGTATAGACACAACGATTAAGGTCAAAAAGTACTCTGACCTATAGAGTGTGGTCACGTTTTATACAAACTTGAAATAGTAAAAAGTAAGCATATTAATAAAATCTCAATTCATACATAAAATTTGAAATGTTAATTCCTCAAATTAAAAACTGAAAATCCTAATTTGAAAGCTGATGGATCAAATGCACTCAGAAATGTTTACCCTACTACCACATGGTGGCGCCACATCAGCTGGTGAATGTAAAGCCTTGGCAAACGTCGGATCAGTCTTGAAATTGACTGATTTTTGAATTATGTGACTTCACCAGGAGCACAGTCTACATTTCTACTCCTATTCTGAATTTTAAAATTAGATAATTGGAGTCAAGAAAGGTAAATTATTCCTTCAAATCCACACGGGGGCCTACTACTGAGCCGGGAATAGAATGTACTTTCTGTCACTTGATTCTGTGCTCATTCTCTCTCTCTCTCTCTCTCTCTCTCTCTCTTCAATACATATATTATATATATGGATTATATATAATATAGATATGGATTAATTTCTACAATGACACAATTATGTAGGGGAGGCAATGTAGCTCTGAATGTCAATTTAAATTTCATGAATATAAATAAATGCCCAAAATATATTATTAAAATCTTGACCAAGTACAATTATCCTTTTTTAGGTCCCTGAAAGTTTCTGTATCATAGTTTTTGCTTAGCAAAATGTTTGCTGATGCAAGACAATTTAGGAGCCATTAAAAGAATGAGTTAGAACTATAAAGCTGACTTAGATTTTCACAAAATATTGTTAAATGAAAATAGAAAAAGTAAAAAAGATTATGTTAGCATAATTCTGTGTTTATAAACCAAATAATGACAGAAGTTTAAATATTCTGTATAGCATGTACTCAAATGTACATTTGTAAATATATGTCTGTATAGAAGTATTTGAACACAGTTAAAAATATGATTGACATTTAAATCTTTAATAAGAGGTATCTTTTTAAATTGAAATGTAATTGACATATAGCACTGTGTAAGTTTAAGGTGTATGTGCTGATTTGATATATTTATACATTGCAATATGATTACTACCAGAGTGTTAGTTAACATCTCTACCACTTCATATAATTATCTTTTTTTTTTTTTTAATGAGTTACCTTTGCAAGGAAAAGGAGGGGATTCACATGAAGGGAAAAGTAGAAGAGAATGAGGAGAATGCCAAACAAAAACGGGGAAAGAATTGCACATACACAAAATCCGATATATGATCACATTTATGATTTATATAAAATTGTGTTTATGTGAATATATCTATAAATATATACATTTAAATACTTTATTTTAAAATAAATTCACTATAAATAAGGGTAACTAAATAAAATTTAGTTATCCTTATTTTTTTATTAGAGAAACTCATTATTAAATTTAATTTTCTTTAAATACATATCTTCTCCCACCCTCACCCACTCCGGGGAGAAAGGGAACCCCCCCACCCCCTCCATTTGGGGGAATTCCATATATAAAGCCTGAGATGGTAAGAATGAAGTATAAAAATACTATTTACAGAAGGGAAGAGGGTATCTGTTGCTACCTTAACTTCCGGAAACCCCCATCCCCAGACCCCTTCTGCTCCTTTAGAAAAAGCCCCTGGACATCCATTTGCACGTAGAATAAGCCCTTCCTCTGGAAGGGCTCTCAAACCCCAACAGAGAATAGGAAGTGAAAAATCTAAAAAAACAATTTGTGATAAAAATAATAGCTAAGCTATCAAATTTCCTAAAAAATAAAAAACTTCCTACAAAACTTTTAAAAATAAGACAAAAAACAATAATCTAATAGGAAAAATGAGCATAAACCACAAAGAGACAGTTTACATAAAAGGAAAATACAAATGCTTTCATATAAAAGTGCTTATTCCCATTTGTAATCAGGGAAATGCAAATTAAATCACAATGAAATTATGTTTCAAATTTGTCATATTGGTAAAGAATTAATATACCTGAAGACCAAGTTTTGGCACGGATATGAAACAACAACAACTTTTCTATCCTACTGATGAGGGTATAAAATGGGATAATCACTTTCAAAAGCAATTTGGCAACATATGTAGGAAAGCTGACGGTGCCCAAATATGGCAGGTCCATTCTCAGGTATCTGCCTGTTCATGTGTTGAAGAGATACTTACAAAATTGATTACAGTAGTAGCATTGCCACAAAGAGCCACAATTAGAAACAACCTAAGTGGACATCAGTAATCAAATAGATAAATTGTGATATATTTATTCAATAGAGTACCAAGTATAAGATAAATAAATGAATTTGAGCTACATTGATATGAATGAATTCTTACAAAATAATGTTATGTATAAAAATCACACTGCAGAAGAATACATGGAGATGACAATATTTATATGAAGTTTAAAAATATGCAAACTAATTATACACACATATATGTAGTTTGGGGATATACATATGTGTTATAAGACATAAATAACTGCAAATGATAAATATTAAATTCAGGGCAACAAATATACTTCTGAAAAGAAGAAATGAGGAAATGAAATTCAATTACAGAAGGGCATACAGTGGTCTTTGTAATTTTTTAAGTCATGTGGTGTGTACTTATGTTATTTTTTATTGTTATCATTGTACTGAAAATATGTTTATGTTTATAATTATTATTATATTTTATTATAGTCAGATTACTTATTAACATCATTTGATAGTATTTAAAAAATATATTCAACATCCTCTTAAGAGTATTTATTAAGATGACAGTGAGAAAACTATTTTCCACCTATCACAATGGTAAAGATAAATATATTAATAAATTGCTCTAACAAGTGTGGGGGCACAAGCACTGTCAGGAATTGTTGGGAGAGCACATCTGTAGAACTTTTATCTATGAGACAATTTGGCAATGTTCAGCAAAATTAAATGCATGTACATATCATTGACCTAACTCATTTGCTTTTAGGAATATATTCCTCGATCTACTCTAGCAAGTACGTACGCAAGGACGTATATGAACAGGTATTCACTGCCACGTTATCTGTGATAGCAAATGACTAGAAACAATCCAAACAATCTTCAGAAGGGATTAGAAAAAAAGGGATCATGTATACAATGGATATTATGCAGGAGATGAAAAAGAATGAAGTATCACTCTATAAACTAATATGGAATCATGCATAGGATAAACAGTAAAGAAGGGGGAAAAGTGAGGCGAGGAACTCTTACGTGGTAGTCTACCTTTTGGTAACACAGATGGCCTCTACTACATGGAACTGGGGCTTGGGGGACAGACAGAGCGATGGATTCTATCAATATTTCCACTTGTGTGTTTTGAATCTTCTATCTTATGCATGTATTACCATTTCACTTCAAAAGGCTCAGAAGCAAATAAATTAAAAAATGAATTAGAAAATGAAAATCACTACAGGAGATGCCACTCTTACATTTTGTTTCAAAGACAGAATTGACACTTAAATTTTAGTACTATAATTAAGTTGCATCATCTGCTTTGTGTCCAAGGCATAAAGCTTCAATTAATTTAAGAAAGAAGACCAAAGGAGGAGTTTCCTTAGAAAGTGGCATTGGTTGGCAGGCCCTAGACTCATATGAGGAATCGCATACCAAGACAATGGACTTCCAGCTCCTTCTCATAAGGAAGGTAGGGACCATAGCCATAAACTTTACTGATTTGAGTAAGGTCCCACTGTGAGAATTTAAAAATCAATTAATTAAGCTATATACTCACTTCTAAAAAGATTTAAAATCAACTAATGAATAAATATAAAATATAGCGTAATTCAATGAATTAAAAGTAAAAAAATCAGCCAATACCAATTCAAAAGTTTCTTCTTGTAGTTCTTATTAATTTTTATTTTATATACTTTAGGTTGCATATAAATTTTAAATTGTTATGCATTCCTGGTGAAGTGATATCTTCTTGTTATTAATGCTACTGATGTCTTTTGCCTTAAAGTCTATTATCATGGTTATTAGTAGAGTCATACCAATTTCCTTTTGATATTATCTGTATCCTGTATGTTTTCCCCATCCTTGCAACTTTTCTATTATGTATTTTTAAACTTCATATGGTAGTCGTTTCTTAATCCAGTCTAGCAATCATAATTTTTAAAAGTTTAGTTCATTTAGATATAATTATTTATATTTGGACTTATTTTTACCATCTTATTGTATGGTTTTAATTTGCTCACCTGTTTTATGTTTATATTTTCACTCATTTCTTGCATTCCTGGAAAAAAATCCCAGTTGGTCATGATGTATCACCTTTTGTATGTATTTCAGGATTTGACTTGATGATATTTTGTTAAAGAATTTTGTATTTATGTTCATGAGGAATATTCATCTGTAATTTTTTCTCTTTATAGTTCTCTCTTCCTTCTCTCCCTCTTTCATTCTACTTCTTTCCTCTCTCTCTCTCTCTCTCTCTCTCTCTCTCTCTCTCTCTCTCTTTCTCTCTCTCCATCTTTGTCAAATTTTGGTATTAGTGTTTTGGTAGCCTCATACAATTTGAAAAGTATTCCCTCTTCCTCTATCTTCTTAAATAGTTTCTGTAAGAATGTTGTTATTCCTCCCTTAAATGTTTGATAGAATTCATCAATGAAACTATCTGGGCCTTTGTGATTAAAGGCACTGATAAGCCAAATAATTTTTCTCATTATCATTTGAAGTCTTGGCCATATTTAGAAAGCTTTGTACTATAACTGACATTAGTTGGTGTGTTCATTCTAGTAAATTATAGTCCCTAGAGATGTAGATATATCAAATTTGTTTCTGATAATAAATTTTAATAGATATAGGACTACTTATTTATTATATTTATAATTATTATAATACTGTCTATTATACTCATGTTGTTTATTAATATTATTTCATACTAGTTTTTAAAAGATTCTATTTCATTTTATGTCAGTTTTGGTAAACTTTTTATTTTCTTTAAGGAATTCATCTATTCCATCTAAATTGTTGAATTGATTGGCATAAAGTTGTTCAAAATATTCTTTTATTACCCTTAACCTTGGGGTTTGTAGGATCTAGAGTAATATTATTTCTTTTATTTCCAATACTAGTAATATCTCTTCTTTTTTCTTAAGCACTATAACTATAGCTTTATCAATTCCATTTGTCTTTTTAAAGAATCAAATTTTACCTCTATTAATTTTCTCTATTGTCTATTTTCTATTTTATTGATTTCAGCTCAATATTATTTCTTTTCATTATTTACTTAAAGTTCAATTTTTCATTCTTTTATTTTCAATTTATCTATATCTTTATGCTTAAAGGGATGGCGGAACCATAGCTATATGGAACCTGAATTTCTGAACATTTTCTACCCTGTCTCTTCCCAACCATACTTTGTGTTAAACAATGATGTGTCATACCTTTGAAATCCTGAAGTTATTTGTTTTACAGCTCGTTTATTCTGCTGGAGATGGAATGATAGGAGACTACCACCGAAACCTGGACACGAGATGATGAAGTTCTAACTTAGGAAAAGGCTCTGGAAACAGACAAGAAAGATGTGAAAAATACCTTGAATCAAGAATTGGCAAGACTTGTGTCAGTTAGATGTGGGAAGAAGAGAAGTCTAATATGTAGGGTTGTTATAAGGATCAAATAGAGAAAAGTATGTAAAAAACATTTAAAAATAAAAGATAATGGTCAACCGTCAGAAAGAGGAGGAGGTAGTAAGAAAGGAAAAATCCCTTAGGGATAAGCAGGACTTCTCAGGGGTCATAGGCTGTTGTGGTTGGTCACACATCTGTCCTGACCCTACTTGTGGTAGCACCTTAACGTAAATAATTATCTGATTGGGAGTATTTGTAGCTGGCTATGGGCCTTTTGATAAAACTGTTTGCTTGGATTTGCTTTATTTATCCTGATGAGAAACAAAAGTACCATGATTTATATTTCATAATTTATGTAGCTGATTTAATTCTGCTTTTTTATTTAAGCATTTTTCCAATAAATACTAACTTGTTTTCCCTCCTGGAACATCAAGCCATTATGTAATGATGTTAGAGGGACATATTCTGATGTATGCGTGTGGGAGACACTGTCACAAGGAAGGTGTATATCTTCCCACACTCTCAAATACTATGCTTGTCATCACAGCAACTTCCTTAGGACTCAAGTAATTGCTTGATTAATAACTCTCCCTTACTGTTTCCAAAACCTACCTTCAGAAAAGAATCCAAAAGTTACTTTTTGTAAGATACAAATGATTATTAACAGTTTAAACATGGCTCTTCCCAAGAATATTTTACATATTAATAAGTCATAGCTTTAAAATAAAATGAATGGAGGTTTCAAAACAAATGCATTAGGAAATAGAAAAAAATAGAAATACTAAGTAATCTAAAAGTTAATTATTTAAAAACAAGAAGAGAAAACTAAAATAGAGAAGGCATTGCCTAATGCAACCAAGAGAAGAGGAAAGAAATATGCCAATTAGGAAAGAAAATGGGAAAGTAACTTAATACAGAGTGAATTTTAGTACTTGTAGGGGTTATTTTTCTCGACTATGCGAAAAATAATTTGAAAACCTCTGTGAGATAGATCAATTTATAAGAAAATATAAATTATCAAAACAAACCACAGAAGAAGTATAAAATAGAAATTAAAGACAGTGTAATGCACAAATAGCCACCTCATTTTCTATCTCCTCTCTAAAAATGTACAAGGCCCAGACATTCCACCAGGGTATTTTCTGAAACTTTAAAAAACAGAGAATTCCGATCTAATTAGACTGTTCCAGAATATAGACAAGTAGGGAAAACTTAAAAATTCTTTTTAAGGAACTAGAATAATATCATGACCAAAACCTGACAGAGATAATATAAAAACAGAAAACAACAGATTTATTTTACTTATGAGAATTGATTTTCAAAATTCTAGAAATTAGTTAAGTGAAATTGATCTTAATTTAAAATAATAATAGATCTTAAGTAGATAAGGTACATATCAGAAGTGTAAGAATGTTTCAATATCAGCAATCTAATAATGTATTTTCCTATATAATCAAATGAGAAAAATATACTCATATTCGTGGATGCTAAAAATATATTTCATCCAATATTAACATTTACTTGTGAGAAATTTCTCAATAAAATAAGGCTAGATACATTTAAAGCTCTTATTTGATAATAAGATAATTCAGTAAAGTCACTGCGATGTAATCTTTCTATAGTCATGTGCTATATAAAGACATTTCAGTCAACAACGAACTGCATATGTGATGGTGGTCCCATAACATCCTACCACCTAGTGACATAACAACTGTCATAAAGTCATAGCACAATAAATTACTCGTGTCTGTGATGATGCTGGTGTAAACAAACCTGCATTATCAGTTGTATAAAAGTATAGCACATATAATTATTTACAGTAAACAATACTTGATAGTGATAATAAACAACTATGTTACTGGTTTATATATTTACTTTACTATACATTTTATTGTTATTTTAGAGTGTACTCTTTCTGCTTATAAAAAGATGTTTGCTGTAAAATGATACACCGTGTTACGCTGGTAGCGGCCTCATATATTCTTGTTTATCTCGTGTCTTGATTGCATCATTTTCGTGTACACTTGATTTAATCTTGTGCTGTTTTCTTTATCATGGCTCCTGAGTATAGAAATGCACTGTTAATATTGCCAGTGAGAGACCACGTCAAGTGTACAATAACTTTCTAGGCCTTCACCTTCACATTCTCTTACCATTCACCCACTTTCTCATCCAGAGCCACTTTCAGTTCTACAGGCTCCATTCATGGTAAGTGCTCTATACAGGCGTACCATTTTTTTTTTTATCTCTCATATTCATATCTCATATATTTTTATTGTATCTTTTCTATGTTTAGATGAGTTTAGATACACAAATACTTACCATGTATTATAATTGCTTACAGTATTCAGTACAGTAACATGCTATAGGGGTTTGTAGCCTAGCAGCAATAAGCTACTCAACATATAGCCTAGGTGTGTAGTAGGCTATACTGTAGGATGTGTAAGCACACTCTAGGATGTTCACACAATGATGCATTTCTTAGACCATATTCCTGTTATTAGGCAATGCATGATTGTATATACAAAGAATGACCAGTTTGAAATGTAGAAGATAAAATGTATGACAACAGGAAGATCAAATATTGAGAATAAACTTAAGAAGAAATGTAAAAAATGTTATAAGGGCAAGTTTAAAATGCTACTAAAAGAAAAAAATATATAAATATATACAAGATATACCCTATCTTAAAGAGAACAGGTGCATTATAAACATTTCCATTGTGCCTAAAATATCTATCATGTTTTCATGATCTCAAAAATATACCAATAGATCAGTTGAAAACATAACATGTGAAAATAAGCATACAAAAGTAGTTAGGAAATTTCTGTGAAAAATTAATTCAGCCACGGGGGAAGATTAGCCTTACAAATGATGGCAATTAAAATTGTGTTGTACTGGCACGTGTATGTACAGACAGACCAATGAACTAGAATAGTGAATTTATAAATAGAATCTCTAAGTAAAATTTAGTTAATGACAAAGTTGGAATTTCACATCTTTGAGAGAAACAGAATGTTCAATAAGTAATTCTGGGATAATTGAATATCTGAAAAAATAAAGTTGAATATTTTCCCCATCCCTTACATTAAAATGAATCCCAGAAGGATCAAACATTCATACATTAAAATAAAACTGTAACATTATTGTAAGAAAATGGGAGACCTTTTATGTAAACTCAGAGAAAACTTTTCTAATTTTAAATATATTTTTAATATTTGCATATCAGAAATTCTGTAGTTAAAATTTAAAGATATCTACAGAGTAAATATTTGTGTCATATTATGGACTGAATGTTAATAGCATCACATATAAAAAGGTGCTACAAATGAATCTTTAAAAAAGACCATTAAACACAATAGAAAATAGATGAAAACAGTCCAGTAATGAAAACGAAAGTACTTACAATGATTAAACATTTGAAAAGATATTCAACATCACTATAAGAAAATTGCCAGTTAAAATGAAAGCGAGATTTATTTCATCATATTTCACCTTTATTCTGTCCAAGATCAACAGATTTGGTAATACACTGTTTAGGCAAGTGTGTGGAGAAACTCATACACTATTGTACAGACTCTCTGGAGTCTCTAGCATCCATTAAAATAAGAAGTGTGCATGCTCTTTATCATGTCGTTTTCATTTCCTGTAATTAATTTTACAGGTATACTTGTACATGTGGACCAAAAAATATAGTAAGTGCTCACGTAATGTTGTCAATAGATTCTGCAACTTTAAATGAAATGACATATAATGAAATTAATTTTATCATAGGCTAATCGACATAAACAAGAGTTAAGCTTCTATGACTTTTCATCAATGTTACAATGAAAAGATGTTGAACAAAATAATATTATTCAAGAATCTTCTGTATTTACAAAGATATTTGCTAGCAAAAGATAGGAAACAATCAAAATGTCTAATGAAGGTAGACTATTAAATAAATTGTGATAATAGAGTACAATGGATAATTTAAGAGAATGAGACAATTCTAGGTCATTGCAAAATGGTCTCCAAAATATGTTTTTACAATTTGTGAACAAAAATAGTTTAATTCACATATACAAATTTATAAATGAATAAATTCATACTTATAGAATATCTCTGGAAGTCTCCAAAAGAAACTGGTATCAGTCAAAACCTTTGTGGGACTCCTGGGGGGTTAGGGGTTGGAGTCAGAGGGAGAATTATTGTCTATTATATGTTATTTAGTATCTTGAATTTTTACTATGTATATACATTACATATTCAAAATTAATTAACTTTAACAGATTTTTAAAGATATTCAAGAACAGAACAGATTAGTATTGATATGTAGAATGTTTTCTTTTTTCTGTTCTCCTTATATCAAAGCACATATGGTAAATGTTTACATTTCTTTAGATCCTGAGGAGTTGGTCTCAAGAACAAGACTAGTATTGCTAGTAAAAATAGGAATTGGAAGATAACGCTAATTAGGCAAGGGCTTTAGAAATTCTGGAAATCTACATGTGTGTTCATTGTCATTATCATCATCATTATTTTTTTGGTAAAATATTTAATGACTTTTTAATATAACTTTTTAAAAGAAAATTTATTCCCAAGTTTTTTTTTAACTCTTGAATGCTCTAATTTCAGGCCATTGTGTTTATAAATGCTATTTGAATCTTCTTCAGATCACATTAAGAAATCAGCAAAACCAGTCACCAGTCTATTCAGAAGAGTAGGAAGACGATGGGTAAACCAAAAATAATGTCAAATAACAAATAGCTGAAGAAATGATTTTTATTCTGTACAGCTTCAGAGGAAAAAATGAGGATCAGTGAACTTGCCTTACTGTATGGAAGAAATTTCCAGTGATGAGAACAATTTGAAAACTTACTGGGCTCTTTTATTGTTATTTGAATGTTCCTTCTGTAGAAATGTTCAGACCTCATTACAACAAGAAATGGCCACGCACATTAGAAGTATCATCAGTCCACAATATGATTGTGTCTTTGAGGAAGGTTTTAAAAATAAAGTCTACTGCCTGCCCAAAGTTTCTTATTCTATTACCTCATCTTCCAGGTCAAGATATCTGGAAATTATGACAGTTCAGCAATGAAGCAAATGTTTATCTCTTGTAAATTTAATTTACTCCTTTGACCTAAAAGATGCCTGGATAATGCTGTTATTGACATGCTGGAAGTTCAAAGATGTGGTCAGCAGTATTTGTCATTTTTGTTCTATGACCAAACTTTCCGAGGTTAATGGTCTTAGGAGACAGAGAATCATTTACTTGAAGTTATTTAGCAATAAAGGCGATTTTATTTATTCACATTTGAAATTTATTTAACCAGTAACCTTTTCATCCACTGTTTAGCTATATTCAAAAAGGAAGAATGTTGCAAAGATCCTCATTTATAATTTAGTCTTGCCTCAGGAATTCTCTCTATCCATTTACAAGAAAATCCAGACAGAGAATATCTTCACATTATTCTCTAAAGATCAATAACCTATTTCATTATAGCTCACAAAACTGGCTCCTCCATGTCTTTTCCTTGTTTTGGCTAATGACACCACTTTTCCTTCAGATGTCTAGGCTTGAATTCTGAACTTCAATGTAGCCAGTTGTCAGATTGGCAATGGTCCAAAATTTTTAAGATATATTTTGAGGTATCTGGCCCTTTTTCCCCAATCCATCACAGTCTTTGAAGAAAGAGGTAGGCCTAGACTACCATGCTCCATATCGCATACCTGTACTGATCCCTGACTCCATCCTGGCACGGACTTCAACCGGCTAAAGACATGTTGTTCACTCCCATCAAAAACAGCACATTCACAGATTGGCCTGTGGCTTGGAGAATAAAGACCATTTGGTCCAATTAACTAGAGAAGCTGCAGCACAGGGCTCTTACACGGTGGAGTCAGAGCTGTAGAAATCTGAGGCAAGTTAAAGTTACGGGCTGGGAATTTTGAGTAATGATAAGAAGATGGTCAAGAGGGCATGGAGGAAGGAACGGACCTGTCAAGAGATGCAGAGGCAAGCAGTGAGGTATCTCCTCAGACCCATGTGGAGCAGCCCTGTCACATGAAGCAGTGTAGGTTTCCAGTTTCAATTTTTAGAAGGCCCATCTGAATTATAACTGTCTTCTTCAATTCTCATGAAAGGTCCCTGTGCCATAAAGTAACTAGCTAGAATGGCTATCGCCTCTTAGCCGCCAAAAGAGTGCTCATTAAAACAATGTCTATCACTGCTATCCCCAACATTTTCTTGCTGTGGCCATTACTCTAGTTTAAGCCATTCTGATCTTTCATCTCTTTACCAAAACTACTGTAATAACTTTAACACTATTCTCCTGAAAAGCATCAGTGTATCCCATTCTCTGCTTCCTTCCACCAGATTGATCTTCTAAAAGCCCAATTCCAATTACATCACTTCTTGCTTAGAAACTTTCCATGAGCTCCCACTGTCTAGCAAATGAAGCACAAAATACTTTTATTCAAAGCCAACTTGCCTTTGCTGTTTTGTCTTTTAGTACTTGTATACACACACACACACACACACACACACACACACACACACACACAGACTCTCTCTCTCTCTCTCATTTGCTTTTGGTATCTGGACAATTGTCAAAGTACACTATTGTAGATCTGGTCCACTTTGTAGTATATGCATGCTCATTGCTTCCCATGGCCTACAGAAATCTCTCACATTTTCTTTATTTTTCAAATGTACACTGATACACTTCATTTATTTCAAATGGTGCAAAAATATCTATAAATCTTTTGTCTAAATCACCCCTCTTAAAGAACAGTACCCAGAATCTTTAAGTAATACCTAGCTAGAAAATAATAAAAACTTATTCAAATGAGCTACTTGAAAATTATCTACCTGTAAAACTCCTCCTAAAATTCCATTGTCTTTGACTTTCCTGATTCATAAAGTCTGCTTTGATTTCTCTGTCTACTAAAGCCCTATGTTTCTTTTCCTATGACACTTACCTTATGGTTATTTTAATACTTATCCTAGCTCTCTTCTTAGATTTTATCCCTGGGAATTAATACAATAGGATGTCTCATTCACATTGATGGCTCTTGAAGTACCTAACCTTGTTCTCTGTCTATAATAGTAGTTCAATAAATAATTTGTATATAATTTTTCTTAACTCACATTGATCAAATAGACATGAGTCTGGGTGGTATATTACTAGTTAAGAAAGCTAATGCATCTATATCTCTGAGGATTAAATCTATTCCTTAATATAATGAATACAACTAATGTCAGTTATGGTGCAGAGCTTTCAAAGTATGGCTAAGGAGAAAAATTATCTGGTTTATGAATGCATTTTAATTATATTCTTCAAAGCATGTGTAACTTTCAGAAAATAAGAGTAAATTAGATTCCAAACAATGTTATCTGATCAACAGAGCTAAAGACATATTCCACATCTCTTCTCAAACATTTGCAGAAAGTGCCATCTTGTACCAGCTCCAGAATATTTGCATTTTGCATGCCAACAGACCCCTTTTTTTGTGCCTACCAAATCAGGATAGTGACTCCTCTGCCCATAGAAATACCTGCATCATTTAAGAAATATGTATTACCTAGCAACTGTTTATAAAGCATTGGGTCGAATATTGTGCAGAATATAAAACATTTAAGATATCTACTGTGCACTGTAAAATATGTGGAATCTAATTGGGTACACAAAATGTAGGTACCTGAAAAGACTGTAATATAGCATTGCTCTGTAATTGTTCTGGTTATTACTGCATAATAAACCACCTTTTATATAAATAGCCAAAGATGACCCTTATAAGTTGGCCCCCTCTGTTGTTTACTTTATTACAGTGGGCTGCTAGTTTCAAGGCTGCTAACATTAACTCAAATTTCTCCACATAAAATTTTTAAAAATATAGCCCAAAGAGCATATTTTATCCATTTAGAGGCTGCTTTGCATATCCCATAAACTGCACCTGTTATCTGCTAGCCATACATAAGGTAAGCCCAGGGGCTATAATGGACCCCAAACTGTCACTACCCTATAGAGAGAGTTGCTAACATCACGTAAACATATAAGCTTGCTCCCTGATTCCATGTCTCTTGGATATTCCTGTGTCCTCCTCCCCTTCTGGGTAGTGGCCCTACATCACTGTCTCTGGAATGTCTCTTGACAAGATGAACTTACCCTCAACTTGTCAGAGCACCACCCTAATAAAACTCATTGTGTGCTATTGATAGTGCATGGTCTTGCTTTTTTTCTTGGTAAGTTCTGAAATTCTCAAATTCACTATACCACTCCAAAACGTGATGGCTTAAAACAACAAAAACATTTATTTTGGGCAATTTGCAATTTGGGTAGAGTATAGTGGGGGTGGCTTATCTTTAATCAACTTGGCACCAACGGGAGACACTCAACTGGAGGTCCCCTTCCAAGATGTTGTCTTAATTCACATGGCCTTGCTTCTCTCCTCCCCTCTGTCTCCACGTGGCATCTTATTTTTCAGAGCCTTGCCATGCGGCTTGGGTCTCTTTGACATATAGCTGTCTCACAGCTGTCAGTCTTGGTACGTGGTGGCTGGCTTCCCTAAAACAAACATTCCAAGAGGTGCAGGAGGCAGTTACAAGGCTTCCTATGACAAAGCCTTAGGAATCCCAGAATGACACTCAAGCAACATTCTGTTGGTTATACAAGTCAGTAAGCACAACTCCAACTCAAGGGGAGGGGAATTAGACTCCACCTGTTAATGGAAGAAGTAGCAAAGAATTTGCTGCCACATTTAGTGTACTACAGTGTACTTATTTATTAATGTTAATATTAATGTCAATGTTAATATTATTAATAATAAGTAATATTATTGATATTAATATTATTAATAGTAATATTAATATTACTTGTTTATTGCTTATACTCTCACACAGGGGTCAGCAAACTATAGCTTATGGGCCAAATCTGGCCCACTTCTTTTTTTGTAAATAAAATTTTGTTGAAACCTAACCACACAAATTTGGTTACACATTATCAATGGCTATTTCTGTGCTACAATCAAATTTGTTTACACATTATCTATGGCTGTTTCTGTACTACAACCACAGAGCTGAGTGGTCATAATCAAGACCCAAAGACTCTCATGATCTAAAATATTTATTATCTGTGCCTTCATAGGATAAGCTTTCTAGCTCTCGTTCTAACATGTAGTTATGTTATGCTAATGTTTGATTTGAATTGTTTTTTAAATAATTTTAAATTCATTTTCCAATTATAGTTGATATGCAATATTATATTAGTTTCAGATGTACAACATAGTGATTAGACATTTATATAACTTATAAAATGATCACCCTGAAAAGCCTAATACCCATCTGACATCACACACACATTACAATACTATTGACTATATTCCCTATGCTATACCTTATATCTCTTTGACTATTTCATAACTACCAATTTGTACTTCTTAATCCCTTCATCTTTTTCACTCATCCTCCAATCAGCCTCCCAGCTGGCAACCATTAATTTGTTCTCTGTATCTGAGTTTTTGTTTTTTATTTTTGTAAGTTTGTTTATTTTGCTTTCTAGATTTCACATACAAGTGAAATCATATGGTATTTGTCTTTCTCTGACTTATTTCACTTAGCATAATACCCTCTAAGTCCATCCAGGTTGTTGCAAATGGAAAGATTTTATTCTTTTTTATGGCTGAGTAATATTTCATTGTATATATATGTGCCACAACTTCTTTATCTATTTGTCTATCAATGGACACTTAGGCTACTTCCATAACTTGGCTATTATAAATAATGTTGCAGTGAACATAGGGAGTGTACATATCTTTTCAAATTGGTGTTTTGGGTTTCTTTGGATATGAATTACTTTTTAATACTTGCTAATGACAGAAATTCCTTATGAAAATTCAACTTACAAACTTGCAACTTTCACACTGCCATAGGTGCACACAGAGCTACTCTCTGGAGCAATAATGAGTCAGTTTTGCCTGTCACCAAAAGATGGTGTCAGCAGTTGCGCTATTTACTTTTTTAGTCTTGTCTGCTGTCCTTGTGTTTTTACTGTGTATTTGCTGAATGAGTTCAGTTTTAAAGTGTTCAATCAGTAAAACCTTACTAGGACCAATAAGTGCAAGAAAAAAAAAGTGAGTTAAAAAGAGTAACGAAAAAGTCATATGATTATGACAAAGAGTAAAAATAATTTTAAAAAGTAAAAGTGATATGAAAATACACTTGCATTTGTGCATGTGTGATAAATCATTAAAAGAATAGGTTCTGAGGAAGTAAGAGTGAATTCATGCAAATTGTGAAAAGTACTTTGCCTCTGTGATTGACAATAATCAACAGACAACAAGTAAAAATGACACAATGTAAAAACACATATGAGACTAAAGGAGCAATTTCAGAGCTTCCTATCTATTAGCCTAAAGTTTGTTTAGGAGACAATTGCCAGATTTTGTGAATTTGAAGGCTGAGTAAGCACAGTGAAAATGATGGTCTTGTTACTTTTGATGAAAGATATATTCCCATAGAGTCAAGGCCCCACTGAAATCTCCACAATATCAAAGTGAGAAGAGTGTGAATGCCATGAAAATAATTCCTTGCATTTGCAGAGGTCAGTAAGGAGGAACATTCTCCACCTCAGCAAACTTTTAAGGTAGACGAAACTGGTCTTTTTTTGGAAAAAGATGTCTGATAGTATGCATAGGATCAAGGAGGGAAAGGAATGCCTACTTTTAAGCTACAGAGAACCAGCCAATTTTCATTTTGCAAAAATCCTTCCAAGAACTAAGGAGCTTTTTAGAACAAAATTGATCTTTAATATTATTAAATTTTATTTTCTAAATTTCGAGTTCTGTAGCTGAAAGAAAGATGGAAACAAACAAGCAAACCAGTGTCCACACTCAAATATCACATTTTAAGCCAGTAAAGTCCACCAACGCATTAACTTTCATTGCAAACTTTGGAGTAAACTTTTGGTATAATTTGTGCTTCATTGTGATCATAAGCTCAGCTGTAAAAAAGACTTTTATTAACAGCATCTACCTATTTTTATAAATTGAGGTTTTCTCAGATTTGCACAACCAGAATAAAACATAGAAATATTTTGAAAGCTAAAGACTTTCAGTGTCAATCATAACACTCGATGTTCTTTCCTTTTGTATGCATCAAAATAGCCTCCTGGTTTTTATTGATTGACTTTATCCTAAATTCTATAAAATACTACCTTTATCTGTTTTTTACATGAGGATTCCATGTAAGGTTTCCTGTGGGGAAAAGTGTTCTACTGTTTAAAAGCTTGAATATCCTGACTATAAATAACAGAAACTATTGAAGATTTTTGAGTAGAAAAGTTATATAATGAAAATGGTGTTTTAGGAATATATTAATCTGGTTGTATGTCAGATGGATTGCCCAGAGACCAGTTAAAAAGATACTGTGAACAGCGTTCTGTGAAAATAACCATTATAATACAATAGAAAATGGAACTAAGACCTATTATATCTGTTGGAAATTATGAGAGGCATAAAACAAAGTGGTTGAAAAATTATGTTTACATACCAAATAGGCATACTGAAAGGCTTTTTCACCTTCAAGCTCTATGATTTCTTCTATTTTGTGTTCAAATAAAAAATGTAAAACAAAGAAAGAATACTGCAAAAGATGTTCAGATAGATCCCTAATAAAGGAAAAAGCACCTAGCATTATTATTTTATTTCATCTAAAATGCCTCTGCTTGGTTTAAGAGCATGAACTAGATATGCGAGCTTCTTCGATTTAACTTTTAGCAATATGGCTCTCCCCCGGCTCCATTTGTAACCTCAAAGTATTTTTTCTTAATTTTATAAAATTATTTTTAAAGATAACAAATTTTCACTATAGAAAAATAATAGAAATATGTATAAGCAAGCAAAAAATAAAATTGCTTGTAATACTACAGTCTAAATATAATGGATTTGGAAGACTATATGCTTGTTAGTGTGTGTAGCCTCTGCAACATTATTTTATACAAATATATACCAATAAACATATAAGGTTTCAAATAAAATAGGATTATACTCTATGTTCAGCTAAGTGTTTTAGAAACGTATTCCTTACCTATTATTAGTTAAATATTTGACAACCAGGGAATAATTATTTAATAAATATCAATGGTCAGACAGCCAACACATAATTTTAAGCAGACTAACATAAAATTTAAATTTAACTCAAATTATGGTCATAAGATGTGCATAATCTCCAAAATAAAATAAATTTTATTTGTATCCTATCAAAGGTTTTAAAGTTAAATACCAGTCCTTTTTTAATATCAATATGAATTGGCCCCAATATAACCAGGGTTTGGTACTACATGGGTCCATCTGATCATTTCAGCATTATTGCAACTAAAATTGATTCCAGAGTATGTCTGTTTCATTCCTCCAGATTATCTCAGGTTCAGTATTTCCAATTAATGTCATTAGCCAGACATATTTTTGCTGCCTTAAATTGTTGTCTTCTCCTTTACCCTCCCCTCCCAGCATTAGACATTAAAACTTTGTTTCTCTTTTCCATTATTCTGCCTACTCATACTGATACTTCTATCATGATACTGAAGTTCTAGTTCTAGTGATTCAATGGCTGGCTCAGAGCACATTATCAGTTACGGACAGATCTAGGGCTTGACTCCTTGCTCCTGAATTTTTCTCCTGGCTCTGTGTTCAAGGGCTCTTGCCACCATACCTATTGCCTTATACCAAAGGTCAACAATATAAATCCTGGAAGCCCTCATTAACACAGTTCCACTTACAGCACTGGCTTTGTGACATGAAACCTGAGGACAATGTGTTGCAGATACAGATTACATTAAACATGTACACACAAACACACACACACACACACACACACACACACACACACACACACTCCCCAAACCCTCTTCTGCATTACTCAAAATAGCATATTTTCTCTGTGAATTAAAACCATACTGTACTAACCAACATCATTTGTTTTTTTTTTTTAATTATCATCTTGGCAACAATCAAAAAGTTGAGCAACATTCTGCTTCAAAGGATGTGGGGTAGTAGGTACACTTATATATTGCTAGGTGGAGGACACAATGCTACAACCCCCATGAAGAACAATTTAGCAATGTTTTTAATAGTAACAAATGTATTTACTCTTTGACCTAGCAATCTTACTTCTGGGAATGTATCTTCCTGACACATCTTCACACATCAAAATGATTTCTATCCAAGGTTATTCACCATTGCTTTGTTTGTAAAAGCAAAAGATTGGAAAGAACTCCAGTATCTACAAGCAGAGGAGTGGTTAAATAAACTATAATACATGTACACATGGAATATTAGGTAAATGTAAAAAAAAAATGAGGAAGTATGAGATGCACTGATAAGGAAAGATCTTCAGAAAATATTAAGTTTAAAACTCACGGTGCAGGAGAGGGTTCATTTATAAGTCACATTTTACATAAGAAATGGAGGAAATAATTCCAGCAATTAATATAAGTGATTAACCATGGTAGGAGTAGAGAGTGATGTGGACAATAGCAAGGTGGTAACAAGTCCTCTAAATGTATACATTGTTAAGCTTTTTCTTTTCTTAATTAAAAAATATCATCAGAATGTATTACCTATTAAAAAACATTAATAAATTTTAGAAGAAACACATTTTAGTTTCATTGTTTTAGTTAAATGAAAGATCAGAAAGAGAGTACCCTAATCCTTTCTGGTTAAATCCTTTTCAATAAGGACATTGATATATCTTCTTAGATGAGCTTTCCTGTTACAAGAAAAAAGTAAAGAAAATATTAAATCAATGTACTAATAAATTCTCACAATAATCATTTAGTAATTTGCCACTTTATGTTATTAAAAATCTAAGCATATCCCAAACAACACTGATTTTGCTGGCTTTTCTCACTTTTCTGACTCTGTCTTTTCTGAGGAGTGATAAGGCATGGAAACCTTCCTATTTCTAATATATCACTGTTCTGTCTTAAAGAGAGATGGTAAAACTATTTAAACTTTAATATAGATAACCATCATTTTAATAAGTACCACAAAATAGAGCAGGAAAATGTGGCACAATTAAGCTGAGGTGCAGGAATTGTCAACTATATAAGAATTTTTTTAAAGCTTATTTATGGATCAGAGTGAAGTAATAATTTGATTGGAATAGATGATCCAATTAGATAAAACAGATATAAGTTACTAACTTGACAGGATAATTTTCAAATAATCATTTTACATGTAACCACACAGACACATCTTGCCCCTTAGTGTCAGATTTTTATAAATCCTGTTTCAAAATAAGATTTCTATAATAAAGTTGAAGCAAAAAAACACAATGATTTTAGAGTTGCAGACAAACTTTGCATTAATGTTACATTATCAGAATCATCTTATAACTATACATATTTTTATTTTTAAAAATCAAATGAACACTACCCATGTTTTTAGAAAGGCCACTTAACCATTTGTGAGTCTCGGTTTTCTTGTTCATGGAGATGATAACATTACCTTATTCATAGGGCTGTTGTAAGGAATAAATGGCATAATAAATTTGAAAGTACGTTGAAATAATGCCTGGTGTACAGTAAGTGCTCACAGAGTGGTAGCTATTATTTTGATCCTATTTGAATGTCAACAATTCTATAAGGTAAAGTGTACTGGTTTTTACTATTTAGTCTCTATATATGTGTGTATAATTTATGATATAATTTCATTATTTTTGTAATAACATAGAAGAATGCATATAAAACATTAATTATAAAATTGGGATATAAAACTCAATGAATGCTATGATAAAAAAAATCTCTGGTAAAATAACAGCAAGAAATACATAAGCATCTTACAGTGGAAATATTGGACTAGTAAAACTGTTAGTGATTATCCTTTTCTTTTCTCTATTTCCTAAATTTTTAAAAAAATATTTTGTAACTTTATAGCTAAAGCTGTTCAGGTGGAGAGACAGATTTTTTTTCAACCTCAGCTCATGACAGGCAGAGTCAGAGTTTAAAGGAAACCCAAAACAGGCCATACTAACTCCACTTACCATCGTGTACCCATTTAGTTGTGGGCTGTATTTAGCTGTGTGAACTCTGTCCTGGAATGTCATCCAAAATCCACTGTACCTCTGACCATTTTTATTTTTTTTTTAATGTGGAAAAGTATACATTAAAAAGGCCCCTATGTGACATACATTTTTAACACTCTGAATCTTTGTCTAAATACAGCCTTTAGATTGTGTGCATGAATGTTAATGAGCTGCAACTGGGTGGCTTCAGGCTGAGGATATTGTTCCACAGCGTAGCACAGGGAGTAGCGCAGAATCAGTGATTTCTGCAAACGGGAATACATACTTTCAGAGAATATTTTACCTAAAAGCTATCTTCTTCTCTCCCCACCCTCCCATATTCAGACTAGCTTATAAACCCCTCCCATCATTCCAGCAGAACAGAAATGGCACAATGAAAATCCCCAAAGAGAGAAGTCATTCCTAAATATAAGGGAACTGTAATCTGCCTGTCACAGAGCAGACGCCCTGTTTCGGCAGAGTTAGCGTTAGTGTTGGTGTGAGGCTGCTGTTAGCACACGATGATGAAGGAATCACGATGACTCTATTAAGCACGAACATTAACCAGTTATAGATATGAGACGAAGAATTCTCAGCATAATAGGAAACGGCCATCTAACACAGACCCGTATGCTGTATCAACCCTCCTTTTAGCACTGTGAGCTCCAAGATGTCACAGAATGCGACACAGACCAGTGGATGTTGAAGGATCAGAACCTGCATTAGGAGAAATCTCACATGAGGCAGAGTTGCCCCATTTTCCCATTCTTCCCACAGTTTGATCCAGTCAGTACTAGTTAGTGAGAGAGAAAAGAATTAGAATAACAAGCACAATCCTTTGTAATGAAATAAATTAATATGCACAGACAGCTCAACTGAAGAGGCATCATCTGATCTGGTAATGGGGGAGCCTCACCTCATTTACCAGGCAGGGTCCCGGCAGGTAACATATGGCACAATCAAATTGAGTAATTTGAAGCGAGTTTAATAAAGGCACTATATGCAAAGACATGGGCAAGGCTCAGGAAAAACAAGAAGGGAAGGAATTTATAGCAGCAGTAAGCCTTCCATACCTCTAGGTCTAAAGGGACAAGGGGAGAGAGCACACTCTAGGTATCAGAGTGAACATCATGACAGGAGCTAAGTCCTTTTGGGGGGAGGGGAAAGCACTCTAAGCTGGCAGCTAGAGAGGAGAAATATCCTCACTTCCCTTTTCTCCCACCCTTGATTCCCTGCTGATATTTCCATTTAGCCTAGCTCAACTGAAAGCCATTGGCCAAAAGACTCCATTTGGTAAAGTCCATATGGTTCAGCTTCCTGTGGCACAAAACGTGGTGGAGAAAGGTGGGGAGTGGATCTTGAAGAGCAGAGAGAAGATATCCAGCACATCCCAAGTAATTCTAACAAAGAGACTTTTAGTGACAGACTACTCCCAGAGGTTTGGGCGGGATTAAGAGAATTAAGAGAGATGTTAGAGCATCCAGGAACTAACAATGCAGGACTTATCACCCTAGAACTGAAGGAACAGGTGGTAGAAATAGTGTTACTGAAGCTCAGGGAGACTGAGCTGTTAGGGCAGGAAGGTGGGGCAGGGGTGGTGTGGGAAGGGAACTATCACTTTAGGGAAATTCAGTCCTTGTCAGGGGCGTGGTCTTGAAGGAAATCGGAAGAAGGAAAGGACTGCCTTAGTCTCTCTTATTCTTCCATCTCTTGCCAGTGCCACCTGCTGACCCCACACAACCAGAAACCAACCAGGAGGAGACTAGAATGTTAAGTCCCACAGGGGTTGACCTACCAAGACACAGAAAATTGCCAGGAAGGGTGGATGATGAATCTGAGGAAGAGTAACCAGCATAGCACCCTGACAATATAAATTATTCCCTCTATTGCATTACCTATCTCTTCCTTTCTTTAGGAAATACTCACTCATTTGTATTCAACAAACATTCACCAAGCGCTTGTTTTGTGCCAGCCACTCTTCTTAGCTCTAGAGATTGAATATGAAAAAGACAAACAAGGTCTTAGATCTCACCAAGTTTGTTATATAGTGAGAGAGAGAAATAGAGTGAACAAACTCTAAAATAATACACAAGATAATTTTAGATTGTGATAAGTGTTATGAAGACAATAAAAGAAGATACAATTGAGAATGAGGTAATTATTAAGATAAGGGGAGGGCACATCTCTGAGAAGGGGTCATTTGAGCTAAGACTACATGATAAAAAAGAGCCAGCCATTCAAGGAACCAAAGAGGGAAAAGCATTCCAGCCAGAATGAAGATCAAGTGCAAAGACTGAATAGTTTTGATGTATTCAAGGATGAGTGCAAAGAGCACTTTGGTTGGAATGTAAAGACAGAAGATAATGTTGGTGAAGTAGGCAGGAGCCAGATCAAGGAATGCTTTGCACACCATGAAAGGTAAATGCAGATAAAAGCTACTAAGGGCCGTTGCAGTATAGAGAGGTGTTCTGATTTATATTCTAAAAGATCACTCTGACTGCAGTGTGTAGAATGGACTGGGGAAGGGGGTGAGAAAGAGGGGGAGAAGGATAGCAAGAATGGAAGCAAGGGGACAAGTTAAGAGGCAATTGCAGTAGTCCATGTGAAGAATGGTAAGTGAAACTAATAAGGAGTGATTATATTGTATATATTTTGAAGGGCTAGACATTAGGATTTACTGATATATTGGATTTGAGGGATAAAAGAAAGGAATTACACTTTAATTATTCCTAAGCTTTTGTTTTGAACAAGTGAGTGCATGGTTCTGCCATTTATTGAGCTGGGAGAAGGATCAAGAATTCCCACTTACAAACTTCTACATAGACACACAAATCAATCTAGTGCTGCTCTTTTGAACGTAACCTAATTTTATTGGGTTAAATGCTTTCTTTCAAAAGTTCATGTCCACCCAGAACCTCAGAATGTGACTTTATTTGGAAATATGGCCTTTGCAGGTATAATAAGCTTAGGATCTCAAGAAAAAAAATCATCCTGGTGGGCCCTAAATCTAATAACTTTTGTCATTAGAAGAAGAGGAGAGGACACACAGAGACACAGAGAGGAGGATGCCATGTAAAGTAGAAGGCAAAGATTGGAGTGATGTCACTACAAGCCAAGGAGTGTCAAGAATTGCCAGCACTACCAGAAGCTAGGAGAGAGGAATGGACAGGATTTTTTCTCAGAAGCTTGAAACAAACAAACAAACACCCTGCTGATATCTTGATTTTGGACTTCTGATCTCCAGAACTATGAGATAATAAATTTCTGTTGTTTTAGGCCATCCAGTTTGTGGCATTTGTATGACAGCCCTAGAAAACGAATATGCTTTTATTTTTCTGATTGCTTTAAGAATTGTTTTTCTTTGTCTTTGAGGTTCTACAGTTTCACTATGATATATCTAACTTTTTTTTATTTATCCTGCTTGGAATACATTGGGTTTCTTGGAACTCTCAGGGTACCCATTTTTTATTTGGTTTTGGCCTGGAAGTACTTTATTCATTTGTTGACTTTTTAGTGTTTTGAAGAAATTTTTAAAACAATTTTTCTATAAGTTTTGATTGTCTTTAGTGGTAGGGTTAATGTAATTAGCTCACCCTGGCTTTATCAGGAAGAGAAGTCTCTGCCAGAATGATCTTTTAATAACCGAATCAGATTACGTCAATATTCTGCTTAATATTCTTCCAATGACTTAGGATTAAACCCCAAATCTTACATCCAACATAGACTCACACTGCATTGACTCTACTGTAGGGAACAATTTATCTCCTCCTTGTTATTATTTTCCAAGTTATTTTATTTTTAATATTAAGTGTCCAGGAGATGTAAAAGGCTTTATCAAAGGAACTAAGAATAACTAGGAAAGTTAATATTTCAGGGCAGAAAAGTTTTCTCTTTACCTCTCACATCACACCACGCAAATATAATTGTTTCTACCTCACTCAGTGCAGTTCATTTCAATACATATTTATTGAGCACCTCTACGTAGCAAGTATTGTGCAGAAATTGGAGGTTCGAAGATGAATATGACAAGATCCGTTCACCTCAAGGACTTCACAGTTTGGTGAGGAAGACAGATAATAAGAAAATAATTTTAATATATTTTTGTTACGTGCCCCGAAGAAGGGAAACTGGGCTGAAAATTCGGGGAGGCTTTCTTAATACCTTTCTATCTAACCATGTGCAGTTCAATATTCCTAAAGTCTAGAAAAGATTTTGCTCTGATTAAACAGGGTAGCAGGAAAGGTAATTTTAGAACTAAAGATGGTTTTGTCCTCTGGCAAGAACATAATCATTTATACTACTTAATTTAGCCAAGAGCTCTCTTTTCACACACAATAACTAATGAGTTGTCCATCCTGTCTCAAAGGAGCAGCTTGAAAATAATGGGAAGTGGACTTTGATAAACTTGTGAAGCAAAGCCTTCTTTGTCTCAGAAAATAACTCCTCTTCTTGAAAAGAATATTTATCTTCAAATTGGTATATGTGTGCACCTAGGGGCACCTGGAAACTTTCCAACGCCTACATAGGACTGTGATTTTAAGGAAATCAATTTCTAAATCTTTGACTTCCATATGTATGCTCTCCTAAAACTGCTAACATTATCTTCTGTGCTTTCCCATTTTGCATGTATTCTTTTATAATCCCTTGTCTCACACTTTATAAAAAGAAAACAAATGAATCACCTTTACTGAACTGAATTTTATTGTATCATATTTTCCTTGGCTGAAAAACCTTCACCAATTTAAAGAAAGAGAGGACAATTCCAAATATTGGTGATAGTGTTGAGAGAGTGAATAACTCAAATGACTGGTTACAAGGTTTTTCTAAATTAGAGGTTTCCTTTAAAAATTTTTTTCATCAAAATCCAATGAGAATCCAACAGAGTTCTTAATCAACAGATCATTAAAAACTAAGTTTTGATGATAGATCATTATGGATTTTTGTAATTCAGAAGGAGTTAAAAGAATTGAATAACAGAGCTACAATGGATTCCCCTTCAGTTCCATTTACTTATCTAGGTGAACTGTTTCTCAGTGCTAACATCTATAAAAATGGAAACTGAAAATATAACTTTTCATCTTAATAATATGTAATATTCATACATAGATATAGCCTCATTTATCTTATTAAAAGATGTATTTCCAAGAAATTTTTAAATGTTTAATGCATATTTGTCAAACTTATAATAAATGTTGTTTTGATCAATTGCACACTAATTTTGATAATGACAACTCAATCTAGATGGACTTTTTAACACCTAGTCTCTTAAAAGTTTAAAATTCAAATTATATACATGACGTATATAAATATGCATCACTAATGTGTTAAAATTCCCAAGAAAGAATGAATTAGAAATATGTTTTAAAAGAAAAAAAGGAAAAGATTTTAAATATTCTGTATTAAAGAAAGAGCTTGTTTATGTTTTTATTTTTTTATTTATATGGGTAAATAAAATTGCTTCCAGAAAAAAAATTCGATTGGCTACTATTAAAAGAACAAAGTAACTGTTTTATTTTAAAATACCAATGTTCTCAACATATTGATACTATATCATCTGTATTTTTAAAAAAACTTAGGATGGCTAATGTAATTAAACAATTTAAAATTATTTGGAAGAATACAAATACTTCAAAATTGATTAAGGAAGTGACTGGGTAAAAACTTTGAAGCCCTTGGAGTAAAGGATGCCTGCCTTCTGACATGTTCCTTGCTTTACCTGGAAAAAGTTAAGCTTTCCAGTTACTGAAGCTAGATGCTGTATACAGGTTATGTTAGTTCTCATTCTTTTAACATGTGAAACTCTTTTAATGAATAAATAAGGTGTTTCTGCTTATATTTATACTATTAGCCCTCAGGAGAAACAGACACTTTTTCAAGAAAGTGAAACTCAAATCACCTGTTTATTCCTATGACTAAGAAACAAAAAAGAAGATATGTTCTTTAAATCTATTTTATTATTATAGCCTGAAAATAGTTAATACTACAAATTTTGGCACTTTAAATTACTTTTAGTGAAAATATAGGTAAGACCCCACACAACTCAATGTTTAAAAGAAATTAAAATAAAAAATAGAGTAAAGAATTTTTTGGTAATTTTCGTTGAGCAATAAAACTTTAAATTTATGTATAACTATGTAATAATTATATTAAGTAGAATTATTAAACAAATAAGCAAACAAACTTTCTTAACATATAAGTACATGTTGAATGAGGAATAACAATTTATTTAAATTCAATGACTTTATATTTGCAATGAAAAACCTTTACATTTTAAAACAAGATTCACAGTAAGTAGAACTGAGCTTTTAAAAAAATGCCTGATCCTAACTCTGGGTAATAAAGGAGATTTTAGATATTTTGATTCACCCAAATTCCTCTTTCTGTGCTTACAGGTTGAGTCCTGGAATGCCATACTTTTCAATTTTTCCATTAGGAAACTATATATTTTTTTCAATGCTGGAAGTTAAGTCATAATTTAAGTTTATTTAGGTAGCCAACGTATTTTCGAATGCCATAACTAACCAAGGCAAACATCGAGCCAGCCCACTAATCAGTTGATTAATTACTATAGATGTATACAGATTTCCAGAACCACTTAAAATTTTGTTTCTGCCATCAAAGAATTTACAATATAGTTGACAGCAAAATTGAAAATTCAAAGAAATTAAGTTAAAAGTCACTGTTCGGCTTTGAAATGAAGAGAGCAATATTTATTTAGTACAATACACACTTCAGCCAATAAGTACACACACGTATTATATACATATTCATTAAATCAGTCATCCTCTCTAGGCCTGGCTCTAGGCTATTGTGATCTTGCTGCTCTTGCTAGGCAGTACAGACAGCAGAACATATAATCCACACACAGCTCAGATGATCTGCTTGCAGATTAGTAACCTCCAATAGAGAAAGGATCTTACATAATAAAGGAGACCAGTCAGCCAGGCCTGAGGTTAAAATCAGTTTATGCCACCTGTTTTCTAGGCCAGAGCTTTTCAAGATATGTTTCAGGAAATGGTGTTGTCAGCACAATGTTTGTTGTTGGTCTGCAAAGACGAATTCAGAAATCAAGCATAGGTGTTCAGGAAATTGCTGAAACGTCTAAGTACGTGATTGGTTGACTCATTTCAGTCAAGAGAGTACAGAACAGTTAGTTCCTGAAATCAAAAGACGAGTCTTACATAGACTCACAATGTATTGACTCAAAGATGTCTACTAACTGTGCACAGTAGGAATCAGTTACAACATGGTATTTTAAGATTAGTTTGTCAACTGCAGTCCCAAAGTGTTAAATCTGTAATGTATTTCTTTCATTAAAAATCATTTAAATTTAACTCTATAGAATAAATCGTTAAATTTGTTTTCTGATGAACTGTACATTATGAATAAATAGCATCATTTGCTTCATTTTGGATAAAAGTTAAAAATGAATACCCTGAAATCTTTAAAATCTTTATTTCCGTTCCTGTCAAAATAGCACTATGGGAGTTGTTTTTCTACTAAGAGGGTTATTAAAATGAAAGTTAGATTAGATAAATTAACAAGTAAGAATCAACTCATCTGTCACATTATAAACTGTGTGTAACTTAAAGTATGCACCTAGGTGTTTAATTTGGGAAATTGCTTTTCATTCATAATTTTTGTTTAGTTACAGTTTTGAAATGATAAAAAGTTACAGATAAAAGAGTGATTTTTATGTTAGTCATTTATATGCATATTTTCACTAAATAATGTGGTTACTTTTTTAAATTAAAAAATTGTTAACGTTACATTTGTGTCAATGGTATTACCTAAAATGGAATTTATATTTATTGAATCCAGTTAAAAACATTGGAATTGTATTTTACATTTGTTTTTAAATTTGCTCATTTTATTTAATATTCTACTAACTCACATTTATTTTATTTTCTAAAAGTTTTAGTCTATGATTAATTATGGTAAAAAACACATATAAATGATCCGTAGCCACAAATAATTTGAGAATCACTAAGTTAGAAACTTTCCGAGTCTCAATTTTCTCTTCAATAAAATAAGAATGTCAATACTTTAAAAAGATATTTTATGATTAAATAATATCATGAGCAAGACATTCTTGGACTATAGTAGCCATTGAATAAATGAAAGCTCTTATTGTATATATATTTAGACTATTTTAATAATGATATCTAACAACTATGATGCAATGTTCTATATTCTTTATACATATTAACTAATTCAACGCCTCAAGGCGTATGAGATGACTAATATCAGCTTCATTCTATCAGTGAAGAAACTAAAAGTCATTTTAATAGTCATTTTCACTAAGTAATGCTTTGATCACAAAATAACCACAATATTCCAGCAGTTCATGAAAACATATACCTATTTTTCACTCATTATATTTTGGTAGCTGCAAGTCGTTTTACTTAGCTCTTCTTTATGGGTCTTCTCAATCCAGACCCAAGGCTAAAGGAGTAGCCAGCTCTTATTAGAGACACACTATTTTTTTGGTAGAGGGAAAATGCAAGAGAGATAGATGGTGGAAACATACAACAGCTCTTAAAGCTGCTTGCTAGATATAGTATATATCATGTTTCTTCATATACCATTGGCCAGGGCAAATACATGATTAAGTCCAAGATCAGCAGTGTGAGAAATGTATCACATTCTCTTACAAGGGGAAATTATTATTTGGGAATAATAAAACAACCTACCACAGTTATATAACTTGTAAGTTATATACTAATATTCAAACCTGACAGTATAGCTCAAGACTACATTCTTCACCATAATATCTTATTTCTTATTTTTAAGAGGGTTAAATCAAATGGAGAAAGAAAAATCCCAGCATTATATCTCTCCTACTACATTCAACATGGTATAAAAATTGATAACCACATAGAATCCATGAAGCCAGGGCTATAGTGTTTCATCATGAATGTATCTTCAATCAGAGAGATGCCTTATTGGAGAGCACAGATGAGATAAATAATAAATGTACCAGTTCCACAATAATGACAAATATTAAAATTTAAGGCCAAATACCTGCTATTATCATTCTTTTTTTTTAATTTTTTTATTTTTACTTAAGATAAAAGAAGCTCAATTTCTTACAAAGTGCATTTGTTACTCTCGTACCATCAGGCTTATGTTTTCAGTGGTAATGTTATTAACAGTACATAGAACATACTGTATTAACCAGATATTTTTTCATTGCCTACTATATATACATATATAATTTAGTGTATTTATAATTTTCTTTTTTGTACAATTCTATGTGTAGATTGTTTGCCACCTAGTGGCAGTTGTTTTCAACTAAAACATTAATATTCATGACCGATTTTAATTGGTTTGACAATATGTTTTTTTAAAGCAAAAATTCCAAAGTCATAAAATATTTAAAAGTGTTGACAATGACATTATTCTGTTCTATCAAACAAAAAAATACCTTGCAAATTTGGTTCATATTTAATCTTTGACAATGACAGATGAGACAGTATATTTAAAAGTCATTTCCCATTGCAAAAAGAATGCAGAGAATGATAAAATGAACATTCTAATTTTTAGCAAATAATACTAGGATGTTTTTTTGGATGTGGTGGTTTTCTGTTTTGCATTCACTATTGCTTAGCAAAATATACACACATAGTTGCCAAGCTCATTGATTTATCATATGTGTATTTTGATCTGTGTGATGCAAGGGATTTAATTGCTACACCTGGATGTCAGCACCAAGCTAATTGAGAAGAGAAGGTTCGATGGTGAGATGCTCAGTTGGAAGAATCCACAAGAGGCAGACATGAGAATAAAACGGCAGGTACCAACTTTATTGTGCGGAGCACAGTTCTTTTGGGGGAAGTGCAGACTATTGACTGGGGCACCCGGTATTGTGCGCACTTCTCCTGCTCCTCTTCTGGTGCTCCCCTTCTGCTCTCCAGGGTACTGCATGGCTCCACACAGAGCAGAGCACAATAGTGGCATTCAGCCACACATGTGTGATACAATAGCTGAAATACGTTTACATATTTTAGGAGCAGATGCCCTACTGCACTAATGTAATATTCTAAATCTGGGGTCCTATTCCAATCTGGGAGCCAAGATCACAACAGCCAGACCTTGAACCAGCCAGACCTTGGACCAGCCAGGCCTGGCGCCCACACTGGAAGTCATGTCATAACTTTTAATTCTTAGCAAAAATTATTATACAGTCAAAATATCACAAAATCTTGGGCAGCAGGTTTGGAATAATTCTTACAAAATTACAAATAAGAATGAAATTTTAACTCGTATCAATCAGACTAGCAAAAATTAGAATCTTAGAGGTAGAAAGCTGAAAAAGTCTGATTGTTCACTGTGGAAGTAAATAGTCAAAAATAAATGACATTTACTATGAACTACTATGCAGCAATTAAAAGTAATAGCTATGTCTATACTTAGCACATGGTGAATCTTAGAAACACAGTGCTGAGTGGAAAAGTTAAGACAGAAATAAACTATGCAATATAAACCATTTTAAAGTTAGAGTATATCATATAAAACAATAATCCACATTTACACAAACATAAAATCTCAAATTCTGTGTTTAATGTATTTAAATAAATTAAAATTGTTGGCGGAGGGAAATAGAAATGCGAAATGAATATAAAAAGGAACAAATGAAGGAATAAATTAATAACTAACTAATGAAAAAGGACCTTGCAGGATCAATAATGATAATCTGCCTTAAACTGAGAACTTGATGACAAAGGTGAACTCAATCTCTGAACATGAGACCCAGATAATGATGATGATTGTGTCAAATCTAAGAATCATATTTAAAAGTATTTTTCAAAAAAAAATGAAATTTTCTCTCCTAAGCAAAGAAGATATTTCGTCCAACTAGAAGAACTATTTATTTTAGCTGGATGATTTTTGTTTGGGGCTAATCGTGAACAGCCTGAAGTTATTTATATTTCAAGTTCATTGGACATTGAGGTTTTGAATGAAAATCAGTGCTAGGCATGCTTCCTAGAAAAAATATGGTGCTTTCAGGACACTATCTACTCTCCACTTTATAGACTCACAGGGAACAAGAGCACATTAAAGCCTCAGAAATATCTTGTGTTAAACAAATAAACCTTTGACTTCACCTAACTTAGTGTTTCTTAGACTTGACTAAGCTATCTTTGTTCCTATAATAGAAAGCCACTAACATCTTCTAAATTTGCCTTCCATGGCCACTTAAGATAACACTAGTTTAGACAAACTCCCTACCACCATCATTGCTATTTGAACCAATATTTTCCATTTTACCAGAGTCTTTATAATATCTGTAACTTACACTAATTTCCTTAAAAATGAACACCCATAATGGTAAAAGGAGTACATGCTTATTGAGAAATTTTGAACAATAGGGAAGTATATTTTGTTTCAAAAATGAGATCATACCATACATCCTGAGCTGTACCTCCCTTCTCCCGTTTAGCAATAGGTCTTTGACATTCCTCTTTGTCAGTATATTCACATCACGTATCTTGTGCTTTGTTAACAGTCACAGAGTATCCAGAGTACAGATGTATATGAAGCCTGAGGGCAGGTTTTAGTAGCAGGGTGCTAGAATAGGGCAAACCCAGCCCACACAGAGAGCCCTTTAGGGTGGGGACCGAGGGGAAGGCTACATCCAGCTAAGGGGCATGTGGCCTTCGGCAGTGTGAGGTCAAGAGACAGTTTTCAATATAAGAAGAGTGAGAGTAAGACTGTAAAAAGGGAAATAAAAAGAGAAGCTATCAGTATTAGGAATTGACCAGAGAGGAAAATGACATGTGTGTAGAAGCAAAATAACATTAAATGAAATTTTTGAATATTAGCCATATGCCAGGCAGTAGGCTAACTATTTTACATATATATTTTTCTTTACTCTTCATACACACAAAAACATCTTGTGAGGTAGGTATTAGTGTCTCCATTATACCTATGAGGAAACCAAGGATTAGAAAACTCAAGTGAATTGACAGAGGTCACAACGCTAGCTAATGGCAGGTGGAGTTGTCTGCCTTGAATAGGCAGGTCCCTACTTATCACCACGCAGCCAGGGCACAGTAGGTGAAGGCACTGTGATTATTCTTACTCAGAGGGCCTAGCTACTTAGCTCTGGACAAGCCATTAATGCTCATTGCCAGATGTTTTCAGTACCATGGGAGAAGTCAATGTCAGTATCAAGGTGGGAAAGATGCCTCAAAGCCCTGACTGTTTTCCTAAGGGCAGAGGCTGCTTTTTTAATTTCTTTCCTTACAAAGCCCTCTGAAGAATGTTACAAAACCTGTGGCTTGAAACTCTTCAAACTCTCATTCTTCTGGTGTCTTCTTTTCGCTTCTCGACCAGGTTTCTCACACTTTCTCAAAAAAATAATCACTGGTCCTTCTTCCTGACACAGTATTCAGAAGATGACTTTCCCTTTAACTTCCCACCATGTGGAATTCTCTAAGCTGCACCATCACAACCACCTCATCTCATTAAACTGTGAGATCCCGAACAGTGGAAAGAGTGACCTACTGTTTGTGCATGCAGTGCTCAGCACAGTGATAGGTGCTTAGAATGTTTGATGAATGGACAGTAAAACATTTGGCTACATTTCAGAAGGAAGAGAAGACAGTTATGTAAGATGCATTTCCTTCGTTTCCATGGGAATAACATGATTGGAAAAGGCAAAATAATTTGAATAGACATAATGGTAAGATGATTTCACAGAAAGTAGCTAGAAGGTGTGCAATTCACTATACAGAGTGGAAGAAAAACATTGAATTTTCCTATTTTTCAAATGTTTTACTCAATCTTAGCTATCAATAGGTCATGTATAAGGTATAAAGTATGTGAGATATATAGAGTCTGATCATATACCATATATATATATATATATATATAAAATCCTACATATGTAATATCTGTAATATACTTTATACACCTCTAACAAGCTTAATCATTTGTGTCAAAAAATTCAGCTATTGCTAGTATATATAGTTATAGTCATTGACATATCAAAGCTTTATTTTATGAAACACTTCATCATAAATTAGTCCCTTCCATATTGAGGGAAGATTTCCAGAACAAAAAGTTCCCACAAAGAGATATTGGTGAGTCACCACATTTTAATGACTCATGCTACTTTGGTATTATAACCTTTTTAGTAATATGATAATAGTAATGCGTAATTTGTATGTGACTCTACAGACCTCTGAAGATCACATAGGCAGTGTGGAGCAGCAAATAGAGGCTTAGAATTTTAATTCCAGTTATATTACTCCTGAGGCATGTGCATTTGGGTAAGCTCTACATTTTAACCTCTCTGTGTGTAGTTTTTATCTTAAACAGCTATTTTGAAGATTAAAGGAGATAATTAATCAAAGAAACTAACTCATATTATGTTCTCAAAAATGTCAGCTATATTTTTATCCTCTTGCTTCTCTTTCCAATGATGATAAAGCGTCAGGCAATAGGCAAAATAAGCATTAACATTCAAGTAAGTTAAAATATGAATGTATATATTTTAGCCTATTTTTATGGGTTAGCAAAGTGAAGCTAAGATTAGTTGCCCACCAAGGTGATATGTGTTAAAGGCAAGATTTGAATTCATGTTTATCATCAAGTTTTTTATGTGCTATCTACATTCACATCCAACCTTCCCTGTGAGGAGAGGGAAGAAAAAGATGAAAGTAAGAAGCATAGAATTGCTTTGACTTCTTACAATATCTTTGCAGGGTAGATCATATTGTGTAGTTGCTAAAAGTGAGGCATAGAGAAGTTAAGTAAACTACCCCAAGGTTATAGCAAAGTTAGAAAGCATGAGTAGACAAAATTGGAAAACTAGTTTTTTATATTCCAGAAGTCTCTGTGGTTTCCTGTTATTGTTGTGACTCGTTTGACTTCCTATGGTTTGTATGCTATAGAGCTTTCCAACAATAAAGGGAAGATGTATTGAAGGCTTATTTGTGCCAGCCTCCAAATATTTCAGTTCGACCAACATTTACAGAGCCGAAACTGCAAATGTTAACTCTAAATGTTTCCTCCATCCAACTCAATGCTTCCCTTACTCTCCCTGATTATTGAAAACCTACTACTGGAAATTAAATCTTTGGATTAACGGTTTGTTTCCTGTAAAAATGCAGTGTCATTTTTTCCATATCGGTATGCTTTTTTTCCCCACCATACCAGTAATTTGTGCTTTAAAGTGAACTAGCTTTCCAGAGACTTGCCTGCATTTTTATCACGATGAGGAAAGAATGTCACAAGACAGTAAAAAATGAAAAGGAAAGCCGTGGCTTCATTGTGCAGGTCTACCTCACAGGACACCCTGACTTGATTCTCTGCTCTACTATGCCCATTTAATCCCTTAAAACAGTTCAAGAAAGGATATGGTATGTGTACATGGTAGAGCATTGTGCAGTTATTAAAAACTATATTTTCAAAAAAAATTTAATAAATGATGCAACACTCATATCATTAACTGAAAATAATAGCAACAAAAATTGTGTTTACCACATGACTAATTTTGTTACACATGTGCATATGTGTGCATGTGTAAGTTTGTGTATGCGAGTGGATGTATGGATATGTGTGTTTGGTTAAGTCAGAGACAAGATGATGTGAGCCTGGCTTGCAGCATTCAACCTACCATCCGGCAGAGGTCATCTGTGAGCTCAGGGCAAACCAGCTTTCAGCCTCTTGTAGAATCTTCTAGGAGCTGTTGCTGAAGCTGTGTCTCCTACTTCCTAATGGCACAGAAATTAAAAAACAAAATCAAAAACTACTTCAAACTTTACATAAGGTGAAAATAAAAGGGCTCTGAGACCATCTTTATTCTTTTGTAACCCAGAGGTAAACTCAACATTCCGTGTTGTAACTTCTGGAAAGACTGTATTCTTATGCAAATATATATTCCACCCCGACCATTTTTTTTTAGATATGTGGAATTATACCATTCTGCATCATTTTACTTTCTATTTCATGTACTTTAAACAATTTTCCATGTCAGTCTTCATTTTATTTCACGAATATTTATATAATCTTTTCAATGTGCCAAGCCCTCCTCTAAGCACTTTGCAAATATTGAATCATTTAATTCTTGTAACAACTTATGAGATGAGCACTGTTCTTTTGTCTACTTTACAGACAAGCAACGTGAGGCATACCGAGATTATGATATTTGCACTAGATAACCCCAGCTGGAAGTGGTGGGGCCAGGATTCAAACCCAGGTGTGGTTCCAGAGTCTGCATTGCATTCTCTGGACTCTGCTCCTAATCACTAAGCTAAGCTGCTGCTTGGTATGCTTAGTGTAAATAAATCTTGGTGTGTTCACAGACATCATCCTTCTTAACAATGGAGTAATATTTCATTGTATGAATGACCACATTCTATACATCTAGTCCCCTATTTATAAATACTTAGGTTGTTTTCAGTTTTTTATTGTTATAAAAATTGTCACAAAAAAAATCATTGTATTTATCATCTATCTCTGTGTAAATGTGCACTAGAGCTTCAGGATAAATGCTGAGCAGTGATGTTGTAAAACCAAAAGACAAATCTTTTAAACGTTTAATAAGTAACGCCAAATTATTCCACAAAGTTTTATACCAATCTTTATCTTATTAACGGCTTATTTCCCACACACTCAAATGTTTATGCTTGCCAATTTATCAACAGGGAGGAAGCTGAAATTGGTTTCTCACTACTTGTACTTGCATTTTTAAAATTAAAAGTGAGGTTTGGAATATTTTTATATGTTTATTAGAAGTTAATACTTTTTCCTCTGTGAACTTCCTTTTATGCCTTTTTTCTTTTGCCAGTTTCTCTAGTGAGTTTTTTCTTATTGATTACCAAGTACTTTTGGTTTTTTAAGACTCCTAGCCTTTGTCTGTCATGTTTAGTGCAAATGTATTTCTCCAGTTTGGAGGAAGTCATTGTCAGCCAAGCAAACATTGTGGAATCAGTGGTCTGGAAACTTTCAGCAATTGGACATCAACATGGGCAGCGATACATAATGAAGAAGTCATGGTCATCCCAAAAATATAGAAGTGCAGAGCTGAAGGTAGAGACTCAGAATATGGAAAAGACCGCATCATGCCCAACCCTCCCAGCAGTTCCCAGAGGGACTATGTCATGAGGTACATCTCAGGAAAAAACTGAGCTTCAACTAATTACATACGTTGAAGGAGGTTTAGTATATTGAACTTAGAAGGTTTATTTAATAAATATGACAATTGTTCTCCGTGGCAGCACTGAGCAGTAGTGAGGCACACATTTTCAAGTCAGTCTTCTTAGATACAAACCAGAGCTTAAATATTATTAGCTCCAGGCCAATTATATAGTCTCTCTGTGCCTCTGTGCCTCAGTTTCTTCACTCATGGTTGGTGGGAGAATGGAGTACTTACCCCCTAGTTGTGAGGGTGACATGATATTTTATGTGAACTGCCTAGATCAAGGCCTGCATGTACTGATTACTCAGTAAGGCAGAGTTCTGCAGATGGCAGCAGGGGAAGCCAAGAGGTCCATCTGATCTATATTCTTTGTGGAGACAAAATGCTGAGGAGAATGACAACAAAGGTTAACAGCAGATGTCTCTGGCAGGTAGAAGTGTGGGAATTTTATTTTCTTTTTTTTAACTTGCCTGCATTTTCATTAATGAACATTATACGTTTACCATCTGCATAAAATATTACTTTTAATAACCTGTTCCCTCCCAGTAGACTTTGTTTATTAATCCCAACCTATTCTGATTTCTACCAGGTTCCTTAGATCTATCAATCATATCTAGCTAGCTAGCTAGATATCCAGCCATGACCTTTGTCTACAAAGAATTTATTAAACACTAAAGTAAAAACAGGTCCAGGGAAGGAATCAAGAGAACACAATGTGAAATACATGTAAGTATGTCCTAAGATCCAACAGAGCTGTTATATTTTGAGAACAACTTTGGCTCTGAGCTTCCAGGAAGACAAAGGAAAAAAAGAAAAAATTACCTCATTTTCTATAGAGGAAAAAAAAAAAGTTCCCCAGGGGAAGAGCTTTTCTCAGATGAAGAGGCAGTAGGAAATAAAGCAGGCAGTATTTCCAGAAACGGCAGTTTATACCAGTATTTCTTGAAATGTCTCTCAGTGAAAATCAAGGTAACAATAAAACCCAGTTAAGACAATTTTGTGGGTCAATAAAATAACATGGCCTAAGTACATGGTTTTTGGACAGTCAGCCATGATTAGAATTAGACTATGTAGTACATGGAGACATTGCTTGCCCTTCAAAGGAACCCGCTTAATTAGCATTTTACAGCTCTTTCACCTAATGCTTGCATTTTTATACTCTTAATTAAGATTTAGGCTTGAACCATAAATTTCATATATGTATGGATTACCTTGAAAACAAAATTATATTTTCTATTTTTGTTTTGTTATACTATACATACTGCATTTGGCAATTTATACGTCACTAACTGTTTTGATCTAGTGTCATATACATATTCTTTCTAATCTTTAGCTGTCAATATGTGAATTCCAAATGCAATTTATTTTTAAATTTAGTTTGGACAAAATTAATTTGATAATTTGAATCACATGAAGCTTTATGATAAAACATTAAAGTTAAGGTCCTTTTATTGAATGAAATTCAGAAACGCTTTACCATCAAAAATTAGGATTGAAATGCTCCTTTAACTTATGTCTTGCAATCACTTTGCATATTTAGAAAACACTTCAAACTGATGAGGTGCTATCTTCATCAGAATGTTTGATATTAAAATTTAGTTATTGCTCTGATTTCCCTACATTGTGCGTTTTAAATCTGAAATTTAAAATAATCCCTAATTTACTTAAGTATGATAAAAAGGAGGTTAAAAATACACAAAGTCACCCCTTTTTACATTTGGGTTGAGACAAGTAATCATAAATTACAACTACTTCAATAACTCCTCTCAAAAAAGAACATTACAATATTTTGAAAAAAATTCTATTCTTCCCTAACCTCTGTGGTGACAGAGAAAATTGATTTTTTTCCCCCAAGGGTGGTTTTGCTTTTTTATCTTGATATATATCCAGGAAAAACTACTACTTAAAATATCATGAACTGGAATAGCGACATTTGTATCTTTTCATCTCTGATGAGACAGAGAAAGAGAGACAAACAGACGGATACTAGACAGAGAGATAGATGTAGATAAATATAGATAGATTTTTTTTTTGGCATTGGTTTTATTGCTTGCTACCTTTTCATCAAGTCAAATAATGGAGTCTTTTAACACCTTATGTTGTTTTAACATATTTCTTTTTGACATGGAACACTATTCCACCATCAAAATACTGTGACCTGTGCAGCCCATATCTGAATTTATGTTGATAGCATATTTAATTTACTTTTATCACATGAGAACTGAAGTAATTTAAGATGTGGTATTAAATTTTGGATACTAATAAAAATCTTTTTACACTAATAAAAATTCTTTTTACATTAATAAAAATTCTTTTTATATTAATAAAATTTCTTTTTACACTAAAGCCTTGCTTATTAGTCCAGCTGCCCTCTGGGGACAGCAGAAAGACATCTTGGGTGTGAATCCTGTAATGAGGTTTCTCTGCCTGTCTGTTAACTAACAGCCCTTAGAGGTGTATCCAAAGGGAGCCATACGGTGCTAAATTTCAACTCTGTAGTAGGTTGTGTAGTCTGAGTTTTTATTTGGCAGAATAACTGATGTGATGCAAAATAATTTTCAAAAACTAAGGGACAGCTTTTGAGCTATACTTCTCTTGCTCAGGCTCTCTTCTACGTCTGGAAGTGTACTTTCCCTTCTAATAAAGCTTTTCTTTTCTACTGTAAAAAACAAAAACAAAAACAAAGCAAAACAAAAAAAAACATAAGGGACAAATTTTAAGCTCTCATGAAATTTGAAGTTTATTTTGAAAGTTAATTGAATAAAATGATATTAATACAAGGAACGCTTTCAGTGTTTTTCTGAAAGCAGGTCTGAAACAAAATGGTAAAGATAAAATGAAGGTCCATGTAAAAAAAAAGTTATTTAGAAAATGAAGCAGATTTAACCATGAGGCATAAAAAACAGATCATTACTACTAGTAAAGATACAGAGCTAGACTAATAGATGCAATAAAAACATTAATCCAAAGGATTCCTAAACTAGATGAATTGAAAGGTCTTATATAATAAGTTTCTACTACATTATGATGAGCATATACTTTTGATGACTAACAGTTAGTGAATGCTTACCATACGACAGTGAAGAACTATATCACTAAATTCTCACATGAACTCTCAGAGGTAGATGCTATCATTGTTCATGTTTTACAGGTGAGGAAACTGACACAGAGAGGTTAAACAAATTTTCCATGCTGTGTAATTGTTAAGTGGTAAACAGCCAAGATTTGAACTTGTAATCAGGCTTCATAGTCAAATATCTTAACACAAAAAGCTAAACTGGCTTTTATCTGTGTTTATTAGTGGTATTTGCTCATCATAAGTTACTACATGATAAATTACATAACTGTGGACCAGAAAGGTTAAGAGAATTGTCCCAAGTCATTCAGTTAGATGGTAGCAAAGACAAGCATCCTGGTTTTCCTGTCTCGTGCACTCCTCAAAACTGTGCTGCATTCCACTTATATGACATGTGAAGAAAACCAGAAAGTAAATTGAGAAAGATAATCTATGATAAAATGACCACAGAATAATTAAACATGACCAAAGTTATTTAATCATTTCAACTTACATTGCCTGTCTGGTGTCCACCCCTCCCCTCCACTTTTCTATTCATAAGGGCATTAAAAAAGTTTCAAGATATTGATCTGACTGAATTTCTTAGACACATATAATTCTGCCATCGTCCTGAGTTATGGCCGTGGAGAAGGCCCAGTTTAAGCTCACTTGTGAATGATGTTATTAGAAGCATGCTATTGTTCGGATCATACATTATGAAGGTAGGAACCTTCTGAGCTATTCATCTGACATCTTTTATTAATTTTAAATTAACCTAGAAATTAAACTGAGTTACTTTTTTTAGAAAGAAAAAATGGTTTGGTAATTATCCAAATAGTCACTAGCCTGCATTTTATTCTTAGGCTGTGTCTTGAGTTGCTTATATAACATTCAAGAAGTCAATAAATCTCTCCTAGTCTTTAGATAAAAATTATCTAAGCCTTAATTTCATCCTGCTTTCTTCCACTTAGCACCGCTTGACGATTCTCCTGTATGTAATGTGTTCCCCCTATAAAATGATATGTAATAAGCAGAGAAAGCTGAAGAGACATTATAGCACACAAGTTTAGCTGGGCTTTCTTCACTTCCATTTAGACGGACAGTCCCCGAATTCTAGGCCTCAAGTTCTGTCCCTCTAAGACCTACTGAGATACAGGTGCAAGAATTGAGACTGAAGCCTTGAAAAGAGTCCCACCTTACCTACACTGATTATCAGTAGTATAACCTTGCTAGATGGAAATATTTAATATTTCACAGATGCCTGAAAAAATGTGCAAACCCATAGGCCTAGTAATTCTACATTTAGTAATTTACCTTATACAAAGATTCATTTACAATTATGAAATAATTCACACCACAGCTTCATTTAAAATAGTATAAGAACAACAATTTCAGCCAAATCTGGGTATGGTATAAGTCCAGCAATAAGGGGTTTGTTAAGTAAAATGATACTTTCATATCATGTAGTATCCTACAGCCATTCTAAATATAGAATAGTTATTAGCATATGAACATGGCAATAAATTTATAAAATATTATCTTTATTTTTAAAAAATAACAAAAGCTTTGTATTAATACTCTGAAATTTCATGAAGATTATACCTGAGAGGTAACATTATGTGTGGATTTTACTTTACTCTTTGTGAATTTTCATGTTCCCGTAATTTCCCTAAATGAATTTGATGCACTTCCTGGTCTTATTTCTTTCTAAGTATTGACTCCAAGTTATCATTAAATTTGGTTTATTTCTTGTCTAGATTCCTACCCTGGCCAGGTGCTGCTGCCATCACATTTGTCCAAGGCAGTGGTGACTCATATCTCTCTTTTCTGGTCTCAGTTTGGCCTCAGTTTTGTTTGAGTTTGGTTTTGGTTGCCATTATCTCTTCAACATTCTGTTGGTAAGGTCAAAGGAAAGGCCTGATAGTTTCTTTTTTTCCCCCTTTCATTAATCCTTCAACATCAGATTCATCCCTGTGAGTTAAATGATTAATTATTTATTCAAAGCAAAGCTTTGGAGTAACTGAAGATATTAGAAATCTTCCAGAAATCAATTTTACTTACATCACGTATGTCGGGGTACAACATGTTGTGGGGATGACCAAGTCTGTGAATGAATATTAACATAAACATTGACAAAGAAAATGGTGTGTATATGACCTTCTTCAAAGTATTGCTCTTTCTTACACAACAAGTGTGCTCCCAAAAGTAAGCAGCATAAAAAACAAATTGTGAATGTGCAACTGAAAGGAGAAAGGACAGAAAACTTCTTATCAAACAAATATTCATTTTCAAATTTTCTGACTGATAAGTTTAAATCTCACATGTATTGCTAAATATTTAGTATCTTAAAGAAGGGTATATTAGAGCTTTCTTGGAGGAAACTTTATCTGAATAGCTTCAGTTTTGCGTGGGTTCAGTTTCATGCAATCAGGTTTCACTTCCTGTAATAGATCACTTTTTTAACTCATGATGAAGAAACTATGTCAGTTTATATCACGCCAATTTGTTCAGACTATGCTAATTTAATTAATATATCAGCCCTCATCTCACCTGTGGTTTTCATGCAAAATTTCAGATTATTCAGGAATATCATTGCTATATACAAACATAAGTATCCTGGATTGGCACAAACTTTCTGTATAAATTTGTTTATATTCAGCTATGATACTGAGTTGCTAGACCCAGGAGCCATTATGATTGAATTTCACAAGAACACCATGCAAATACAAAGGTTAGGGACTTATTTATGGAACACCTATCTGCACCATGTCAGTCTCAAATGATATTATTGAATGGTTCTTTTCATAAATTTTGAATGTGCTCAATTCTGTAATACGGTATCTATTATAAATCCAGTGTTAGTTTGTGCTCATTTATTCCAGATAGTTTTCAAATGCTTCAGGTTCGGTAAATGCTAAAGAACTTCATCAAACATCCCCCTATTCTCACCTGTTTGGAACTATTCATACTTTAAAGAGAACTGAATCCTTCTACAGCTACATGCTAAGTTGACAATCAAGTTATCAGGGTGTCATTTTATCTGTTTAACTTCTAAGAAGTTGCAGAACATATTTCACAAACTGCTGCTGTATCTCCTCCTCTTTTTATTTTTTAAAATTACTGGAAAGATGCATTCCCTAGTGCTAGGCAAAGCAAAATCTGGAGAAATTTGGAAATTTTGTTTATTCTAAACTTAGATTCCATAATATTTTGAGTGGGTCTAAATTTGGTAAAACCTGTTCTCTCATTCTTACCATCAGTTTGTTTAAGAGTCATCTGTTTTTGATTTTTCAAAGAGAACCTGAAGATGAAAATTCAGCTGCACAGCTGCACAACTTATTGCCAACCCAATACTTTACAGAGATGTGTATGTGTGTGTGGGGGGGGCGGTTTGTGGGTGTGTGGGAGGGGCACACACATGCAAGTATGTGTCTTTAAATAAAAAATAAACTATACATTAAATTTAGTGATTATTCAAATTGAGTTTTTTAAATAAAAAAATAAACTGTACATTAAATCTAGTGATTATTCAAATTGAGTTTTAAAGCTCTCATCCCACCTCCCCTTCTGACTGTGGGTTTATACTGGAGAGAACAGTGGAAAACTGTCAGGAAATGGGTCTAAATGTTCTAAACTTTTTTCAGAATTATTTTTTTAAGGCAGCAATCTATGCAAAGAGGTATTCCTTTCTGAAATTTTTTGGTCAAAGCATCAATACCTTTATTGCCCTAAGTTACTTTTGAAAAAAAGAATGATCAAAATCACTTTTCACAGTTGCTTTCACAGGACTATTTAAATAGCAGTTATTTAATAAATTTTAGCAAAGTGAATACTTGGATAAGTGAATGAATGAATGATCCTGTCTATAAAGATATTTAGAATTTTCTGATTAGTACAATTTTGTATTCTTTTATACAATTATGGATTTTCGTGTTAAGAATAAAATTTTATTTAAAAATTTTTATTTTAAACACTTAAAATATACAAAATATTTTAAAAATTATATTACTCATTCCAAAAACTGATTCATTTTTTTTAACTTTAGTCATGGAACAATTCTTTTACGGTCCTTGGGCATTCTCTAAGCGTATCTACCAAAAATGTTAATATTTAATGGTGTTTGCATTAGCAAGCCTCCAAAATGGCCCCCAAAATCACCACCAATGATCCACCCTTCCCCCCCGCCCCCGGTATTTATTTCCTTGGTTCATTCCAATAAATCCAGACTACACCTGTGTGACCAATAGAGTACAGAAGCAACAGTGTGTGACTGTCAAGATTGCAAAAGACATTGAACCTTTCATCTGATATCTTGGATTACTGACTCTGGGGGAACCTAGCCACCATACTATGAGAACATTAAAGTAGCCCCTTGGAGAGGCCCATATGGAGAAGAATCGAGGCACCCGATCGACTTACCTCACCTGTGAGGGAGCCACCATGAAAGTAGGTCATCAAGCCCCAGTCAAGCTTCCAGATGACTATCACCCCCAGTCAAAATCTGTCTGCAACTACAAAAAAGCCCTAAGCGAGAACTAACTGAAAGTACTCTTCTTGAATTACTGACCTAGAATTTTGAGCATAGTAAATCATGATTTTATGTCATTAAATTTTGAAGTAATTTGTTACACCACTATAGTAACTAGAATAATATTTAAATGTATATGTACTCAGCAAATTTATAGATTTAGTTCTCATTTTTAAGAGTATAGAAAATCAATAGTGATTCTAAGATCGAGTGCACACTTAGATCCTCTAACACACTTTTGTCAAGTTTTTCTTCTTAAAAAAGATTTTATGTTGAATGTATTCAATTCTGGGCCATTTAATTTCCTTCCTGGCTTTTCTAGCCTTTCATTACTTTGGTGGATTTACTTCTTATTCCTCTCTAAAAACATGCCCATTTTACGATCAGTATCTACTGGTGCCCCCTGGATTTGGTGAGCTGTATCTAGTGAGCAACTGAATAAAGGGATTGGTGAATAATAGATGATAAATACATGAACCAATGAACAGATTTTAGTGCCTTATATGTGCCAGGTATGTTTTTCCATTACCCCTTTGTATGTGTATAGTTCTTTTTGTAGTACTTCACATGTATTTGATTTTCCTAATAATCTTATGTATTCAGAAAAAAAGGAATCTCATGAACAAAAGGAGTTCGTTAGCATTTAGAATCTTCCTGACATAATTTTGTTATTCAAGATGTAATCAGCTTTTGGTCTGTAGAAAGAAAATCTGAGAACTACTCATTAACCAATAGCTTTAATTTCCCCAAGAGACACAGGCTCCTACCTCAGAGAGCTTCATTTTTGTGAGGAAACTGACAACAAAAAAGAAGAAAATCACTCCAAAGCAATGACTTCTATGCAGAGGTGCAAATAAGGTGATACACTGGAGTCATTAGACAGCCGCTCAAGAGGGCAGATAGCCTGAGATCTGGAAGGAAAACTTCACAGGCAGAAGGAGCAGAGCATAAGGGCCACAAGGTGAGAAAAGAGCTTGGCATATTGGGGACAAAATGAAGGTCAATGGCTAGCAGAAGACTGGACCTAGGTGGTACAAGATAACAGTCAGACAGACCGGCCCTCAGGGAAGGCTTTGTATAATAGAATAAGAAATCAGAATCTTTTTTTCAAAAAGCAGTGAGAAGCAAAACAGAACTTTAAACCAGTGATTTGACATACTTCTAAAGGTTCCTTTTGGCTGCTCTATGGGTAAACAGAGTCCTGTATGGGAGCAAAAATAAAAGGAGAGGTGTTAGGAGACTAGTAGAGAGGATAGGGAGGGATGATGTTGGTTTGGCTATGGAAGTAGTAAGAGAGAGTGAGAGAAGTTGATATCTGCAAGACATGCTTTGGAGGAAGATGCTGAGGAATTTGCTGATAGTTTGCATGTGGGGGTCGATTGCTGCCTGCCAAACCTCAGCTGTTTTGGCACTACCAAGTTTCTGGCCTGTACAGCACTGTTTGCACAACCATTTTAATCTTCACTGACCTTTCCTTTATTATTTTACAAAATAAAAATGTTAATGATAAAAAGCATGGGTCTGTTAAATGTGAAAACCTTGAAACATAGATGGATGTTTTCAGCGCGCTGAAAGCAGTAACTTTTAGCCTCAGTTGGTTTCTCAATGAAATTTAAAGCTGTCAACAGTGTAGTCAATGTTAAGGAAGAGAAAAAAAATTAAAGTTATGTAAAATGGATTAATGTAATTGTTTCTAAGGAAAAGATACATTTTTAATCTCTGTGTCATATTTAAGCCTATTATTCAACTTTTGTATATTCCTGATACTATTCATGTTTTCATGCTTTCAAATACATATAATTCTTTACTAAATATCACATTCTAGTGAAACACTGTAAATATTTGAATGTCACCAGATACACTTATGTATGTATTAAAAGATATTGAATTCCTTCTATGTCCTGGACAATTTTCTATATGCTTTTATTATTGATATGAACAGACCAGGTCAGCCACAGTGTTTGCTTTCAGAGGGCATATAGTCTTGCGGGTATAAAAGTAAGTAAACAAGCAACCAATAAAGAAGGAATCACAATAGGAAGTGACAAAAGACAAGATAGACAATGTTTAGGGTGTCATGGGAACACACAGGCAGAATCATTAACTGAGAAGGTGGGTGACTTGGGGTGGGAAAAGGGACAGGAAGGTCCCCCTGGAGGAGATGACCTCCAGTCTGAAATCCAAATTTGAGTTGCATATACTGTGGAGCTTATCTGTAAGAATTGATCACCTCACTAAGGTGTGATCTCAGCCTTTCATTCAATAGCCTCCCCTCCAGACAAGTATCTTTTCTTTCTCTAACATGGTGCATGGAGGAAGTCCAATAAACAGATGCGTTTGTATTTTTAAAAACAGTCTCTGGAAAGAAATTCAATTAAGATCGAAGATGGAAGTGAAGATGAAGTAAGCTGTTATAATAAATTAATGGCTTTTAGCCAAAAAAAACGGAAATGTCTGATATATTAAAAAGTGGTATATTGAGGTTCACAGTGGCTGTGCTCTTCTAGGTAACTGAGTTCCCCGTGAGCTCTATAAGGAAACAAATTCTAGTGGATTGTAAAACAGATTCAGAATGTACTAGAAACAGTAAAAATGTGCTTATTAAGTGAGAGAGATAAATCGTTATGTGTCCGAAGAGGTATATAGATGTTCACTTGTGCTTCTGCTTGTGTTTTGTTGGAGAATTGTATACTATGGTAGAATTCACAAATTTTGACATTCAGAAAGGGCTCAGGCCCTCTTCCCTGGAAATATAAAGGCCCCTATCCCCTTTAGATAGATATAATATTTTATCTAAAGAAAGACTACAGAAACCCAGTATTTGCATTGTGGGTCTCTCTTACCATTTTCTCAATACATACACCCACTTTCGCATTGTTCTTTGCCCTTTCCAAGTTCCCCTTTCCTACACACGATATGTTATTGCCAGAGTTAAAAAGCCAGAGGAACTGACTTTCAAATATTTCAAATGTTATTTATACAACTAATTAGTTTGCCCAAGTAATAATGTACATACCCAGCAGGATGTGCTCTATAAATGACTCCCCAGTTAATCTTGGATTCCACTTAAAAATTGCTGTTATTACTAGCTTATTAGTCAAAAAGTAAAATGCTTATGATAGATCTTATGCTCATAGAAGTCTTTCTTCTGGGGAGCTAGAATCCATCTGCAAAGAAAGAAAAAGTGAATTCTCACACCCTGGGTCAAGACCAAATCTGGAATAAGCCAAGGTTTCTGATATTGTTGCTCGTGGCCATGGTATAAGTTTAAATTTTAAGTCTGTGAATTAAGTACTACAAAGATTATTATACTTTCTGGTCTCCATCTCCATAAACAGTCTCACTATGTATTTATTCTATTCTTCTTTACCTATCTTTTTTAACTAAACAATGAATATTTAGAAAATGTCTTTAATCATATAGCTACCTTCTATGCTATAACATGAATATATTATTGAACAGGATCTTATATGGATCCAATATGAATGGGATGTTGGTATTTGATCCACCAGAAAAGGGCATGGCAGAAAATGTTACACTAAGAACTTTTCTAAGACTGAAAAATATTCAGCACAATGAAGACAATAGTATTGAGTTTTTTCTTTAAATTATTTTGCTCATAAATCATTTGGTTAATGACTTGATACATACATACACAGCAACTTGAATCTTATTTCGACTTGAAAAGGTGCCACATTTAGTGTAAACCTGTCAGTCTTACCTGATATTAGAAGTATCAGAAGGCCTTTATAGCATAGTCTCAGCCTCAGAGTATCAGCTTACTGACATCCTGTAACTAAAAACAAACAAGAAACTTGTAATGCATACAGATAAGCATCACTATGTGTTTTTCTTAAAATAATGTTTTAGCTGTTATTGTTGTTACTGATTTTTCTTTCATGTAAGTGAGGGAGAAAAATGGTCAGTAAATAAAACATTCTCTTGACAGCGTCAGGCTGTCTTCTTCCTGTATCTGTGAACATAGAGGATTCATAGTTTGTAGAACTATGGTTTCTGTTTGATTTAGATTTGCTCTTAAACACCCTTAGCTTGATCTCTTGGAAAGCTGGTCCTTATCTGCAGAGCTTGCTAGCTGCTGTACAGGCAGTATTCCACGTCTTCATTAACTTACAATTAGGTCACTTTTGTTCCTTTTTTAACAAATTGTTCTGCAGTTTCTAAAAATGTGAGAATTTGGCACAGTTTTGTTTCCACCAAAGCACCTTGGATTATTTCTCAAATGTTTTTGGTTAGGTAAAATTTAAAATGCATCTTGCCAAGTGCCCTTTTCTCCATGACTTCCAAATCCATGAAAATTTCAGGGGAAATTTAATCCGTATGTTTCTGATTCATTCACTCTTAACTCATCATATTATTGTTTTCAAAAAACAATTTTATGTCCAAGAAACCCTAGGGACATTTTTAGTCAAAAATTTCCCCAATTGGAACATGGAAGTCGTTAATTTTCAAGTATTAAACATTAGACTTGAACTTTCCCCACACCCCATTTTAACTTCAAATTATTCTTGTAAGAGGTAAGTTCCAATCAGAATATAGAGAATGTGAAATGACTGCATATTTCTGCCAGCAGCTGCCTTGCCAGAACCGAGGCTGACTCAATCAGCCTGAGCCTGCTGAACAAAGCCAAGTTCACCCCTTAATCGTCCGAGTGCTCTGAGTCTCAGGCGTTCTTCCCTCTGCTGAGTCACCAGTTAAGAAAGGCGCACTTGTGGATCTGAACCTGCCATTTTGTAAAAAGTGTGAGCCGAGGCATGTTTAAATCCTTTTGGAATCAGGAAATATCACACTTGGTAACCATTTCCTCTGAAAGGGAGGAGAAATCTTTCTATAAATTGTGTACTCTGCATCTACTACAGTATTGTTTGTTTACTTTTTTGCACATCATTTTAGGGTCATCAAGTCACATTACAAAAAACTTTAGGTTTCATGCAAAAACACCAAAATACTTTAAGATGCTGAACACATTAACAAATAAGTACCAAATACATGTTTATGCATTGGCTTCTAGTTGAAGCAATCTGGTTGGCATTTTCTCAAGGGAGTTATTTAAATTTTAAATGGAACAACATCTCATTTAGATTTCTGCAAATGTGCTAGGGCAAAGAAGTAATTTATATGTACATGAAACTCTTCATTGAAGCACCTGGGTACTTGACAATAATTAAAATACAAAGTAGCCTTATTAACTTTTCCTTTCAACTTTCTACCTTTTTTCTTCTTCACTGAGAGTGAGGAAATTTCTAGAGTAGATTGTCAGGTGCCCAGAGGTCCTCTTTCCTACTACCACATAATGCCTGCTTGCAGTTTGCTCCTGTATCTCTTTCTGTCGCATCCTTCAAAGCTATGCTCTGATCTTCTCTTGTATATACACTGTCTATTTTCAGAATACGTGTTTTTATTTCTCAAACTTTCAGTCCCTTTTATTCCGACTGCCAGAGATTGAACATTTATTTCACTTTAATGCCAGCAATATAATTAAGGAAGCAGATGATAGAGAATACAAAAAGGATGGAAAGTACTGTAAATCAGAAATTTCCATAATGCAGTTTCAGCAATGATCTGGGTGTGGATAATTCCTACACTTACTGTTGTTGGCTCTAGACCTCCATCTTTGGAGGATATGATTTAAATCAGTGGTCTCAAAAGTGGTACCCAGAAATGCAAATACCGGATCTATTCCAGACCTATCAGAAACTCTGGGCATGTGTTCCCATATCTGTGTTAACAAACTAGCCAGGTGATTCTAATTCTTGCTGAAGTTTGAATTAGCCCTGAAATTTAATGGGTTGAATTCTACAGTTTGCTTCTCATTTTGTATTTCTTATCATGTTTTTTTTAAATTAAATTTAAATTGGGATGAACTTGGTTAATAATAGTATAAAAATGTCAAGTGTACAATTCTGTAATACATCATCTCTGTATTGATTACATTGTGTGCTCACCACCCAAAGTCGAATCTCCTTCCATCACCATGTATTTGATCCCCTTAACCCTCTTCATCCTTTCCATCTGGTAACCATTATACTGTTACCTGTGTCTATGAGTTAGTATTCTATTGTACATATGTACCACATCTTCTTTATCCAATTATCCATCAAAGGACACTTAGGTTGTTTCCATGTTCTGGCTACCATGAATAATGCTACAATGAACATAAGAGTGCATATCTTTATGAATAAATGTTTTCAATTTTTTAGGTAGTTATCCAGAAGAGGGATTGCTGAGTCATATGGTACTTCTATTTTTAATTTTTGAGGAATCTCCATACTGCTTTCCATAGTGGTTGTAACAATTTACATTCCCACCAGAAGTGTATGAGGGTTCCTTTTTATCCACATCTTCTCTAATACTTGTTATTTCTTATCTTATTGATAATAGCCATTCTAACATCATTTTCTGTTTTCTTAACCTTACCTTTCTTATCAGTAGCATCACAATCACTGTACTTTGTTGTGAAAATTTTGAAGTCCTTTTTACTCTTTTTCTTTTTCTTTTTCAGCATCTCATCATAAAAGTTGTCCATTTGGCAACCAAGGTAGTTTTAAAAATGTAATCCTTCTCATATATTCTAGGCCCACAAATATCAAATTTTAAGCCCTTTGCAGTAAACCAACTGATATCCTCTATGTAGTCTTCTATCCTATACTGCTATTTAAATAATTTTTCTTATATACTGATTTTATCTGTCATGCCACTGCTCAAGAACAGTGCTATTTTATTTTGAACCAAAATATAATTCTCTTAATTATCCTTTAAGGTCTCTGCCAATTAGCATTTCTCTGCTGCTTTGGTCTCATTCCTCATTTTCTAGCAAAGCAGATCTCATTGGCTGTACTCACTTACTTTCTATTTTATGTTTCTCTTATTTAGAATGCCCTCCTCCTCCCCTTTCCACCATTCTATATTCTCTTCCTATTGAAAATCCAGTTCCCATTCTTTGAACCAGGACTGTAACTTCATCATTTAATATTTACTTTTGCTTTGTGATCGCTATATTGAATTTGGCCTAACTTATATGTTTCTTCCCTGGTATTATTTCAAGTCAATACAATGTATGTACTCTCCAGTTCTTTTTTATAACCTCATAATGTTCTTGTACTCTCCATGGCCCATTTCAAGGCCCAGTACTGTGGTCAACTGACTTAAAAGTAGGTAAAGTGAGATACTGAAACTCAGCTGTCCATTCGCAGTATTAATTGCCCTGGTTTAAATTTATGGGAGGAAGTATGAAACTTATTTCTAATAAGGTTTGTATATTCATAACAACTCACTACACCATGCGATTTTTGATTCTGTGCTATTACTGTTTAGAGGTACTGTCCCTTATTGTGACTTTATCTTTTAACACACAATATATTACTCAATAAATCGAAAGAAGGAAATGAGTGTGTAATTATACATGTATACATATATCTTCTATTTAACATGGGCCCACACCTAAAAGAAACTCTGTTAAGGCTATAAACAAAAAAAAAAATTACCTCAACTTTGATCAGTATTTCTATGGCTCCCAGAAATAAAATAGACTATTTGTTCTTAATATTTTTTATGATTTAGTGATATCCTATAGAGTACTCTATTTTAATTTTTAAAAGGCAATGAATAACAGATGTGGTAGAAGACCATAAAAGGGAGAAATAGTTTAGAAAGAATCAGTAAAACTAAAAATATACAGTGCCAGGCTTCCAAGGCAAAGCCAACTATGATAGAAGGAACAGAAAGCTTTAGTGGGAACCAGTTTCATTTAATCGTGGCACTGAAGGTGAAGGAATTTTACTTTCTTACTTTTTATCAATAATTGATTTTGCTAAAACAGCATCTTTGTCAGCATCATGTCATTTAACATTATATTTGGAATTCTGTCATCAATACCAATCTTCAGATTCTTACGATTAAATTTGTATTTGTCCACAATTATTCTCTATGAAGCCAAAACCTAAAAAGCTCTGAAAACTATTTTGATCACTCTTATGGTGGTAGAATATTACTTGACCTGAATTAGTTTGGTGGTAGAACCTTACATAGACTGACATAAAATTATTTAAAGTTTTTATTTATCCCACTTGGAGTGAAGGTTCATACATTTTGCCGCTCAAATAATGTGTTTGAATGCAGAGTAAAGTTCCAGATCCCCGGGTGTGTGATATATTATATTGACATTATTATCTTTCTAAAATTTGAAATTTTCCAAATTTGGAAACATCTGGCCCCATAGATTTAGGTTTAGTGTTGGAAACTTAAATTCATTTTCTCCTCTGATTTTTATCAGGAAGAAGTTCTAAACTATGTCCTGTTGTCTTGAAAATATCTTTTTAAAAACTTGAAGTTTCTGAATGTCTCTACTATAAAGGAAGTAGCTAAGTTAGGTTTTAACAAAAAGAACTCTGAATACAAGTTATATGAAGGGACTGCAAATACATTAAAACATGATAAAATATCAAGGGGCAAAATTCAGAACCCAGGAAGTGAAGAGTTTTCGATATTTTATTCCTTAACTTCCATGAGTGTGCTGAATAAAAGGAAATATATGTATGCACATGTACATATATATACACATATGTATATGTGATATGTACACATGTATATATTTTATCAATCTAATGGTAAACGAAAAAACTTGAATTAGACCTATTGAATGTGTGTGGTGTTTGCCTCTAGATTATATATTATGATTTCTCATAACAGATCATAATAGTCATTCAAATAAAAGATATTTATTATTGTTGCAACCACACAGACATGCACACAATCTCCACCCAATATATTCTCTTGGCTAATTTTTCTAGTGGGATCACAGAAAACCAGGACTTTTCAGTATTTTATCCAATGAATGATTGCAGTGAAATTAGTGTTGGCTCCTAATGTATGGTGCCAACTTCTTGAGAGGATAAATCTTGGGTGGTTAGTGTTGAACTAAATAATTCCAATGGAATCCGAGTTGTACACAAAACACTCTGTACATGTTGAGGGTAGAGCAAGTGAAGCATAGGTTCTTTGGTCAGCACTATACTGTGAATCATTTCCACAGAGCTCTCTCTTACCTCTTTAGGGAGAAAAGCTGGCCCATTGCTGTTACAAACAGGGCAAGGCACAGGATTCAAATAATTAACATTTTACTCAGAGTTCACTATGTGCCAAAATCTGAAGCAGACACTGGGAGCTGTTACAAAGTTATTAGCAGACAGAAGAAAGATCCTTTCTCTGAAAGAATTCACAGTGCAAGCAGAGACACAAGGCAACCACACATTAAAGGAATTGTCTAAGGCATATTAGCAAAAGAGCATTGATAGTGTTATTAATATGCATATAAAAGTCAAATTTAAAAACATTTAAAAAAAATATCAAGCCCTGGGCTTGCTAAAAACATTCTTTTCACCTTTACCAGAGCCATGCTTTTTATGTATGGAGCATTTATTGCAGAACGTACTCTGTATAAAAGTTAAAGAGATGCTGTAATGGGAAAAGCACAACAGAACACAGGTAAGTGCCCATCTACAAGTGGGTGCCAATCAAAAGATGAGGGGATTAAATGTGGCAAATGAAAGATTGGTTCTGGATTGGAGCCTTGGGTCACAGAGAGACATAGAGCTCCAGTACTGCATGCTGGCAGTTCTCGAAAACATTTCACTGACTGTCTAAAGGCTATTATTTTAGAGGATGGGAATCCTTCTGTTTTCCAACAGAATGTCAGAATTTTTATATTGCTTTGCCATGATGTAAAAGGGTTTAATGATTTCTTTTTCCAGCAGTCTGTGGTCCTTGGGAATGAAACCCAGAGAACAGGCTATGCTTCAACGTGAACGACAGCACCATCCTTTGAAGACAATCTCAAGACCTCCTAACTGAAAACCCATGTTTCTAATTTAAGTATGAGACAGTAATTACTCATACTGCCAGGAAGGATTTCAAGTCCCTGTCCGTTGGCAGCACTGTCTAAAAACGATCAACTCATCTTTCGAACTTCACCAAACTACAAATGCTCTTAGAACTCAGTTGTCTAATAAGGATGTTCATTCTGGCACTCAGCAGTTTATGTGTGGCTCACAGATGGCTTCTGTCTCATTTTATATAATCCAATCATCCTGCACTATTGCATCTCACCCTTAGTCTTCGGGAGTAATTGAAAACCTCACGGCGACAATCATCTCTTCTTCCAGATGTCTTCAATATAAGGAATGTAGCTTTCACCACCTCTTTGACATAGGATGTGTACATGGCTCTCCAGGTCAGAATTGCTCCAAGCAAGGTAAAGAAAAATTACTTTTTTACATTGCCTTTCCATTACTGCCCAGCACTGATGAAAGCAAATACGTTCTATAAATGGCCCTTCTTTCAGTAGGCAACTCGTTTCACTTCTCTCTGGGTACCATGCAGAAAATATTTTGCAATACTCTTGAATCATGTGGTAATGATGGCAATATAGAGGTATCCATGAGCAAGAAAGGATAGTGGCTATTTTAAAGTTAATATGTTATTCACAGGAAAACTTTATAGTATTTACACCTGTACTTTTACTACTGTTTTCTGAAATCATGACAGTTTGTTCTCAAACTTTTTTGGGGAGGGGAGAGGGGGCGGTGGGCAGAAGGTGGCTTTTATTTTTTCAACTTCTAAAAGATGTATAAGATTTTAGAAGCAAATTATTGAAACATTTTAAGCTGTAGGTGTATTAGTTCCTTTTTCCCTTGAGGCTAGTGTTAATAGTTGTGTTTTATTTTAGTATAAAAATACCCCTTAAAAAATCAAAGCACCTAAAACAAGGAAATATGAAAAGCCTCAAAGCAGCTGAGTAAATTCACAGAGGCTTTGGGCCTATAAAAATCTGGCCTTAAGGGAATGACACTCTGGAAAATCGGATTTTTACTTAAAAATTAAATTATGATTTCAAATTAGTGCTACATTCATTTTAGTAAAATATTAGTGCTATGTGTATCTCTTGCATTTTTTTTCTGTTCACTGCCATCATAACAATATACATGATCAGTAAGAAATGTTAAGTATGGAAATAGCTAAGAAAAATTTTCTAGATTAGTAAAAACATTATTCAGGTAAAATATTTGTTAAAAACTTTTTTTAAAGATAATTTTAAACTGTTCATAATTTATGTATAGTTTTGGGATTGAACTAGCAATAATAACTTTGCTGAAGAGATAAAAATTAAAAGATAACATCTTTTCCTTTATGTAGCTTATATAAAGAATGAGGACCAGGGCGCACACACACACACACACACACACACGCACACAGTCGGGGCTTACACACATACACACACACACACACACTCACACACACACACACACATCCCATATACTCTTTCTGGTGGAAATATCCAGGTAATTGCTGCAGTTTTTACATTTTTAGAATCCCAGAGCTTTACATGTGGAATCTCAGCCTTAGAAACATTAGACCAACATGAATATGTTCAGAATAGGTGAGTTAGAAATCTGAATTCTCATGATACATCTCTGTAAGTTATGAGTTAACTTTTCTTAAGTCCTGTTCATTGTCATATTATCAGCACAGGAATCACTGATATGCTCATAAATTAATAGTAATAGCAGAAGTGACCTTCGTCTGAAGAGAATTCCAAGACTCAACAAATATTTATTGAGTGCATGCAATGTGCCAGGCATTGGGTTAATTAAATCCCCACTATCCCTACACTTTAAAGGAGAGAAAAGCTGACTCAAGGGAAAGAATCATGGCCAAAGGCCATTTAATTAATTTGCTGTCTGGGGAAATTGCACAGGAACTGGGAAGGAAGCCCAGGTATGAGGACTGCAATGTTGTTGTTCAGAATACAATGCATTGTTGTTCAGAACTCCAGTAGAATACACATTTCTTAGCTACATTAAACTAATGTAAAATTATGACTGTAAAACAAATGTTGCATATAAAAATCTCAGAGGCACAACACATTACCTGCATTTATTTCCTTGTGGTTGTTGACCTGAACTGGAGAATTTCATGCATATAGACACTTTCAGAAAAAACTACTATTAGTAGGCTGGATCCTGCACTATGATACCACAGGTGAGAGAGCTGTATATCATGATTATATTAGGAACTGTCCAAAAAACCAAGCAGTGGGCTTTCACATGGGAAAAGTGGAGAGCAAGTTATCTGTTGAGCACATACAATACTTAGAAATTTTACACATGTGCTGAACACAAACCCCCCCATGAGAATTTATACATATTTTACAGATAAGAACAAAATGCAAAGAGTACGTGGCCAATGTGACACCATGCCAGTGAGAAACTAAAAAAGAAGTCCTAATGTAATCTGACCCAAAGGTCTACATTTTCAATGAATAGACTATGGTTCTCACGGAAGTGGGTTTTTTCCTTCTCTTCATTAGTATTCAAAATATATTGAACACTTACCAAGAGCTAAACATTATTTTTGTGACTGAAGAATTAAATGTAATTAAATCACTGTCTCTGTCTTTCAGAGTCTAGAGAAGTGGGCACCTTCATAAATAAGCATGGTACAAAATAGGCGATCATATATGTAAGACATATCCACACTGCTATGGGTGTGAAAGAAATATGGAGGGATCAATTCTGTCCCTGAGTAAGGGGTGTAGTGTGAATACGATCTAGAGCTATACTTTGAAGAATATGCTGATATTTCCTCTGTAGAGAAGAGTAAATCTGTTCTAGTCAATGGGAGCATTTTGCTTTGTAAAATCATATAAGGGCCTCCAGTTTTCATAGAATAAATAGAAGAGATTATTATAAAAGGACTAGGCCCAGGTTTCATAGGGGAATTCTTCTAAATCTGCAAAGATTATATACATCTAATGTGACTTAAATTATTTCTGAGTATAAAAAAAGAAAATCCAAAAGATATTTTTATGAAATAAGAACTACTTTGTCATCTAAACTTTATAAAGTTAGCACATACACAAAAAAACTACAGATCAATCTCACTTTAAATATGGAAGTAAAAATCTAACTATAATATTACCAAACAGAATCCAAGAACTCATTATAAAGATAAAACATCATCATCAAGTAAAATTTTTTCCAAAAATGTAAGGATGGTTCAATATATGTAATCTACCAACATAATTTACCATGTTTGTAAATCTAAGTAGAAAATCATATGATCATCTTTATAGGTGTTAAATGGCCTTTGACAAAAACTGACAATCATTCCTAATTAAAACAGATAAAGTAGAACCTGATTATTTATTTTTAGTGTTAATATATATCTATATATCTATAACTACACACACACACACACACACACACTCATGCGCGCACAATGCAGTCCTAAAGCCAACATATTACTTAATAGAGAATACTCTATGCCTGGGACCATGTCCAATTTATCTTGCATTGCCACCCAGCCCAGCGATGATAGAAAAAAATGCATGAATGAATCCCGATGACAGTGTGGAGCTAGCGAAGGATATCCAGCAGGAGACTGTCATGGTCTGATTGCCTTTCAGGAGTTGCTTTTGCAGGGTGTGTAACGTATAGATTATAGGGAGAGGTTACTAGAGACAACTGAATTTGCTTATAAGAAAATTATTATTTGAAAAGTAGGATTTATTATTCAGGTTGAAAAAAATAATTATTTCTAAAACTATGTCTTACTTTTCAAAATAATTTTAAATTGCATTGTTATACCACTCTATATGTAGTGTTTTATAAATTTTGGGGGGAAAGTAGATATATCTATGTATAAAATTTGTCAATAAATATGTTCTCCCACAAATTATGATTTCATTTAAAAAAATAGCTTCGAATGTCTTACACATATTTATTATTTGTGGATTTTCTAATTACATAGTACAATCCTCTGTTTTTATTATAAAAGTAAAATTTTATAGCAAGTGAGTGCATTTAATAATGAAAACTTTATTTAAATTTCAATATTAATACAGAAATAGTTTCATGTTTGATATATCTATACTATGTCATATTAGTATAGAAACTATATATATTTATCTTATTTTGAATTGAAATGAAATAAAGCAATCATGTAGAAACATTTCAATTAGAAGATGTCAATGCTTGTATTAAAAAAAAATGGTGTTAAAAAACAGAATAAAGAGTAAAGCAAACTCAAAGACACATGACCCTTAAGGACATTATAAGGCTGCAGAAGCTTCAGTTTGCTCCCATTACATACCATCTTCCATTAACAGATTCTCACCCCAACGATTGGGGAAGATTTCAACCAGCTTGAATGTGGGCACAGTATTTGGACCTTCAACTCAAGTAAAGTTTTCACATTTTTCTCTTGATCTCTAAATAATCGTCTCTACAAAATGAGAGTTTTTTGCTATTTCCATATGAACCACCTGGAAGACACAATTAGTTGCCCACCCTGCCACAGCACATCCCACTCCCCTTTCTTCTTCCTTGCTAACAGAGCTCTAATTTTTATTTTAGTAAGGTAGTAGGTGCCTATGTCTGGCTGCAGGATCCCAATATCAAACCTCTTATGGTAAACCCCTTTACTATTCACCTGTGACTGTTCAGGAAGTGAGCACATGACCAAGTGGTGGCCAATAAGATATAATGGGACACCTGATGGGGGTTCTAGAAAACATTTTTATTCTCTAATGAAAGAACGAGAGCTGTGGGAAGAAGGCCTCTTTTACACTCATCACTTTACTACTTCTCTTAGGAAAGGGAGCCATCATGAAACCACAGGCTATGCAGGTCTTGGAAAAAGAATGAAGTTTTGTTTAAGAGTACTGATTTGCAGTTAGTAATAAGTCCTAGAGCTCTAAGGAACAGTATAGTGAATATCGATAACAATATTGTGTTACAATCATCAAACTTTCTAAGAGATCAGATAGTTAAAAAGAAATGATAATTATGTGATGTGATAGAAGTGCTAACAATCATATCACGACAATGGCCATCATATTACAGTATATAAATTTATTAAATCAACATGTTATACACCTTAAATTCACACAATGTTATATGTCAAATATATTTTAATAAAAATAATAATGAAATAAATTTAAAAAGAAAGAATGAGGATAAGAGGAAACTAAGGGTCATGAAGGAGGGGAGGTTAGGGGACAAGGAGTGAGAGATCCTGAAGGGCAAAGCAGGGAGAAGAATGATTTGTAGAGAGAGAAGAGAGAGAAGAGACTTGGTAGGCAAAGGGGAGTCTATAGGCAAAGAGTAGGAGGGACGAAAGATGATGTGGTGGGGATGGGGACAGACAGCTTGGTGTGGGATTCTGAAGGTCCCAGAACCTTGGAGTTCTGGTTTCCTATGTCCCAATTAGGTCCAACAGTCCACCCACTTTTTGATAGTTAAAAGAAGTAAGTTCTGGGTAACTCTGTAAATTTGGTCCATTCAGCCACTTGGTTGTGGCATGCTCATACTCCCTCTCCTCTGTCCTTCCCTCTAGTGGAGGGCTCCCACTGTACTCGGGCCAGTTAAAAGGCATGGTAAATTTGATGAATTCGTCAGTCAGAGAAAATGAATAATTCTAAAGTATTAAAGTGTTAGCTAAACAAGATGACTTTTCTAAAGATTTAAAAAAGGAAAAGAATAAACTGAAAAATTCCCATGTGACATTTTTATTATATTCACAAGAATATATTTTAAAAGATTAATAGTGAAGTTTAGCACATTTTCAATTGTTTACTGGCTTTTTAAATGTTTATTCATGTGATCCGCCTATTTATATACTTTGTCCACTTTATTGGTTTGTCTTTTTTTTTAATTTGTAAACATTTATATATATTGTAAATATCAATTATTTGCCTGTGATACATGTTGCAAATATTTTACCCTGTTCTATTTCTTGGCACTTAATCCTTTAATCCACTTGAAGTTTATTTTGGTGTTTAGTATAAGACTGGAATCTAATAAGATTTTTCTGTCTAGAAGTAAAAAAACTTTCGCAAAATTATTAGTTGAATAACCTACCTGGTCCCCATTTACCTGCAATGCTTCCTTCTTGAGTCTCATACATGGTAGGGTTCATTTTAAGATCATGTATTGTGTTTTAGCCAATAGTTCTGTGAATTCTTACACAAAGGTTTAATAATTGTTGTTTTATCATGTATTGTTTGTTCACTTTTCAAAATTTCTTAGCCATCCTCATATTGTTACTATTGCAAAAGCTGAGATTTAGAATCATCTTGTCAAATTAAAATATAAATATTGGCATTTAGGAAGTATTTTATAGTAAATGGAGGTAAGTGGTATGAATTTGTATACTGTGTTAATCCTCGGTTCAAATGTGTAATATGCCAGCCTCTTCAGTCAGTAACACTTTCATTTTGCACTTTGAAGTCTTTCCCACCCCATGGGTCTCCAAGCAAAGCAAGACTGGCCAACACTATCTAGTAGTCATTCATCATCTTTTGTTTGTCAGATTTGTTACCAACAGCCATGAGAAGAAGCCCAGGCTCTTGAAGCTTATGCCTATCTTATCTGCAGGTTATTTTGCAAAACCTTCTTATATGCATCATCCTCTTCTACACTGTGTATTATGCAGTTCTGCGCATGGGTTGCATGATGCTCAAGTAAGTAGCACATTGCTTTCAAACAGAATTAAAGAGCTAAGATTGAATATGAAACGAGAGTTTATACTTAAACCAGACATATCTTTTTGAAATAGAGAATGCAGATTTTTTTAAATGGTATATTTTCTTACTTTTTAAAGTAAAAACAAGCAAATGTGCCCTCCTTGAAAATGATAAAATTAACAAGGATAAAATGAAGTAGCTAGAACCAGGCAGGCCCATTCTCCTTACCTCTGAAGGATGGTCACGTAAAGAAAGTGAAGCTATTACTCATTGGTGTTGAATCAGAGATCATTTGAACTAGATGAGAATTTAGAGATAATCTACATCCATCCAGTTTAAATATTTTTTGATATAAACTGGAAATATCTTTGGATTGCAGGTGAGTAGATCTGCATTTTGGCACAGGTTCTTCCTATCTTCCTGGACACCTTGACCAAGCTATAGAGCTTTTCTTATTTCAATTTTCTTTATTTTTCAAATGGAGGTAATAATTCAAAAGAAGGTTATCACAAGGACAAAATAATACATTTATTTTTAACAACATTCTTAATTAAGTGTGAGACATATTTTTTCAGGTAATTTTATTGTCTTGCTGTAGTTGAATTTTGTTTTTACAAATTTAGGTTACCAATACATTGATTTCTTTGAAATATATTATGTATATTTACAAAAATTTCCTAGCAATTAATTGCTTATACAATTTGATTTTATTGTTTAGGCAAGGAATTAAGGCCTTGAATTTCAATATGCAAATTAGTGCCAAAAGTAATTCTACCAACTTTTGCAATGAGAAGAGCGTTATGAAGCTTGCTTGCAGGCTAACCCACTGAGGAAGCTTTGGTGCTGACACAGTCTTAACTGTTGCCTAGGAATAGAGATGGTGAACTTGTGCCTGGAGCAGGGAAGGGCTAGAATCTCCAGGGCTTTCTGAGCATGAGATTTTAATGGTTTTTTAATTCGTCAGAGACAAGGAATTTGAAGTAATTGGGCCTTAAAGCTCCAGGAGAAAGCTAACTGATTGATCAGCTGCATGCGACTACAAATGGACACAGTAGAGTGTGAATGCTTAATAGATTCAGGTTTTGGAACAGGAAGGGATCTCAGAGATTAATCATTCAATTTACAGACAAGAAACTAAAGCCCAGAGAGTTTCATTGACTTACCTATGTTCACAGTTAACAACACCATCAGGGCGAGAACTTAGGTCTTGTTGCTTCCAATACTATGTTCTTGCCAAAGTATTATGTTCTCCCACATTTGATAGAAGGGGCCTCAAAGATTACAGCTGAGACCTCAAATACAATGAAGTACACTGGGTGGTCAGAGTGGACCTAACTGAACAAAGAAGACAATGTGAATAAAGAGGTTATTTGGGTTCCATCCAAGTCAGCTAGTTTTTAAGTGTTCCACAAATCGGTAAAGAGAATGACTTATCACTATATGTGAAGAGCAATGTGCAAAACCTTGGTGTGCAAAGTTATGAATTACTTCCTCCAGACTAAACTATTTTCATTTGTAACATTTTCGGGGTATATGAATTGGATGTCCTGGCACCATTTGATTTCAGAACAAATCCTTCATGGCTCAACTCAAATTATAAAGGTGATTGGTTTTAATTTTCAATCTTTGCCAATTGATGAACAAAATGTTTCCAAAAATCAAAATAGGTTTTGTTTCATATATATATATTTTTTAATATCGTGTCTTCCTCTCAGACATCCATATCTTATACCCGACTTCAAAAATTAATGTGAGAAAGTGTCATAAAAATTTTTGAAGTGGCTATTCCTAAAAGATAGAGAAGAATGAAATAAGTGAATAATACTTTTGTGTGAATTTTTATTTGTTGGTATTATGGGTAAATTTTTGTGCATTAAATGTTTTTCATAAAAAGGAAGAATGGCTTTCTGTACTGGTATAGAAAATTGTTTGTGAGATGTAAAATAAAAAATGAAAACTATGAAAGAGTTAGTATAGTATAATTATTCATTTTTGTAGAATAGAGTAAAATATGTGTTGTCAATGGTAAGAAATCTGGAGAATTATGCAAAAAACTGTTATCACCCAGCTGGGATGACAGAGGTCTTTCATTTTCTGGTTTGCACATTTCTGCTTAGTTTTATTTTCCCCCAAAATAGTATGAAATTTATTGCAAAGAAAAGACAATAAGAAAATATATTAAGAAAAACATTTTCTTTTAAATTTATTATTTTTGTTAAATAAATAATTATTAATTGATACCTACTGTGTTTATAAGCCTTATATATGTTAATAATAACAGCTATTGGTATTGAACATATGTCACACATACTTGTTTTGGGGACGTTCATGGTGAGTTTGCCCATTGTTAGAAAAATAAGATTTTAATGTTATTTTCCATTATGAAATAATACAGGTAAATAAATGAAAGCTTATAAAATACCTACAAGTAGAAAAGAAAAAAAGAAGAAAATTGATTTCAAGCTTTCTTTCTAAATATTATTATTCTTAACATTTTGTTAAATTTCTTCCTACATATTTTTAATAAATTGTGGACTCTTTAAAAATTACAATTCTTCAGAAAACCACTGGGCATCTTTTTTGGAAACATATATGCAAATATACAAAAATGACCTGACATCGAAAAAATCAGATTTCAAATATGATTTGTATAGGAGACTTGGTCAGCTAAAACTGCTGAAGTCAAACTGAAAGCTTTAGAACAGCATCCCCAAATGGGTAACCTCGTTTGGTGCCATTATTGATTTAATTTTGGATAGACAAAAAATATGTGAGGACAAGAGACTCATTTGAATGAGATACAAGAGATCTAACATTCTTTCTTAACTTCCTCTTCATGCACTTCCCTATTGAAGAGCAAATTATTTTCTACCAAGATTATTCACAAATGATAAGGAAATAGCCATAATAAAGAGGTAAGTATGAATTGTGTGTGTGTTGAATAAGGGGTGACATTTAAAACTCAACTGTTATTATTTAATTCTTGCCTTTAAATACTCCAGTGAAAAACAGGACAATGACACAGGCTTATTGGACAGGGCTGTGTTTTTACGTAGCAGAGATTAGTGAAGATTCCCAGGATTCCTGGACAATTTATATGTCTATTTCTCTCACAAAACACTAACATTTGTACAAAGATATCAATAAACCCATAGCCTATTAGCTCTTCAATTTTGGGTTTGGGGAGATAAGTGCCATAACTCTTCCAAGTTGTTACTTTGAGCATCTAGACTTGTTTAACCTTGGAGATAAAATGTAAGAGTAATCTTAGGGCCTTGGGCATGTGTTTAGGGTCAGATTTCTTATCTGTTTAAGTAATTTTGTCACCCAGATCAGGTTTAGGAAGGATATTCAAAAGTGTGAGTCTTTCTTTGCAATGTAGAGAATAGATTCTAAATTGCTTTTATTTTCAATTAAAATCCTCCCAACAATTTCTTTGAGATAGATAAAATGCACTCCATTTCTTAATCTACAGAGAAGGAAACAGACTGACTCAGAGGTTAAAATCCTGCTCAAGGTCTTATCACTCTTAAGCTATAAGGCAAAACTAGAACACTGGTAATCCTGACTTTAAATTTTGTACTACTTCCTTTAAATCATGCTTTTCTCATATCACAAACAAAGCATAAGCCTTCTCTATCAATGTATGCAAGTACAGCTTGTTCAAGACTAAAATCACTATCTCCAAGCAGCTGCAAGTTAACCTATAAAATCTGTAAATGGTGATTAAAAAAAAAATCTCTATTTTCCTATAATAATGGAAGCTCTGTGAGCCACTGGTGGACATAGGAGTAGAAATGTGATGGGAAGAGGTGGTGTCAATGACACAGCAACATGGTTGCTTCCACAGCCTTTATTTTAGGGGTTAGGGCATGCTTAAATGAACTATATTCCAATACAATAGAAAAAGAGCTGGTTTGAGTTGTCCATTTAACTTTTGAAACCTGTTGAGTTAAATAGCATTGAAGAGGAATAAGTGTGAGGCCTTTAAAAAGATGGTACCTGGGACTTGTTCACTTGATGAATATCTTGCTTACCCATTAGACAATTGTTGGTTTACTGGTTAATAAATTACTTCTGTATAATAGAACATAATAGTATTATTTTACTTTCTGCTTTAAAAAATATGGAGTCTGCCTGCCTAGATTTATCAATTCCTGAATTAATATAAACATACCAATCATTTGCTGTGTTCTAAAAGGAGAGAAAGGTAATTTTTATGGGAAGTAATATCATTACAAAAAGACCTCGGTAGTATATCACATATATTTGTCACTTTAAAGTTTGATAGATTTCTTCTTTGAAATCATTATAATCTTAAAGATCCCTATCAAAGACAAAATCAAAAGATTGACTCTTCACATGTTGATGGCTCTTAGAGATTTGAGGTCCTGACCTGTCTGTGTTCCTGGCTCTTTGTACATGTTCAGGAAAATGAGTCTGAGACAACTGGTAGATTTGGGAAAGCTCCTCCATCCACATGAGTCATTTATGAAGCTTTCTTTCATCCATGGTTATCGGTTATGTTTCCCAGATGACTATCTGAACATACCATTTTATTACAAAGACACATACAAAAAACTCATTTCCAAGTTAGGCAATGTTGGTACCAAAGAAACATTATAGTTCAATAAACTTTTATATGTATATTTTTTATTCCTGAAAACTCAGAACTGAAATTTTCATTACTTTTTAATACATCTTAAAAATGAGATTTTTAATTCAATTACAGATCGGTGTGCATTGGTTACACTATAACATTTCTTTATTGTATTTTACCTTCTAAAATGCTAAGTATAAAGAACATGAAACAGGAATCATATATTATTTTTCTATAAGTCTAAGGATTATTAAGGATGGAATATGTTAAAAGGTCTTATCCAAATTTGAGGATTGTTAAGAGAAAGAACATTTTAAAAAATCTTACCAGAATTGTTTTGCAAAATAAGCTATAAAGGCTCTGTTACTAATTGTATTTTGGAATTATTAGCTTCTCTAATCCCAAATAATTATATTCTTCCTTTTATTTGCAGTTCTTTTAGTCTCAACAGAGGTCACCTACTTTGTTTTTGGATTGCTTTTTGTCCTGGTTGTGGAAGAATGGGTTTGGGATTATGTGATTTCAGTAACTATTCTCCATGTTGCTATCACTTCAACTGGTAAGCAAAGTAAAATAAAGGAAACAAAATGTATTAAATCTGATGCTGTACCTAAATCACTTCATAAAAATAGAACTTTGTTGAATGCATATTGTCCTCTGATGGCTAAATAACAAACATTGATGATAGAATTTCTTCACCTCCACCTCTTACCATCAAGTTCTTCTACCATTCCTCAGCAAGGTATTGCTTAGCTGTATCCTCCAATTCAAAACTGTGCCAAAATGTAGATGTTTCCTATTCTCCTTTTACATACAACTTGTACGGAGTTTGCTCTGTTTGGAATACTTTTCCTATAAAAGTCATTTTTGAGGCAGAACTTGACCAAAGACTGGGAACTGGAACCCAAGGAAACCTGTACTTTTAGGCTTGCTAACTTCCCAGCACCACTTAGTCATTTTAACAAGATTGCTGGGTTCATAGACTAAAGCATTTTTATTTCTACTTGCAATCTTTGGAAGCAGAAGAAAATGAATTCAAATTCTAGTTCCACTTTTTTACCAGGTGTGTAATCTTAAGCAAGCCATGATATCCCTTACATTAGTTGTCTCCTCTACATTATGGGGAATAGCTAGGGAAGTTTCAGTGAGAATTAGAAATTGTCTGACACCATGTCTAGCATATAATAATTTCTGAGTAAATGATAGTTTCATTCATTCTTCCATTGATCTTCAAAATTTGTAGTTTCATTGATACTTTTTCTCCCTTATCTTCCATTATTTAAAAAAAGCATAGTAGTCAAAGTAAGGATGGTCATCAAACAATTCAAAGTTATTACTGTTTATTAACTACTTAAATCATTCATTTTCAGCACCCTGTTCTATTGATGGTTTGATCAGTCTTCAACTTAAGAGCAATGGATTGTTGCATCCCAGTATTATTGCTATTAGAAAATACTGGTATATCAATCTCCTAGCATCAATTTCCTGAGACACAAACACTTTCGGTAATTTGGAGAACCACTGAACCCCCACCATCTCATTATCTATTTTACTTTGGGGTTTTAACTTTTCCAGATGACAGCCATAAAGTATTGACAAAGGTCTTGGGAGCATAAGGTGACTCAGTCTTCAAGGTTGAGATGGGCAATAGGTTCTAGACCTAGAAAAGTTTCAAGTTAATTGTCCAACACATAGCATATAGAAAATGCTTAACATATATTGCTCAATAGAATTGAGTTCAGAGTGAAGTGGCTAGGAACTCCAGAGAGAGCCAGGCACTGAGGATTCAGGATGGTCTTAGGCCATCTCTGCAGAATATCACTTCAAATCAACTTTGTGAGATGACCTGAGAACCTGATAATTCATAATATCGTTTGGAGGACAGATGTTTCAAATATCTGAGTTAACAAATAACCTTTTTAGATGACAAGTACAAATTTGGGGTTACCTGATTTCATGAATGTGAATAAAATTTCTCTGTTTTATATGGATATGATTTGACCAAACAGAAGTATGTCTTCATGAGTAAAAAAAAAAAAAAAAAAGTATGTTTTGAAAATGAACATTTTTTTTTCTATTTCAGTTATGTTGGAATTCCCCTTGACATCTCATTGGTGGGCTGCTTTAGGTATTTTTTAAATATATGATCCCTTATATAACATACATATATATGTATACATAATATTTGTATAATATAAATACATATTTATACACAAACTGGGGACACCAATTTCTTTTTTAGGTGGGTCAGGTAATTAGACCAGACAACTGTTCAAGAGTCTTATGATTTTAAAATTCCAGAAAATAAAACTCTGGATATATATCTGTGACATATGCTTTTGTTTTCTTTTCCACATGAATGACATTGCTGTCTTTGTAGTAGTACAAGAAGAAGAAAAACTATTTCATTTCATCACTTTCTCTGCCCACAAGTTGAATAACTGAATTCATCAATCATATATCTAGTAAGAAAATTCACCAAGTGAAAATGAACTTTTTAAATGGATTTTTCTTTGCCTTAATCCAGGTATCGACCACAAAATATTTTTAGATTTCCTCTTTTCAGTTAATTTGGCAATAGTTTTAATCTAATTATTATCATTCTTAGTGATGAGAAATGGAATATAGCACTTCACCACATTCTTTTCTTTAAAGTTGAATTATCTGTTTATAACACCAACAAATGGCAGGTCTGAAGAGCTAAAAGAAGAATTGAGAATTGTGAATTCCTTGGCATGTGCTTTGACTTTATTGCTTTTGAATTTCTGAATTTTTAAGAGCTTTTTACTATTAATTTGACAGAACTATACACATATTATGAAGGAAGTTATGAATTTCAACAGTTTACCAACACAATATATACTTACTCTCTCTTAGCTGAATACATAAACTAGTCTATTTCAGGTGCTATGTCAGTTTCAGGAATGTTATCTTAGTCATGAAAATTGTTCTTATTCATAATCTTACCAATGAATTATTCATTATTGGTAGTTAACCAAAACTTCCCTGTCATTACTTGCAGGATCTGGCTTAATTTCAATGATATGTGGAAGCCAGACTTTAGCATATTGTTGGTTCAAAGACAATTTTATCTATCCAGACCTGGATGATTTTTAACAGAACATCTGAATTAGTTTGCCTCAGTCTTATATTATTATGTACATTATGTCAGAACTAAATTGTATTTTTTGTTCATACCTATATTCAAGGTTGGATGTATTCAAGATACTTTATAACTATAAAAAGAAATAAGAAAAGTTAGAGGAGAGCAAAAAAATGATAGTAAAGAATTCATGAGCAAAAGGTTGTAAACTCCTAAAATTCAGTGTTTCCCAAATTGTATTCCAAAGAATATTAGTTCTAAAGCCTGCTAATAGTGCCATGCAAGGAAATAAAATTTGCATGTATAAGTGTATTTGTGGAATCCTGGGTTTAAGTAAAACAGACTTATTTATTTCAGGACTTCTAATACCTTTAACATACTATTGTGAACAAGGCCTCTAAGCAGCAGTATACCTTATACACTGTTTCTCAAACATATTTGACCAGGTACACACTTTAGAAAATGCTAATATATCGTGTAAAAAGTGTAACACAGAAGAGGGCAGATTTAAAACCAGATTTAGATTCCATTACTGTCTCTGTGTTAGAGAATTTCTTATGAAATTATTGCCTTTTTAAAAATATTAGTGTCCATTTCTTTCCTTAGACCATGGTCTTCTAACATCGTACCTTTTAAAATTTAATGTGTATTTGAATCACCTGGGGATCTTGTTGCAATAAAGATTTTGGTTAAGAAGGGCTGGCTGGAGCTGAAAGTCTAAATTTCTAACAATTCCTGGGAGAAGCTTGTGCTGTGTGTTGGTCTATAGACCACACAGACTTTGAGTAGCAAGGTCTAAATTGTTGGGACCATATATGTTTTCAGTTGTATAGCTCTGTACTGAAAGTCCTATGTTTTTTATATCACCGTTATTCAATAAATTCTTGTTGAATTTCATTAAAACTGAAATGAGTTAAGTTTATATAACCGTCTTAAATATTTATTGCTTTTTAGCATCATTAAAATGTCTCTTGATATAAAAGAAGAGCATTCCATGTTTATACTAAAATATAAGCACAGTAAAAGGACAGGAAAGTAACACACACACACACACACACACACACACACACACACCCCATTCCTATGTACAAACATTGTGGGAAACAATTAGACACAAAACAAAACCATTTTTAGAATTTTTTCCTAGATGACTCTTTTTACCCTAAAAATCTATTTCTTCCACAAAGATAAGCATTCAACTACTAAGAAATGTCATGCAAACTGTATGTAGTCCAGGTGACCTTCCAAAAACCACTCTGTGTTGATCAGTTACTGGCTAGATAATTTAAGCTTCTCATGCACATCTAAATATAAAAATAATGATACGGTCTCCCTTGCTTCTTCCTTACATTTACTTATTTGCATAAACATTTGTCTTTCATCCATTATTCTCATTCTTCTCATTAATTTCCTCCAAAATGTTTGGTCATAGAAGCATCAAAATATGTAACTCAACTAAATTAGTCAAAACTATAAATTTCAATTACTAATAAAGTTTTTTTTTTATCTTTGAAAGAAGGCAGCATAGAGTAACTATGAAAGGGTCTGCATTATGATCTTTCATTCCCCAATTAACACCCATTGACAGCACTCAGAAAAAGTGTCAATCTAGTTATACAACCAAACTCTATAAAAAATGCAAATATTAAACAAATCATGGATACACTGATGAGAAAGTCCACCCCTATTGAAACATACATGGAAGACATTTACAGAAACATTAAAACTGCCTAAATAAATTTTATAATTAAAAAAGATTTAGTTGATTAAGTACTTTTTAATATAACAAGAATTAAGTTACACTAGTAAATTAGAATAATCTCTCTAGACTCAGAAGACCTTCATGTTTTGTCATTTTGTAGTATAGCCTAATTAGCATGTTTATTTCTAAGATTAGGGATTCATCTGCTCAGGTAATTACTATTGTGTTAATCCTCTTTATTTTTTCTCCTGATCACAAGAATAATCTGTGATTTTCTCCTTTTACTCATTAAAATGATTATTATTATCTATTTGATAACACCACTTGAAACAAAAATTAAAATACAATTAGGTTGCCTATTTTAGCTTAAAAAATAGTTTGTATCAGACATATCAACAAATTATGTACTGCCTTAAACTATATATAAACTTCTCATAGGCCAAGAGTCATGCCCATTTAATTTACTTTTCTAGTGTCTCACATAGAATCATAAGCTGGTAGAATTCTATCTGGTATTTTGATGAATATTTTTTAGGCAGGACTGATACTATTTTTATTTTTAAAAAGGTAATACTTTTATGTTGTGCATAACCTTCTCATAAGTATGCTTTAAAGTTATTATACCATGGCCATCTTATAATGTAAATCAATTTATGTATTCCTTTAATAATGTTTACTTGAAACAAGTATTTTTCAAATAAATGAATAGTATCTTTACTTTTGCTGACAATGATTCTAAAATATATATATGAGGTATATGAGGACTATTTTCATATCTACAATCTAAATATTATACTCCTATCTAAAATTTTATGGGTTTTGTTCAACTAATATACCTTAGCTGCTGAACTGATAACTTCAAAAGAGTTTATCGTACAGAAGTGACAACATATATACCATGAGATAGGGAATTTTATGACAAAGATCCCAAGGAAAAACAAAGGCACTTCCTAAAGTAGTTGTACCATAAACTTTAGAAATCTGAATTGCTAGGTAAATAAATCTGTAACGAAAGCCTCCATGGATATCGCTGTGGTATAAATGTCAGAAAAGGAAGGAAATACAATTTGATTCACATGGAGAATCTATGATTTTTCAAAAGAAATTTCTACTACAGAAAAAGGCCTCACAAAAGATGTAAAAATTTGGGGATATTTTACATTTTTAATAGAGGAAAATAAAGCTGCAACTTTCCAAGTTTTATGCCTTATTTACCTTAGCTGTTTCATTTGGATTTTCCTTTATTCTATCTAAATGTTTCTGGTAGTTTAGTAACAAGAGGGCCAAATCATCTTTAAAAACAAGAATTAATTACCATCTGACTTTCTTCCTGATGAAAAATATTCAACCTCTCCCATATGCCCAATAATTCAAACAGAAAGACCATTTGCCACCAACATAATAATAATTGATTCATCTAATTTAAGGAATAATAGATGTCCCCACAAGATCTTTCTTTAATTGCAAAGGGTAAAATGCTATTACAGTAGAGAAAACTGGCTGATATAACCTTAGACAAGTGATCAAAGTTAACATTGTTAGTAATAGGACTAATCAATAATGTATAACTCCTATGTGATACACTGGGAAGAACTCAGTATCAGTTCTATGACATTCCTCCCCAAAATGAATAATTTGAATCTATTCTTAAGGGTTCATGAGACAAACCCAAAGTCAGGGACATTTTACAAAATAATTAGGCTGTACTTTTCAAAAATGCCAATATTATAAAATGCAAAGAAAGACTCAGAAATTTTCCCAGATTAAAAAAAAGACAATCTGGGATTTTCTTTTGCTATAAAGGGCATTATTGGAACAATTGACAAAATCTCGAGGAAGTCTGTATATTACATAATTGTATTGTTTCAATGTTAATTTCTTGATTTTGACCATTATACAAATCATTGTTAAAGAATCATCCTTTGTTAGAGAATTCTTGTTTTTAAAAAACATTTACTAAAGTATTTAGGAGAAAGAGGGCATTGTACTTATAATTTATTCTTTAGTGGTTCAGAAAGAAAATAGTTGATATGTATATTGTATGCATACACAAATACACTCACATAGAGAATCAGAAAAAGGTAAAACTGTAGAAACTTAATATTTTGGGAATCTAGATGAATCATATGTGGGCATGCTTTGTACCATTACTGCAATTTTTCTATGTCTGTTATATCAAAGTAGAGAAAAAGAAAAAGAAGAGATGGAGGATCAGAGAATTTAAGTGACTTGTCCAAAGTCATGCAAGAGGCAAACAAGCTGTCTGGGGCTCACACTCATGCTTTTTTCACTATACCTCTCATTCTCTTTCTGTGATGACATTTATGTACTGTATTAATATATCTTGGAAGAGAGAATGAGCTGGCCTAGTAGCTGGACTGTTAATTCCTCGAGAACATGCTTGAACACCCTATGAGTCATAGTGGCATTCGAAGGTAACCAGCACAGAAGGCAGGAGTGTTGCTGGTACTAGAGACACTATTTTGGCAGTGTGCCTTGACTTCTAGAAGCTTGTCTAGCTATTCAAGACACAATGTCTAATAAGGAACAATTGGGCCTGACTTTCACTTTCCTAAGGACTCTGACCATCTAGGTGTAAGTGCCTACCTTGGGTCAGAAGCAATATCCATTTGTAATGATAATAGGGGCAGTGCATTGATGGAAATGGTGTTCCAGCCAGTGGTTTGGGGTAGAGTGACATGGTTCAGCTTTATAGGTGAAGGAGAAGAGCAAAGGCTGGCAGATTGGCAGGCAGATTTGAGTTCAGGTTGGGCACCAACGCTTGTTGAGAACCAGAATACAAATCAAGAACCCCAGGCTGAGGAAGGTGCTCCACTTCCGTACTCCCAAGGCAGAGTCTGTGTCATTTATTGAACAAATAAAAATTGAGACTGGTATTGTGTCAGGCAATGCTTTAGGTGCTATAAATATATCAGTGAACTGTTTTCAGACAAAAATCTGTATCTTTATGGAACATACTTTCATTATCATCGTATTCAGCACCTCGCACAGTGCCTGGAACATAGTAGGTGGTCAGTAATTAATGAGCAGATGTTTATTTGTAATGGGCACTGTGGCAATTAGGAGGAAAGGCTGCGGTGTCACGGGATACAAGGTACGCAACTCAGATACACCGGAAACTGGGCATAGGTCAGAAAATTAATACCAATCTCTACTCTGGAAACGATGGAGTTCCCAGGTCCAATATATTTGGGACTGCCTCAGGATCTAGCGGCTGAGTCTGCAAGTTGAAACTTTTACCACCAGTAGTTGGAGAGTGCTCTAAGAATAGAGGGGCAGTACTCAATAGATTATAGGCTTGCTGTAGTTTACAGAGTTGAATGTCAATGACAGGGGAGGATATTAGAAATCATGTACTCTCTCACTTCTAAATCTTCAGAAATGTTTCTTCTACTAGAATGATTCTCAACATACCATGCCTCTTATCTTTACCCAGCCCCTTCCTCTGCAGCTACGCATGCTTATCCTTTACAGGTAACTTTGCTTGGTCTCAGCTTGGCTGTCCGTTCTTTTAGGAAAACCTGTTGTGCCTTCTTCACATCAGACCCCTTTTGTGCATTCGCACAGCTCACTTGTCTGTCCCCATCGAAGCATTTGCCACGTTACATAGGAATTGACTACATTCCTTACTGCATTGTAACCTGTGAGGTTGGAAATAAGTCTGTCCTGTTTACAGCTGTGTCCTAGAATCTAACACAGTAGTTACCCTAAAATAGGAGCCAGTAAATACTTATTAATTAAAAAATATTATTAAAAAAATTCTGAATTATAAGTACATTCTCAAATTACACAGGAAAGCTTATGTAGTGTTCTAAAGGAGTAGTTTTCAATCTGCCTCTTGGAACACTGGAGGTCCTCTGGCAATCCTTAGGGACTATAACATTGTGGGGTCAGGGGAGGTAGAGAGACCAGCTCAACTTTTGACTCTATACTAAAGGATTTTTTTTTGTTTTTCTAAAGCTATACTCTCATAATCCAGCATGTGCGCACATAGTTGAACCCTCATCTGGGCTACATGAGTGGTGTATTAGTTTCCTATTGCTGCCGTAACAAATTGCCATAAACTTAGTGGCTTAAAACAATATAGGTTCAATATATCAGTTCTGAAGGTCAAAAATCTGAGACAAGTCTCACTGAGCTAAAATCAAGGATGAGGATGTGGACATTTTTGGGGACCATTGATCAGCCTCTCACAGATGGGCTTCTTCAGGCCTGTGAACATGAGCATTTTTTTTAATGCACGTTGTCAGAAAAATGCAAGTCTACATTTTAAAAAAATATCAAAAAGAGTCATTGGCCCTGCTAAAACATAAATCATGTCTCTAGTGAATTTAATACAAAATCTGTTTCAGTTTATTTACATACATGTTTTTAGGACCATATTCTAATGCATAAAATACCAATAAAGTAAATTAGTGCACACTTTTGGTGAGAGTAATTTGGCAAAATATATCAAAGTAGAAAACACACATATACTTTAATTCAGAAATTCTACTGCTAGAACTTTTCCTTACAGACATAATTGCAGAAACAAAAACTACAGAGGAAAATCAGTTATATGATTTATAGCATTTATACGATGGAAGATGACAGTGATTATAAAGAATGAGAGTGATGTATAGGTGTGCCTAGAGAAAGATATTCAAGATAAATTTTTATGAGGAAAAGTTCAAGACAGGATACAAGGTCTAATATCTATTTGTAGTTTTAGAATGTATGTATGCTGGTTTCCAAACTAATTTTTGGGCAGGACACATGATAAACTATTTTTAAAATAATTAATTTTTATTTAAAGTAAATGTATTGGGGTGACATTAATGAAAAACTATTAATAGATGGGGATAGCAGAGGCTAGCAAAAAAGACTATGCTTTTCTACTATCTATATTTTCTATTGTGTGTATATATTACTTTATTTTTTATAAAAGAAGGCAGGGGCAGTTAATAACAATAAATAATAATTATAATAATAACGGTAGAATCAGTAATAATGTCTATATGCCTCAAACAGTTCTAAGCACTGTGCACAGATTATTTTGTTTTAATTTCCACATCTCTATGAGGTTGGAACATTGTTATTCCTTCTTGACAGGTGAGAAAATTCAGGGTTATAAAGGTTATGCCAATTGTTCAACATCACGCTGCTGATAAAGAAGAGCTCAAATTAAATTCAAGTCTCTTTGACCAAAACTAGTACTCTCAACTGTTGCTACTATTTTTATTTTCTTGCTTATATTGCTTCATGTTAAAATAAAAATGCTAATAATGATTATCACATATATTTCAGTACTGGTAAAAACTTTCTCAAATGTCAAAACTAAAAGTATACTTTTCCCTAACATGTCATAAATCCAAACAAACATCACTATATCACAAAGGCCCCAAATTTTTGAGGCTTAGTATGTACGAATATGAAAAAATATTTTTGAATTTTTAATGAGAAGCATTACTCAAAATGACAGCACGCATACACACTTATAAGGAGGACAATAAAAAGAAACAAAGAAGAGATGAAATGTAAACAGGGAGAAGAATCGAAAAGGAATAAGAGGAAAATTTACGAGATTATGCTAAGACTGGCGATTTACAGCTTTAAGAAAATGCTTTATAAAAGTAGTCTAGGCTATCATTTCTGACAGCTGTAATTTGTTTCCATTATATGCACCAAAGAAATACTCTATTTCCATTACAGATAGGATGAGGTTGGGGTATTTTCAACGAGAAGATGAGACCATTAAGTCATATCTAACATGCTTTATTTCAATTGCTTCCATATACCAGTACCACTCACTTTTTTTAGGGAAAACAATAACGAAAATAAATAAGCAACTCATTGCCATTCCAAATTTGCATATAATCTAAAAATAATTTCCCCAAACCTTTTTCGGGTGAAAATTGTCACTATTCCAGTTCAGTCTATTCAACGTTTCATGAAGGTTCTGATGTGAGCCAGTAATTTAAGGATCATCTTGCACGCATCCTTTCTTCTGATTTCTTTTACCCTGACTGAATCCTTAAGTTAATTAGCTTGCATTGTTGCTTTCCAAATGATCCTAGTGTGATATTAAGGTTGGTTATCAGGTAGTTCTTCAGAATCCCTTGGTTAAATTAATAAATCCACATGTGATTAAGTTCCCATGCTCACCCTGAACCAACTAAGGTCAAAGCGATGGAGTACTTAAACAATCAATCTGGGTTCTATCCTTTTGGTAAAAGTAGAGCAGAGTGAGTCCTAGCCAGGACACAGGAGTGTCCTCACAGAAACACTGAGGAAAAGAAATGGATACTGGACAAAAAACAAAATACACATCTACAATCTTATTTATCACTTTTTGTCAACAATTCTGCTATATTTCCAGATTAATTATGGGTCTTGAGCTCCATAACTTCATGTTGACGACCTCCCAGCCCTACCACTTTTGAGAAGATATACAAGCAAATTAAATTAAACTGTTCTAAAAGTGAACTCATTATTTACTCTTCCAAAATTTGCACGTTCCCTTCTGTCTTCTCCTTCAGCGAATGGTGCTGCCATTTACCCATTGCTCAACACAGATATATAGTAGTCATCCTGGACACCCCGTCTCCACAGCTAGACATCTCTATCTAATTTTCTATCTAACTGATTTTCAGGTGCTGTGACTTTTAAATAGCTCATCTATCAAAATCCTATCAAGCATCTTTTAGAATCACAATAGTATGAAACTAGAAATCAATTAAGTAGTTCATCTGTTTATTTCTTTTAATTTCTACTATGACCTAAATTCAAGCCACCATCATTTCTGCATAGACTTTTTAAAAAGTTTCCTAACCTTTTACACTTTTGGCTCCAATTTATTCTCTTCTCCCTTTTATTTTGAATTGTTCAAAAATGTTGATGTTATATATGTACGTGAAGTGGCAAAAGTTTTCACAAAGTTTATGAAAAACAACACCAGTCCCCATTCACCCTTCATTTCCATAGAGACGTTACCATCACCAATTTTTAGCTCATTATTTAGGTATTTTGCTCCTAAATAATATAATATGTTGCTACTTTTTGAAATTTTTCAATTTTAGACAGTTCCTATCTTATTGACTGCCCACTGGAAAGGAAGAGAACTTAACTCTCTTTTCTTCCTTTGCTCCCTCCTGCTATGCGCACATGTGTCATCCCCTTGCTCCCCAGGAGAGCTGTATCACAATTGTGGCTTGACGTTTTGGCTTGACAGTCAATGTTATACTAAAATGTACTAATACTAATGGACTAAATGTGCTAATGTACTAAAACTGCATTAAAGCTATTCACAGCTGAAGATATTAATGAAACTTGTTTTCCTTCTTCCTATTTAATATATGTCTTCCTTAAGTGGCTTCTTTCTATTTTTCTTTTTTCTTTTCTTTATTGCTCTTTTTTTTTTGGGGGGGGTCTATATTTTTCACATTAGAGGCTCTTCTCAGATGCCTGTTAGTGCTTGCTTGTTTGTGCATATTGAAGAGGGAGGATGATTAGAATTCTGGGTCCATGAGTAGGGCTTGTTAACTGTGAACTTCACTGTCAGGTGATCTGGCTGGGCCATTTAATCGTGGAACCTCTGATGTTGGTGTTTTCAGGACCTTCCCCAAGACCAGGAAGGTTTCCTGAAGGAGACCATTTTGCTTTCCTACCTTATGACCAAAGGCCTGGTTTTCAGCACTGTAGGGAATGAGAAAGAGCCACCAGGTCTCAGTGTCCAGTATGCGTACATCTTCTAATCGATCCACTGTTATCAGGTCACTTCTCTGCTGTGTCTGAGTGTCTCCCTGTCCAGAAACCTACTCTCTAGAGAACAAGCCTCCAGACTTTTCTGGCCAGATGAGAGACAGCTGTCCAGCTACATGGAATGGAGAAATGGATTTGACTGCTTCTTAAACAGGCCTTAGACTAGTCCTGCAGTTTATTGAATGAACAAATGGCACTCACAGTCAACAAACAGATGAACAAATACAGCAAAGAGCTAGCCTGAACTGGGAGGGGTAACCCTGAGGAGAACCTATGAATAAGTCGAGACAAAATTATGGCACCCAAATACAAAAGTGTGCCACAGTTCTGCATCACACAAGATGAAACTGACTGAGAGAAACAAACTTAGAGAATGAACAGCAAGTTTGTTAGATGTGGCGGGGGAGAATGTAGTAAGACTTCAGATGCAAAATGGATTAAACATCTACTTTCTGCTGCAAAGAGGACCATAACATCTACTTTGTGGGGTGTTGTGATAGTTATAGATTGTGGATGTAGTCTGTTTTACATTTTAGGCTTTTAATAATGGGTAGCAGTATATCATTTTTAGTTAAGATGTTACTCCATTTACATTTTTTTTTTGAAACAGTCATATTTTTAGATTACAATCAAAAGGAACACATCTGGAAAATATTTATGAAGGGAGATATATGCTTCTGGAAACAGAGACCACTAATACATTTTAGCAGGTACTCATGGACATCTGTTTCTGAAAAGACTCATTTTGCTTCCTTTCCCGCCTGTTGTATCTCTGCTGCAGATTCAAACACCTGGTAGGGAGACTCTAGATAGCTTGAGTCTTGGTGCCTGCCTCAAAAGGATAGTTTCCCAAATAATAAAAATAAAATAATAATAAATAGTAATAATAATAATACGCAACTCAGTGCTCTTCACACTTAAAAAGGTAACATCGAGTATGTGAAAAAGTGATTTTTTTAAAAAAATATGACTTCTCTTAATTACTAGAAACTTTGAGTCATATCAAGTCAGTGTTTTTGTGCTTTATTTGCAGGTCACATTCTAGGCAACAGTTCTCAAGGGCTTAAAGAGAAAGTGCCCCAAATGCCTTTGTGAAATTCACTCTCCTTCCCTGACATTACACATGACATTAAATGGAAAGACAAAAGATACCAGAAACCTTCATCTCTAGGAGTCCCTGTCCAGACACAACGGGAATTCTTGGCATAGAACTTTCTGTCACTTCAGTTTCGAGGGCAATTTGTCTTTCGAATCATAGCGATGAAACATAGGTTACTGTTTTCTTATGCTATATTATTCTATTTATCATAATTATCCAATGCCCTTTTTACATTTAGTACATAATGCCTTATTAAACAATTATCTCATTTCACTTACTTTAGAGAAGTTTTTTTAAAGATCTGCTAAAGTATAATTAGAGAAATGCTGCTACTTTAGTAAGTGTTCAAAAATCAGTTAAAATACTTATGTTATTATTTCAGCCAAATAAAAATGCTGGAAATCAGATTACATATTAAAAAGGAATAAAGGAAACATGATGTTGAGGACTTGTATATGATCTTTCTTGACTTTAGCTGCTATTTCATCTATATCTAAGCTCTATTAATTTTAAAATTACATAAATTTTATTAATAAAAATAATTGGGTTCAATTGAATTTTATGAGTAGCATTTAACACATTATTATACATGTCTGATTTTTACACTAGGCACCATTGAATATTTTATATCATGTTAGAAGTCTGCCAATTTTTTTCTAAGACATTTATTTCATCAAAAAAATAAAAGAAATATGGTAGTCTAACTGAATTTCTTGCTGTATACAAATGATAGAATTTTGTTCTTATAGTATGTGATCATATAAATGACAGTTAAAATCTTATTCCAGAAATGCTGGGGAGGAAATTGGCATTTTTTATTCTATTTGTTGTTGTTGTTGTTTTTAGTTTGCTAATGTAGTGACATTGATTCAATTGATTTTGATTGAGTTTTGAATGATAAATCAACCTTGCAAACTTGGGTCATGATAGGCCTTTTTAAATATTGCTGAATTCTATTTTCTAATATTATGTCAGCACCAAGCAGATCAAGAAGGGTTGATTCTATGGTGAGGCGCCCAGTTGGAAGAATGCACAAGAGGCCAACACGAGAGTGAAACCGCAGGCACCAACTTTATGGTGCGGAGTGCAGTTCTATTGGGGGAAGTGCAGCCTATTATGGGGACCCAGCTTCTGCTTCTGCTCTTCTTCTGCTCCCCTTCTTGTGCTCTCCTTCTGCTCTCTAGGGGACCACATGGCTCCACACAGATGAGGGTACAATAGTGGCATTCAGCCACACATGCGTGGTACAATAAGCTGAAGTATTTTTACATATTTTAGGCGCAGGCGCCCTACTACACTAATGTAACATTCTAAATCCAGGGTCCTATTATTAGCTGCGAGCCTGGATCACAGCCAGACTTGGGCCCACATATTCTGTTGTTTTGGGGTCTACGTTCATGGGGATATTAGGATGTAGTTTTCTTAATTTTTGTAACGTCTAATTTTAGTGTCAGGATAATGATGGCATTGTAAAATAAATTAGCTTTCCTTGCTCTTTTAATCTCTTGAAGTGTTTGTGTATGATTGAGATAATTTATATCTTAAATGCCCAGTAGAATTCACCAGAGAAGCCTTCTGAGTCTTGAATTTCCTTTGTGGGGACATTTTAAACTATAAATTTTGTTTCTTCAATGTCTTTAGGGTTTTTCATCAATAATTTTTTGAGTAAGCTTTGCCAGCTTTTGTCTTTTAAGGAACAGACTAGCTTCTTTTTAATTATCACATTTATGTCATTGTGTCTTCCATGTATTTCTTTGCTTTTTTTTTTTAATATCTGTAGGATATGTGATGGTGTTCTCTCTCTCATTTCTGATATTGGTGATTTGTATCTTCTTTATTTTCCTAATCAATGTATCTAGAAGTTTATCAATTTTATTGATCATTTAAAAATGATCAGCTTTTGGCTTCATTGATTTTATGTATTGTCTTTATTTTTATTTTATTAATTTTGGCTTTTGTCTTTATGATTTTCTTACTTCTTTTAACATTAGGTTTAATTTCTTTCTAGTCGCTTAAGGTGGAAGTTTAGATAATTGGTTTGAGAACTTTCTTTTCTTCTACTATAAACATGTAATAAGTTTTACCCTAAGCACCACTTTTGGGCTTTCTATAAATTTGATATGTTGATTTTAATTTTTACTTTGTTCAAAATATTTTCTAATTTTCTTTGTGATGTCTTCCGTTTCATGAGTTATTAGAATTTTAGAAGTGTGTTTTGAAATTTTACTGGTGTCTTTTAGTTACCGATTTCCAGTTTAATGTCCTTGTGGCTAGATACCATATTTTGTATAATTTCAATCTTTTTAAAGTTATCGAAACTTGTCATATGACCCAGAATGTGGTCTATTCTATTTTGGTGACTGTCTCCTGTACCGTTGAAAAGAATCTGTATTCTCTGTTGAGTGGCGTGCTCTATTATCATCAATTAGGTATAGTTGGCTGATAGCAATATTCAGGTATTCTATATGCTTATGACTATCTATGAGCTCTATCAAATATTGAGAGAGGAGTGTGGTTGTGATTTTGTCTATTCCTTTTTTGAGCTATATCAATTTGGGGTTTGCATGTTTTGAAGTTCTGTGATTAGATGAATATATCTTATAATTTTTATATGTTACTAATGAAGATATTAACATTTAACGTTAAGAAATCTTCTTTACTCCTGATAATACTCCATGCTCTGAAATCTACCTTGTCTAATAAAAAAATATATATTCTAACTTTCTTTTAAATAATATTAGCATGATATATGTTTTTCATCATTTTAGTTTTCACCTAATCTGCTAAAAGTATCATTTGTCTTACTAACATTATATTTATGTTAACATTATATTTAAAGCAGGTTTTTTTCCTTGTAAGCAATGTATAATTGTTCCTTGTTTTTTATTGAGTCAGTCAAGTAATTTCTGTTTTTAATGGAGTGTTAGGTCATTTACATTTAATAACATCAGTACATTGATTTAAATCTACCATATTGCCATTTGTTTTCCATTTGTCTTATCTGATTTTTGTTCCTTTTAGCCTGCTTTCTTGAATTAATTTAATAATTTTCAAGATTCCATTTTGTCTCCTCTATTGATTTATTAGCTCTAAAATATTTTAAGTATTTGTTCTAAGTTTACAATATAAGCATTTAATTTATACCAGTCTCCCTTCAAATAACTCCTTACTATAGTGTACTTTCATTTTCATTTCTAGCCTTTATTGGAAAGTATTTTTGACATATATTTTACTTCAACATATGTTATTAATCTCACAATATGTTGTTATTTTTGCTTTATATCATCAATTATATTTTAAATGGATTTTTTTTAATTGGGAAATATATTTTATATTTACCCACACTTCTACAATTTCTGGTGTTCTTCATTCCTTTGCACAGATCCAGATTTTCATCTGGTATCATTCTCCTCCTACCTGAAAGACTTTAACATGTTTTGTAATGCAGGTCTGCAAGCAATAAATTCTCTCAACTTTTGTTTGTCTAAAAAGGATTTTACCCTGCCTTTTTTTTTTTTTTTGTAAAAGTTATTTTTATTGAATAAAGAATTCTAGGGTGAGAGTATTATTTCCCCCTCTGCACTTTTGGTTTGCATTGTTTGAATTTTGTTTTGACCAGCAAGAATTCTAATAACCATTCCTTTGTATGTAGTAAGTCCCCTACCTCTCACCTCCACTCTGACTGCTGAAGATTTTCTCATTATTACTGGTTTTCAGCAATTTGATTATAATATGACATGGTATAATTTTCTTTCTTTTTTATTTTTCTACTTGGAGTTAGTTGAACTTCTTGGATTTGTAGTTCTATAGTTTTTATCATATTTGGAAATTTTTGGTGACTTTTTCTTCTGTCTTCCCCCTTCATTCTGTGCTTCCAATTATATATACGTACATTACAGTGGTTGATATTTTTCCACATGTCACTGTGATGTTTATTATATTCTGTCTTTTATCTCTCTGTACTTGATTTTGGATAGATTCTGTTGCTCTGTATTCCAGTTGACAATTTTCTTTCACTTTTGCAATGTCTCATATGCTGTTCATTTTCACCAGTATATTTTTTAATTCAGAGATTGTTTTTTTTATCATCTCTAGGAATTACATTCAGTTCTTTTGTACTTTCCATTTCTCTCATGTTCCCACTTCCTTTTAAATATTTGAAAATATTTGTAATAGATGTTTTAATATAATTCTTTGCAAATTCCATCATCTTTGTCATTTCTTGTCTGTTTCTAATGACTGAATTTTCTCATGGCTATGATTTATATATTTTTTATATCTGGTGAGTTTTTTTATATCTGGTGAGTTTTTTTATATCTGCTGAACAGTGTAAATTTTATATTGTTGACTGCTAAATTTTGTTGTATTTTAAAAACATACTGTTGTATGTTTAAATTACTGTTTGATTAGATTCTAGAAAGCGGTCAGGTTTCTTTTGGAAAGTAGTCTATTCCTAAGCTCTTTTAAGCTGGGTCTAGAGTAGCCTTTATTTTAGGACCAATTTTGTACCACTCGAAGATGTGGCCCTTCTAGTCTGATGTCTTTAGTGAGATTTTTCCACTTTGATTTAAAGGTACTTGAACATCTTCTGGATCTTTGTGAGCTCTGGGGATTGTTTTACTTGCAAGTCCTCAATAATTGTTCTAACCTTAAAAGCTGTTTTTGTCTGACATTATGGAGCATTGACCCTATGTAAAACACTTGGTATTAAATAAAGACTTGAGAGTTCCTTACTATAAATTTCTGGAAATTTTCTCTGCATACCTCCTTTCTTTTGGGTGCTCTGACCCATGAATTCTAGTTGGTTCATTCCTTAGATCTTCAACCTGGTTATACTCAACCAAGAATGATCGCTATACTTTATTGTGCTTCCCATACCTGCGCCATAGGGAATTACCCCTGGGCAGAAAGGAGGTCTAATATTAATTTTTTTACTTCAGAATTTACAGCCCTGTGCTGGAAGTTCTCCAATATTTAAAAATAGTTTTCCCCTACAGCTCTCAGCTATTTGTGGCTGGAAGTTAATTTTGACTATATTACTCCCTCATGGCAGAAGTAAAATTCTACATATTCATTTTTCATGGTATTATTGTATTCCTTTGCATATATGTTAGAGGAGCTTAAATGGAAAATTTTTTTCTGTTGTAAATCATCAAGCTTTTAATATCTTTGGAAATAGTGCATCTCTTCGAAGGGTGAGGATGGGAGTGTGAATGTAGGAGAAAAAGTCTGTTAGATAATTAGGCATAAGGTTTCTGAAGGAAAAGAATCATGTCTGATTATCTTTTTATTTACGAAATAATCATAATGCTTGGCACATAATTGGCCCCTCAAACACTATCAGTCAATGAACAATAATAAAGAAAGGAATGAAGGAATAACATAGAAGAAAGCTATATATTAGAATAGTATTCTTTTTGTCACATGATGTAAATATATTTTTAAGAGCTTGTTACATATTGCCTTCTTACTCTTTGGAAAATAATACCCATTTATAAGCCATTTACTCACTTCCTTGCAGCCCTGTCAACATTGAACTAAATCATTTTTATGTCTCTAAGAACTGATGAACAGCAAACGTCCAGAACCATTAATTTGTACACTAGATCTTTAAATTTCTATGCCAATTTTCTTGCTAGAGTTAGGATCTGTTAATAAATAAAAATGCCTGAGAAGAATTCAAATTATTTACATGATTTCCCATTCTAACCATTTTCTGTATTCACTGTTTTCTTTCAAAGGAATTAGTTGCAGAAATTCTAGATTACTCATTGTTTATTAACTTAATATCATCAATTTGTTGCCATGTTGTACAATTTTGTCCTGATTTGAAGCTTTAAAAGTACCTCCAAAATTAATATCGAAGTATTTTGAAGAGTTTATAAAGATGTGGGCAAATTAATGTGTTTTAAAATCATCTAAAGTTTTTCCAAAAATAGGACAGTAAAGATAAACTGAAGTCTTTCCAACATGAACAGAAATGATAAATAAAATATGGCAAACATTATTTTAACACATACAACTATACTCAAAAATAGTGAGGGAAATTTCCAGAGGACTAAAGTATGAAGGTAAGTGAACACAAAAAGAACGTGATTTGATACTTCAAGTTTCTTAGAGGGTTATGTGAGTCTTGATAAACTAGAGGCTTAGAAATTAACTGAGCATAAGTTTATACTGAAATAGCATATAGGGAATTAGGCCTACAGAAAGGTAAGGAATTAAAAATTGCATATACTTACGTGCAAAATTATCTGTCCCTACACAGATAGGTGGCAAGGAAAACTTTTGGCCTCAGGCAGGGCTCTAGTTGAAAATAATAATTCCTTGTAAATTTATAATCATAAATCTGATCACAAAAGTTTGAGGTGTGAATCACCATCATCTCTGTAGTCTAGTAAGTATATACTAATAAATTAACATAAATTTTGCTCCTAAACTAGTTATAATCCTGGCATTCCTCAAATCAGATCACCTAGGATTACCATACATAAAGTCCTGGGAAGATAAGCTCACATAACAAATTCACTCTGTTTGCTCTACAGTTCTGAGTTTTGATAAATGCATGGAATTATATAGTCATACCATCACTAAGATATAGAATAGTTCTATTTCTCTAAAAATTCCATTGTGCCCCTCCTTTGTAGTCAGTGATTCCCCATGCTTCTAATCACTGGCAACCACTGATCTGTTTAGCATCCCTGTAGTTTTGTCTCTTCCAGACTGCCATATAAATGCAATTACACAGAGTGTTCTCTGCTGCATACGTAACATACGCTATTGAGATTCATTCACGTTATTTCATATATCACAATTTCAGCCTTTTTTTATTCATACTTAGTAGTCTTTGCTAATTCTGGGGTTGCATTGTTCAGATTTTTCTGGTATTTTTAAAAATAAATTTAAATTATATCATGGGCATTTTGAATATTATGTTATGAGACTCTGGGTCCTGTTAAAATCCTGTGGAGAATGTTGACTAATGTTTGCAGTCAGTAGGCATTCAGACTAAAAGTCCTACATTGCAATCTGCAGTCTGTGGTTCTACTGTCAGTTCAGTTTTCAAAGCTTTGCAGCGCTGTGTGTGTGTCTACGTTGCACATGCCCCAATCATGGGCCAGTCACATCGTAGTTCAGTTGGCAAAGCCTCTGCTGTGCTGCTTTTTTTCTGTTCTGCTCATGTAGAAATCAGGTGTAAGCTTGGCTTGTGTCAGATCATACATATAATTAGGGAGTCCATTTCCTCTGCTTTCTCTTTTCAGGAATTACCCCACATTCTCAAGCTCGTTCGGTCTCCTTTTCTCAGTTCCTTTGGTCAGAAAAATGGTTCTACTAAGCTTCTACTAAAATAATCACATTCGTTTTCTTTGTCCTTTGACCTACTAATAGAATTAAACAAATTTCCTAACATTGACCTAACGTGTTGGTGATAATATTTTATACCATTAATACTCTCTTAAACTGTGCTAATATATTTTTTAAGGGCTCTATGTAACATTCTATCCTCTATCGCTCTATCGCTCTATCGATTTACACACCCACACGTGTGCACATGCGTGTACACACTGCTATGGACTGAAATTGCATACCAAATACAATTTATATGTTGAAGCCACAATCCCAAATGTGATGGAGTCTTTGGAAAATAATTAGTTTTAGATGAGGTCATGAGAGTGGGGCCTTCATGATAAGATTAGTACCCTTATGGGAAGAGACACAAGAGAACTTGCTTTTTTTCTACATCATGTGAGAACACAGTAAGAAGGTAGCTATCTGCAAGTCAGAAAGAGAGCCCTTCCTACAATCTGACTATGTTGGAAACCTGATTTCCGACTTCCAGCTTCCAGTTGGTTAAGCCATTCAATCTATTGTATTTTGTTATGGCTGCCTAAGCTGACTAAAATGCACATCCTTTTGGTTTTCTTTCTCTGGAGAATCCCAACTAACACAGATGTCTTCCTTCTTTAACTATGCTCTGAAACAATTTAAATAACATTAAAGTTCTCTGTGTTCTGAAAACTTAAAAGCATCATTCATAAAATCATTTTTTTGTTTGAGGTTTCTTTGATTACTTTCTGGGTTTCTTATGTGGTTGTTTCATCTGTTTAGGTTTTCTATCTCTACTGGGGTCAATTATTTTCTTTAAAATAGAATAAAATATTGACTGAGTAAATTTATCTCCCTATTAAACTCTCAAACTCATTCAGTGCAGATATCTTCAACATAAGATGAAATTCAGCTCTTTAATCAGAATATCACAAAAAATGGATCTTGCTATGTGTACTTAAGCATAACTTTTGTTATAAATTTGAATAGTTTTTATTTTATTTTTCCATTTTACTAAAGGCTATGTGAGGTGGACATCATTCACTAAATTTCTGGGTAGAATGATCTGCCTCTCAAAAGAAGAGGAGATCTCCGCACCCAGTGATTCATGGAGTATTTCCAATCAGCCTCAACCAAAATTCCAAAGACAACAAAAATCCCAATTTTAGACTCTACAGATATGCAATGTGTCAATCATCACCACTGCAACTTTTCTTCTTTGTTCAAATAATGAAAAGAATAGTCAATCTCCCTTCATACCAATTAAATTTGGGCACACCTGCTGTTCGTCGGACCAAGAGTCTTTTAGTGCAGGATGTTATATTTATATATGCAGTTACCACATTTTAATAAATGTTCATTAAATGCATAATATGTATCTAGTACTATGCTACACATAAAAAATAAAGATTACCTTTACCTTTGAAACACATAGCTGCTAGTGGAAGAGACGAATGAGTAAAAAGACAAATTCAATAAAGTCATAATTTCTACAAAAGCACTGTGTCAGACAGTTATCAATTTATTGCTTCTCAGTTCCAAATCCATCCTTCAGTGCCTTCTTGTGATACTGAAACATTTGTCTCTTGCCAGCTGGCACGATGTTACACTTTGTCAGTAGAGGGCGCTGGAGAGACACTGCAGAAGGTAGGGACGTCTTTTCCTGTTTCCCATGCTCATTCCAGCATACTTGCTCCTGCGATGCTGAGCTGGCATGTAGGACATCCAGTGGAACTCACCTCCATTGATTTTCAGCAGCACACCTGTAGAAGTCTTTGCAGTGAAATCCAGAAGTGCCCCAATAGGCTTTCCAGCGGTAAGTGTAGCAGTGCCTCCCAAGGCAGTATGCAGGTGAAGGCTAGTCATCTTAGCTGGCTCTCCATGGGGAAGGAAGTTCAGTGGCATCTCCCCATCACCAGGCAGCAGATTTTGGACGAATTCTGCAGTCATTCCAGCTGGCTTCACATCAGTAAGTTCAGTAGCACACCCTCATGGGTGGGTTCAGGTAAGTTCCATGAGTGTCCACAGAGTTCAACAATACTTCTTGATGATGACTTTCTAGCTTTCCTCGTCAGTACAGCTTACCAGACAGTTCAACAGCAGCTTCCCAGAAAATCTCATCAGCGCTCCAACAGTGTCCTAGCAAGTAGCCTCAGCACACTGATACTGCTGCAGGAGGCTTCCGGCTTATGAGTCCAAGCCCTCACGGTTCATGCCCACTAGCCTCAGCTTGCTGACTGTGGATTTGCCCAGCCTGGGCAATTCGGCAAAATTCTTCACCATCCCAGCAGTCAGTAACCACCCCCAAAAAGGGCTGAGTCCCAGCCTTGGGTAGGGCCTTCTTCCTTAGGTAACCACTCAGCCTTGGAGTATTCTTTAGAATTCTCTTTATTCTCTGAAAAAAGGTTAGTAATTCTTTATATTAAGCCCTCTTTATTCAAAGTACTGTAGGGTTTCTGTCTCCATACTGGACTCTGACTTATTATTTTATCTTAACCATAAATAAATTGATTTGATCTTAAATTAGCAATGATATATAGAACATTATTTATATGGATATGATGATATGTCAAAATACCTAATTTGCATGTTTTTCCTCTTTGCTTAATAATGTATATACCCTTAATAATCACAGATTTTTTTCTAATCTCTTTTTCCTAGAGAATCACTATTAACTTTTTTTTTAATCTGAAAAATGTACCTGAAAGATTCGTTCTCTTATCACCTAAAAATGAATGCTGAGGAAGTAGTACAGAGTGTATCATGCCAGAGAAAATTATTGCCCCAGTCTAGTTTTGAATGAATTATAAATTTAACCCAAAAGTTCAATGATTTACTGGCCTTGGGAATTATGGGTATTAATCAGCCAATGCTCAATTTCACTGCCTCACACGGACACTGAGATTTCAGAGCAGACTGTGAAGACACACAGGCCTATAGGAGTTTAGCAGCCAGTGAGTGGGACTGAATTAATTCTTTTCTCAAAAATATCCGTTATGGAATAGTATTTTACATCTTCTGGAAGCAAGTTCTCATAGACTTTCAGGGGGCGTTATCTTGTATTACTTTCGTTAGGAGATACTAATACAGAAGTTTGAGGCAACCCATTCCAGAATTCAGTTTAGTAACACGGTAACATTCTACATGCATCTTACAATGTGAAATGTACAGTGCGACACAAAGATGAAACCAGATCTTGCCCTTAAGAAATTTAAAACTCAATAAGGAAGAGACCTTATATATGATAAATAGAACTTTGGACAAGGCCAAAGAAATGACAAATAAAGAGCATGGCAGCCATGGGAAAGTGCATTCCAGCCCTCCAGCTGCAGGGCATGTAACCAATTGAACCAGGCTCAAGCTGCGGAGAAGCTGCAGAGCTAACAGTCATCACAGCTTTCATACTGAAGCCACATGTCGTACTGACTGCTCCCAGCCAATCACTGAGAGTGGCAGCAACTAAGGCCATTTCTTAGAGAAGCTAGACTACTGTGATGGAAGACCTTGGTTTGAGATCTTCCTGAACTTTTCTTAGAACCGTACTGCATCCAGCTTCCTTCCTTCATTCTCTCTCCTTCACTCAGGGTCAGACTTGATCATAGCCTCATAGCTCACTCAGCCTCCCTTGGCTCTCTCTCCATTTTCTTTTCCATAGACATTTCCTCTAATAAAGTTGTTGCACATTTAATCCCATCTTGGCTCTGCTTCTTGGGGGACCCAGACTTACACACAGCAAATGACACATGTGAAAATATAGACAGAAATATTCATTCTGAAAATCCATTTCAGAGAGTGTCTTTTAATCTGGACTTTGAAGGAAGAGTTGGATTTTGACAAGACAAATGCAGGACAAAGAGAGGCTGGGTTGTGGGAAAGCAAATGACATGGGGAAAGCGAGTAGCCCATCATGGCCAGAATGTAAAATGGATAGCAAAATATAATGGAGACAAAGGTACAAAGGCAAGGAGAGCAGGAGAATGTTCTTAAGTGCTATGCTAAGAAATTTAGTTAATTCTTAATGTTAGCATTCTGAATAGGAAAGTGAAAAAAGCTTATCCCAGACGGGAGGCTTTTGACTGCAAGGAAAATCCAATTTAAAGTGACTTTAAACAGATTTTGTTGGCTTACATTCTTGGGCAGGTAATTCGATTCAATGATATTTGCCAAGGACCCACGTTTTTCATCTCTGTTCTCTACTTTGTACAATGTTGGCTTCTTTACAAGGCTGATCTTTTTTAAGGCAAAAAGATGGTTCCCAGTAGCAGTAGGGGCTGCATGCTTGTTTAAAAATGAGACATTAGTCGATTTTCAAAATTCTCTTTTATGAGAAAAGAAAAACCTTCCTGAAGTCTGTTGCAAACTTGTCTGTCCTCTTCATGAGTTAAAATTGGGTCACATACCCATTCCTTAACTAATTGATGGCAAAGGTGTGGCATTACCATTAGACCAATCAGGCTAGTCAAATTCTCCTTGGGCAAATGGACTATTTGGGGGATAAATGGATAAGTACTCATAATGGGAGATCTATTAGGAGAAAGTTAGAAAGACTCTGTCAACAACGCAACCAACAACGTTCACTGCGATGGTAAAGGAATTATTGTTTTTGTCTAGTTTTCTTTTGACATCGGCAAACGTTACATACTGTAAACTCAAAACGTAAAATTGTGATAAATGCTATAAAAGATGCTTCTTGTGGTGATTAAATGTGATGTTTGTAAAGAATTTAGCTGTGTCTGGCTGAAAATAAAGTGCCAAAGAAGTGATAGTTATGATTTTGTCATCAAAATTGAGAAATTCTTGGCTTCAATGATTAGGGCACCATGGGTTATCTTTCAGGACCAGATTTACAGCAATAATATGGTGAATATATATATTTATATTTATATAAATTTATATGTATATAAATTTAAATGTAGGAGGTGAATGAGGGAGACTATACAAGGGATCTCTGCTAGGAAATAAAATGAATGGGCCCAAATGACCCCTGGCAAGGGCAGATATACCTTCACTTCTGTTTCTATTTCCATTCGAGACTAAGAAGCAAGGATTAAACAGCTCTACCCTAGTTATCTGTATTTATCAAGTTTGCACAAATAGTTATGCATTTCTCTTTCAAGTTATCAAATCTTTGATTTGGTTACATTGAAAATTTTTTTTTTCCTTCTGAAATCACTTCCTCTAGGAAAATGTCCTTAAATTAACTCTATTTTTTCATTGATCACCACAATTAGAAGGACTCTCCCCTGTGCATCAGTCTAATATGAAAACTAGTAATTGTGCAGATGTCTACAATGATATAGATGCAAAAGCCAACACTGTCTTTACTCTTAAGGAATTTGGCTGGTGGTAGGTGGGGCATCATTTAGCTAAAGACAATCCAGAAAACATGGTGATAAAGGCATGCACTGGAAGGCACAGGGGAGAAAAGCCAGGAAAGGCTCTGGATTCCAGAGGCACTCAGGTAGAACCTGAGTCTTTTAGGGAAGAGTGGAAGGTAGTCAGAGGATGGAGGAAGGGGGTGGGGCGCAGAAGGAACTTTTCTGGCTGAAGAGGTTGGATCCATGGGCCAAAGAGGCACCTGTTAAAGATGCGAGAAACACTGACTCCCAGGTCACCCATGTTTTCTGTGTGGACTCTCACAGGCCCAGCTTTCAGGCTATAGCTCCATTTCAGCCACAAAAGCTCTTAGATTCACCTTCCACAGACTTGACAGAAATGACTGGCTAGAATTTTTCAAAATGAAATAATTTTGTTATTTACAAACAATGAAGAGTCAGTATTCCTGGCTTCAACAGTAGCAGAGAGAATATGCTCTGGATTTGGCTCAACTTGGCAAACAGCATCTTAGAAGACTGGAAAGAAAAGAAAAGGGGACACATACGCACGCATACACACACACATACACTCCCACCACCACCAACACAAAAATTAAAATCATATTTAAAAGCCAATTTGCTTATGCATTGGTCAGTCACATGACAGAAATTTAGTGTACTTCTATTTCCAAATATGTGGCCAGCCAAAATGCAAAGCTGAGAAGCTCAAGTCAGAATTTAGGTCCATATCAAAATTCAAGAACTTCAGCTTTCCTGTGAGTGCCATTTACAGATTATCTAACAATTCTGCAATTCATTCTCATAGAAGCATTTATGGAGCACCTGCCATTTACCAAGCCCCAAGAAAAGATTGTGCTTTATAATTATGAATAAGTAACATTATCTGCTTTCACTCAGCCTGCCTTCTGAAATATTTGTTTCAGAATGCATGTTATAATATAGATTAACATTTAAATTTCAAAAATTTCACAATTACTTTATAAATTACTTGTTTTACTTAAGAAATTCATCATGTATAGCTAGATTTCGCTCATATAGAGAACAATTAATTTGTGACACATTGCCAAGACTTTCAAATATAGGCAATTCCATACCTAATGGAATTGAGCTATAGTGATTTGCTAGTGTTAAAAGCCTTTCAGTGCCTACTCCACTTACTTGACCGAGAGGCAATTTAGTTGTGGAAGGAGAGTTAAAGACTAAATACTACTATGAGCTTCCAAACATCTCTATAAACTTATCGATCAAAAATTCTTGCTTCGTGTAGTATGCTTTTTTTCTTCCTGTTTCTTTTCTTTTCTTTTCGCAGGGGGAGTTGGGGACGAGGTCATCTCCATGTTTAAGAAATCCCCTCCGCTAAATCTCGCACTCTGCCCACGTCTCCATTCTCCCTTTCTTAAATTAGGAAGAGAAGGCACCTTTCCGGGTTAAAGGGCCCTAGTGGAGCCCGGGGAAAGCCGAGCATGCTCAGTAGCTGGGGCCGCTTTCTGAGATCACAGCAAGCTTTGGCTTGCACTAGGCTCGGGGAAGCAGCGGGGCTTCTGCCGCAGCTGATGATCCTTGTTCCTGGAAAGCAGAGATTCTTTGCCCAATAACGTGCGGCTTTAGCATCCTCAGCTGCAGCATCACAGCAGTGAGCTCCTCCGGTGTCCGCCAGCCAGCCGAAGCCACTGCCTGCTCTGCGCTGCACTCATCCGCCTCTTGCCCACACTTCAGCCCCGTGCATCTAGCAGCTGCTGGATGATTGAGCAGAAAGCAGAAATGATAGGCTTGTGGTTAACAGTGACAGACGAGAGAGAGCCACTTTTCTGAGGCAGAGAGGGAGGTGTGTCACAGAAGAAAGTGCCCTGGGAAGTCTTGCAGCAGCTCAAATCGTTGCTTCTTCACTTCTTGTCACCCTGGCATTCCCTGCTCTTTACCTGGGAAGGATGGTTACAGCAGTAACAAAGCTGGTGCACTGCTTTCACCTCAGGTAAGAAGGGCACTTTGCATGCTTTTCTCTTTTCAATACATTTATTAGCTCTAAAGTCCACAATTGGGAAAGGTCATTTAACGATTAGCCTTGCTATCGCATGACAAGTTTGTTTTTAACAAAGTCTGAGAAAAAGGACTTCTTGTGTGATTTAAAAAAAAAAAAAAAACAATCCTTTCTGGTTGAGGTTGAAAATAAGCGATAGTGTTCTTCCTTACCTCTGTTTTTTCTTGACCCTGTTTCTTGACCTGCTTGGTAAAACTTAGGACTCTATTTGCAAAAAGAGGTTAAAAGTACTTTTTTTTTTTTTTAAGGTTCTTGGCATATTCTTAGAAAAGGTACTTCATGACACATAGGCAAACATATAATTGGTAGTCTTTTCAAGATGAATATGATTTCAGTTACAGCCAACAGACAATGGTAATATTAAAGTTCGATATCAATTTTGATCAGTATCGAAGTTAAGCTGACCAGAAAGAAAATATTCATACCACAGTTATCTGGTTATTTGTAAAAAGAACACAAGTAGTCAGGGTTTACTCTTAAGAAATAAATAAGAGCCCACGAATTTAAAGAAAAATAAAAAAGTAGCACCCCTCATATTTGGGTGTTGAGCAGGATAGCATCTCCACAGAGATATCAATTCAAAAGTAAATAAACATATTAAAAATGTAGCATTCTGGTTGCAAAGTAACATTTTTGATGGCAACCATGGAATCAACATCTTCAGATGGCTTTTCACATAGAAAGAGAGAGAGAAAGAGAGAGAGAGAGAGAGAGAGAGAGAGAGAGAGAGAGAGAGAGAGAGAGGAGGCTTTTGGAATGTAAACCAAGAGAAGTCAAATAAATGTATTTAACTCTGTGCTATTGTGCTATCAAGGAAAAGCTATCCAAAATGTCATGAAATAATAACTACAGTTTCCATTACTATTAATTTGGCTGGAGGTTTTGAGAAGAAAGATGACTTTTCCAAGTGAGTCCCGAGTTAATAAGCAATAGTAGGTCTACAAGTATTGCCTAACACTGAGCAATTGTCATCAAATGGGGCACAAAAATTTTTTCTTTCTAATGTCATATTAGATTTACTTCTCACTTAATCTAAAAATAAACTTATTAGTAACAATTCATTTATTACAGTAACCATGTGTTATTTCTCTAAAACAGCAGAGAACTTTTTTCTTATCAAAAGTAAAATAAAAAAATTACAAATCATGCAGTGATAAAGATGAAATTAAAAATGCAGGGAAATATTTCATGTCAAATGGTAAATACTTGACTGAAAAAAGTTGGAATTTCTGGATTATTGCTCTTAAAGCCTTCTTTTAAACATAATTTAGTGTTTGTCGTGCATTCTTTTGTGGGCTCATTTAACTATGACCAAGTGAACAGCCTCTACTAAGGGTGAGAGAGAGCAAGCTTGTGTGGAGGTAAAAATTTCTGGTTTTAGTTTATTCTTTAGGGACTAGAACCCAACTGCACTTACCGATAGGCTTCCACACAAGGAAAGAAGTTCTTTAAAGCCTCTTTACTAGCCTGGGAGCTAGGAGAAATCCATTCCTTCCTCCCTTTTCTGGTGTAAATATCCCAGCTCTATGCATTTGTAGCACCCCAAATTCTGAGCTCTCAGCTGACCAGTGGCAAGACAAAAGCTGCCTGGGGTGCTCTGACTCCAGTAGTCTGGCCTCTGACCTTTACCTGTTCATACTAGTTGAGCCCTCAGATCCCCAACCCAGGTATCCCTCAGTGCAATTAACATAAGCATCCTTTTCAGAAGCTCCCAACGACCCAAAATTTTATTGAAGAAAACTATCTTCCAAGGCCTGCCTCTGCTTGTTCTTGGTGGTATTCTCTTTCTGTGGAATAACTTCTGGGAGATGCTTTCCCCAACTTAACCTGCAGTCATTATTTCTGTTCTAGTTATTTTATTCTAATGCTAAGAACTGCAATCAGCAATCACCCAGACTGATGCCTTAACAATTAGGTAGAAGAAGGAAACAGGAAAAAGTTATTCCCACGTTTGTATGTTGAGGAATTGGTAGACAGTTCTTTTTCTTCTCCTTCTCTACCTCCTCATCCAATTATGAGACATGACGAGGATCAAAACCCTATTCCAGTGCAAGGGTTTCCCTTTTTAAGAGGTAAGAATGGTGGTGGGGCCATCCTCTTCTCTATGTTCAACTATCACTAACCTATCTCAGTCCCAATACTCACCATTGGTATCTCTTCCATTTCAGTTAGAAAATAAGTGAGATTTTACAAACTCCCTTATAGTGATTTTGTGAAGCGAACTCTTGAAATATAATGAATTTAGTTTTTCCTTTTAACAACCAAGTAGTACTAGAACTTCAGTCCTAATACATGTTTTTCCTGTATTTTTCTTTATTAAGGAAGAATTTATGTCTGCTTCTTTATTTCTACCACTGTTTTTGAGATAGACTCAATTAGCATTTTGGATTAGATCACAGTTTGGCTGTTTGTTCATTCTCAAAACCCAAACCAGCACATGTCCTAAGTATTTTCCATAGAGGAGCCACATGTTCCAAAACATTTTTAAATTTTAATAATAATAAAATATAGAACTTTAGAACTTTCTCAACTATCCCCCCATCAGATTTTTTTCTAGCAGTCTAAAAAGAGCGAATCAACTATCTTTGTATAGAGTGAAAGGTGAAGTCCTTGTCTCTGATTGCTTTTGAATTTTCCATTATGTAAGATGACTTCTAGCTTTGGTTTTAGAAACTTAAGGAAAAAATAATTGTCCTGTACAGAACTAGAGAGGCTCAAATGTTAACTGGAGTCTGGGCAAGAAGCCAGAAATATCAAACTAAAGGTTGAAATATTCAAAATTCCAGGGTTTCAGTGTCTTCTTCAAGGGCTTTTAGCTTTTAGCCCAACCAGCAGCTCTCAGTTTAGATTGTCAGTTCTAGGACTTCAACTTGAGAATAGATACATCCTAAGGTTTGAGGATAATGAGAATAAGCCTAGCATTGTTTTTCTGACATTGTTTTCTGTGGGGGTGGTGGATGGGTGGGATAAGGGTAGGCCGTGTTTGACTTCAAAGGTGCAAGTCCAATTAGAATCTGAATATCTGCATTTCTTGGAACAAATCAGTGTCTGTGTTCTACTCTCTCCTCCTGCATCTTTCAGTTTTTTTGTTTTATTGTATTTGAATGTCTTGGTTGTATCACTTTTAAGAAGTTGTAAGCCATTGCAGAGTCAATGGTCTTAGAGAACTTCAGTTCCATGAAGTTCCCCAGTAAAAAGTATACAAAAGAGCAACATTAACTAAATTTTTATTCTCTGCTTCTATTTCAGTATGTCACACATACTTGGCGTGACATTGTGGTAACATTGTGGCATGCTGAGAAAGAAAATGTATGCTCTTAAATCATAAAATAAACTTGAAGGCAATGTTCAGATAAAATCTTTCGATCTGGTAACTCTCCTCTCCCATACACACATCTTCCTTAGCAAATGTTTATTGAGCACCTATATGATGAGCTCTTGTGATATTTAAAGATAGATGTTTGAACAAAATGGATGAGGTTCCTGCTGTCAAGGGGACTATGTTACAGTATGGTGGGAGAGGGTGGTGGTTTGCTGTGGGAAGGAGACAATAAATAAGATAATACCAGGTTGTTGTAAGCGCTACGAAGAATAGACAGAGAAATAATATAGAGTGTGGCTTTTGATGGGACATTCAACAAAGCCCTCTCTGAAGAGATGACATGTGATTTGGGAACAGAATGGAGTTGAAGTCTGATGACGTGTTCTTGGTTACTTGGTTTGTTCTAGAGAGAGAGATAGCGTGGCCAGGACAGAGAAAAGCATTAGGGGTCGGGGATGGTTAGGACAAGGTGTGGCGGTGAAGAGCAGAAGATTTAGGGACCAGTGTTGGTGGATGGGGTAGGGTGGGTATGATGAGGGTGGGGAGTTAGGAGATAAGATCAAAGGGCCAGGTCAATGGGTCTCCTAGAGACTGAATTTTTTAAGTGGCTTGAACCCACTGGAGGACTTTACATTTCAAAGGAGTGCTATCGTTCCTGAATGGAGAATGTACCTGTAGGGCCAAGAGGGGAAACTTGAGAGATCAGGGAAGATGCTACAGCAGTAAACAGAGAAGATATTGGTAATTGAACCAAGGAGGTAGCAGTGGAGGTGGAAGCTAGCGTGTGCAAACTTCAAGTAAATTATATTTTATTTTCAATTACAGAACTAATGTATTTTTTTTGTAGAAAACCTATTAAACAGGATTTCCCCAAAGTTACCAAATCATAATCCTACCACCCAAATTTAATCACTGTAATATTTTTGTTATCTCTCCTGTAGAAAACTTAGAAAACACAGGGACCTATCCCCAAAAGAAATGAAATATTTTATAATCTTACCACTTAATTTTACATGTGATATTTTCGATATCTGTGAACTCTTTTTGAATCTAACATATTTAGGAAACTGGTTTATTCTGCTTATTCTGATAAAACATCTTTTGGAACTTGCATAAACTGAAAAACAGCTTGCTCTAAGTCTGGATGAAAAAAATAAGTTTATGCGGCATAGAGTCACTTTCTTTATTTATTCACTAAATATTTTACTGTAGCCAGATACTGGGACTCTATGATCTGTGGCATATTCTCTCTTAAGGAAGCATCCCATCCCATATCTCACTTCAGTAGCACTGTATTCCTTGGGATTTGGAAGGCTGGATTTGACTTTCTGACCTTATATGCAAACTGTAGTGTTGACTGTCCCTACTTTTGCAAAGGCTTGGGTACTAGAACTTTAATGCCATTTTTGGAATCTTTTCACTAAAGGTAGCCTGGTAAGAGGCTGAACTTGGTAGGCCTCCCTGGCCTGTAGGGGACCAAGGAAATCTTTGGGGCTGGGAGAACCAAGCATTTTTTTTCTAGGTTTTTGCTCATAGACCTTCACCTTTCAGGAGCACTTAACGGTAAGAAAAGAACTGGGCTTCACCAGGCAGGGATTCTGAAATATGGAAGGGAGAAATCTTGCAGTGGTCTCCTATGGCTCTCCAAGAATGTGCCCATTTCACCTCTTATTCTAGTTTCAAAATGCATTACATTTTACAGATGTTTCATATCTTGGTTATTGTCAAAAATATCAGTAGTTTATTTATATTGTGTTTTCAAGCTTTCACAGTGGTTTCATATGTTACTCTAGCAACTAAACATTTGAGATTACATTTTATCTTTCCCCAAACATCTGAAATTCAACATATCTGCAAGAGAATGGGATTTATCTTTGTATTTCAAGCTTGCTTATCCAGTTGTATTTCTTAACTCAGGTAAGACTCTTACCTGTTCTAAAGTCTTCCCAGTGAGAAAGGGGAGAATCTTCTTTGGCTCTTTCTTCCCCTGTCTGATGGAAAAGAATATCTATGCAAGTTCAAAAAAGCCTCTCAAATCTTTTTCTCCCATCCATTCTACTGGACACTATTTGGGTTCAATCAATTCCATCCATCTTTCACCAGGTCTGTTAAGCGTTCTCCTTCAATACTCCCCTGTTTGGTCCTCTGCTGTAGCCAGAGTGACCCACTGGGGCTGTTTTTTTTTTAAAAAAAGTGTTTGATCATGACAGTTTTTAGGTTATATAATACAATGTCACATAGCCAGATAATCTCTGAAATTCTCAGGCATACAAGGTCCAATTTGCCATCATTTTCTGTCTCCTTCTCTTTCTCACCATTTTACCCCATGGTCTAGCTCTGCTGATCTTAACTTTGTTTCTTGAATGTGTTAATCTTGAACTTTATACCTCTGTACCTGCTGTTTTCTCTACCTGGAATACCTTTCTCCTTCTTCTCCAGGTTGAATCTAATCACGTTCATTCCTGGAGATTCAGATGTAACATTAGCTTTTTCTGAGCTTGTCATTCCTTTAATATTCTCAGAACAATTCTATCAGTATTAAAACATCATTTCTTTTTTTCAGTAGCCACTGAATGACAATTTATTAATTTCATGTTATCACACAATATTTATTGTGTGCCTTCCATATGCTGGATACTACATTAGTTCTGGAAGATACAAGGATGAGTAAGATATGGACTCGCCCTCCTTGAATGTACAGTCTAAAGACAAGACACCTACAAAGAGAGAGGCTACGATAGGGTAAAAGCAGGATACCATTTGGGGTCATATCACTACTGTTATTATAGATTTTGGTCCCTCTTTGAATCAGGCTTCTTTCTTCAGCCCTGTAGGCTCACTTAAAACAACTAGTTCACTTAATCCTGAAACCATAAGCTGAGATCCGTGAATGAATGGGCCAGATAGTGTGACTTATTGGAATAAAACCATCATGATTGGAACAACAATGTAGTATCAGATATCTGACCAGCATTATTTTTACATTCCAAGATCCCTCAACTAATAGTTCTATCAGACCTTTTTTTCTCATTCCCTGCATAGAGAATATTGTTTTTGTTTTTAAAATGGACTTTATTTTTTTAAAGCACTTTTAGATTCACAGCAAAATCGAGAGAATGGCACAGACATTTCTCACGTACCCCCTGCCATCTCTCATGCCTAGCCTTCCCATTATCAATAGCTTCCACCACAGGGGTACATTTGTTACAACTGATGAATCTTCATTAACATATCATCATCACCCAGAGTCTATAGTTTATCTGAGTGTTCGCTCTTGGTGTTGCACATTCTGTTTCACTGCTTTAAAAATCTATGCTATGCTGATTCTTCCTTCTCTCTCCCCTGACCCTTGGCTGTGTCTTAGAACCACCTAAGGAGTTTAAATTTTTTTATTTTAGAACTAAAACTTGCTTGGTCCTCACCCTAGACTTACCAAGTCATATTCCCCAGGTGTGTATGGTCTGTATTTTTTAAAAGAATTATTCTGAAGAATACTTATTTAATTGTCGTGTTTGTAGAACTATCATATGGGCTTTACGTCTTATAAGATGTTTTGACTAATAAGTTTGAATAGTAATTACATATAGGTATCATTACATTCTCAGTTCTAAGCAAAAATACAAGCTGAAATGTTATTTATTATATGTATATTACATTTATTTATCAGTGGACTTCAATAAAATCCAAAAAGTATATGGTGTTCAATTCAGCAAAATTTGTTTTCTTTTTCTTAGTAAATCTGATAAATACTGGTTTGTAAATTTTGTTTTTTCACTGTGTAAAATTAATTGTAATTTTATACTTGATTTTCCTTTCTACTTTTCTTGAAATTGAGTGAGGTTTTATTTTAAAGGGGGGAGTGAACAGCTCACATTCCACCACCTAGTCCTATTTTAATGCTAGCAAGTTTAAATGTACAAGTGCTTTCAAAAAATAGCTACAAATGGCATGAGAGAGTTCTTCTTTCCCTTAATATCTGGGTAGGGTTTTTCTTTTTTTTCTTTTTCTTTTTTTTTTTTAAGAAAACAATATAAAACCCTGTTGCTCTGGATGTGCTTTTGTTTAGAGACCTGTTTCCTCTCCATCATCATTTCAGCATACTATATTGCTGTGTTCATTTTAATTTTGTTGATTACTATTTGTAATGTTCTGAAGCTGAGTATTATGTCAGAATACAAATCAGGCAAGACAATCATGAATAGTAAGTGTAGAAGAACCAAATCTTTTTGGCATTTTGGCAGCTAATGTAGGAACTTCGACAATCATTAGCCATACAAAGAACTCTGAAGCACTGTGTTTATAAAGATCAAATATTTTGGTCATACTTTTGGTCTGCACACTTTAAAAAAACCAAACAACTCTTTGGCCTTAAAAGGATAAGAATAAATACCAAGATTTGAGTTTCTAGATTCCCAAATTCATACAACGAAATAGCCATTGACTTCTTAAACTATACAATTTTGTATTATGGAATCGCGATGATTACTAACGTGCAATGTCAGAATGTGAGTTTGACAAATGGCTTAACCAGAATAATGTCTAAAGCATGGAAGGTCTCATTTTTAAGTGTGTTTGGATTAATTCAAGTTTCAAGCTGGCTGTCTTGAGTGAAAATTTTCCTTTTTCTTTTTCTTTTTTTTTTTTGCATTTCATTAGGAGATTAGAAAGAATATTTAGAAGCTATTGTCATAAATCCATGTATATCACTCGCTTATGCCTCAGTCAGCTCTACAAAGAGAAGCTTTTATTCCTAAGGATTTATTTTATAGCTTTTGGAAGACAGTAGCACCCAGGAAAACACCAACATAATGGAGAATAGTAATTCGTTATCCTGTGATAGTTATTATTATAAGTACACTCATTGGAAGTACAAGGACTAGTTATTCAGCTAGAAGAACTGATTGAAATGAAGACTCAATAATAATATTTTTTATTTGTCAACAATGGGTTTGAATTTTTATTTTTCAATTAGAATTAATATTCAATATTATTTTATATTAGTTTCAGGTACACAGCATAGTGGTTAGACATTTATAAATTTATGAAGTGATCCCCCAATTAGTCTAGTTCCTACCTGGCACTATACCTAGTTATTACAATATTTTGACTACATTTGCTATGCTGTACTTCACATCCTTGTGACTGTTTTATAACTACCAATATGTACTGCTTAATTCCTTCACCTTTTTCACCCAACTCCCCACCCACTCCCATCTGGCAATCATCAGTTTGTTCTCTGTATCTGTGAGTCTTATTTTCATTTTGTTTGTTTATTCTATTCTTTAGATTCCACATATAAGTGAAATCATATAGTATTTGTCTTTCCCTATCTGACTTATTTCACTTAGCATAATACCCTCTAGGTCCATCCATGTCATTGCAAATGTAAGATATTATTCTTTTTATGGCTGAGTAATAGTCCTCTGTATATATGTACCAGCTCTTCTTTATCCAATAGTTTATTGGTAGGTACTTAGGTTGCTTCTATATCTTGGCTATTATAAATAGTGCTGCAGTGAACATAGGGGTGCATAGATCTTTTTGAGTTAGTGTTTTGGTTTTCTTCGGGTAAATTCCCAGAAGTGCAATTATTGAGTCATAAGGTAGTTTTATTTTTAATTTTTCGAGAAACTGCCAAACTGTTTTCTGTTGTAGCTATATCAATTTGCATTCCCACCAACAACGCATGAGGTTGCCCTTTTCTCCACATTCTCACCAACACTTGGTGTTTTTTAATTTATTGATGATAGCCATTCTGACAGGTAGGAGGTGATAGCTCATTGTGTTTTTAATTTACATTTCTCTGATTAGTGATGTTGAACAATATTTTATAATCTCTCTTTTACAGTGGAAACACAGAGAAGGCTGAAAGTTTATATAACCTGCACAAAGTCACACAGCAAGGTGATTGTCTGTGAGCGGGTGAATCTGTGCATGGGGCTTTTGGAGGATGTCTGGGTTTCCAGCTGCCTTCTATCTCACCTGTACAGTCGAGATTATCACTGATTTTAACAGCCAAATTTTGTGAGGACTCTTCTTCCTGGCACTGGAACCCTAGGTCGGGAACCCCTGTGTGGAACTGGGACCCCTCATTCTTCTAGCGGGGCCTCTGCAGTCAAAATATCCCCCTCAATGCTCAACCACCACAGATGGGTATAAGGTTAGCCCGTTTTTGCATCCCTGCCCTTCCTATCAGTCTCGATGAAGTCTCTTTATATCCTTAGTTATTGGAGTTATGTTCAGCTAGTGTTCAGAAGGTTCTCCAGGTTGACTGTTCTATAATTTAGTTATTTTTAATGCAGTCATGGGAGGAGGCAAGCATAGTGTTTACCCACTCTACCATCTTGACCAGACTCTTAATGATGATAAATTTTGTTTTCCATTAGCTCATCACTTTTGCCTGTTTGAACTTCATTCCTCCTTCTTTATACACAGGCAAGGCCAGTGTCATGAGCACAGCTGAGGGCTTTTCTGGTTTTGAGAGCAAAAGGAAGACTTCCTGTTTCTTTGTTCATTCCATAGGATTGTCTTTTAGATCACTAGGTTCCCAAAATGAGTATGCTTTTCCCACACTTAGATGGGCTCTTTGCTTGGTTTAATGCTCCGCCATCGCTGTCTTGAAATGCTTAATATTTTTTGAACAAGAAGCCTTGCATTTTTATTTTATATTGGATCCCACAGCATTGTAGTCCATCCCGCCCACAGGAACTATACCTTATTCATCTTTATTTTCCCTGGTGATTTTTAGCATGGTGCCTGATGTGCATGTAAGTGAATGAATGAATGAATGAATGAATTCTCTTCTTGTTCAGAGAGGAAAATGAATTTAATTATAACTACTTTTTCCATTGCTCACAGGAGAACGGTTTAAGTCAGGGGATGCTCAAAATGAATATACTTCAGATATAGTGAGATGGATGGTTGAATGGTTTGTTAGAAGTGGCGGGAGTGAATAAACTTTTAAAGAAGGTAGATTCTCTGGCATCATTTCAATCTTCCTGAATCAAAATTTCCTGAGAATAAAGGTCAGGAACCCATGCATTTAAAACACTTCTTAGATAGTGGTATGCCTGTGCATGGATATGATCTTCTCCTATGAAGCTCTGTAAGGCCTGCAGGTCTATACCTAGCAATGGATGTGAATCTCTGATTTGTCTAGATTGTCAAGAAAAAGGCCTCTTTCAGGTGACATCAAGCGAAATTTGGGAAACAATGAGAAATAAATAGCTAAAACTTAGCACAACATACCCTAGTCCAGGATAATATTGTGTGATATCAATAGGGCTACCATTTGTCCAGTTGCTTATGCTTTCATTGGCAGGGATATGATACTATGTGCAGCTTATGCTCACTAACTCCCTAAATGTGAAGTTAAGGTTAGCCTTGCAAACCATACTGCAGCATAAAGCACCAGCCTGCTATAGCTGACCTCTTCTCAGGTTTTGCAAGATAATGAGATCTACTTCCAAGTGGAGGTAATCAGAAGGGAGTGTGGTATGGAAAGACCCAACAGTTGGCTTAGTGCCTTCATGTACCATTTGGATGTGGGCCTTGCCACACTACTAAGGATTTGGGGCATGGGGAAGGTGGGGGTAGGGAGCTGTGGATGTAGGCTTGTCCATCCCTTGCAGTACTAAATGATTCCTAGGTTTTCATTTATAAAGCAAGGCTTTAGTATGGGAGCGCATCTTACACACAAAATGGGGCAGATTATATGCATCTCTTAATGAGAGGTGAAGATGCTTGTAAGACACAAGTCTCGCAACACATTTAGAACCTTGTAACTCCAGACATGATGGAGATGGACAAAGTTCATGTTGCTGAATGAAAGTGTAGTCTATGAGAAACACCTAAGAAAGAAGTTTCAAGAGGAGAAGGTAGAATCATCCAAAGTATCTCCTGTACAGAAAGAAAATTGTACCTTTCAAAGGGAAGAAGCATCCTCAGAACTCAAGAGCGGGCCGCTGACAGCTCAGCATCAAACTATCACTGTCCGGCCTTGTCTGTGAAGAGTTTTCAGATTAAGACATACTCGCTAAGCAAGGCAGGGGGAAATTGGTTATAGTGGGTAGAGAGGTAGAAAGAACAGCTAACAGCAAGGGGTTGAGGATAAAGATTATCCAGAAAGAGAAAGTCGTTTTTTAACCACTTCCCTGATTTCATTCATTATTCAATGACCATGTTCTGAGAACCTATAACGTGTCAGACACTATTCTAGGCTATAGGAAACAGCAGTGAGAAGGCTAATTCCTGATGTCATGGAACCTGAATTTTGAAGAGGAAAGAGACAATTAACAAACATGTCAGTTATGAGTGCCACAAAGAGAATGCAAATAGTGTTATGTGAAAGATTATGGACATTACAATGGGTGGTCAAAGATGTAGGATGTCCTCTTCCTTCTACACCAAATGTAATTACTACACTAACATGTTAATTTGTCAAGAGCTCAGTTCCCTTATCTTAGGAACCACTACCAAATTCACATTCTTGGCCAGGCCACTGAATAGACTTGCTGTATAGGATGATTTATGGGAGCGTAGACTGAGTTTAGTACTGTCTATTATGTCAGTACTACAATAGCAAATAGCCCCTGTCTAGTTGTTAGATGTGTGTTAATTGAGTGCTAAAGAATATAAGGTTGCACTAATAGTACTGTCTTTCTTTTTACTATAAATATGTTTGGCTGACTTGAGGAAAATAAAAACAATGCTGACAGGAGATGTTTTCTTCTGCTCATATTCAGCTTGACTTGTAGAAGATTTTCCTTTGTTGTATATTTATTGAAATAAAGAAATTGAGACTGGCTAATGAGTAAACAGAGATTTTTAACATTAAATATTTAAATATTATAGAATAAGAGAAGAACATGTGGAATTAATCAACATGTGAGTTTTATGATACATATTTTTGTTATAGATTTAATACATTGTATATTTTGATTGAGATGTTATACCCTGTGGGATAATAATAATAATTATTTTTTAACATCTAGGCTTAGAGAAATTTTGGGCATCATTAAAATGACCAAATACAGAGCTAATATGTTATATAAGTAAGAATAGAAATCATTATGTCTTGTGAATTCTGAATTAGATAATATCAAATCTAACCTTCTGTTGCACTGATATAGGTGACATAATTTTTAGGACACCAATTAGAGAATCCATCCAAAACTCCACAAGTAGATGTATTTTTAAATTTTAAATAAATTTCTAGATTTACAAACCAGATTTATGAAGTAAAAATATTTGCTTTAAATTATAGAGTTTCAGTATCTTGGAACATCTGATCCAATTACTTTCATTTTATATCTAAAGAAAACAGAGAAGCAAATTGCTTTAGGATCTGAGAATTATTTCATTTTTAAAGTATTTATAGGATCATTTTTATAAGTGGAGAGGCTATTTTACATAGTGGTTATAAACATTTTTGGATTGAGATCCTGGTTGGTTCTCCTCACCCCATACATACTAGCTCTGTGAACTCAAGTAAATTACTTAATTTCTCTAAGACTTCAGTTCCTCCAGGATCTGTAAAGTATGAAAAATAGTCATTCCCTCCGCCCTCAAATCATTGTCCTGGAAATAACCATAAGCACGTGGCACAGTATGGCCATAGAGAAAGAAATCAGGAAAAATTATTATTGATTAAACTAAAATAGAAATACTTCTATCAAAATGATCTTTCAAGAAGATGACATTTGTAAACAATATATATCAGAAATATCTAAAATATAGATGTTTTCCTAGTTATTTCTGATTAAGAAAATCAATATTTATATTATAGCAATCTTTTTTTGAAAACTTAGGTTTAGTTAAATATCAGTAGTTCAACAATGGTGTTATTTATTAGTGCTTGTACCAAGTAAATGACTTTTGTTTTGCTTTAAATCACAGCTAATATATAAACTGCAGATAAATTACATAGCACTTGCTGTTTGCCTGGTACATATATCAACACATTTAATCCTTACAAAAAACCAGTGAGGTCGATATTATCATTATCCCTCTATATAAGATGTTGAAACTTCACTACAGAGAAGTCAAGTGGAAAGTCTGAGGTCACTTGTCTAGTAAGTGGAGAAGGTGATGTTTGAGCCCCACCTGTCACCACTAGAGCCACCACTCTTACCCATCACACTACATGGCATATGCTATGGGAGGAGAATTGCTAGTAGAAAAAAAAGGGTATTCCAGTTATTGTAAAAATCCATATGCGATTTGCCCAGATGAATACTGATCCAGCCAATTGTTGGCTTCTGAGAATTCCATTTTATAAGGACACTCAGACAATATAAAAAATATCTGCCATTAATTGATGGCTTTCATGAATCATAAGCTCACTAACGACCTCACACTTTTTTTTTTTTCTTCTATAACAAACCTCTGAGATAGGTATGATGATGATGTAGATATGATGATGCCTATTTTACAGATGATGGAACTGAAGCTGAGTTAAATATATAACTTTCTCCAGATCAATAGTATTTTGTCTCACTCCAAAGCCACTGTAATACTTAAGTTTCTATAATGAATATTGTGTATATTTCAGTTCTGTGCCACTGAAACTGTTAATAAATGATGATGATGATGAACAGTAAGTAAAGTAAGTCAATAGGATATTGCGAAGAATGCCCTCTATCATCCCAAAATAAAATCTAATTCCATATCTATCATAAATTATCCTTTTCATCTCCACAAAGCAGTAAGTCAACTTCACACGAATAAGGAGGGCTGGGCTTTAGACTGGATGATCTCTTTCTAGGCTAGGGCTTTCATTTTCCCTGCCAGGATGAGAATTTAGCTAAATATTCCCTTAAGTAACACTAGATGGCGCAGGAGAACAAAAGAAATGGGAGACATTTATAGGATACATCCAACTCTATTTCATTTTGCAGTAGAATTCATTTTCTGAAGTGAATCATTGATAATTCAGCCTTCCTATAACTAATGCAAGACACACCTGATCTGATATTTTACCAATATAAAACTCTGCCTTATCTCCAATTTGAAGTATAACTTTGATAAATCTGAGTAGAAAGTCAATTTCTTATTTTTGGCAGAACGTTAACCAAATGGATTTCCTGGCATCATTTCCATTTAGTAACTCTGGCCTTACTGTAGCAAAATTAAAGTAAACTGAAAATCTGAAAAAGATGAGAGAGTCAAGGAATACTCCTATGAGTTCTATCAAATGATTTCTGCGATTTTTTTGGACATTGCAAAATGTGTTATCAGGAATGCAGGCTTGTGGCATTATGCAGGGCAAAAAGAAAATAACCCAAAAGGGTACATGTTTATTCTCTAGACATCTTTGTTTTTAGGTCATTAAACTTTCAGACCTCGGGCTCTATTAACTCTAAATGTATGTTCAACTATTAGCCATAATTTTTTTCCCATTCTCTTTTGATCATCTGTGCCCTCTTTGATGAGTTATAGAGCCTAGTGAGGCAGAGTAGAACAACAGGGAGAAAACGAAGGAAAGAAACTGCAAAGACAAAGAATGTGGTATTCAGATTAGGTGCTTTAATGTGACTGAGGTCAAAACAATTTCTCCTAATTGTCTGAATGTCTCTGAAGAAATAAAAAAAAAAAAATAATGGTGGACAGAAGGATTAGTTTAAGCTCTGTACCTTCAAATAAAAAATTAGAAAGGGACATACTAGCCTATGTTTAAAATAGCTTTCCAGGAGAGAAGAAAAATAACATTCTTAAGTGAAATCCTCATGAGTATCTTTTCACTTTAAACCATTAAGAGGTAAACAGTTAGGGTAAAGATGAGCCAATTGTTTCGAAGGAAATTTAAGCATTAATTTATTGAATATTTAATATGTGCCTAGCATTTGCTGCTGTTTATTTGTGTTATCTCATTTAGTTCTCCCAACAGTTCTGTGTGTATGTGTGTGTGTGTGTGGGGGGGATGTTTCTATTATCATCTCCACTTTATGAATGAGAAAATAGGCTTAAGGAGTCAAAGTGACAAGCCCAGGATCAAATGGCTGCTGAGTGAAGGAGCCAGATGCATCTGATTCTTAATGCTCAACTTTGAACCATGTCAGTATGGTCTTTCCTTGAGAAAAGTGTGGCATTCGAGGGCCAGACCTATGCCATATTGTGAATTAATTAAAATATTCTTAGATATCCTCTCAATGTTCTCCTATTCCTTTCTTGTTCATACTTCAGTGTCCTTACCTCTTACCCTAGTGGATCACTGTTTCCCAAAGAAACTTAGGTACTTTAGGTCACTTAATAAAGCAAAAAAAAATTTTAAAAATGAAGAAGAATCTATTTCATCAGTTAGTGTGTGATCCCTTACAGCTAACATATGCTCTAGCCCAGATTCTAATGTTAATAGCCAGATGAAGTGGACTTTTTAATGTTTAGGAGCTGCTTTCCTGGGCTTAAATACAATCCATCTCATTCATCTGCAGAATTGTATGTAGTTCATCATGTAGAGCTAATTAACATAATTTTGATTACCCTAATTTTGAGAGGGTAACACAAGTATTGAAAATTTTAGGAAGGAAAACATGTTTTGTATAGGCTCTCAGATCATCCATTATATGGAAGCAGGAATGCTCACCTACATGCTGGCCCTGTCTCTAAGAAAGTTATCTATAAATTAATTTTTAGTAAATGCTAGTAACTTAGGAGATGCATGGGTAAGAGAATATTATGAAATATGTTATTTCAGTATAAGTTCAAGCGAGACCTTAGAGAACAGGATGTGGCTCATTATGTGCTAAGTCTGCTTCGTGACTAAAATCGAGCAAGTCTCTTAACCTCTTGGTCTCTGAATCTCATCTGTAAAATGTGAGGGTGGGGCTTATGAGCCTTAACATCTGTCCAAGCTCTAACCTTCTAGGATTTTTTTTAGCTTCCACACCTGAAGAGCGTATTGGAAAATAGGTCATGCAATTTTAATCACAGCCAAAAATTATTTCAGGACAGTGTTCTAATAATTAATATTAAAAAATTCTTAGAGATACTTAGATGAAAGCTCAAAAGGAAAGAGGATCATGGCTTAGAAAATTCAGTGAGTAATTAACTGCAGATGACTAACGCTCTTCCTATGGCCTTCCTCCCCCTTTAGGAGTACAGAGAAAGGATAAGCAATGAAAGTGACTCAAATTCTTCCTAGCGTGCCTAAAAGGGCCCAAGGAAAATTCTGATGTGATTTAGCATGCTTAGTTTTATATCCTTGTTAATTATTGTGAAATAGAATCTGCTTAATATCTAACTTCATTTGCAATTCTGAACAGTTTAATAACATCCTCTGACAACAGCATCAAATAACCACAAATTTTGTTTCACACAGAAGTTGGTAGTACTCCATCTCCCTTGCTTCCTCAGTTCTCTCTCTGTTTTTTTTTATTGCATCAGTATAATCTCATATGTGAAATCTTAAAAAAAAAAAAAAAAAAAAACAGAAACAAGAAACAACAGATTGGTGGTTGCCAAGGGTGAAGATAGAAATGGGTGAAGGTGATCAAAAGAGATGTAATGTTTGCTAGCATGGTGACTATAGTTGACAATACTGAATTGTATATTTGAAAGTTACTAGAAGAGTAAATTTTGAAAGTTCTGATCACAAGGAAAAAAATCATAACCGTGTGAGGTGATGGATGTTAATTAAACTTATTGTGGTAATCATTTCACAATATATACATATATCAAATTATTATGTCATATACTTTAAACTAAAACAAAATTATATGTCAATTATATCTCAATAAAACTGGGAAAAAGAAGGGCAGACCTTTGATCAGGCTTATAACAGGGTGGTCTTTTTTTCTAATGGGGGTGCTGGATAATGGTAACAAAAATTCACACTTAGTCCAAATAAATTTAAAGTTGGGAAGCATTGGCACAGGCTGGATCAGTGGGCTCCAAAGTAGAAACTACAATTGGAGGACATTGAACTGGATGAAGTCTTAGAAGTTATTTGTTCATCTTTCTTCCCTTCCATATGTAAGGAAACAGATCAAAGAAGTTAAGGCACTTGCCTGTGGTCATATGATACATTAGTGTCAGAGCCAGGACTAGAAGCCAGGACCCCTGATGCCCAAGTTCATAATTCTTCCTCCACACCACATTGCCTGTCTTTTCAGTAATTGGATATAGAGAAGAAAAATGGGAAGCAGATAATTTGTAAACTGTGTAATTCTGCCAAATTAGTAGATTTTTTTTTTTTAATTTCTACTTTGGACACAATGAGACTCACAGTTCTGGTTTTGTGAATTACAGAGTATACAGTATCTGACTAATTATTGGTTTCAGGAGAAAAGGTGTGTATTATTAACTATATTTTCTTCCCAGTGAAAAATAATTGCATTTTTGATGGGCTTAGACTACATGCTCTTGACATCAATATTAAATATAGTAATAACAATTTCTGGTGCTACATTTGTGTGATGTGTGTGTTTGTGTATAAGTGAAAGTAAAACCAAATGAATTATTAAGACAGAATGAGGGCAGCCATGAAGCAAGACAGGCAGGATCAGTGTCTGTCAGGACTTTTGCATAAGCCGAGGGCAACAACAAAGAAATGTACTTCGATTTCTATCGCCTGGAGCCTTTTAATGAAACAACTTCCTTTACAGTCTGCTATGAACTAAAGCGCCACTTCAGAAAGGTTTCTTCTAAGTCATGATCCTTTTAACTTAGAGTGGATGAATGTGTTTTTGCAGTGGACCTGGAAAATTTTGTCAGTCTGTAGTGGTTCAAGAATACTCACTTTTATTTCTTAAATCATGCTGGGGAAATTTAAAGACAAATGGTTCTAGATCACAACCAAGGCGATGGAACCCTTGCAAAGTAAACCTAATCTTATAGAATCTAGTCCTAAAGTAGATTTCCGTTAATGGAGGATTAGGAAAAACAGAGGATTGGAAGGTTCATTTCCCTGTCTTGGACACGTTGTACCTGCTTTCACCTGCAATCCAAGGGGTCCGGATGTGTCTGAATTCTAGTTTTACCACTACATCTGTATTGAAACACAGATAAATTTAGTAACTTCTATGAGCCTGAATTCCTTCTACATATGAGTTAACATTAGGTAAAGTACCGGATGCACACCATGTATGTAAATAGTAACTGCTGTCTAACTCTTCTAATAAATAATTGAATCAGTAGAGAAGAAAGAATAGACTGTGAGGAGGGTGGCCTTTTTTTCCTCCTTTTTGAAAGTATGTTAGAAAAAGTATTTAAGAATACCTGAATGCTTACTTCTCAAGATCTACAAAGGATTGCCAGAACACTCTCTTTATCACTTTGCATACTTTAAATAATATACAGGATTCTTTAAATAATATATAATGCTCTGTTGCCAGTTCCTCTTCACTTATGTTTTGATGATACACCTTATTTGATGTATCATATATTATAATTCTGTTGCCTCTCTTGCATGTTTCACATTTTCCTAACAAGATGTAGTCTTTTCTTTGTTATATGTCACTTCTTGAATCAGAGTTCTTATTATCAAGTCTGAGTCTTTGACTCCTCTTACATCCCAAAATAGCTTTGAGAATTACTTCAAAATAACTTTGGATTATCTATAATTAAAGTGGAATGCCAGGGGATCCAGTGTCTGGAATTGGTCAGCTAGAAGATAGACAGGTTGATTTCATAAGCCTAGCATGTCAGAAGTCAAGTTCAGGGGAAGCTGGCTAAATTATGAGGGATGGGCTGGGACTCAGACAACACACACACACTGTCAATCCCAAGAAATCAACAGAGGGAAGAGTCAGAAATTCAAGTCTGGAATCCTGAAGAGAATGGGTCATAGAACTAGGTGGAGAAATTCCCAGTGAGGAGGATGGAAGACCTGTTTGAGTCCATGGGTCAAGATCTAAACACTAGGCCTTAGTAGTAGATCAAATAGCAGCAATATAATGGCATTCGGTACTGGAGTCATTGAGGGAAAGTTATGTCTTCGTGAATGAAAGGGTATGGCAGGTCATGCAGAACTAATAAATATATTTTACTTTATACTCTTTCAATTAGTTATTTAGATACCTGCAAAATTTACCTCTCTTAAAAGGGTCAGAAGCAAGAAACAGAAGTGAGAGGTAGTGATGATGTTTTATTTGTGTCTGTGGAGCTCAAATGTTCAGTTATTGCTCAGTGGGGCAAAGAAGAAGCTGATGGCCAATTGGCTGTACTCACTCTTTCTCGATGAACTGATTTCTTCTAATTTATTATCCTGGATTATCCACCTACAACAAGTAAGGGGAAAAAATAGATCTATTAACACAGTGTACTCTATAGCAGATCACAAAGTAAAGAGTAAAAGTACAGAAGCTTTGGGCCTTACTTTCAATAAAAATAAGGTGGCAGAAAATACTAAGCTATTGGCTTCTACCAGGTCATGAAAGTTAATGGATAGTACTTTGTTCTTTATCTTTTCCACATTTGATTAAGAAAAGTAATAGCTACAAGATATGAACAGAAAAAATTCTAGAATCTTTTGTGTTTGTTTTAGAAAGTTGTTATTAATGCTGCTTACCTGCTATGCTGTAACTTTTTCTAAGAAAATGTCTTCTCTGTTTTGGGGTTGGCACATTTTGTGTGATTAACTATGTTAATTTCTTCTTTATTGATCATTTTTCGTCATAGTTTTATGTTACCTTACTTATAAGGGTAACCCAGAAAATCTTAGTTAAGCCAACTTAAAAATGCTTCATTTTTAAGGATGACAAAAATAAAAGTACCAGGATGTGTCTGATCTGTGTATTTATATCATGTGAATGGTGGATCAAGTTAAAATGTAGTCAATTTTTCATTATATTTTATAAATACTAGAGATGTTGATTAAGGGTCTAGGATAAAGAAGCAGCTTGCCTATAAAGTTACTACAGATTATTCTAAAACAAACCAGAAATATTGTCCCCTTTGAAGAAAATTTATGAGGAGTGAACGCCTTGGGGATCTGTTATTACAAGATTTTCTCGTGGATCAAAGTATGCTGGGAACCCCTCTACTGGGATATCTTTTGGAATAGGCTCATGAGCCACATAAAAATTACTCTTGTAGACAGTTCTTATGTGGTATTAGAATGTTTTATTGTAAAACCAGTTAACTTACTTTATAGTCACATATGAGCTATAAGCTGTTCCTTGGAATTTAAGTGGTACTAATGGGGATGTCATTTACAGTAATGCTCCTTTATATTCTGTAATTAAGGAGTTCTTTGTGTTTTAATTTTGCAATAAAAACATGTATTTTTGCTTTCATAATTTTTTCACTTGTTTAATTTTTCCCCTCTAAGTTTTGTTGTCAATTTCAGCTTAGTATATTTAAAAATTGCTGGTCTGGCCAGGGAAATTGGTTAAAAAATGTAGATGTTACTCTACTGTGTTCCACTCCTGTCTCCCAATAATCAGAATAAAAGCTTCTAAATACTTTGTGATTCCATTGCATTTTAAAAATTGTGGCAAAATATACATAATATAAAATTTATTGCTTGAAACCATCTTTAAGTGTACAACTCGATAGTATTAAGACCATTTGCTTTTTCACTGGATAAAAAAATGAGGAGACCTGAAGTCATTCAGAAATATACTTTTAGTAAGAATTCTTATTTCACCAGTTGCTGAAATAAGAATATGGGTACCTTAATCTAATGGCTATTTCATTTTGATTACCCTCCCTGAGAAGAGCTTGTATCATAATATACTATTCATTTGTCATTCAATTAACCAATATTTTGTTAAGAGTCTCCTATCTGCCAGTCTACTTTAGTAAAAGACTGAAAGGAAAATGTCCTACCACAGAGATCTCACTTAGGCTTGTGTATAGGAAGTCACACAAGAAGACAACCAATTATCATCTGTTGCAGAAATGTCTAGAATGCAGAAGTGTCTAGAATGAAGGTTTGCCCAGGCCTCCCTGGCAGTGCAGAGCTGAGCAAGTGGGTTTCAATCTAATGTGAATGATGGGCAGGCATTCACCAGCCAGGGAGGCCAACAGAGAGTTGACTATTCATGCTGAGGAAACAGCATGTACCAAGGCACGGCTTTTGCAGCCACCAGGGTGTCTGCAGCAAGTGGCAGTGGACTCGCTGTGGTGGCAGACTGGTGTGTCTGTGGAGGAATGTAGAGCTGATATTAGAGGTTGGAGAGGGACCATCATGAAGGGCTTTACGAGGTGATAATGCTGATGTTTCCAAAATGTGACGTTAGTTTGAGATGTTCTTAGTTGGCAGTGGGAGGGGGATGGCCTAGGTAGCCAAATCAGTTTGGGAAATGTTAAAACAAGGTTTTTTATTTTCCATTGTAGGACTTCTTAGAGCCATACTTTACTAGGTGAATTCTGATGTTCCTAGGGTAAGAAATGGCATGGCTCGTTTCCTAAAATATACTGACTGCAGAATTGACCTCTTCCCAACCCCTCGCTGGGAAATGCTGCTGCGGGCCTTGGAGACCTGTTAGAACACTTTCACCCCACTTTATAAGGTTATAGATCCTTCATGTATTGAAAATTTCCAAAAAGTGACTAAAATTAAGGATCCTCAATGTCAAACAAGTCTCAGCTGACTTAATGTTTTTTAATGTGATTGCAATTTACTTTGTAAATATGGCGTAGATTCTTATTCCCTTTATTTACTGTGATAATCTGTAATTAATATATAACCCCAGATGAGTTTCTCAAAATGAGAGATGAATTGATTAAAATGGAATGTTTTAAATGTTAAAGGGATCTTGGAATTTATTCTTAAAAACTCCTTTTTAACTCGGACATAGTCCAATAGTAGGACAAATTATTTAACCAATATAAAAGAATACATTCTCTGTGGTGGGATTATGGATAATTAATTTTCTTTATGCTTATTTGGAATTCCTATATTTTCCACAATGAACATCTACTGCTTGTGTATTAAGAAAATGTACTAATAAAGTCATTAAGCTGTAATAAAAATAGGACATCAACATGGAGTGCTTCTCAAAGGTTGCCATTTAAGTTATGTTACTAGCTGTATATTTTACTCTGGTCAAGAGAAGATTACAATCACAATATGTAATTCATTTTTCTCTTCTTTATCACACAGTTTTGCTTACTGCTGTATCTTCAGTGCATAGAATAGTGCCTAGTAGATTGGTTTTATTCTAAATGTTGCAGATTTTATTCTCCTTCACTTTAATTTTTGAGGCATAATTTACCAATGGCAAATTGTAAGCATGTTAAGTGTGCAGCTTAATAAACATATACAAATGCATGTACCTGTGTAACCATCAACCCAGATCAAGGTAAGTCGTATACTTATTATCCCAGAAAGGTTCCCTGTCTTCTTTTCAGTCAAATCCTGCTCCCACCCTTATTCTGATTACTATCACAATAGATTAATTTTGTGCATTATTGAACTTCACTTAAAATGAAATACGTGCTTTTTTTTTTTTTTTTTTTTTTTTTTTTAGATATCTGGCTTCTTAATATGATGCTTTTGTGATTTACCTGTGTTGTCTCATGTATGAAGAGATACTTTGTTTCTTTATTGTCAATTGTATGAAAATACCACAGTTTGTTCATTTTCCTGTAAATGGACATTTGGATGGTTTCCAGGGTTGGGCTAATATAAAAAAAATCAGGATCTCATCTAGATTTAGATTATTTAAGATATGAATAGGACAATACAAAGGAAATGTTAGAGGCAATTCTTTTCATTGACTCAGTTGATTACTAAAAGATTAATAAAATTTTAGAAGGTAAAGTTTTTCATATATAAAGTTAATTGTAAATTTCAACAAATATTTAATGAGCATTTTTGTTTTCATATTGTACAAAATACAAAGATGAGTTAATTTTTGTGTAAATTTATCATCTAGTAATGTAGATAAGGCTAGTATACCAATATCCATGATAGAAAACACAATATGGTAAATGCAGTAAGAGTAATATATTGCTATCAGGATTGAGAGAAGAAAACAGTTATATTTCTTAAAATAATAATATCATTTACTAAAATAGTGAAGTTTGGGGCAAAAAGATGTTTGGGAGGTGGGGGAAGATTATGAATTTGTTTTTATTATAAACTGAAGACTGAGAAATAGCAAGAGTGAGAAAGGGGAGAAAAAAAGAAAATGTAAGAATAGGAATTGAATAAACAGAAATTAGTGAACTAGAGGTGAAAACACCAATATAACACTTCTGAAAGGTTGACCTTCAATTTGACAGTCTGAAGTGGACAGAGGTTCTTAGCATGTGATCCAGAAACATGAACCCCTTAATATATAGAATTCAGAGTGCCTGTGAACTTGGACAGAAAAAATTACAAATGTATTTTCACTGTCTCACTGAAATTGAACACTTCCTTTAAATAAGAATGTAGGCAATAAACTACAGCAGTATTGGCAGAACCCATTACTTCATCACTAATAGATATCACAGACATTTTCATATCACATAACAGTTGTTGCAAATATCTTGAAAAGCTGTTTGTGCTTTTCACTCATTTGAAATTATGGAGGTTATAAGAACCAGCATTAGATTTTTTTAATTGAATATACTAGTTAAGAAACAATTGTTGTAATATCACAATTGTTTTAAACATTTTAATAGCTATATTTTAAAGAAATTGATTGCATTTGTTATCCTATTCACTTTATGCATTTAAAAACATTATTCTAAGGCAATGCCCACTGATTTCATTAGACTGACAAAGGGGTTCAAGACACAAAGTTTGAGAACCCCTGACCTGGAGACCCTTTGTGGTATATAGGGGCCATCATACTTTCAGAGACTGATTCACTCTACTTAAATAATACTTATGGAAGGCTGAAGTAAAGATCAGAATGACAGTTCATTAATTTATAATAAGAAATAACTGCTACAGAAAATTTAGAGAACTTCAAGGAGAAATGTGCAAATCTACAACTACTATTGGGGATTTCAACATATCTGTCTGAATAACTAATAGAATAAGTAGGGAGATTAAAAAACAACAACAACAACAAAAAACAGTAAAGAAGACATGTAAAAAAACAGATATAGAATATTTGAACAGCATGGTTAGCAAACCTGACTTAATAGGTGTATATGGAGCTCAAAGACTTCAGCATATGCAAAACATTTATTAAAATTGACCATATACTAGGCCAAAGATAAGTCTCAACAAATTTCAAAGGACTGAAATCCTATTGAGTATGTTCTCTAATCACAATTTACATGAGCTAGAAATCAACAACAGCAACAACAATAACAAAACTAGAAAAGTACCTTATGGTTGGAAATAAGTACACTTCTAAATAATTCTCCAATCCAATTTCAAATTGGATAATATTTTGCCCTGAATGACAATGAAAGTAGGGCATATTATTATCTGTAAGATGCAGTTAAACCTAAGTCCTATGTAGAAGGAAATATATAGCTTGATATGTGTATGTTAGAATAGAAGAAAGTATGCATATCAATGAGCTAAGTGTCCAATATGAGAAACCAGAAAAAGACTAGTCTAAAAACAAAGAAAAATTAAGATAATAATAGAAATTAAGGACATGAAGAATAAGACTTCATACAAAGAATACCCTTGGCCAAGTTCACTTCATTAATGAATTCTATAAAACACTTAAGAAAAAAAAAATAACATGAGTATTTTTTAAACTATTTGAGACAGTAGAAAAGGAGAGAATATTCATTTTTTATAAGATGAAAATAATTTTGATATATAACACTGAGAATGTCATTACAAGAAATTAATATAATTATTTGCTTTCTTTGTAGAATTGCCATGTAAGCCCATGTAATAGTTTTCTCTTGCCACTATAACAAATTATATTAAACTTAGTGGCTTAAAACAAGATGAATTTGTCATCTAATGTTTGTAGATTAGAAATCCAATATGGGTCTCAGTGGGTTAAAATCAGTGTGTTAGTAGGCTGCATTCCTTTCTGGAAGCTCTAGGGGAGAATGTTTTTTCCACCTTCTAGAGGCTGCCTGCATTCCTTGACTCCTGCCTCACCCACTTTATCCATCTTCGAAGCCAACAACAAGAGTTGAATCTTTATCATAGTGCATTATTCTGACCTGCTCTTATGGCCCCGTTCTCCACCTTTAAGGACCTCTGTGGTTTCGGTAGGCTCACTTAGATAATTGAGGGTATCTCCCTATTTTAAGGTCAGCTGATAAGCAACCTTAATTCCATTTGCAGTTTTAATTTCTCTGTACTGTGTAATGTAATATATTTCAAGGTTTAGGATATAGACATCTTTGGGAGGAGAACATTATTTTGCCTGCCACAGCATATATTTTATATTTATGACACTAGATGCAAAAGTCTTTAATAAAATACTAGCACACCAAATCTGGCAACATGTGAAAAAGGATTATATGAACAACCAACATGTTACATTACATGGATTTACTTTAGAAATGTAACGTTGGTTTTACATTTAAAAATTCAGTTATTACAACTCACCATATTAACAGAAAGAAAAATTATCTGTTTGATAAAATGTAATCCTTATGATTTTAAAAGTTTTCTACCCAACAGACAAACTAAAATTCGATACTAAGTTTTGACAGTGGTGTGAACAGTCAGAAATCTCCTGTCTTGCTGAGAGAGGGTATAGGTATAACCCCTTTAAAGAACTGGTTGGAATTCTTTGCTGCATTTGAAGATATGCATACCCATCAATTGGCAGTTCTACTCTTGGATGTATACTCAACTGAAGTGTGTTCACAAGTGTGTCAAAAGATATACAAGTATTTTCATAGCACATATTTATATGGATAAAAACTGGGAACAGTTCTAACTCTGTTTACAGTAGAATATATAATTCGGGTTCTATCCATATAAAGGAATACTATACAGCAATGAAAATGAATTAGCTGTGCCTATTTGAAAAATATGAACGAATCTTGTGAGTATAAAATATAAGTAAAAAGATAAGCAGTAAAGAATGCATGATATTTCTCTATATTCATATAAAGTTTAGAAAATAGGTAAAATTGAATCATGGTTTTGGAGTTGTATGCTTAGGTGGCAATTCTCTTTTTTGAAAACTGCAAGTGATCTATTTTCATATAGTTTCAAATAGTAGGGGGTGGTGATTGAGAGGTTAGGTGTATGGGAATTTGGAACTGGCAGCGTCCTATTTCTTAACTGGGCAGATGGTTACTTCAGCTGTTTGCATTGCAATAAATCATGGAGGCACTATGTATTTCTGTTTTTTGATATTTTTCTTCTGTGTATTTGACTTGTCACAAAGACTGGAGTATTCAGGTAGGCATAGTCAACTCATACTCTGTAAAGTCAAGTCAGTTAGAAACCATTTTACTGATATGTTATTAGAGACCAGTCATGGAAAGTCTTAAGAGTTTGTCTGATTAGGACAGTATCTCCAGGACAGACCAAAAAGTGAAGCCATGCCATAAAACAAGATTTTGTCAGCAAAAACAAGAGGTGCTATATGCATTGGACTTGGGATATTTCCCTCAATGACGAGGTCTAGTCACCTCCACGGCCAGTTGGTAAAGCCCTTGGCTTCCAGGATGGCGTTTGGATAAATACTGCCATTTCCTATGACTCGATCTTCTCTACCTGCCTTGTCCACTCCTCTCTTACCTCACCTTTTTTATCTTTCTTTACATATGTTGATGCAACAGGATTATAAACTTGTCTCCCCTGGCATGCTCCTGCCCTCATGAGAGCTGATGTCTCCTTTAGATTATGCCGAATCAGCAGACCCACGACTGCTTATTGCTGTCATTTTGAAAATTTCTTTAGGGTCATCTTTCCGTAATTTTCACAGACAGACAACATGGACATATAAAGTTGAGATATTGAAGGGCTGCTCAAAGAGATACCTAATAGGTAGCCAGAATGAAAGACTGTCATATTAAAATGAAGAGATCAAGAATAGAAATCAAGACTGGATATCATCTCCATAGAAATGATCATTTAATTTTTGGAGTACAATGTTTATACAACATGGATTTTCTATTAATATTTTAATTTTTTTCCCTATAATCTTAGTTTGATAGAAAAACAAATTTGTCAACTAAAACTTTTATATTTGAGAATGGATTATTCCAATAAATACTGTCAACATGAAGTTTTTTTTTCAGTTGATTAAGGATGTTTTAAAACATTTTATTAGCACTGTTAAATTATGTATCTATTTTATTTTATTTTTTGTAACCTGATTTATTTAATTACCAAATATTTAATGACTGCCCAGCACTCTCCTATATGTTGTATATGTTTGAACCACTTCTCTATTTTAAATCAAAAAATATTTTAGTATTTAAAGAATTCAGAATTTGTTCTTTTGAAAGATACTGCCTCAAATATACTGAAAAATTACAGTTAAAAGGCACACAGTATAATTTTAGAATTTTATGTTTTACAAACTTGTATTCAGGGTATACTTTTGCTTCTACTTTACCATTAGGAAATATATCAAAATGGTGCTAAAATGTAGATGTATTTGACACTGAATGAATGAATGAGTTTGAGATTTATATATTCATTCACATAGTCTTTTATTTTGTGACTCTCTCCATTCTATTTTATTCTTGAGCAGTGCTAGAAAAATTCATATATTCTAAACAGTCTCTGAGCAATTCCATTCTTTCTAGTTCTGCCATTTAAAGAAACACAAAAGTCATTCTCTGTTCAATAACTTTCAGACATTTGGAGTTATAGAATTTGATCCATAAGAAACTTTAGTGATCATCCCAACTCTTGTTTTGCAGGCAACAGAACAGCGATGCATTGGGATGATAATTTATCTAAAGTCATATTCGCAGGTGGTGGCAGCAGTGGTACCAGAACCCCATCATCTATAAGAGAGGCTGGGCCATCCTCTGTGGCCACTATAATAGATCGAACGAGATGTTAGGCTTGAATGTCAGGCAGACCTGCAGAAAGATTTCACCTTCCCTGTTTGTCAGTTTGTGATCTTCGGTATTTCTAATCTTTCGTTTCTTTGTCTATAAAATGTAATAACACTTACCTCATATGGTGGTTGTAAATATCAAATCAGATCATGCCTGTAAATTATTTAGCACAATGCCTGGCATATAATACACATTCAGTAAATGTTTGCTATTATTTTTTCTTTCAATTTTATTGAGATTTAATTGGCACACAGCAATGCATAAGTTTAAAGTATACAGCATAATGGCTGCTATTATTATTTCTGATTTTTTTTTTTCCTTTTGAGGACAAACATCCTTATTTCCTCCCACTTTTTCTCATTTAATGTATTTGGGAGTTTTATACCATCCTCTCTAATGCACATTTTTCTTGAAATGTGAAAGTAAGGCCTGAAACAAATACAGATTTTTTTAGCTTAAAAACAGACCATGATATTTCTGCCTTCAAGGTATTGGCAATGATTATAAAGTATTTTGGAACAATGAAAATTATAACTCACTTGTAAAATTCTTTATGAGATCATCTATATTTACTAGCGTACTTTTCCCTTTTTTCCCCTTGCATTTTTCTTCTTCCCACAAGCCTCATAAAAGAAAGCAAACATATCATACTATAGTGGGGGAAAAAAACATAGAGCCACAAGAAACACTTATCAAATTCCTTTAGGTCTACTCACTGGTGACTATTAGCCATGATTTTATGTCTTTCTAATTTCGGACGGGTAAATTTCTTGATCTGTCTGTCTGTCTATCTTATGTACATACCACCTTTGGTGTCAACACTTTGTTTCATTGGTGGTTAAATACTAGTTGTAACTATATCCTTCAATTGTAGCAGTTTTTAGATAAATGTGAGAAATGGTTATTAAATAATAATGATTATTTCTCCTAAAATTTCCAAGTAATGATTTTGTGTAGGTGTTACTTCCAGAGAAATATTTGAAGTAGGTTGTCATTCTCATATCTTTCCAACTGACTCCAGAACATAAAGTCAACCTTTGAATTTGCTCCAGAAGTTGATCATTATAAATTGATAAACCATGCAAATGGAGTTCACATGCTTCCTCAATGTGTAGGGGCTGAGATGTCTAGTTAATCACTTGTCACTTACAGCATTGTTACTTCATGTCAGGCCTTTCTGGGAACCTGAACTTCTAAGACAGAGGAGGAATTCACAGCCTGGGCTCTGTCTGAAAGTAACTCACAGCCTTCAAGCACCTTGCTTGAAATAAGCCCACTTCATAGTCATTACTATTACTGGTTTTGTTTCCAGCAACCTGACCTTGAACTGCCTTAGGTGACCTGGTGAATATTCTCCATGCTTGTTGTGTCATCATTCTTATTTTCAGAAGCAACATGATGGTAGTTGCTGAGAACTGGACTAATGACTGGAAAGGAGATTCCATTTCTGGCTACTTAACTATGCAACTTATGACCTTTATGTTCCTATTCTCCTTTGAAACCATAGTTTTTGAAATTGTTTTTATTGATGGATCTCACAGTATTTTCATGCTACCCTACTTTGACTAATCGTGGATGGCTCTAACTGCCATATTAATGAAGTGATTATCTGGCTTCTCTCTTCTTACCTTGTGAAATACCATGAAGGCTCTGTAATGCAATGAAAGCTTTGTGACAATCATACTTCTGTAGGTTGCATAGCCTACTCTTTAAATATATGAACTAAGCAAAGTGCATGGGTTTGAACGCCATTCCTCCACTTAAGATACCTGGGTGATTTTGGCAAATAGTTTACCCTTGCATAGATAAAAGAGATTAAGAGTACCAGTTATCTCATATCATTGTATGAAAATTAAGTTAGAACATATAAAAAGATTAAGTTAACAACATATTGTAAAGTGCTTAGAACAGTATTGGACGCCCAAACAGTAGCCATTGTTATTTTCAATGGTAGTGCCTCCAGAGACACATGAGATGGTGGTTGAAAAAAGGGTTCTGAGCCCAGAAGCTTTCTTTTATATTGGTGTCTGACTACTTGAGGCCAGGGGCTAGTCTGTGTATGTGACACCTGGTACCCAATGAAGATGGCCATAAGGAGGCGGGTGCACAGGTGGACTAAAGAAAAATAACCTAACCTTCTTTTTCAATTTTTTTTTTTTTTGCTAAAGGACTGAATATTGAAATTATAATTTAAAATTTATTGTTTTTTTCTAATCTTCTTAAATTGCTTTTATTAATGGCTCTCACTGTATTTTCATTCTACTTTACTTTGACTAATCTTTGATGGCCCTCCCTGCCAAATTTATGAAATGATTATCTGGCTCGTCTCTTTTAACATGAAATATAAGAAGGTTCTGTGTCTATGCAGTGAGTTGTAGCTCTGCTTCTAAGCCTCAGTTCATCAGCATTTTCTGTATAGTGTAAGATTACTTGGACATACCGTGATAGAGAAGAATCATGTAATAATAGAAAGAATATGTGTTGATGATGAAGAAAAATTGATGTCTGGGAGAGATGGTTCTTAATTCATTGCCACTTTTTAGCTGTGGAATCTGAAGCCAGTAAAAGTGATGATATTGATACTTAGGGTCAGTATTTAAGTGATAGTATTGATATTTATGTCAGTCACATAGTTGGGAGCTGATTAATATAATACTATATCTGAAGCACAGTACTCGACATACAATAGACATTAAATATTAGTTCTCTTCTCCTTTAGAAGATAAACTGATGTCACCTAAACTGGCTTTGCTGATGATAGAGAATTCATTTGTTTACATTTGTCCTTCTGAATTACCAAGCAGTTTTTGCTGCAGAGGAAAGATTTTTGTCTTTTAGCCAGCAGGTGGCAACCAAATTAAAGCTAAAAGTTCTCATTAAGATAACTGGTAAAAATCCTGCCTTTTCATATTAATATTTGTTGGAAATGACAGGTGGATGAAAAACATTTGGCTCAAATGGAGTCACCCCCAGCTAAGGCATTTTTAGGTCCCAGATATGGATTAGTTTTCTTGAGGCTGCTTTTGCTTTTAGTACCAGAGTATTATGCTCATACATCTTAGAGGCTTGTCAGAGGAATCATTGAGATTTATGCAACATTGTGTTTAAAATAATGAATCTATTCACTTGATTTAGCAGTTTAAAAAGCAGAATAAAAAGTAAAATCATCAGTTGATAAAATAGAATGGTTATAAATATACTGTTTCTTTATTTTTATTCTGGTTTTATGTTGGGGGTGCTGCTTACTGTGGGTGTGAGTGTAATTTTTAAACAAAGCACACCTCTTAACTAAAAAGACTTCAAAAGGTATAAGCAGTATAGAGTCTTTTGTAAACCCAGTCTGTGAGTCTTTTTCTTTTAACCTGTAAAGTGGGGGTAATATCAACACCACATATTGTAAGGATTAAAGTAGATGATATATGAAAAGCATTTAGTATAGTACATGGCACACAGTAAGAAAACAATAAAATGATACTGTTTAGAGGCTTTGTATTATCATCATAGAATCAAGAAAGGTAGGAGAGATCTGAGGGACCACGTGATCTAACCTTTTCACTATACAAAAAAGAAACTGAGGAATAGAAGTTAACTTACACAAAGTCACAGAGCTAATTAACATCAACATCCATTCTGGAAAGGGATCTCCTAAAGCCACTGCTCTTTTTAATACCAATACCCCTGGATTAATTATTAGCTCCAGCTGGAGGTGGTTGACTGTTAAGGATTAGCTATCCCTTTTTCTCAGGACTGTGGGCAGGGTAGGGGGAGTGGAGGCTGCTGTGATGTCTGTGTTTAGAAGAGCCGTCAGGATCAAACCACAGTAACATGATACATGCTGCTGATATGCTCTGAGATAAAGTCAACTTTAAACAGTAAGATAAATCCCTAATACTGGTTTTTTTTCCCTCCCAAAGCAAGTCTGTGCTATGCCACTTTTCTCTCAATAGGAAGACCACATCTACTAGTCATTATATTTGATGTATGTTTACTGTCCTGTGATTGTCAGTCACTATCACCACTGTGTTCAAGGAAAAAGTTAGTGACCCTCGCTTGCTAAACTGGTATCCTTCATTAAATTCTCAATGATTTGCAGTTTTTTAGGAAAGGCCTTTAAAGATTGAGAGGCCAGAGGAGCAAACATTTACCTTCTGTTCACCTTGCTGCTCGCCACTCTTAGCCATCCAGTATCTCTAGAGGGCAGAGATTTTTGGACACTGTGCCTTAAATCTGTCAATGACTGTCACCATTGTACATACGGAACCTGCCAATATGCTACGTGTGGTCCATCACACTGCCAGGGACATTTACACAGTCATATATCATAGATTTATTATGTTGGGTCTGCAAGGAGCACAGAGGTCGCCAAGTGTAGGGCATTTTACAAATCAGAAAACTCAGCAGGACATCACTGGGCCGTCACTTTCCGAATGCCCACAATGGTTTCTCTTTCCTCTTTTATGCCAGTACTTATACCTGGCAAAGATAGCACTTTGGTCATCTCAGTTATAGTTGGAAATTTTCAAAACCCAGCCGAAACATCAGTGATGGTGGTTCGAAGCTGGAAACAAGGGGCTTACATATTTTGCCATGCACTTGTGTATTTTCTGTAGCAGACTTGTTTCTCATTTTTTACATTTCTTTTCCCATTTCAGGATTCTTCCTTACTCAGGTCTTTGTTAACTGATAGGGCTTGATTTTACCATATTTCCAGGGACTATTCATATCAAAAATCACACCAGGACCACAGGAGAGCAATTAAAGAAAAATCTGAACCCCAATGGGAAGTTTCAGGTGTAAGAAGAGAGATTTGGGTAGGTGGCACCCAGTTGCCTTCTCAGAGATGCTCAACACATACCTGGCTCTGGTCAACCTGAGGGAAGGATCCCGATTATAGGACTGTTTCTAGGCCGGGTACGTGAGACAAGACTGCCTGAAGGATGTTTCTAGCCCTGGAATCATTTCAAGTAACTAAGTTAATATCTTTAATGTCTAAGATTTATCAAGCAGCGGTCTTCTAAAATTAGATACTTGTAATTTACAATTAGGCTTAATTATAGTTGTTGATTAGTGATGCTTGTGGTAGTTTAATGTGCTATAGGGAATCATGGACTTTGTTTTCATCTCTTAATACATTTTTATCATGTATTCTGAAGCTATGTAAGATAAAGACAGGTAGAGACTATTGACAAATTAGTCAATTCTAGTGTGATAGTGATTCTAGTTTCTTTAGGAAATGGGAGGTGAAAGAATAAAGTGAAAATATTATTTTCCTTCCTGTTTCCGAATGTGTAGTTGGCATTGCTTTTTCTTCATGGGTGATATAGGGTTGTATTAACAATGACTGATTCAGTAGACTAGCCTGGTCTTACCACAGACTTCCAGCATTTATCTTATCAGCTACAAAAAAAAAAAAAAAAAATAGCAGGGACCCATATCTACTACATTTCTCTCTATTATGCTGTTCTCAGGGTTGCACTGACCTGTCTACACCCTTCTGTGGGTAAGCTTTTACTTGTGTCCTTTTTAACTGATCCCATTCCTGGAAGAACTGATTGTTCCTGCTTTGTGTTCCCTATTACCTCTACCTACACACACAGAGCACTTACTCACTCCATAGAGCATTTACTCGATTGCTACTTTTTTGTTTAACATTACTATTTTCCTGTAACATGTTTTTTGAAATATATTTGATAACTTTATTGCCATTTTTGGAACATATTTTTTAGTAACTCCTCCTTGAGGGTTGAGACATTGCTAAGCACATAGTTGTTAAATAAATGTATAAATTATCAACTGAACGAATGACTCAGTATAATTTATTAATGACTTGAAAAACCAGACAAATCTTAAAAGAAAGAGATTTTTGACTTTTTGTGAAGTTAAAAATTGCTTCTACTTGCTCATTCTATATTTCATTGATACCAAGATGTATATTAGTTTCATTCATATTTGAACATCTGTGAAATTAGGATGCAGCTTATAATTGGTGGTATTCATAATATCATTTGCAGTATTTTTTTCTTGACCAGAGATTTGCAAAATTATAAATGATGAGTCTAATAAAGGATAAGTTTGTTAGATTCGGTAGACTATAATAAGACTAAACCACCTTAATATGCATATGCTGCTTTATCCCCATGATAGAATAATGAAAAAAACATGGATTTTGAATCAAAGGAATTTTATTATAAATTCTGGCTCTGCCTTTAAAAAAAAAAATCTGAGCAAAGAGTTTGCCCTGAAATTAATCTTTTAGGTTGTAGTATTCCCATCTGTATCATGGAAATAAAGCATTCATATTAGGGTTTTGCTATATAAGCATTTGATGAACAAATTTAGTGAATGCCTGTTCCTTTTTTCTCACTATCTCCTCCACCAGCTTATTTGTACCTTAGAAAAGTCCTGTCTGGCAGGAATATACAGTTTCCATTTTATAGGTTCTGAAGCAGAGATTTAGCAGCATGACTAAGAGAGGAACCTTTCTGGAGCCTCTGATTTTTCATAATTCCCCACGTTCCATTAGGCTTTCTCAGGTAACTATTGACGTAGATAAGAGCCTAGCTACTTTTTTGTTGATAAATTTCCTAGGCAGCCTGGGTAACAATTTTACACAATACCTTAATAACAATATCATACATTACATCCTTTTTTGGAAAGGATTTTACCTCTTGCCCTCATCCTGTAAACAAGGATGGACCTCTATTTAAAGAAGAGGAAAAGGAAGAGGGAAAAGGATGTTATATCACCTGGCCTAGCATTTTTGGGAGCAGATGTTTTCTTCATCTCATTGTTCACAGAAAATTGGTTCGAGATGATATAAACTAAGTGCTCAAAAATACTGTGATTCATAAATCAATTCATACTATTTTTTTTGTTCAGATAGAACAAAACGATGAGGGTGGCTTGAAATTAAAAATTGGCACTGAAACCTCAGGCTTGGTGTAAAACTAAAAGCAAATTATCAATGTTATCCTATGATAGACCAAAAGACAGAGGATATTAGACCTTCAGGCCTAAAACATCCAGTGTGTAATCATTGGTAGCTGTGGAAATTGCTTTTATGTTTTCTCACTTTAACCTAAAAATTTTCAATTACAATTTATTTTAGCCTCATTTCTTTTTTCTTTTTTTATTGGTAATCACATTTTAAAAATTAGATTGCAAATTGATCAAATAACAAGGAAACAGACTTATTTCAGTAGTAAAATATCATCAGACTTAAAGAGAACATGGATGCCTGTTGTTTGCAATGTAGTTAGGTTCCTGAGTGAGCCTAGCTTGCTTCCAGACTCTGCCAAGAGCTAGCTGTGTGATCCTGGCCAGTGCACTGATATGTCTTACAGCCTTAGTATCCCTAAATAGATAAGATGGGAGATTGAGAGAGAAAATATTTTAAAGTACCTAGCAAATGCCTGAAACTTGATAGGTGCTCAATAAATTCACCTTTCTCTTCTTTCTCTTCCGTTTTTTAATTCTTTATCCTTGATTAAAAATTTTTATTGTCTGAAACAGTTCTGAAGTTTAATGGATCTAAGTGGACTCCCAGTGTGGAAATTAAATATCCCTGAGGAATGGATAAATGCTGCATTTATCAATGAAATAGCCTCAGGTAAAACAAACAAACAAACAAACAAAAAACCCTTTGGGCAACTAGTTTTCTTAGGAAGAACTGGCTAGAGATCCAAAACTTTGAATACAAAAAAAAAAAAGCTTTCAACACTTTTTCCTCACCTACTGGTTGTCCTGCTCAGTCCTTTCCAACTTGTAACCACATGTTGCCTGAGGCCTTCCCACTGTGGGACCTTATTCAGATCCTGTCCTCAAAAAAGCTTCGTTGTTAAGCATTTGTTAAACATCTCTATTTTCTAGGTTAGAAGTCATGAGGTAATTTTGAACTCTTCCCTCTTCCATTCCCACTTCCACAGACCTACTGAGTCTGAAAGATTCTGTTGCTATAATGTCTGTGCATTGCCACTGCTGTTTGTAGCATGAGTTGAGTTGGGAGATGGACAGGCAAGTCTGCCACTGCTGGAGTATATTATAGCACCCTCCTAACTGATAAGCTCTACTGTAATGACCTCCTAGTGGATTGCCCTTCTACATCTTTTGCCTCCCATCTGTGCTAGTTATAGCCGTCATGGTGTGCGTTCTTCTAGTAGAGCTAATTGTTACTACCTCGCTCAATAACCTTTCATTATTCCCCACTGCTTATAAAATATAGACTAAATACTTGCAAGGCACCAGAAGGCCCTAAACACCTGGTACAAATTTACATAATTTTATGTTGGGTCTCTCTATCCTGCCTCTCCTTCCCTATCTTGCATTCTTCACAGCACTTTGACTGTGAATATACCTTGCCTTAGCTTCTTTGTTCTCTCTCTTGTGGAAAACCTTGCTCTACCTAATTCAAAACTTAGTGGGTCATTATTACTTGATATATGTTTACTAGACTTTTCTCTAATTATAAAATAATAAGTGTTTAGTACAGAAAGCTCCAGCAAAAAAATCACATATGCACATTACTTTAATTGTGCCCTCTTTCTTAAAACCTTAATAGAACTTGGAATTATTTACCTCCTTTTAGTTGTTCCCTTAGCATTTGGATATTCATTCAATCATTCATTTCATTTAGTTTTGCATTTGTTATACAATGTTCGATGTTATAAATACAGATCTTTAGTACCTTACGATAAACTCCTGGGGATTGAGTTATACCTTGTTCACCTATACCTCCCTCAGGTTATCTATTTAAAGTGAGCCAGAGACTGCAACATTACCCCACATATGATGTCAGTGGTGAAATTATGGACTGTTGGGTTTTTTTAGAGGTTGGCCTACTACTATACTAGTCTTCCGCAGAGTACTCCAGCAGGCCACTGTTGGTGCCTAGTACCTGCTCTTGGGACAGTCCAGGAGTTTCCAATGGGTTCATTTTGTGCCTCTAGTTCACAACAAGGTGGTACAATGTTTGCTCTGGGCAGAGACCTTTGTTAAAGCATTTTTTAATGTTTGATAGTGACTCTATCACATTTCTATTTATATTTCTCTAATATGTGAAAGTTCATAATAGACTGTATAGAACACTATAAAGACAGTCTCAAAAGAAATCAAATCCTCAAGGTCTCTGTCAGTTTTACTTTGTTTTCTCTAAGTGATGTATTCATGATATTTGCAAGGCAAGACAAGTATTACTTTTGAGAGGGCTGGTAGTAAGGAGAATTCTGATATATATCTTATTTTTGTCACCAAAAATGTGGCTCTACTGCCTTGATTTGAATTCTTGATAACTTATAGTGATATAAATTTCCCAGAACATTACAGAGTGTGATTTAAACTCAAAGACTTGGAAGGTTATATTTACTTTCTGGAAAAATTTTTTAAAAACTTCTATTTAAGAGGAAGCGTCAATGTGATATAATGTGTGTGGAAACTGAAAGAAGAATCTACCTTTGTCATACCAAGGTGCTCTCTTCCTGCTTTCCTTCTCTCTCATGTCAATTTGTGATAAAAGCTGTTTTTTATGAATATATCTTATCTATAGTATTTGTGGATATTTGATGTATATGTAAAATGTATTGTGACATGCTTAGAAAGATGATGATTAGAAAGCATTTTATTATGTTTATTGTTACATATTAATCCTTACCTGTAGAGATATGACATATTTGATATTAAACATATAATTTTATTGTTGAGAAAGGAAAAACATGTATCTCACATACTTTTAAAGAAAGATACAAAAATGAAATATAGTTAGTGAGAAGACAGGTTAATGGAAAATAATATATTTTTTACCCTATGTGGTGGAATTAAATTTTTTTTTTTTTTACTATTTGAACTGTAGAGAACCTTATGTTTTTTTTGGCAGGGAGGTGGGGCGGGATAGAAATTTTGCAGATATTGTTTAGAATTGATTCATAAGAGCTAGACATTGGTTCTTACTATAGACATTTTGGTTGAGCCAGGGACTGTGTGTTGAGGCAGTCTCTGTACTTGAGCAGTTTATATTGCAAGAAAGTATTCTGGTGCCAGGATATGGTGTTTTCCTCAAATCTTAGAGTCTTGCCTCTGTAAACATCTGCCTGACCAGGTATTGCATGACCTTTTTTTTCCTTAGCATCTGCTTCTGTAAAAAAAAAAAAAAAAATCCTTTGGACTAGATATAGACAAACTTTGGACAACCTCAACCCTGCAATTTTGAGTCTGTTTTAAAATTGCAGAAGGCCAAGATCGTCATGATGATAGCCAGGTTCTTTGAGTCTCCATAACAAAACAGCAAGCCAAATTACTAAATAGAAAGAAGGCAAATAACTCTTTTACATATTTTCAGAGCACGTTTCAGGGGCACAAACAATTTGGGACTAGGATCTTATGTAAGATCTTTCTCAATAAGAGTGAGATATGGGACATTTGAGTGAAAATCCTTTATAGTAATGTCTAGATCAATGTTGCATTTTTTTTCTGGAAGCATATTGAAAATCTATTGAAACTTATAAACTCTAGTTCAAAAAAAAATCAGTATAAACAATTATGTTCAAAATCTTGGACATACTTTATTTCATTGGAAGTTTATTCTTTCACAGATAACATAAATTTCCAATATAACAAGTGAATTTCAGCCAATGAAGCAAATATATTATACCCAAAGAAGTAAGTATACTATACCAAAATTTTGCAGAAACAGAATAATTTATTTCTGTGACCCTAGATTGCCATTATTTTTAAAACAAATCAACCTAATAGATTTTTGGGAAATAAAAGTCTTGCCACCATATAAAATAGTCTGATTGATTAAAAGGTATATACTGATTTCAAAATGTTAAAATCTGTTCTTAAAGCTGAGAAAATATGGTATAACTTTTTTTTAAACCAGGAACAATGACTCATTTATTGGGAAAAAATATTAGTGATTATTTCCAGAAAACAAAATAAAACCCCAGTGGTCAAACAAGAAGCAAAGTAAATTCTTCATAAAATAAGGTTTAATAAAAAGGCTGTTTTTTTCACAGAGTAATGCACATATTTTCTTTTATACATAATTTATTTTGATTTCATTTGGTTACCAACAATTCCTGAAAACTCTGATTCCTAGAGATATGTGGTAGCAGCAAAAAAAATTAGAATTTATTCAATTTGCTTTACTGGAAATCGACACTGTCTAGAATCCTTTAAGACCCGGAGTTGGAGTCATTGTTGGAAAGTTCAGAGTTGTTACTTTTTTGTTACTCTCCCATTTGTCTGAATAGAAGCACGGGTAGAGAGTATTGACTCATGATGACATGTGAATCTAACTTCTTCTCCAGAGGAGCAAAACCAAGAGTGTTGCTAAACATATTGAGTACTATGTGTATAAATAGAGGACAGGAATTTTTTTCCCAGTGAAACGATGCTTCACCATTTTTGAAGACATTTCTAGTCTCAGAAATCTCCCAAAGGGCTCAGAAAATAGAAAGTCTTCTTTGAGGTCATTTGTATATACAATTTTATCAAGTATATTGGTCAATAAAAAATATACTCCAGGAACTACTCTAAAATGTTAGAAGAATTACTTTCATTTTGGAGTGAATAACCATTATTTTTTTTTTGCAGTGGAACTATAGCTTCCATTTCCTTGTTTTTCTCCAAGCCACAAATCAACTCAGACCTTTCCAACTCAGCATTTCCTTTCAGCTTCACCAAATCTTCTCCAATCACGGTAGCTTCTTTTACTTGACAAGGAGATCAGAATCCTTTTGTAATTTACTTCAGGACAAGGTTTTTGTATTGGAGCTCATCTAAATATTGATACAATTTCAGAGGTTTCAAACTGAGTCTTTATTTATAGGCAAAATACTACCAGTGCAGAATGTACCTACCTCCAGAATACACTTCACTCTTCCTAACTTTGTGCTTCCAGATGGAAGGGTTTGCAACATGAGTCCCATTGTATTCAGCAAAGAAGAGAAAATCAAAGAAAAGGTTAGGGTCACTGTACTTTCTTGCCTTCACTAATTTGCAACATATGCTCGTTTTGACATAAGAGAGTTTTGCCATGAAGCTAAATGAAGTTAAGCCTTCAGTATCTCACTCTTGCAAGGCTCCTTCCAAGGCCTTGTATCTAAGAAACTCAGAAAGCTTCAGAGATCATAAACCTAGATCTGTCTTTGCCTGATATATTTTTTAAAGGATGTTTATAATTATAATGGCCAGAATACTTTTCTTTCTATCAGCAGTAACAATTTTAGATATGATGACATAATGATGATGACCTGTTCAGTTGCATGCCACACTCTTCTAGTAATTTGACATAAAAAAGAAGTTTCAAAGTGCTAGGAAAGAAAATAACATTTGTGCCTGTCTCTATGTTACTCTCCATAGGTATTACCTTTGCATCAATATTCCATTTGGTTAAATACTTTAGATTTGCTGTAGATTATTTTATCACATTAAATATTTATGTGGATTTTTTAAATAAACAAAATAGAATCAGTTCCAGTACAGCTGTAACCTGTAATATTTAAGAGCTCAGGCTCAATGGTCATATTAATCTAGGTTTACATGTCCCAGTTCTACTATCTACTAGGTGGGTGACCTCACATTCCTCATCTCTAAAGTGGGCATAATTCTAATATCTGTCTCAGGGTTGTGACAATTAAATGAAACTGTGTGTACCATGTCTGGGAAAGAGTAAACATTCAAATATTAGCTATTATTAATTATTGGTAATAAACTCTTTAACTGTAAGAAAGATCTTACTAGATGTTTGTCAAGAAGCCTAAATTAGCCTCAGTCAATAGCAGTTATAAATGATCACAGGCATAGCTAGTATTTTCTCCATGGAGGAACAGTTAAAAAAATAACTTTGAGAGTACAGAAATTTTTAGAGCCCTCTGGAGAAAGGGAAAAGGGCTTTTTCCTTGTTGCTCCAGAGGCAGAATTAGTAACAATGTTGCAATTTCCAAGGAAGTAGGATTAGATGCTATACACAGAATAATTTTCAGTCACGAGTTCCCAGTACAGAACTGGCTTTCTTGCAAGCTTATAAGAAGTATTCATGCAAAGGCTTGATAAAACATCAGGTAGGAGATACTAGAACACTCCTTCTTCATTGGTTAATGCTACTGTATTAATCTAGGCTATCACCTATGTAAAACTTTAACTTCAGAGTTGATGATTAATTTATTCAAGTTCTTGTTATAATATATTATTGTAAATTGAGTTTAACTTTGCCAGTTGAAAGGTCAGCTTTCACGTGGCCTTGCGTCCCTACACAGGCTTTCAGTCATCGTATAGGCTGTTTGAGTGTACACATCCTCCTTTGTTGCTGTTACACTTTATGATCTATTAGTCTACCTAAAATTCCTCATAAACAAATTTTCTATTTTATCATTCCATAATCATACTATTCCTTATTTAAAATAATCATTCCACGTAGAGACCAAAAAAAAAAAAAAAAAACACCAAGAAAAATTTTGATAAATAGGTTAATTCCATTGCAATTAAGGTACTATGAAAATATAATTCCATATTACTGAATAGGTTCCCAAATCAAAATATGAAAACCAGTTAATAGCCTTTTGAAACTAAAATCCTTTTTCATTATTTTTTATTACAGTTGCCAAATTGTCTGAGTCTGCAGTACTATCTCCACCCTGTTTTTAGCAACCTACTTGGGTGCGTAAATTATAGCTTCCCTTTTCCTCCCTAAGTCAGCTAGTACACCTCATTTAACGGGAATGAATGAAATGAATGTTTAAACTTCTGGATGTTATTTAATTACTTTGTAAGATGTTTCATAACAGGAAAGTGTTTGGCATGCAATCAGTAGCCTAGAACATTAACAACTTCAAGGATGTTAGATTCTTGATGTTTGTTTAAAGTGCTTGTAGAAGAGAGTAAAAGAATACATATGTGTATTTTTAGATAGACTAATATATATATATATATATAAAATGTCTCTATGAGGAAGGGCGATGAGGTATAAGGGATGAGCTCTAGCTAAATCTTGGTAGGGTTTGGGGTGTGAAATAAGAAGAGCTTTTCATGGGAACATATTTGTAGTAAAGTCTGCTTCCATGATGGTCATAAGGAAATTCTGAAACCATCTTTAATCTCCTTGAGGCTATATGTGAGGCTACGTACAGTAGGGCACATCCTACCAATTGTCTGCCTGTGGCAGACAATATCCTCAGACCATTAACAACAAGACTTATGAGAAGAAAGGAGGAATCCAGAGAATTTTCATGTACTTTAAAATTAAATTAGTAGAATGCAAATTTTATGTATTAAGCTATGTAAATCAACTTATAGTACATCTTATTTTCTGCCTCAAAAATTAAAAAGCATGGTTATTGCATATCCAGATATTAATTTGTACCTGTAAAATAGTTACATTTTAATCTGCATATTGTAATTTATTATTAAACAAGTGGAGAGGGTATAAATGGTCAAAGGCATAACTTAATAATTTTGGTTAAAAGTAGACAAAATCTCCCTTTTAATTGAATTATCTCATTAGAGCTGGCAGCATTCATGGCTGTCAATGGGCATGTGTGACACTGAGAGACTGAGGATATAGCAAAGGAGGAAGGAAAAATAGAAGAAAAATAAAAGATGAAGACAAAAAAAAAAAAAAAGGTCCAGGAAAGTAAGGGAAAAGAAGGAGTGGGATTGGAATGCAAACAAAAAGAGAAGGAAAGAGTTACCAAGAGTTAGAGTGTATGGCCTACCACCAATAATCGAACAAGGTAGGGATTCCTGTACTTTTGCATTTCAGAGCAGCTACATAGAAAAAGAAGTGTGAATGTGGAGAACATTAATCATTTTTCACATAAGTATATTAAAAAGACAGACCTCATATACTCCAATCTACTTACATTTTGCCTCTCTTTCTGTATTTTTCATTTTGCCTGAACTGGTGAACATTTCCTCATAGGTTCACACTGGTATGTACATGGAAACCATTTGTGTAATATTACCAATTTTAATTTAAAAATTTAGTATACTTTCTAAGAACACATTAAATTCACTTGATTCATCCAGCCAACATTTACTGAAGGCCCATTATGTAGAAGAATTAAGTTAGATGTGGAAAGGACGAGAAAAGAATAATGGTGGGACCAGAGGGAATGGTATCTGACAGATGGAATGGAAAAACTTGGGTGGGTAAGGTAGCAAGAATGCTTAATGGCCTACTCAAAAGTTTGGAGGTGGTTCTGTCAGCAACTGGGAGCCAGTGAAAGTTTTTTAAGCAAGGAGAGACTTCATTAGAGCTGTGAGTGTGTATAAATGCAAAATAATTTGGAGGAGAAGGCAAGGAAATGAGATAAAAGGGCTGTTGTAATATTGGCGCTAAGACATAATTATAGAGTGTGGAGAGGCTTGGGCAATGGGGATAGAAAGGAGACAGCAGGTAGAGCCCTATGGAGGTGGAAACGCAGAGATTGAACAACTAGTTGGGAGGGGGAGGGAAAGAACTACAATAAGCTTTTTTAAGGAAGAATTTTGTAAAAGTTTGCTATGCTATGAGAGAGAGGATAAAAAATAAATTTAAAATACTTTAAGTGTGTAGGTATGAATTAAGTACTTATTTCTCATGATTATTTTAAATAATAAAAAATATAACTAGCATGGTTATGGAAGGTTGAAATTGAAAACTTGCTTATGAGGAATTTTAGGTGGACTAATAATAGATCATAAACTGTAACAGCAACAAAAAAAAAACTTCAATTCAGACTGGTAGGTATATGGAAGACACTAGAATTTTTTAGGGGAGAAAGAATAGAAACATCTCTTGTATTTTTTCATAACTTTTGAGCTGATTTCTTAATTTACAAGACAAAGAACAGCATGCTGCTTAAAAAGAATGGAATTTAGTCTAGAATTCCTTTCAAATCTAGCTTCTGGCACAGAACAATTGTGTTATCCGAGACAAGTTACTTAGCCTGTCCCTCTGCTTCACTTTTCTTATACTTTGCAAAATGCAGATGATAATGATACCTATGTTATAGGATGTGTGTGCTCCCCTGTGTGTTAGAGATAGAGATACAGTAGAGTTGAACTCAATTGAATGAGAGAATACATGTAAAACACCTGTCACAGAGAGAGCCTGGAATATAGTAGGTGATTAACAAATGCTAAGTACTTTTTTTTTTATTCTTGGCAATAACATTTAACAGAGTGCTAGTAGACGTGCTCCCCATTTTTTTTTTTAATAATAGAGGGTGTTTGATAAAAGTAAGAGGTAAATTTGGCATTGGCTTTTATATGAAAAAAAAAAAAAAAACACATTCCAGGGTACACAATCATTTTTATGAGGATGTTTTTAACTGGACACGAGATAAAGCCTTTCTTATGACCTGTAATTGCTGTTTTGCGGCAGGTTTATTGGTTTCTGCTATGGTTAATTTTAACACTGAACGTGAAGGGGTTAAGAAATGTCCTTACTCTTGTTACATGAAGTAGCAGAAATTATCAGATGGAAACAAGAATTGAGAAGGTAAAAAAAAAAAAAAAAAGGCCCCGCAGTAACTCATTATTTTTTAGCCAAGAGGACTTGTACTTTAATTCATGAGAGGGGTCTACAACCTGGCAGTTTAATCGGATCTGAATTTCTCCAGGGTGGTGGCAACAAGTCACTCCCACCCTGTCCCCTAACTAAAGCTACTCAAACTGGAATGGCCCCGGGCAGCAACAATACTCTGAGTCATAGCTCCTCTCATTGGAGAGCGAGGCAGCCCTTCAGTGGGGGAGGTCCCGCCCCTCCCGTGTGAATCGCTGGCCTCCGGAGGAGGAGCTGGCCGATTGTAATGAGCGGAGTTTCCTTTGCGAGCCAGGAACTTCATTCCCTTTCTCCGTGTTAGAATCGCAGAAATTATGCCCCTTCTCTCACCATGAGCTGGCTGTCCAGTTCTCAGGGAGTTGTGCTAACTGCTTACCACCACAGCGGCAAGGACCAGGCCGTCGGGGAGAGCCATGGCAAGGCAGGGGAAGAAGCCACCTCAAGGTAAGCCCTGGCATTGAAAAGCCAGAGAACAAAACAAAAACGTCTTACCTGCTCCAGGAAAAAAAAAAAATAGTGACAGGGAAGTAGTTTGGGGAGAAAGGAATGACTCCGCGTGTGGAACCTAAACTCCTGCAGCAGCCGAAGTGTTGGGCGGAGGTATTATGTGCTTTGCATCTCATCTAGTCCAAATTTGAAATAACCCACAAAATTACTGGTGAGGACTGATAGGAAGGAACTGGGGTTATGGCTGTCAGACTTGTTGCTTAGCAGGTGCATTTGCAAATGCTGAAAGATCAAATGACTATATTTGAACCACTTCCTAAGAGATGGAATTCTTGAATGGGCTCTGGGCTCAGCCGCTGGAACTGCTAGTTGGGGAAGTGTGCCAACAAGCAGGAGGGCTGATCACTCACTGTACAAGCCGTTGTTTTGTTAGTGTTTTTTTTTCCCTTCTCCTTGCAGAAAGCAAACTTCTTAGGCAAGAAGCCCAAGACACTGGCCTGTGGCAGTATGTTTCATATTCTTTTGTGTATGTAGATTTTTGGGGGGTGTGTAGGGTCTTTCAAATAGGAGGTTTTTGTCAGGAGGTGGTACTCTGCCGCCAGAGTGAAATGTGGTTGTTAAATCACTTTACAGGTGGAGAAGGGCACACATTCTACGGGTCGCTGAAGTATGCAGTGCCTTCCTCTCTGTGTACTTTGTTCTGTTTTCTGAGGACTTTTTTTCCCCTTCCTTCCCTTAATGACCTTCTCACTAGCTGGACTTTTTTAACTCAGTCTTAGATATAAATTGTAAATAATGACCTAGAAGCTTGCAAAAAGCAAATGCTAATGTAGTTGTGTAAGACATTAAATTAGTTATCAGTGAGCACGTTTCCTCCCTGACGTTTAATGTAATAATAATACCTCCTTTGTTCTTATATCACTTATGCTTATGCCTTAAACTGAAATAATGCCTTCTTTCATTTGTTTTAAAATCCCCAAATGTGGAGGAGGGGAATAAAAATCAAAGGAATAACTGTAATACTCTCTCTGCTTTAGACTCCCTGGCCTACCAGAACTTCTCACACAGCAACTGCAGTTTGTAGACCATTGAAGTAATTCATTTCCAAAGATAAAAGAGAATTGCTCCTTGTGCTTTAGATGTTTTACTATCTTATTTTCTGTTGTCTTAAGCATTTTCTGTGAGAGACCATAAAGTGTTTTGTCTATTTTTCTGTAGAACACTGATGTAGTAGTAACCTTCAGCAGGAGCAAGCAGCCTGCAACATCAACCCCACACCACTCATGACTAGGACTCCACATGACAATCAAATTTGCCAGAATTGTATACACTTAGCACATTCTCATGTGACTTTATTCTGGGTGGGCTGAGGAGCTGAGCTGAATCTTGGGTCTTGATTGTGAGAGTAGAGAGAACCTTGGGGAAATGGAGTCCAAACTTCTCATTTTCCCCTTGGGGACTCAAACCTTAGGAATTAGGTTGTTGCAAGGTCTGTGGTTCTAGGCCATTGCCTGTGGCTGCTTATCCAGTTCTGGGGACTTTATCCTGCGTTTGCAGTTCTGCAGCCTGCTATGAGTGGCCTATACCAGAGTGGGTTGGGAGAACAAAAGAGAAATGGATCATTCTCCACCTATGCTAAAGCTGGATCCAGAGGTACTGTGGTGGCAGGTGGGCAGCTGCTCACACGAAGAGTGCTCTTCGTGGGGCTGCGGCACCAGGTCTGATCCAAAGTCATATCGCTTGTCCATACTGACCCCAAATTCCCATCGCTGAAGTAGAGTCCTTAGGGACAGTTATTTATATTGACTGGAGAAGATGAGAACCCTGGTTTGAGGGCTGGGAGGAGAGAGAGTCACTAGCTTTTACCCTTAAGCATGAAATAATTTATCAGACAAAGCTTAGTGTTCTTTTGTGAGGTAGCCTGTTTAGACTGAAAGTGGGTGGGTGGGTGATGGATGGAGGGAGGAGTGATTTGAGAGTGAGATGGGCTCAGGATTTGATCCTCCAAAGATGGCGGTGGAGAAGGGTATACACAGGCCTTTGGCTCTGGGGGAGTTGGTCAGCTAATGGAAACGGCTTGGAGGTAAACGGTTGATGGTTGGCGCCCATTTTAAAAAGCTCATCAAAAGGCAAAACTAAGCCAAAAGGAACAAAATTCTTAAGAAGAGAAACGTTTAGACTCTTTCTACCCTCCCCCCACCCCCGCCATTTAAAATTTGCTGAAAGGAGCAAATTTAATTTTGCTTATTGCAAGATTTTGTCTCTTCAAAATAATATGCGCATTAATGAATCATTTAATCAAACATTTATTTACTTGTTTGTTTGTTTACACCTACAGCACCTGGTCTTCCTAGGTGGTCTCCCATCCAAGTACTAACCAGGCCTGATCCTGCTTAAGCTTCAGAGATCAGACGAGATCAGGGTGTTTTGGGTGGCATGGCCATAGTTAATTAAACATTTAATAAGGTGAACTCATGTATATGCCATTTGAAAAGTGTAAAGTACTATGAATGTGATTTAGGATATTTGTAGAAAGTGTTCGAGTTTTTAGTCTTACCTTACCAAGTTCTTTTTTATTATTGTTTTAGTCTTTGGGGAATCTGAGATAGTAGGGAATTAATCTTTTTGTAAGTTATCTGTTAGTCTAAAATTCCCTTCATTCCTGTATCCCTTTTTATCAGGATACATTCATTAGATGCCAGACTAAGAAATTCCTCCTACTCCTGATAAAGACCTCTCAAATATTTACAGAATTCTGTTTTCAATTTATTTTGTCATATTTTCTCCTCAAAACATTAGGATTTAAAGAAATATGCTAACATTTAGTTGTTCTGACTGACTTGTACACAGTCAAATGTTTGCAAAGGAAACCACTTTTTATGAGTAGCTATATTTATAAGACTTTATTTACTTGTTACTTTTCAAGAGGGTTTCTTAGTGTTTACTTTTGCAAAGCCTTTTTTAACAAATACTGCATTTTGTCTATTCTTACTGTTCTTTGACTTTCCTGCCATTTTAAGAAAAAACTATTTTGTTTGCTATGTATCTGTTTTTTGCTAATATTTCGATAAATATTAATGTCACATATTTTCCTTCTTGGACCTTTTTTTTAGTGCCCATGACATTTATTGAATTTAGAGATTTATGTTTTTTTCTGAGAATATATATTTTTCATATTTTATATTAGTTTCAGGTATACAGTACAATGGTTAGACATTTATATAATTTATGAAGCGTTCCCCCGATTACTCTATCACCCATCTGGCACTACACAACCATTACAGTAATATTGAATACATACCCTGTGCTATACTCTAAATCCCCATGACTGTTTTGTGACTACTAATTTGTACTACTTCTTGTTGGACTAACTCTAGTTGACATGTGAGATATTTTTTATTTCCTTTACAAATAAATGTATGGCATTTATCATGTAGAGTTTTTATTGACCCCATTTGTTTTGGTGTTGGATAAGAAAAACCAAGAGGCAATATTTCATGGTGACATAAATCCTAAAACTGGGTTCTGGGGCCAACTTGTCTGGGTTCATATCCCATCTCTGCCACTCGTTAGCAATGTGTTCTGGGAGGAATTATTTAACTCTGTACTTGTAAATTGAATTTCATAATAACTCTCCCTTCTTTGGGAGGCTTAAGTGGGATGATGTTCTATGTAAAGCCATAGAACAGTACCTGGTTCATATCTAGCTGCTACTTTCCTTAACACTAGGTAAAGTAACATCTTGTTCCTGGTTTCAGAAACATTTTCATATTTTGTTATGCGTTAAGAAACATGGGTGTGATCCATACACTTAACTAAATAAACATGGCATAACTGAAAATTAACCACAATGTACAAGTTCAGGCCTTTGAAGTTTCAAAGACCTTGGAAATGTCCTTTTGAACAAAGCAACATTTACAATTTGAGCTAGTGACAGCCACTTAGAGCAGACCTGCCTTGGGGCATTAGTGGGCCACACTGAGGTCTGCAAACATTGACTTTTATGACAGGAGAGAGAATGTGGGTGGGTCCTTTTTTTGGCTAGTGGACTTGTTACTGCCTCCAGGGTTCCCTCATTTAAGAACCACTGCTGCTGGGTGTGTCCAGTGGAATAGGATTGCCATATTCATATGCTTAACTTAGTTCAAGACTTTTGCAAGTCCTACCCATTTCTGGGTTCTATAAACTTATGTAGTAAGCATAACTATTTGGTCATTCCATCCTTCCACATATAATTACTGAGCCTTTATTGTGTCAGACAGTTGTCCAGGAACTGGAGCTATAATGAAGAACAAAATGGGAGAGCAGGGCATGGAGTGGAAAATGAAAACCTGAGTAGGCAAGGCTTGCACATAATATGGGGAAAAGAGTCAGGGGAAGAGTTTTCAAGGCAGAGAGTGGAAGGAGAATGTAGATACCATAAGCCTGGAGTTAACCCACAGCAAGTTCCCAGAGGAGCAATAAGTCCTGCATGCATGTGGTGGTGGAAGTAAGTGGGGTGAGGAGGAGAAAACAAAGTGGGGCAGGCAGACCTGACAGCTTTGGAGAACACTCGAGGAATTTACTTTTTGCTCAGAGATGGGAAACCAGTGATTGGGGAGGGTTTTGAATGTGGGAAGAGCAGAGCATATTTGGTTTTAAAAGGTCCTTCTGGCTGTTGTGTCCCATAGAGACTGTAGAAGTAGGGACAGCCCTCAGGAGGATAAGGTGATCGTGGCCTGGGTCAAGTTTTCAGTTGTTTAGGTAATGCAGGTGGTGAGTGGCGAATATTTCGAAGGTAGAGTCTGTAGGATTTTCTGATGGTTGTGGTATATGACTACATGAGATTAGTTAAAGGCCTTTGCAAGGTTTGGTCTATGCAACCACATTGATTTAGATGGGGAAGACTTCCAGAATGGTGGATTGGGCAAGATCTGAAACTCAGTTTTGAACATGTGACTCAGAAACATCTTGAGAGAAGCATTAAGGAAAAGACAGTTGTCTTTCTTGATGAGATCAGAGTTTATACATGAAATCACAGCATTAGAGAAACCTATGTACTATGCCATGTATAGAGTTTTTTCTTACTGAATTTGTGTAAAATCTAAAATTATGTATATTTTTGGTAAAGGAAGGGATGGTAAAGAGTTTTTACAATGCAATTATGTAATAAGTGAAGTAACATTAAATTTTTTTTTTTTTTCTAAACTTAGCCTTTAAGGCATTTCCTCATTCTAATTTTGCAGGATTTAGTGACCACATGCATTTTTAGCCAGTCTGTATGGATGATTGTTTTCTAAATCATTCTAGTCTTCCATTTCATGACATGCGTACTTTGTAAAAACTTATTTTCTTTATCGCGTATTTTGGAAGCCTTATCTATAATTTTCTCTTGAATTGTGAAAAGACACACCCAGTATTCCAACTGGGCATGTTTTACCTTTATTTAGAGTTCGATTATGCGATATTTGCCTTGTATTGCCCTCATCCGTGAGGCTTGTGATTTTTGTGGGCCTATTTAAAGTTATCTTCTTGGAACTTACATGAAATTTATGCCTTTCGTATATAAGGATTTATAAATCTTAAGGCCCCCCGTCCAGAAAATCCTTGTTTTTTGTGGCACGTTTCTTTCACCCTTCCACCTGTACTGTGAACCTTTTCTAAATGGGGCTTGAGTTTTATATTTGTTCTTTTTATGTTTCAAGTTCTTAGTATTTATCATGCTTTTAAGACTATTGCAGCAAAATGAATTCACAAAAATTGATGCATTTAATGATGCCCATAATTGCTACTGGACTGCGTGGCAATTAGAGTTAAATAGTTTTTAATAATTAGACCAACAGAATAAAATATTTTTTTCTCTTACTTTTAAATTTCCTGTTAGCTGTAAACATGAATATCATTCACATGTTAGAGAAAGGACCCAGCGTCCTAGAGGCCAAGGTTGCACTTGTCTAAAGTGGAAGCTCCCTGTGCTCCACTGTCATGGATCTCTGGGGTCTCACTTCCTTTGGCTGCCGTCTCGCTCCTGCCTCTTCCTGATTCAGATCTGCCCAAGGGTCCAGAGAAGCCTCTCTACTTGTCGTTCTAGTGGTATCACTATGTGAGAGAGAGCTCAGAACTGCAGGAACTTGAGGTGTCCAGGCCGTGGGCTTGGGTGCGGACAGTGCTAGGTGGGAATAGAAGGTTTGGGATAGGGGGAATTTCACAGCAGGATCTCCATGCTTGGTTTGGGGTAGGTGCGCTGGGCTAGGTGTGATGCCAGTCCTCTCTGGAGCGCTCTCCTCTAGGTGATTTCTTCCCGGACCCAAACCTTTTGTTTCATACAGATGCTCTGAGATGGGATGGTTTGTTGTAAAAATTTTAGTTAGTATAGATATTTAATGACTTTTTCCTTTTGATAAGAGGAGATAGAGAATAAGTCTTATTTGAGGAGAGTGGGGGTGAATAAAGGTGTTGAGAGTGGTCTAGGGCAGAGGGAGCAGAAGGGATGATGTCTGGGTAACTCTGAAGACAAATTATTTGACTTGTGTGATTGTTTCTGTGAGCTGGCCAAATTTCTCTTTTTTTTTTTTTTTTTTTGCAAGACGTAAACAGAAACCATGGAGACCTGTGTGGTCAGTTACTACATCTGGAGTCTTTCCCAAACTCAAGTCCACTGAGTATCTGAATTTCTGTGTTGAAAGAGCGTGAAACGTCATTTCCTTTACAAATGCTTTTTGGTAGTTGCTTTTTGGCTGCAGAGAACACTTGTGTCTTTTGGGAAAAGGTTTTTTCTAGGCATCTGGGTCATAGGGAAAGGAGATATTGCCTGTTTTCTTCCCGCAGCAACTGGTCGCGTGGCATGTCTGCTCTCTCTTTGAGGGTACTTTTTCTGTCCGCTGGCTTTATAATCTCATCATTCCCAGCTCAAGCATGGCTCTAAATGGATGCAACAGCCTTGTTGCCCTCTATTACTTTACATCTCGTAGCAAACAGACCCATCTTGCTGTTTCCTAATTTCAGATTTTTGAAGGGGGATCAGATTTGCTCAGTGAATTTTTTTGAACTGCCCCAGGCAACCTATGGGATCTTTTTGAGGGGACAGAGGGAGGGTTTTTTTTTTTTTAAGAAGTGGAGTATGTGGGTAGGGCAGATTCTTGTAGAAGGATGTTGCATCTTTTCTAAGATGTTTAGGATGTGGCATCCTTGCTAAGCTGTTCAGGACATCATACCTTTATCTGTGTCCTCATCTATAAAATGAACGTAATAGTGCTCTGTCTGCTTCACAAAGTTAATTACAAAGAACAAATATGTAGCTTTGGAGTGTTTCAAAAATATACAGACGAGGAGTATTATTATAAATTCTTTTCAATATACTGTTTTAAATTTCCCTCTAGACATTTCACTGAACCAGAATTGTTATGCTGACAGTGTAATTTGCATTTTACTTTTTTGCTGTGTACTAAAATGTAAGTTTCTTGAAATGGAGACCTTGCTATTATTGTTTGTCCTTTACATCTAGGCCTTAGCAAAGTGTTAGCCTACTTGAGGCAGGTAATAAAAAGTTTGAATGAATGAGTGTGAGAGGGAGTAGGGTGTAGTGATTACACACACAGACTTTGGAGCTTTACTATCCAGATCAGAGGCCTGGTTCTGTCATTAAATAGCTTTGTGACTTTGGACAAGTTGCTTAATGTCATATGACCTCAGTTTTTTCTTTTCTTCTGCAAACTGAGGATACTAATACCTTAAGAATTTATGAGAAGAGGATTGAGTGAGTTAATATATGTAGTGTAATTGAAAGAGTGCTTGACATAAAGCACAATTTTCTGTGATAATTCAGGGCAGTCGAAGATGGTTATCTGGTGTTGAATTAATCTGGAAATACTATTAGAAAGCATTTTTGAGATTGATTTGTAAATGGTTTGAGAAAAGAATATTTTCTTTAATATATATTCAGTATAACTTCCTAATTTAAAAAATTTGTGGAATGCATAAAATATCTCAGATAATTTATTTTAATAACTACTAAGAATATAAAAATAATCTTAAAACGGGCTTAAAAGTAGTGAATCCTTATTAGGCCAGGTGACTGTTTTGAATAGCTTTTTATAGTTTAGTTGGGCAGATGTAAATTTCTCAGTTGTTTGTTAATAAAATGGAAAATCACAATGTATACAGCAGGGAAAAGTTATTTGCTCATGTATGCAAAAAGCAAATTGACTGTAGGTTATTTGAATACTTTGCAGGTAAAAGTACTATTGTATCACTATAGCTAAAGTTAAATATTTGAGGAAAGGATAGTTTTAACACCTTTTTCCTTAAAATATATGTATGTACAATATGAACAACTCTTGATCTCATAAACCTGGAAGTGATGTTTGATGGAGCAGAGCTAAGCTGAGGTTACGATGTCTATGGCACAGGTCTGAGGGGATGTGTTCCCCTCGATCCCTATGCCCGATCCCCTTTTCCATTTAGTATACACCTTTGAAAACTGTGCTGCTGACTTTTCTCTTCATGTATATCCTACATAATAAATTTATTTTAAACATCTACTGTGCACTGTACCCTAGGCTAGGAAACTGTCCGCTTAGTCAGTTCTCAGATCTCTCCCTGCACCTGCACTTCAGGTTGCTGTAAACACTTCAGCTCCTGCTTACAAATGGCTCATCCGAGCAGCCTGTTTGCTTCCACTTATAAGAGACTGGGGACTTTTTTTTCTGGAAGTAGAAGTATCTAGAGGAAAGAATGAGGTGGTGAACTGGAGAAGGGAGAGAGACATATGCCTATTAGAAATGTAGAAGCCATTTTCCATGGAGGAAAAATAGCGTAAATGATATTTAAATTCCATGGAGCTGTAAATTCTCCAATAGGGACATTTTGCGGGTTAACAGATTTCTTTTCACTAGCCAGAAAACCCTAAAGACTATTTATTTGTAGCATTGTTGCTATGGGAAAATGTGTCTGAGTTCCCAATAACAGGGTGAGAAATAAATGTTTCAAACCCAAATAAAATCTTCAGCTGAGTTGGGAGTTACTGTTCAGTGTTTCTTTGTTGCCTCAGGATCATTGTGAACTAAGTGAAATTGCGGTTTTTTTTCCTGCCTGTAGTTTTATCTTACCGTAGTACAATGTGTTTCCCAAGATACGGGGGAGCTCTGCACACCCCAGTAATTATGTCTTTCATGCCTCCTAAAACTGCCTGTTTTTCATTAGGGATTATGAGCTTGTCTAAATTTGTCATTTATTTTGGAAGACTTAAGAAGGTGGAAATTGATATATGTTTTTGTAATCCTAGTTGAATCATATTAGAAAAGTATAATGTCATTAATTTAATAAACTGGGAAATGGCTTAACATCTTGCTGCTGTAAAGCTGGAAGTATGTAGAAAAATACTGAGATTTGCATTAACAAGAATGTTGAAGTTTGGGTTTGGCTATAGAGATCTGGTATATCTCTGAATGGTAATGTCTGTCAGATACCATCCATATTTTAAGGAAAGTAGTAGGGATCTGATATTGTTGATGAGCAGCATAAATTAAAATCCTACCTAGAAAGTGATTTGGGTAAGTTAGAAAGACATAAAAGGTATGTAAATATGAAATGTCTTAAATTTTAAATTATTTTTAAAAAAACTTAATTTGTATTTTAACTAAACAACTGTGAAGATCTTTATTAGGTGTAAATGACAAGCTTGGAATAAAATAAATGTAAGACTTCCTGTGAAGAGTTTCCCATATAATTCAAATGGATTCTAAAAGAATTTTTTCAGTGTCATATTTAGGAAACTGTGGCATGGTTCTCTCTTTTGAGTATGAAACTTTAAAAGAATTTGTTGAGTAATTGATATTTGGTTTGGGTAAGGAAAGATATCTGGCAACTGAAAGTTGAAAGGAACTTTGGCTATTTATAGGTGGTCTAGAAACATGTAACTTGACCAACTTATTCTATAATTAATGTTTTTACTAGAGTTACTGAGCACGTGTCTGTTTATTTCTCTCTGGTCCAAATAATACAGTCAAAGCTATGGTCCATCATCTCACAGAAATTATTTGGGTCAAGGTAGGAGTAAATTTATATAGTGTTTTTTTCTTTAACAAATCACTGATTGTTAATTTTTTCTTTATTATTGAAAATGGGGATATACATGCTTTACTATTTCTAGACTAAAATTCTTTTGAATTATAGCACTTTTTGCATCATTGTACATTATAGTATAATCACAATATCATAGCACTGGATATGTTTAGGTGATTGTATACTTGTATTAATCCTTAGTTCCCCATTTCTTGGAGAAAGATTTATATACCTAAGAATAGAGAGCTGGTAGGTTATGTAATAAATGAGTGAAGTGGATGACTGAAAAGTGTAGGCCTCATAAAAATTTGGGTTTTGGTAGAAAATGTTAGCTAGAATTTTAAAAATACTGAGTAAGCCCTCAAAAGTTCTGCCTGCAGGTATGATCTGGCCCAGGCACCATGAGTTTGTAGCCACTATCCGGAAGGTCAAGGTGATTGTTTCAGTCATCTGTTTCTGTGTGACACACTACCCCAAAACTTAGTAGCTTAAAAATAACAGTTTTCTTTCTTGATTCTGTAGGATCAAAATTAAGTTATTTTTTGGGCTCCATCAAGCAAGAGGTGAGGATTATCAGAGGCTTCATTATAACCAGGTTTGATAGCAGGGTGGGTGGGTCATCTCTTTCTCCTTGTAAGGTCCTCCACATGACTGGTTGGGCTTCCTTATTGCGTGGCAGGATCAGAATAGTCAGGCTTCCTACACTCTTGCTGGCTTATCCCAGAGTGAACATCCTAAGAAGTCTATGTGGAGCGGACCCTGACAGGCTTCTTAGGATCCAGCTTCAAATGTTACTCAGTGCCACTTAGCCATATTCTATTCACCGACTAACTGTAGGCCAGCTCAGATTCCAGAGCCTGGGGAATAGGCTTCTCTTCTCCGTGAGGAAAGGGCTCGCACACAGGGAGAACATCTTTGGCAACAAGTTACTCAGTTACCATTCCAGTCTCTCTCTGTGTCCCTATCTGCCTTTCCTGGTCTTCTTTATCTGCTACTCTTATACAGAAATCTCTGTTCCTTGGAGCTTGACATTAAAAATTTCCACTAGTGTACATGCATTCTATGTGAATTTATTCCTTTGCCTTGTTTTGTTAAGTAAGTTTATATTAGAGAATTTTTTTTTATCGAGAACATAAATATACCTTAAGCAGTGGCCTAATTTTTCTTTATCTGAAGTACTAGGTAGATTTAATATCCTGCATATAATAGTAATTCAATTGTATTTGCAAATTGATATTTGATATTTTGGAAAGGTTGACTTTATTGTTTATAGTTTATTATAGAGCTTTTTATCTCCTTTCCACCAAAAATTATGCCTGATTCTCAAAAATGTTTTTTTGAAAAAGAATCTAAATCTAAATTTGAATTAGGGAAGAATAGAGTCCTGAGAGGTGAGATTACTCCTTGTAAAGAACATGGTACACCTATTTGATAGCAGCAAAGTTGCCAAAGGCCCATATTTGTTTACATCCAATCAGTGATATTTATGTTAAGGGACTGTTGGACACAGATATAGTATTTTGCAACACATAATTTTTTGGGGATTATATAGTACATGTAGAAGACATCCCAGAAAGTATTTAAAAATTAAATGTCATTATTTGAGTTACTTGGTTTTTCTACTCCCAGTCCATCAGTTACATTTAGCAGTCATCCAGCAACTGTCATCATTGAACCTTCACATACCTAGGTTGCATCACAGTAAGATTTCCTTTCTTGTTTAGGAACTTTTGCTTTACTATTATTATTACTAAACTGTATTTGCTTTTTGCCACACTTCCTTTAAAGCAAGGAGGAAGGTAAATGACTAGGACACCCTCTGAACTCCGGGGGTGGAAGTGTTCTTCCCATGAGGTAGGGAGATGCTTTTAAACAGTACTTAAAGATTAGAATATGTTTACATTTCTTTAAAATATTTTGTGTCTGCAGCCATGCCACCCTGAACACACCTGATCTCGTCTGATCTTGGAAGCTAAGTGGGGTCGGGCCTGGTTAGTACTTGGATGGGACACTACCTAGGAAGTGTCCAGGGGCTGTAGGGGAAAAATAAATAAATAAATAAACAAACAAACAAATAAATAAATTTTAAAAAATCTAAATAAAATATAAATAAAAATATAAATAAATAAATAAATAAAATAAAATACTTTGTATCTCCAGCTTAGGACTTCCATTGTTTTTGTGAGAATCTACTGTATCAATTTAAATTATTAGTCTCTGGAAATGATGGTAATGTTTTGTCAGATCTCTTAATTTCTAAGACTTTAGGATCATTTAAAGAAATACATTTTTACTAGTTTTCCTTTCCTATACTATAGATATAAAATTATACCATATCCTTTATGCAGGCAAAGGAAAGAAACTATAGTTGACTCTTGAACAACACTGGTTTGAACTGTGTGAGTCCTCTTATATACAGATTTTTTTTTTCAGTAAATATACTGGAAAACTTTTTGTAGATTTGTGACAATTTGAAAAAACTTGCAGGTGAACCTTGAATTCCTTAATAACATTTTCTTTTCTCTAGCTTACTTTACAGGAAGAATATAGTATGTAATACATATAACATACAACAGTAGGCTATTTAGTAGTTTAGTTTTTGGGGAGTCAAAAGTTATAAGTGAATTTTTGACTGTGCAAGAGGTTGGAGCCCCCAACCCCCACATTGTTCATGGGTCAACTATATTCCCTTTTGAGCTTATTTTGAATCCTACAGCTTGAATACAAAGTCCAGGGGGAGGTATCCTTAAAATGAAAGGCCCATTCTAATGGCTTTTTATACATGTTAGAAACTAATACTTTGTTAATCTCCTAAAAGGAAAATTTCTTCAATAAACAAGCCAAAGTATTGGATCTCTGTTTCCCAAACTGTGTGTGGAACACCTGTTGCTAGGTGTTCTATTAAAAAAGAGTTTTGTGGTCTAATATTTTGGTATAAACAAAGTTATTGCAGGACTTCTTGTAGCATATAATAGCATATATTATGAATGTCTAAAAATATTTGCAGCCAGAGTCTATTCCTTGGGCTTTTTTTTTTTTTTTTGAGTGCACTTACTACCAGTGTCTCAGGGAACACCACTTGTGAAATCCTGAAATATTGCTATCTCTTTATATGTGGGAAAATTATATACTTTGGAATTCGTAACATACATACATATATATATATATATATTTTTTTTTTTTTCTCTTTTTTTTTGTACTGGTACTACTACTACTAGTATTAGTCGTAATTGTTGTTAAGTTGCTCCTTTTCTGGTGGCCACTGTCCGCTTTATCGACGCGGGCATACCCTTTGGAGTCTCCCTTTGGTGAACATGATTCCACAGTAAGAATGTTTCTTACATTTTAATACCCAAGACTCACAGAACATAAGTCTTTTAATACAACAATTTTTAACTTATGTTTTTTTTGTAGAGAAAATTTATATGTATGCCTGCAAACCCAATATGATGTTTTAAACACAAGTGTGGGAAAAATATCTCAAGTTACATTTTAAGTATGATGCGAACATCTTGAAAACATACTCAGTGTCAGCTAAGACGATATATGCCATGTCATTGCCTAAAAGCAACACTTAATCTTACTAGTTGTTTGATCTTCTAAACAGCATTTTAAGCATTTTACATTCAACATGATAGTGTGTTAATCATGTCTTGGAGTTTTATCATGTGTTATGTTTTAGAATATTGGTTGAAGGTCTTAGTAGATGTGTGATATGTTATTTTTTCCACTTAAGAGACTAAGGCAATCTCAGTATTTCTTTTTTTCCCAGAACATGGGTTTTTGGGTACAGATTACTGCCACTAAGTTAGAGAGGCAATCTTCACGCATTTACTCCTCATAATGCCCCAGGCGAGGAGGTGATACTATCCCCAGTTTACACCAGAAGAAATGGAGGCATGGAGTGGTACATAACTTGCTTGAGGCAGTGCAGCTGGTAAGTGGCAGCGCTGGGAGTTGGACCTGGGCAATCTGCTGTCAGTGTCTTCTCCACTGTGCCGCTCATCGAAATTGTTTCCAACTTTTATAAATCGAATGTGGTTTCTAGAAGTGTATATAGAACAATTACAACAGAATGTTTGATCGTCTGGTAGTTTGTGTTCGTGTTTATAATAGTGAAAACTGTTGTATTTGGTACTGAGAGAAGGTTATGCCAATCTGGATTCTAAGCAATTTACTGGTAGTAAAAATAGGCACCTTTGGATATCACCTTAACTACTTTCAGCTCCCAAGATACTGCTTACTGCAATGAAGTAATAGTTTCACTAAATTGTGACATTTAGTAAATAATTTTTTGTGGTCCTGAGGTGTCTTCTGGCATTTTGTGGTCAGCTTTTCATGTAACTGGGACAAATTATATCATAGAGGAAAAGAAAAACGAATATTTATTTAGGACTCTCTGTTCAAATGTTTAAAAAGGAATTTGTTTAATCCCTAAACTGTAGGAATTATTATCCTTGTCATAAAGAAGAGAAAGCTCATAGACACGGAATAACTGGTTTCAGAACACACAGTGTGTGTGTGTGTGTGTGTGTGTGTGTGTGTGTGTGTGTGTGTATTCTGGTTTGAAACCTGGTTACTTACATTCTACTGAGAGTCAATAAGATAAGTGCAATTATCTCCCTTCAAAGTTTTTCTTCATTCATAGTATGTGTATCTGAATGACAGTGAGCCTCAGTTCAAGGGAAGAATGTTTTCTGTGGCAGGCCAAATATGGGTCTTTCAAAGCAGCAGCCTGGGTATGCCATAGCTGTAGTGGGGACCTCAGAAGCTGATGGAGAAGTAAAAGTTTCTGTAGATAGAATGGAGGAGAAAGCCCTGGGCTGGAGCCTCTCTTCTTTTTCAGTTAGTTAGCATTTATAAACTGGAAACTGTCTGCAAATGCATTGAAAATCTCCCAGAGCCAGCAAGACACAGTAACAAGATAAGCGTTTAAAATATTACTGCTGCCATTGTCAGCACCATGATTGCTGTTAGATGGTTGTATTTTTCTATAAAAGCTGAATAATTATATTGAGCCCTAGACATAAGACAGCAAGACAACCGTGAGTCTGCATGTCTGCATGTCTTTTCTAACAGTCTAGGAGGTCTCCGTAACCTGTCTGCTGCATGAGGACTTTCCACTGAACTAAAAATGAGCAATTCTCTTCTGCTGCGAAAGTGTGGAAATGTCACAGTTGCTAACGAACCACTCATCTTCCCTTAGTGAGGTCGTTGAGATACTTCAGGGGCCACAAGGGCATTAAAGTCTTGGCCTACTATAGACCTAAAAGTCTCAAAGCAAATTGACTTATTTGGTGTTTCAAAAGCACTTTTGATTATATTACTGAAAATGTTTAAGAAGGTGGTGAATGAGGGCTGGCTGGCTGGAGAGTATATCCTGGTGACTATATTTAAGCCATGGATATTTTTCATAGTAAATAGATTTTCTTTAAAATTGTGGACCGAGTGATCAACTCACCATAGTTCTTTCTGGAGCTTCCCTACTTTTAAGCAAAGTAATTTGAAACTTGTTAACAAGCCAAAGGTTGGGAATTGCTTATTCTTGGTCCTAAACCTAGACCTGTTTTATAAATAGTTGATTTCCAGGCCAAGGTGTCCCTGTATGACATGTAACCATAAATGTCCTGCTGCCACAAAGTGCTAATCTTAGCAAAAATAGAATTCTGTGTCCACTCAGAGTGCTCCTGATTTTCCTAGGATGCCAGCCCTGTGCTACTTACCAGGTAGAATGCTTTGGGTAGGTCTGTATGGTTTCCAGTTTGTGTCTCAAGATTCTATGCCTTTTCAATCTTTTTGACATTATATCCTTATATAGATTCTCGACATTAAATCCATTTTATCTGTACTGGGCAAATGCGATCTTCCCAAACTGCCAAGTCTACAGACTGGGTGCAGGGAGCACAGGAAGGGGGATAGTTTTGAGAAAGGGGCCCTCTCAGGCTGCTTAACTCCCTGGACGACCTGTCTCTTTGAGGAGAAGGAAGGAAGGAAGGAAGCATGCATTTTGTAAAAATAAAACATTTCACAACACTAAAATCCGCAAAAAAGCCCAGACTGCCCCCAATTCTTTGTCTTGGGCCAGTAGCCCCAATGATCTCAACTGGGATGGAGGGAGTCCCTGGGCTTCAGGGTCAAGAATAGAAAAATGGGTGGAGGACTAGAAGAGGAGAGCAGTTATGAAAGTGACAGTTGCTTCTGTGCCCTTACAAAGGTGCTGGCAGTTTTCAGCTCTGAGTCAGCCCAGGGCCAGGTGCTGGTGGCTGCAAGAGGTTGCAGTGAGACACCAGTGGCAATGGAGGTGGCCTGCAGGAGCAGCCAAGGACCCTAGAAGGCCACTGTGGGCTAACCAAGAGTAGGAGCATCAGGCTGGTGGGCATAACAGTTACTTGAGCTCTTGGTTGCAGAGAGGCATGTATGCAGTCTCTCAGCAGTCTTTTGGAGACCCAAAAACAGTAGATTCATGTAGTAACATGGATGGGGTACCTGCCAGAGACTTTTTGTTTGTTGCCATTTTGGGGTAATTTACATCCTTTCAATTACACTTTCTAGGTAGTTGGCCAGGAAATCACCTGTTCAGGTATACCTCCTTTTATTTATTTTTTTAATTGATAGTACTGAAATTAAAAATAACTATTATAAAATTTTGTTCTGAGAAGCCTTTGGCCAGTAAGTATAAAGCTTGGAGAGGGCCAATCTTCAAACTTCCACCTGAAATTTTAATGATACAAGCATCTTGAAGAAATGATTGAGAATGAAATTCACTAGGAAAAACCAGCTTGCCGAGCAAAATGTTAAAGTGCAGAGAATTCATTGGAGGTTGAGATGGAACTTTCCATGGAGCTGGCTAAAGCAAAGGATCTGCCTGACCCAGTGTTTCTCCATCCCCAGTCCCTATCTTCTGCTGTTTAAGAGTAATTCCCTCGAGCTTCTAAGGGCCTCATGCTGTTAAGATCTGGGGCCAAAGTCTGTGTGGTACTTTATCAAGAACTGGATAAGGGAAAATGTTCCTGTATTTGTGTTGCAAGTGACCATTTCTGGTATTTACTCCCCCTGACTCCTGTCACCTCACGAACTCACTGCTCGTTTCCCATCTCATTTTTGTTAGTGGACTAAATAATGATTGAATAACCTGTCGAATTACAAGGTTTTTATGCAATAATATAACATGCTTGTTATAATATAACGTGTATTTATGTTATTTATCAAAGAATAGCTTAAATTGAGTCCACTATATAAATGATCAGGATGTAAAGCAATTGTTACACTGTTTTTTGCATGCCACTAGCATCTTTTTTCAATAGCTCAAAAGTAGTTTATATTGAATAAATGATGATAGCACTGAAGTGAATTTACAATTTCAGAGAATTTAAGAAAACTTCTAAATATTGTGAAAGCATATAAAATTTGTTTGGTCCCTCATGAATCTTCTAAATTGTGACATATGTTGTTAAGCACATGAAATCATAGTATAAAATGTTTTCCTTCTTTCTAAGAGAAATATTAAATTTATGTTATACTGTATTATTGATATATATCCTCTTCTCTATGCATGAATGTTTTTAAAGTTAATATTTACTCTATTTAATATTTTATTTGCATTACCCCTTGGAGAAAAAGTAAATAAGGATAATATTAATTATTTGTTTGAAAATAAACCTTATCTATAGAGTCTAAAATTGTACTCATGAGTAATATAAACAATCAATTATTTCTTTACTTTCTGAATTGTCATCATGTTTTATTTTATTTGGAACATTAATCATTTTACATTTGGAGAATTTATGTTGTTATGTAATGACAGATGACTTGAAACTAGGGTAAAAATCTACTACTTTTGCTTAAGCCACATCAGATATTTAAGAGTTTTCCATTTTAAGTATTGCATTTGTAGGAATATATCTGATAAGCATATATTTAGTTTGGCTGTGGTTTTATTCATTTTAATGACATGTAGCACTTTAGGCCCTGCACATATATGAAGACAATATTAGTACTTTATGAATAAATTAATTTCTACTTATAATTTCCATACAAATCATTTTACATATGTGTATATGGGTTTACATGGGCAGGACAGTTATATTGATTTTATGATGAATAAAATTTTATAAATGGACTATTTAGCCACAAAGCAATCACAGGTCTTTTTTATTATTAGCAGTAGATTCATAACTTAAACTTATGTACTTACTGTAAAAACAGAAATTAACTCACCCCCTTTTAAAATTAAATGACAAGTTGATTTAAATGGTCAAATCTCTTTGTAGTTTCAGAATTCAAAATGGAAATTTGAAGCCTGGGATGCCAGGAGTGAGAGAAATATGGAAAGAGTTGTTTTTTCCAGGGATGCTATTATCTCAGGTCCTCATGAAAATTAAATGAAAAAAATGTATGATTTTTTTTAAGTAATAAAAAAGAGGAATAGAAAGATATCTGTATGTATGTATTTTGCATTCACACTTGGAATGACTTCTGAACTATGCCAAAAGGACATCTTAATACAAAAAGAATATGTAAATGGATTATTTTTCTTCATCTTTAACTTCTCTGGTAAAATTTTCAAGTGCAAAAACATTATCTGCCCATTTTTACTTCCTGAGGGAAGCTTTATCTGAGAGAATCTCTGCCTTTCTCAGAAAGTTGTTAGGTGTCTCCTTGTTAGCAATCTCCAGTGAGACTGGTAAATTTGCCCCCAGACTGCTGATGAGGCCTGTCTGGGGAATGACCGTTAGTGGTAGCAACTATTTATTTGTCTGGAAATTTAGGATTAGTCCCCCTAAATTCAGCTTATTCAATAATTCCAGACAAAGAAGAGTAACCACACATACATTTTTGGATGGTAAAAAATTACCTGGAATTTGCCTCTTTTTGGCCTTGTGATATTGAGATTCTCAAGAAGATAGAAAGAAAATATAGATTTTTATATTAGACAGTAGATGCAGTGCATTAGAATCAGTCCTACTGAATCTCCAAAAGATGGAATCATTGTCACTGGTAACAGCTATATTTGTTTTCATTACCCAGTGTAGCAGCTGTCAATGATAAGACATCATTTAAAACAAAACAAAAAAAACAAACAAAAAAACCCTCCTTGGAGTTTGTTGAACAGGTACTCTGTGTTTTGTCCTATGTTAGGTTTATTGTGTTAGTCAGAGATCAACTCCTATAAGGGGTTTTCAAATTTCTACTAAGGATGATGAGCTGTGTCACTTATCTGATACAGGACAGGAAGTTACAACCACTGAACTGGGTTTATAAAAAAAAATCAACAACCCTGTTAAGGGTATTTACAGAGGAAGGACATCTTACATTCAACTAAGAGGGTCAGAGAAAGTTTCAAGTTGCACCTAGTTGGAGTGGTGTGGGGAAGATTGGGATTGGGGTAGGAAGGTAAATACATTCTGAGCAGAGGGAGGTTTAGATGGGGGTTAATTCTGTGAGGATTCTAATTTGGCCTGGGGACAGGATGCTTGGAGGCTGGAGGGCGGAAAAGCTGGTAGGAGGGAGAGCTTGAGGACAATTTATGGCGTTTTTTTTAAAAGGTCAACCTTGACTGAAGAATTGGGATTTCTTTCAGTCTGTGTCTGCTTGTGACCACTTTTCAGAATGCAAACTCCTGCCTCATTGACCCTTGGATCTACTGAGTGATATAACAAGTATAATGTAATGGCATTGTGGTGAAAGAGGGAGCTCTGATTTGTAAACCAGCTTGGTTTTATATCTTGGGTCCATCACGTACTAGTTATATGACCTTGGGCAAGTTGATAAATCTCCCTGTGCCACAGTGGTGCTATGAAGATTAAATGAAGTAAAAAGTAAAAAGCACCCGGGCCCATTGCAAATAACAACAATAGAAAGCAAAAACAAAAACAAAAAAAACCTTGCTTGGTTCCTCGTGAACTTCTTACGCTATTTGAGGTAGTCTCTCCCGTCTGTCTTATTATGAGTGTAGCTTACTCACAATACGTCTGTGAAGCAATTCAGAGATGGACAAAGTATGAGAGGAGACAGAGATGGTTGACACAGGTAAAGATGTAAAGTAGAAGAAAGGATGGCTTTTTGTATGAAATATAAGTAACTCCCTGTATGCTCACTTCCTGTGGTGAAGTCTGCCTCCTTTGAACAAAGATGCTCACCTACCTTGTTCTCATGCTCAGGGAAGAGACTGAAAGAAGACCCCCCAAGCCAGGTCTACTTTGTGGGGGCTTTAAGACTGAGCTGTGGTGTCCTGATAGGTCCTAGTTAGTGCTGGAGATGAAGAAAGAGGTATGGCTTGTCAGCCCTTGACAAGAAGAAAGCACTTTCTTAACTGTGAAGTTTCAGCCACAGTTGTTGGTAGGCTCTGTCTCAGATCCTTTGCATTTCCAGAGGTAACTGTAGTTTCTACCATTGGCAGTAACTAGAAAGGTTGGAAGCTGGTAGTTTATGATTTCTCTGAGACCTGTGAACTATAGTTGCAAGTCCTAAGGGTGTGGTTTATGGAAGCTGGGCTGATCCCTAACAAGTAAGCAGAATACTTGCTCAGCATTTTCAGCCAACTGACATCTTAAAGTGATGAAACTGTGTGCTTGTAAACAATAGTTTTTAAGGAGATATTAAGTGAAAGTTGACAAGAAGACTCCCCTGACTTCTGAAAGAAATGTGAATCTGGAGAAAGCCAGAATTTTATATAAATAATTCTGTGGTTGCAATTCTGAGGATTCTGGAAGCACTCAGCCCATATTTCACTGAAGTATCCAGGTGGTTGGCTTTCTTAGTATCCCAGGAAAGAGGCTGACCTTGGAAGAAGTTAACTCCCTGTGAGGAGCCAAAGGATTTCTGGGTAAGCCTCTGGCATTTGTCAGTTTGCTTAACAGGGAACCTTTGGCTTGGCATCTGACCGATGGGATGCTAGGCTAGAAGCCACTCTCATTGGTCTGATAACCGGGGAGAATGGGTTGGCTTGCTAGAGCTCCCTGATAATCACATGTTCAATGCTCAGGGAGCCTCTTGTAAAAACAGGGTGGGAAAGACAAACTTACTAGGAGATGAACAGCCCATCTTTGCAGAAGGCTGTGCAAATGACAGGTGGCTGAAGAACACAGAAGCCTACCACTGTAGTGGCATTTGATACTAGTGGGAGCTAGCATTTCAGCTTGTGCTGGCATTTAGTACACAAGTGGATGGTCCTGCTGGGAAAAGATTCTTTATCCAAAGAGGTGACTTGAAGAAATTCTCAAAGCTGGGTTTCAAGAGGCTGTGTTGCACTAATGGAGATCTAGTTATTACTGTCTTTTGTAAAATATATATTTATTTAATTTTACTTTAGTACAGACTTTTTTTTTTTTTACAGTGAGTCAACTTGCTTTTGATTTTGGAAGTTATTGCCAACATACTGGATTATTGAGTAAAGAAATTTCCTTGGTTTCCTAGGGGAGGGCTTGAGTAAGAAAGAGCGTGATACATTGGGGAACAAACCATCTAGGCCTCTCACTCTTGGGTGCTTTTATTTTTGAGGAACTCTACTATCAACTACATTAATCTGTGTATGTAGGTTGGAGATGGGTGGAATAAGAGGAAGTGAGAAGGGAAAAAAAAAATCACTTGCTATTTTTGAACATGGCAAAACTGTATCAAATGATCACCAACATGATTAGCATATTTATGGTTACTTTTAAGTATAATTTATTAGGAGGCTGGACTTTTTCAACATCTCACTTTATAATAAAAAATATGTAATAATAGCTAACCTTTACACGATACGCTGTATTTGCCTAGTACTGCTCTATGTGCTTTACAAGATCCCATATATGGAAACTGATTCCTAAATACTTCACAATACTATGAGGATGGAAGTAATTATCTCTCTTTTATAATTGAGGAAACTGAGGCACAGAGGTTTAGAAACTTGCTCAAGATGATACCCTAGGCAAGTAGTAGGACTGGATTCAAAACCCTGGCAGTCTGGTTTCTAGAGTCTGCTCTCTTAGTGACTTAATTCACTATGTCTACTGTCCAAAACCTGAGTTTGAGGTAAGAATAATGACCGTTCTCTGTTTTAATGACCTTGCATTGGTCATTGACTCTATTTACTTTGAAATATTACTATTCCACTTCTTACCACTATGAAGTACCTTATTTAATACTAGGAAATTTTAGTGCTGATGTCTTCTATAATTCTAAAAGGAGTTTTCATAGTTCTCAGTGAAAAGTTCCTTGTGATATTGGTCCTTCACAGTTAGGCTTTAAGTTAAATAACTTATTTATTGGGCTGAAATTTCTTGGCTTGTATGATTAACTTCAGCTGAAGTATGGTCAGCCTGTGTACTTCTGATATATGTTTAATGTGTGAAAGTCACCAGATGGCAGACTACGATCATCTTCTTGAACTTCTGTGGATATATTAGTGATGTTTTGGAGTGCCCCCAGTATGCTAAAAGTTCCAGATACTTAAAGTAAGTGGACATATTTTGTATGTATATATGTGTGTCCATGAAAGTCACAAACACACAATATTCTAACATAGTGAAAAATTCTACCAGCAAAATAGTATTCTCAATAGAGAAAATTTGTAAAAATAAAGTGCAAAGAAGAAAATGAAGTTTACTTATATTACTACTGCAGCGCTAGCCACTGTTGAGTTTTATTTTCCCTCATTGTATTTTCCTACACACGCATTCCTAGACATGCTCTCTCAAAGCAGCAGTTTGTGTCATTAATATGTTATTATTCTCCCAGTTACATTTTAACTTAAGTATAGAATATAGAATGTTTCACACATGCATTTCTGCCGGAGAAACCAGATAACTATTTATGTTTCCTTGCTGTCTCGTGCATCATTTCCTTTCTTACTTCCTCCATGTCACTGGCAGTCCTGCCCGTTCTCCACTCATGACATCTGAGTCATCGCTGACATCTCTCTCCTCAGGCCCGCTCAAGGAGCTTGTTATTGAGCTATATATTTTTTCCCCCTAAAATTTCTCAGATCTGTACTTTATTTTTCAGCTGTCGCAACCCTGATTTGTGCTTCAATGTCTCGTGCTGTCCAGGTCATTTCATTTTTTTTTTTTTTTTTTGGCCTCTAGCTTTTCTTTTCTGTCTACACTTAAAAATGTAGTTTTCTCACAAGTGTTTTTCTTAGCTTCTTGTTCTTAGCAAAACTCTCCCATGGTCACACCTCTATATTACTTTCCAGTTATTCCTACATTATTTTAAGATTCTTGACGGTGTCCCCTTCATCTGATACATTCCATGCAAGACAAAAACACATCTTGGTTCTTTGTCATTGCTTTGTTAAAAGTAAATTGGGCTGGCCCTCATACAAAGTGTGAAATGCAGAAAATCTTCACTATTTCCAGCCTCTACTCTTCATTACTTTTTTGACCCATCAGCGTTTTTCTCTCCTCCTATTTGTTATTTAGCATTTTTCTTGCTCTATAATTCACACTTCTAATTAAATATGAAAGGATCTGATATTGGCAGTTTATACTAGAATGAATGTGATCATTCTTTTATGTAATTGAATGTCTTTAATGAAATGAAGCTAGTGCAATTATAGTTTCCATTTTTAAAAAAATGCCCTTATTTGGCAAATAAAAAGTTTGCAACTCTGTTGATTCCTTCCACCTCAAATTAAAAAATTGTTTTTTCTCTAGTATGTAAGTCTGAGAATAACAACTTTAAATCATAGCAGTAAAAAAGGAAAAGTGGAAGGGAGATAGAAAAAGAAATAGAATAGTCAATAGGAGAGAGTAATATCAAGCTATATCCTTTGATAAAAATGCATTATTATAAATATGTTTTTTTTGATAAAAATGCACCATGTGTGTGATTTTTAAAAATCCTTTTGTAGTCTTTTTTTTTTCTCAGCTACCTGTGCACATTTATTGTATTCATCTTAGAATTTAAACCAGAAAATGTTGTTTTCTTTTTTTATCCCTGAATTCCAATATCTAGTTAATGCTAGGCCTGCTGTGTACAGTCAATAAATGATTGCTGATTATATGACAATATTTGGGACATAAAAATCTTTCTTTATATCTACTTTTTTTTTTAACCCTAATAGAACAAAAGAAGTTGAGACTCTTAACACCAGTGTCAGAGCAGCTACCTACCAATAATGGTATCTGCTTGTCCAAGAAATTTCATTTGCAATCTGTGTTGGTGGCAGCTATGGTTTCATTCCTCTTGTTCTACAACTTGGCTCTAAAGTCTCATCTTTTGCTTTGGAGACTGGGCCAGAAAGGGAAGCTAGCCTGAGGCCACATGGAAATGAGGCAAGCATGCTTCAGGAGTCATGTTAGTATTCTGGCTGGGGAAGGAGAAATTGCATGGGTTGTTTTATGTTGCAAAACTGGAATTATCTCTTCTGTGACCCTGGCATGCCTTCATACTTAGATACACCAATCTTGTCTTTTCCTTGGTTCAGTCGAAGCTGGGAAGTAAGGGAGAGGGGTGGAAGGACTTTGGTCCAGAAAGTATGATGGGGATTGATGCAATTCTGCTTTTGTACCCTGGATATGTAGTGACCAGTTCTTTAAAAAATTCTATGATTCTGTAATTATAGTATGTTCTATTGGCACAATTGTTGCATCATAAATTTAATAAGTTAAAATGATTTCTATGAGAGAATATTGGTAGTGGAAGGATATTGCATGATGAGATAGTGAACAGGAAACAATAGAGATATTATGTAGCTGCCTGGAACATCTGCTACCTGAAGAAGGCAAGCCAATAAATGAGGAAGAGGAGATAATAGGTTACCTAACCTGTGTACTTGCTCAACATATTCTTGGAAAGCAAACAGGTGAAATTGAATGTTTTATGTCTTTGCATTGTCCCACAGTGCATGCCTTACATCAGACAACCCTTGAATAGTATCCTGTGGATTTTAGTTTGTTATTCATTTTGCATTTGCTTTCATGTTGCTGTATTTTAAGCCAGTGTACCAATTAAATGAATTGTTTTATTCTGTTTACAAAAGCAAAAAATGTTAATAGCTCAAGTAAAATGGAAGCATATTTGTAATGGCATCATCATTATATGATGTATTTTTATTCTTGCTTGAGAGACTAAAGATTGAATTTATATGCTAGTGCACATTTGGAGTAGAAAGAAAGTAGATGGAGTTTGTGTGCAAGCAGTTATTGATTCAAGTTAAATTTTCTACATCAGAATGTTTTCATTTATAGAAGACACCCTTGTGTATTAACAATATTAAGAAATACTTCTGATTAAGAATTTTAGCAAAGGATCACTGGCTTAACGGATTCTAGAATAGCAGCAATTCTCCATATCCAGGCGACTAGAGAATGAGACAAGTTAGGATTATGATGGTCTACATCATGGCTCTCAAATGGTTTGACCAGAAAAGCAAAGATTTGGCCTAGCCTCCATCCCTGTGATTATTGAATGAAATGAAGGCATCATGATGGCTCCTCAGCGTTTGGACTGGAAATCTCTGTTCCACTCTTCTTGTCCATATAATTTTGGCCTTAAACTTCTTAGCATCTCTAGACTGACTTTTGTAATTATGGAAAAGTGACTAAACTACAATGTTCTCAAGGTGAAGATCATGTCACTTTTCCAATTCAAGAGACTGCAAAGGTTTTAGCAGCAGAGGTCTTTCAGACGTGGCTTTGGCCTTGCCCAGGTTAGCCTCTGGTCATAAAGATCCCTGAGAACTGGGCCCATGTTGGGCTGTCTTGCTGATCTCTTTTAGGCTCTTTCTCCCTGTGCTAATATTGAAAAATCAAGCTGGAGTCCTAAAATGGGTAATGAAAGTTACAGGAGCTGTTGCAAGGAAATTTGGGGTTATGAATGAGGAGGCAAAAGAGAGAAAATAAGTAATATTACTTTCAATTTGCATGGTGGTTTCCAATCCCATTTAATTAACTCCTCACCATAGACACATGAAATCACAGAGGAGTAAATAACCTTGCATTTGGGGACCTGCTCAGAAGCAGATAAACTCTTCAGATGTATTCTTAGCAGAACTGTAAGTGCTCTGGTTTAGTCCAGTTGGCTCTTTCCCCTATTATTCTTTTTCACTTTTAGGCTTTCTGTGTAGGTGTGGTAACCTGATACTGGCTCCCAAAAATTTAAAATCCTAATCCTTGAAATCTGTGAATGTTACCTTATTTGGAAAAAAAGGTCTTTGGAGATAGAGTTAAGTCAAGGATTTTGATATGGTATATTAACCTGGATTGTCCAGTTGACCCCTAAATGGGATCACACACTGAAGGCATGTGAAAAGAGGCAGAGATTGGAGTCACAAGGCCACAAGCAAAGGAACGCTGGTACCAACAGGTGCTGGAAGAGGCAAGGAATAGACCCCCTCAAGGCTCTGGACAGAGTGTGGCTCCGTTGATAGCTTGGCAGCAGTGGTTCTGATGTTGGATTTCTAAGAAGCCTCCAGAATTATGAAAGAATAAATTGCTGTTATTTTCATCCACCGAATTTAGTCATTTGCAGTCACATGAATTAATACAAAAGGGAAAAGAAATACAAATGAAGTGGAAAGCAGCTCAGTCATGAGAAATATATTATCAAATTTAATTTTTAGAAAGAATCCTCTTTTATTTACCTGTGCATAATATATACACTTTTAATGCAAACTGGGTCCAATTTATTTTAATTCTGACCATCAGATTAACTTTGTAAAAGCAATGCTCTAATTGCATCATGCTTGTTTGTTTGTATTCCCAGCTTGACTATAAATTTGGGATCCTGTTTTGCTTATTTGTAATTGTACCCACATTGCTAGGTGCATAGTAGATTCTTAGTAAATATTTTCCAAGTGAATATATCCTTAAGTATGAATACCTTTCTAATCAGGGCTCCAATTTACTTTTCCAGCTATATTTCTCACTATTTTTTTTAGTGTTCTTGCCAGGAAGAAAATCAAGTCGATGAAATATAAATAATGAATAGTAACTACGGTTTCCCTTATGAATAATAACTGTCCAGATGATAGATGCACTAGAATAGACCATATAATATTAATTGGAAGATTTTGTTACATTTTTAGGAGAAAGAAGCAAATTAGGATAAATCAAATGTATATTAAGGATTTATTTTAAAATGTAGTTTAAAATGTGTTTTTAGGATTGGTATAGTAAAGCCCAAATGCATCTTATGCCTGCAGCATTCTGCACAGGCAATTGATATTCAGAATAATGTCAGTGAGCCACTGTTTTTTTTTTTTTGTTTTTTTTGTTTTTTTTAAAGATAGGATGATTTTTTAACTAAACCTTTTACAAACATTTTAAAATAAAAAGCATGGAAACGAAAAGAGTTCATAGTGAAACTATTTTAGTAAGTTGAAATTAAGCTAGTCGGTGAATTCTGAAACATGTTTCATCATCTGAAAGTGGTTTTCTGCTTGTGAATTGCTGAATTTTGTATTCAGGATAGTCCTGTCTTAGACGATCAAGTGAACAAGATGATTGATTTTGTTTGCCCAGCTTTTATTGTGAAAAATTTTAGCACTTAGAAATGTTTTAAAATGGATAATAAATACACATAAATCTTACATCTGGATTCAGTGTTTTAATTTTAAAAAGCTTAGACTTTCAAAGCTCAGGATAGACTCCAGACTAATTAAATCTCAATCCCCAATGGGTCAGAGGCATCAGTATCTTTTTTGAAGGTTCTTGAGTGATTCCAATGTGCAGACAACTTCGAAAACCACTGTGATATACCATTATTACAACAAAGATAATTATGATCTAATACACAATCTATATAGAAGTTTTCATAGTGTTTCCCTAGATGCCCTTTTGAGCTGTTTTTGTTTCTAACCTATGCTGTATTCGGTTGGGAGAGGTTTTTGTATGTTCTGTTCACTGCTTTATGTCCAGTGCCTAGAATAGAGATGGGTGAAGAGTAGATAATAGATAAATGTAGGTTGCATGAACTTAATTAGTGCCTCCTGAATTTTGCAAGGCATCTGTTGAGTGTGTTGTATATTTGGAGTGAAATCTTTACATAGACAATTTTTCTAGAGCACAAATATATCATACTAAATTTAGAAAAGATTAATGGAGAACGGCAACTTTTTCATCCATGATTCATATAGGTTCAAATATGTGTGCAGAGTTGTAAGGTAGAATTTTATGTTTTATGTAAACATTGCTGAGACCCAAAAGGGCTTATGTGTGTGGATCCCTGGTGTTCAGTGGGGCACAGTTTGAAAAATCCCTATTTAATGAATTATCTACCCAGTGAAGTAGGTTCTAGTGGTGATATTTGACCTATTGCCCCCTCTGCAGCTCATAGAGGTCATTTAACCTTTATGGGTAGTTAGAAAGAAGTAAGAATCCTTACCATTTCCTCTTGTAAGAAAACACTGCTTTTACCACCAATTTATTATTTTCCCACCTACGACAGGAACACCAACCGTGTGAGATGTGAGCAGGCTTGGCCTCTCCCCATTCTCTCCTACTTTTCTCACCATTCCACAGCATCTTCTGGAATATAGCCAGGAAAAAATCAGAATCTGACATTTGATATACTAAAGTGCCTAACTCCAATGATGACACTAACCAGGGTGTTTATTTTTTATTTTTTATTTTTATTTTTTTGTGGATCCGTTTTATATTTCCATCAGAAAAAAAAGAAGAGCTGCCATTTAAAATGATCCCTGGCCATTTATTGGTCAGACCTTACATGGGATATAATTGCTCCTCCAGTTGCAGGCAAGCACTGAGTAGGGTGGAGTGGAGTGGAGTGGCGTGAGGTGGCTATTGGTTGAACTTAGAGTGTGAATGGGCTTGGAATTGAGAGCTATGTGATTGGCAGCACAGGTAATCATAGGGGCATAGGGAGGGGAATTGATTACATGTATTGTCCAAGGAACAAGGGATGAGGAAAAACAATTAAGTCTCTGTTTCTTATTCCTTATGAAATACTTTCTCATAATCTCTTAGGGGTGGAACTAAGGCTGCTTCCTTGGTTATAGATCTGTTTATACCATGTAGGGCAAAGGGCAGGTGGCTGTGCTCAAAGAAATACTTAAGAGAGAAATGCCAGTCTTTTTAGATGTCTGTAGTAAATAGTTACATGGACATACCAGATTCCAGTACCAGACAGTGGAATGCTAAAGCTGCTTCAACATCCACTGTCATTGTAGATGTAGAAAATGATTTCCAGGATTACGTAGCTGGTTAGTGTGAGACTGAATTAACTTTCATATTGCCACTCAACCTTTTAATTAGACATTGGAAGGTGAAGAAATTAGCCACCTGAAGATGTACTACCTGGCATCCAGGTACAGGTCTCCCACTTATGGTATAACCTTGGCAAGTTATTTAACTGCTTTGCCCTTTGTTTTGTATACTGATAATTCAGTATACTATGGTTGTTGTGAGGAGTAAATGCAATGCAGTGTAAAGAATTCCTGGCTGGTGGCGAGAGCTCAGTAAGTGAAGTTACTGGTGCCATTGTTGTTGTTATTCTATTCCCTCTTGGCTAATTTGCTCTTGTACTAGCAATTTTGTCAAATTTTTAAAAATAAAAAGTAGAGGTGACACCTTATGAAAATAGAACTTGTGAATTATTTATGGATTCAACTGACCACACTTAATACGTGCTAATGAGCTAATGTTATAAATGAAAGGGATTCAAAGTTTAAGTCTTAAGCAATGCGAAAAAGGGGCCAAATGTAGATATATTCCTCATTTAGGCATATTATAGAAAAAAATGTTAATATATTTTTTGTATTTTTCTAGGACCACAGTCTTAAAATGTAAATGTTATGTTTAGGATAATATGTTCATATCTATGCTCCCTTGATTTATATAGAAGGAAGTAAGTGATATATTCAAGATTACATAATTAATAATGGAGCTAGGCAGGCAGCCTATGGCTTCTCTCCTGTAAGCTGTAGACATGTATTACAGATCTTCATGTGTATCACCTGCCTAGCTAACATCTTACAATAATTTGCTTCAATATTGGATGGTTGTAATAATGAGAATTTCACTGACATTTTTATGTAGATAAAAATAGTTAATTGAAATTTTTAGACAGTTTATAAAATATTTCAATAAGGTGTATTTCCTTAATGATGAAGGAGAGATTAAAAGTTTAAGGCAGAGTTGGGAAGAAGCTAAAAACAGATGGTGACTAACACCTTTTTCAAAGAGAAGAGGGAGGAGGAGAGGGTTCCTGTACATGTGAATTACTCTGTGGGTCTAGAGATTAAGAAAATGAAATTTGAACTAGTGTCTTTAAAACCTTTCCCTATTTTGTCATTTAGTTGAGTGCTTTTTGGAGAATATCCACTTTTCCTTTTCCACATTTTGGTTTGTTTAAAATAGAGCATAAAATAGCTTCAAAGGATAGAAACATCAGATTTTCAAGGCTGGTGAAATGCATTTAGTACAGTAATGTGTACCTGAACTTCTGAAATGAGTCTAGATTTAAGTGTGATCTTCCCTTTAGGTACTGTTAAAAAGAGTCAACTGATGGTACATTAATTTAAAAGAAGCAAATAGTAAAAATAAGTTAGTAAAAAGAACAGAAATAATCTAATCTGGTCATTCAAGATGTTTACTACCTAAATGGTCAAAGGGCGGAGAAATTGCAAGGAGACAGATATCATGAGTTTAAAAAGTATGTGAACTGTTGATGACTAATTAACAATAATTAAGGAATACAAAGCACACTTTAGAAATATAAAAAAAGATTTCAGATTAAATATTGTGACTTTCTTTATTCCAGCCTTCTATTTAGTCATAAAATAAAGAGGGAAAGCACTTGTAAAAATAAACCTATTTAAAACCAAAATGGTGTAATACTTAAAAAGCTTCATTTGGGATATTCAGTTGGCTACTCCACTGAAGAATTTTTGGCATGGCTATATTTTCCTGAAAAGCAAGCTGGAGATGGTTTTCGACTTGCAAAAACTCAAACAAGGGAATTAAGAACTGGACTGAAGTTGTCCTCTTTGGGCCCATCATGGGAAGTCATGGTTCTTTGGAAAAGATAATGCTGGGAAAAATAGAAGGCAGCAGGAAAAGAGGAAGACCAAATGTGAGATGGATTGACTCCATAATAGAAGTCATAGGGAGAAGTCTACAGGACCTGGCGAGTACAGGACATTGTGGACAGTACTCATTCATGGGTCTCCAGGAGTCAGAGCCAACTAAACAGTGTGGCACGTAACACAAATTTGCATTAAATTTCCATGTAGCAAATAAACACATTTCCACTGAATAAATGACTGTGATGCATAGTAGAATTATCTTTCTAAAACTTATCTAAAATGTGTTTTTAAAGAAAAAATTTTTGAATTTTTGAAAGGTATGTAAATGTTATCAAATTATCATTGTTATATTTGAAAGACTTGGGCACTAAGGGAAAGACCCGAGTTACAGTCTTGTCTGCAAACAATCAATATATGACCAGAGACTGTTTCCTCACCTCTCTGAGTTCCAGTTTCTTCATCTGTAAAATAAAATGATTTGACTAGGTCATCTAAAAGTTTTTCATCTCTGCAAATCTGTCATTATAAATAATTTGAGAATTCAGAGATCCATATGGCTAAGAGCTTGAAAGCTTTATTGAGGATATTAATAAGAACCAGATTTTGAAGGAAATATAAAACTTGATTTTTCAGAAAGAGGGCATTCCACTTAGGCATAGATCATGAACAGCAACATATTGGCAGAGACTTCTTATAACTTATTACTTGATTATTATAAAAGCAAAGTCCTTTGAATCAAAGATTAGTTCAGCAGATTTGGGACAGCCATGGAAGGAAATTGCCAAGTAGCTAGAAAGAACTGCTTCAGATAGAGTTGTACTATAGCTGATGAATCTGAAATATTATAGGTCTGCTGTGATATGGACGTTAACATACTTTCTATTTCTTTGCAGTAAGGACTAAGGAAAAGCCATCAGTGAAGCGTTAAAGCAAGGCTCAAGATATATAAGATGGGCGATGCTGAGGGAGCTGTGTCAAATGAGTTCCATGTGCTGAGAGAGAGAGATGAGGGAAGGAAGAAGGAACTGACATAAGGTGCTGATTGGGAACTGGAAAGTCTCAAAGACCTTAAGGAGGTTGATTATGGTTCAGGAAGGAGAACACTGAATTAAAGATCTTTGTGATTTAAGTAATAAGGCTCAGGCTGTGACCATGTTAATGGCACGATATGCAATGAGGACAAGTCAGCATACACAATTAGGGAAGAAGGTGTGAGGTGTGGGGTCAGAGTGACACAGATGTTGAAATTCTAAGGATGATGATTACAGAGGGCAGAGGTGAAAAATTAGAGCAGAGTAGGGAAAAGGGGGGAGGGGATTGAGATGGGGGGAGAAAGAGAGAGAGAGAGAGAGATGAGTATGAGACTTATTTCTGAAACCAGCTGTGTCATCAGTAACCTGCTGTGAGTGTAATCACTACACCTCTCAGGGCCTCTGTGTTCTCAAAGGCCAAATGAGGGTGAAGAGTGTTGCATTGTATCAGAACTTGTCAATGGGGGCAATATGGCTCTCTCGAGCATTTCGGAAATTTGTGGGGGGTGTTTTATGATGTTTCATTGTTTGCAGGACAGGTTGCAGTTGTGCAAGATATCCTACAGTTTCAGGACAGTCCTGCCAAACGAAGAATTGTCTGGGGTCCTTTATTAGTTTAGAATGACCCAGTTGGCATTTCTGAAGGATGTCATATTAAAATGTCTCTTCTCTGCTTATCTTTAGTCGTCTTTAATTCCACACACCACCTGTGCCTTTATTCTCTGATTTTCTGTATTTTTATGTGTTTTCTGATCCTGTTTTTCTCCAAATCTAAACTCACTCATTATAAATAGACATAAACTGTTGATCTCCTTATGTCTTTTAATATCTAAGCATTAATTCACTTATTAAAAATATATAACCTTTTAAGTTATGTTCCTTTATTTCTCCTAATTTTGCAATATGCACATGTACATATATATATATTTTATTAAAATTATGTACAGATAAATTATCTAAATTTCACTTCAGTATGACAAAGGTGGAAATGATAAAAAATGTATTTTGTTAAGGGCAAGTCTCTTATGGTTAAGGACCACTTAACTAGATGATCTCCAAGGTTTTTAACTTCTGATATCTCTAAAATTCTGTGGCTTCATGAATGTTATGATTTCAAGAGGTAGTTTTACTATACTGGGAAGTATTAAAAACTGACAGAATTGAGCTGGGAACTGAGTAGAAATCAGCCATTTTTCGTGAATACAGGAAGGCTGAAGAGATTGAGATCTATCTTGAGGGATGGGACACGATGGGCCCTTGGGGAGAGAGCTAGGTTCTTGCTGATATAGGCAGACGGGATGAAGGGGAGAAGGGCCTGTTGGTTTGGCAGTCCAGAGAAGAAGGGGGCTTCGAGGTCAGGGCTCAGTGGGCGGAGGGCTTTAAAAAGATAGGTGTTAGGACTTCACACTAATTTTTTAGCTGCGTCCTGATAATTCTCCTTTCGAGGTCAAGTAGGTAGTATAAGAGGTTTTTCAAATAATTTGGCTACCCACCAATGTATCCCTTTTTTCTGGAACTTTGTTTTGTTTTTAAATTATGACATGGTACCATTATCCATCATTAGTGTAAAGGTCCTCTACCAGAATGCAGGAAAATAGTTACCCATGATATGTGATCTGTATTTTAACAGGCACATTGTTGCCACTTCAGTTTTGAATGGAAGAATTTATCTTCTACTCATAAGCTTGTATAATATATTAAAGAATATTTAAAATATTAAAACTGCAAGTGACTATGTACATCTGCCACATGAGAAAGTATGAATGTCAGAATGACGAGACATCCTTTAAAATGTGTGAGATTTCTTAGGTCCACTTTCTTTTTTTTTTTAAAGATGGTTTTAGACCAGAGGAAGTTTAAGTTGATATTTAACATTACCACTGATGGTCACAAATGAAATTCCGAGGGGATATTTAAGAGGACTTTTAATAAAAATTGTTCTTGTTTCAGTATAGAGTAAGTTGCTTTATTTAAGCATAAATACTTCTGGAGAAAAATTAGGAAAAGTACGAAAGGATAGATAGATGTAAGATCAAGTGAAAAAGGAAACAATTGTTAATGTAATTCATGTTTATAATGTGTGGTGGGGATTGGGACTCAAATTATGATGAGATATTAAATACATTTAGCATAACTTTTTATAATATTTGCTAAATATTAGAAGATTTAGTTAATATTGAAAAGCACAAATGAAAAAATAAATTGCCATAAAGCCAGTACCTGAAAATAGTTATGTTAACATTTTGGTGCATGTTATTTTAATCATTTTTTTTTTCTGTCACTCTTTAAAAACTGCCCATTGAATGTGAAGCATGGTGATTGGAGCACTGAATTCATGGAGAGGAAGGAACAAATCCTGTTCTCCAGGAGTCCACAGCTGCTCACATGATTGCTTTATTTCTCTGGATTTGAGGCTCTCACTGTGTTATTTCCTTTTTAAATCATAGTCTTTATTTATTGAGTATCTACTGGGTAGTATTTGGCCTTTTACATAAATTATTTCCAATCCTCATAACAGCCATGCAAGGTAGATATATATACATATTTTTTAATTTTAATTTTAATTTTTGCAGATAAGGAAAGTGATGGTTTGTCCAAGGTTCTACATACAGCATTTTTGGATTATTGGATTCAAGCCTGCATTTTTTCTAAAACACTAAGTTGAAAAGATATGTGCATACCTATGTTTATTGTAGTATTATTTACAATAGTCAAAATATGGAAACAGCCTAAGTGACCATTAATAGATGAATGGATAAAGAAGATGTAGTACATACATACAATGGAATATTACTCAGCCATAAAAAAGAGTGAAATCTTTACCATTTACGACAACGTGGATGGACCTAGAAGGTATTAGCTAAGTGAAATAAGTCAGACAGAGAAAGACAAATACCGTGATTTCACTTATATGTGGAATCTAAAAAACGAAATAAGCAAAACAGAAACAAACTCATAGATACAGGGAACAAACTGATGGTTGCCAGATGGAAGAGGAGTTGGGGGGAGTTGGTGAAAAAGGCGAAGGGATTAAGAAGCAAAATTGTCAGTTACAAAGGAGTCATGGGGATGTAAAGTATGGCATAGGGAATATAGTCAATAATATTGAAATAATTATGTAAGGTGTCAGGTAGGTGCAAGACCTATCAGGGATCACTTCATAAGTTATGTAAATGTCCAACCACTATGCTGTACGACTGAAACTAATATAATATTGAGTGTCAACTACCATTTAAAAAAATTTTAAAACTTGCATTTGTCCCTGCGGCAGGACTCTCTCAGGATAGGGATCCCATCAGAGCTGGGAAATGCGTCCATTAGCTGTGGTGGCTGTTAGGAAAAATGGGGAGGGTCTGAGAAGTGGGAACTTTGCAGCTGAGGCTCTTGGGGCAGGAGAGCCTGGGTCAGGTGGGCTCAACAAGCCAGTCCTGTTGGACTGGTTGAATCCTTTCGGAGAGAAGTGGGAGATGGGCCTTCATACAGATAGGGAGAAAAGCTGGGGCAGCAGAGGGTCTCGAATGGTAGACTGAGGGGCTTGGGTCCTGACTGTTCTTATGGTTTACAAAGAGATTTAAAAAGGAACTTGGAGGAGGCGATGGACCTGTTGAATATTTTTTTGGTGACTATTTGGGTAAACTGGTGGTTTGGGGACTGATGGCTGAGGATGCTACATTTATTCTGCACATGTGCTCCACATTGCTGTGGTAACCTTTTTTAACAGGAAAGGTTGTTCTGAAATAAATGACGGCTAAAAACAGTGGGTTGACATCACGTCTGCTTGGGAAGCACAATTCCCCTGTCTCCAGTAAAAGACTATTTAAATGAAGGAAAACGAATATAAGCAAGACCAAATAAGCTTGTTGCATGATAATTCTTGAAAGATGAAAGGTAGTGACAAGGGAACTTTAAATATTTGTGGTATCTGTAAGTTGCAGACTTGCTCAAATTCCCAAGGAGCATTTGAAGTACCCAGGAAAAGAGAGCTGGACACTGGATTTTTTCCTTCTCACTTTCCATCTTTATTTCTTTTCGAGAGAGATACATGTCCTTTCTTCCCCTTGATGAAAAGAATGCCACAGATGCTTCTTCCTCTTGCTTTTCCATTGTTCCATTGTTCCACCACCCTCCTGTCCCTTCTTGTTTTTCAACTCTTTTGCACACACATATCTCTGAATGCCTGCTAACCTTGGACAAGAGCCCAGGCAGACATTATCAGCCTCCTGCCCTTGGCCAGGAGCCTGCTGGGAACTGCTGAAGTTCTTGGCATTTTCCTTTTGCCCTTCACGTATGTATTGCCTACTGCTTGGCAGATCCTGATATGAGTATAATAGCCAACACCGTGCTAGACACTTTGAATCTTAATAATGAAATTCCTGAATGAGTTTATTACTCACTGGAAGAAGAGAACACTTTCATGGGAGGACTTTCTCTTTAGGTGTTTGTGGGTCCAAAATATACATACATATATATGTACGTACATATGTATGTACATACGTACATACATACATGCATTTATCTTTTTCTGCAGACCTGGTTGATGCCTGACTGAATATTGTAGACTTTTAATTGTTTTAAATGTATAAGGGCTCTGTGCAGAAAGTATTCATTAAAGATATAGAGTACTTCTGCCTTGCGGGTCAAATAAGGGTTGTAGTTTAATTCTATCTATACCTAAAGAGTATTAATAGATGTCAGAGTTCTGAAAATGTCACCATAATTTTTAAAAACATTGAACAGTAGTGCCCACAAGATGGGGATGTAATTCCATGGGAAAAAACAAAAACAAAAACAAAAACAAAAAAAACTGCCTTCTTTTTCTTGGTAATATTGGGTCACTGTGAGATTCCAGTTTTCAGAGTGGGAAGATAGTGTTTGTTTCTTTTTTAATCTGGAAAGAAGTAAAAATAATTTTATAAAATGATTATTATAATTTGTAAGTACTTCAATCTTTTGTGAGCTTTGTTGACACTATTTTCCCTATTCTGTATGGGAGTTTGAAATCCTTTTTTTTTAACAAAGAAATATTTGTTGATGAATCGGATATTTGACCCTTAATATAAAAACTACATTTCTTCCCAGATTTAAAGGAGGAAATATGAAGCATTGGCAAAGAACAGGAAATAGGCTTCTAACAGGTAGAGGAGAAAAGGATGGTTTTCCCTGTCAGCAAGGAGTTATGACCTCATTGTGGGTCGAGATATACAAACACATGAAATGATTAGTGAACCAGGCAGTGTTGTTTATAATCATACATGCATTTGCTTTTAATCTTCACCCTGTATATTCCCCAAAGGATTTGTGTCTGTTTGTATATGAGTATGTATAGTCAGTGCGTAAATCAATTTATAATGAGGTGCCTTGTAAGAGAATTAGCTGGGGAGGAGAGGAAGCAGGCACCAGAGTCAGGCTGGAAGGCTTTTCAGAGCAGGGAGCCTTCAGGATGGGGCTGACTGCATGGAGAAGGCTGGGGGCATTCTAGGTGAGAGAAGTTGCATGAGCAAACTAGGAAATACTCTAAATGATATGTATATTGCAGTAGCAGTGTGGTTGGATACCTGCCATTCTTTTGGCTGCCCAGGATCTGAGTTCCCATTCTGGTTTGGGGAATTCCTTACTTCCCGAGCTTTGCTGGAGGCAGAGTTCTCCCCTTAGTGACAAATGGGGGAATATCTAGTGCTGCAGGCACTGATGATGTGAGCTGCATCATCTACTGTTTCAGTGTCCCTGGACCACCCAAAGGCATGATTTGCAGTATTATTCCTGGCTGCTGAACATTCAGGGAGCCAGCCTGAATGTTCTCTTCTGTTTATTTAGAGTTGATGTCTGTAATGTGTGATCAAGAGCCCTGATAGAAATACATACCCATCAGTGGGTACTTTCCTCTGTGTCAAGTTCCATGTGTTTTATGGACATAAGCTCATTCAAGACTCACCACAGCTCTGAAAAGAAGTAGCATCGTTATCCCCCAATTCACAGGTGAAAAAAAACATTGAGATTCAGAGGGGCTAACTAACTTGCCCAGGGTCTTAATAGACAGCAAGCAGAGCTAGGATATGATCCAGGCTTTTCTGACAGGCAGACTGTGCTCTTAATCTCTGTTCTCTGTCTCCCACTGTCTGAGGAGAGCAGATCATAAATATTAACTACCTATATGTTTTTGGAGTACTTTATTATGAAAGGATGTTTTCCAAAACACAGCCAGGGAAGGATTTGGTGCTCTTACTTGAGTATCAAAAATAGGATTTGACAGTTGTAGATTGTCATTGGTTAGAACATGGAATTAGAGGTAAGGTTTTTCTCATCCTTGGTCTGTTCTGCTTTGCTATCTTTGGTCTTGATGTAAAGGCAGACGGTAGATCCTAAAGACTGCACCTGTTAGAGTGGGCAGGGTGCATATGGGGAAAGAAGCAGCTCATTACAAAGACTCTGTCTGGAGTTCTGCTCATTACATCATTAAGTTTTTACAACCCCTGGGATGATCTAAACCCAATTTATTTTGCTTGGAACAATCTATACCCAAATATCGGCATGGCTAAACCTTCCTTACTCCCCACTTCATTCAGGTCTTTGCTCAAGTGTCTTATCAGAGGTCTTTCTTTTCATCTTTAATAATCCCATTCCCCCCACCCCCCATCCTCTTAACCCACTACCTTACAGATTATAAATATTTTAATTTTCTGTTTCCTTACCATTAGAATGTAAGCTTTATGGGAGTGGGGACTTTTTTGTTTATTCATTCACTGCTGAATCCCAAGCATTTAGAAGGCACCTGATACATAATAGATGCTCAATAAATTATTTCGAGTAAATGAATGAATGTGAGGAAACTGAGGCTCCAAGAGTTTTAGACAACTTGCCTAAGCTTTCATGGAAAATGCTGGAACTATGGATCAAATTCTAGTCTATGTCACTCCTAAAATCCCTTATTTTCCCCCTGTCCCCCTTCATTAATGTCTCTCTGTCTGGGAAAATTCCTGTATTTGTATATGATTGGAATAAAAGATATGTTACAGAATTTTTTAGTTGGAAAAAAATTAAGTGGCCAGTCCAACTTGCCTATTTTACAGATGAGGAAATAACTATGATTTGTTGAGGTTAGATGACTTGATCAAATTAATACAGCTATTATTTTGGTGGAGCAAGGACCGGAATCAAGACACTGATCTCCCAATTCAGTCCTACCCTCTTATACTCTGCTGCATTAACATCCTTCTAAATAAAGTGATCCCTATTTTGATGCAGAATTTATATATTAATCATTGGCGCTGGTTTTGAAATAGTGGGTTGTTATTTTAATACCATAATAATGCAGAGACTGCCAACCAGATGCCCGCAGGGACTAGCAGAGAGACTTACATTTAGTCAGCACTGCTGAGAACTCTGCAAACAAGTGGCGGTAACTTCAGCACACTAGCAGTACAGTTGACCCTTGAACAATGTGGGGTTGGGGTGCAGTCAAAAATCCACTTATAACCTAAGTTGGCCTTTTGCATATGTGGATTCCCAACTGTGGATCAAAAATTACATCCCCTGTTCACAGGGGCCAGCCTCACAGCACCTGCTGCCTACCAAGAGAAACATGTTAGAAGAGAAAAATGTGGTAAGCTAATCTAAAAAATGTGTGAAACACCCTGCTGGCCAAACAAACGTTTTTGCCAGCCGGATCCAGCCTGCAGGTTTCCAGCTTGCGATGGCTGAAGTCTTAGTATTAATAGCCTTGTTCTTTCCAGAGGAGTTAGTTTCAAAGGTAGGGGTATGTTGGTGAATATGCTGGCGAACAACACTGAAACCACTGTTGTTAATCGTTCTTTAGACCAGCAAAAGGATCAGTGGGTTAGGCTCTCAAAGTTCACGGAGGGAAAATAATTATCGATAAAAGAGTATTTATTGCCTGCCTTTATTACCTTGGTGATAAAGTTGAAGAGTAATGTGTTTTCTCTGCCATAATACCATCTGTCCTAATGGAAGGTACTTGGTTATTCTGTTTACTGACTGGGAATCAGAAACGTTTTTAGAGGTTTGGCACTGCAATTAACTACCCGTGTGTCGCTGAGGAAATCACCCCATTTCTCTACTCTGCCATATTTATATTTGAATAATTAAGGGTCAGACTTTATGATACAAAGGATACAGAAGATTCCATGCAGGACTTGAACCCAGTTCTTTGTCTCTTAAAAGAAAAAAGAAAGACTGTGTCATCAGAGAGAGAAAGGGACTGGGTTGTTTGTATGTATCACTTGTGTCTTCAAGCATGTTGATAGTGGATTTGCTGCCGTTCCTCTCATGAGCCAGTTGTGAAGCTCAGTCAGGTTAAGAATGACATAGTGATCTCTAGGGCCATTCCAGCTCTAAAATCCATCTAAACTGGAATTATCCTTTCTAAAGACAGGTTTCAAAGCCTTTTATCATGTAGAGACTAAGAGCATGTGTTCTGGGGCCACTTGGCCTGGGTTGTATCCTGGCTTTCCTGGTCCTATTGATTTCTTTCTCTGCCTCTGCATCCTTAAAATGGGGATGATAGTGGTAACTGCCTCATCATCTTGTTGTGATCACTGTTCCTGGCAAATTATCAAGTGCTTCTTTTATTCTTATAATGGAGCAACTGTGTGGTGTAGATAATGAAAATCTAATTCAATTAGCATGAGAATTTCTCTCATTTCCCAGCAGATTTGGGGCTTTTAAATTTCTTTGTAGGAAGTGAGATGTGTTGGAAATAAAAGTTGGCAGGGTTAGTGTGACTGTGTGTTTGAATGGTACCAATTGATTAAGATGCAGAGGTAAAGACAAATGAATTGTGGATAGATGAGTGTGAGCTGTTAGTATTCGGGTATTAACCAAAGAGCTAACTTTTGGATGTATGGCTAGGTAGATGTGCCTGGGACCCCTTATACCCAGTGAAATAGAAGGCATGCATGCACATGTGAGTTTGGTATCGCTGGAAAGAGACCGTCTGATACAGCTTTGCTGTGGAAGGAAGAGTTTGTTATGTGAGAAGATGCTTTAGTGGCTTTCACATGCTAATGTGAAGGGCATCTGTACTGGAAGAACAAAAACACCTCTCCAGATCCTTATTGAAGCATAATTTAAGGCAAGAGGATGGCAATGGACAAATTGCACCCACTTCAAAAGGAGAGTGTGGGTTTACACTGAGTATTTGTTCCAAGGAGCCGAGAAATAGGCATCGTGCCCTGATGGGCCATTCAGACTGGGCGGCCGTCGCTACTGAAAGAGCAGCCTGTCCTTGTCTGCTGCACTTTCATCTTTTGCCATATTTGTATTCATGTGCACTGTTCCCCACATAAAAGCACAGCTTGCTATTCCCGGCTTTGCTTCTGTGACCTGCAGTAAAACCAAATTTAAAAAATATGTATTTTAATGCTTTTACATGGCATGGTAATTATGCACAAAGGTATTTAATCATTTGGCAACTAGCCAGAAGCATTCAGAAGGTTTTGTGCCTCAGGGAGAAGCAGCTTGTACAGGTCATGGGAGGGGCTCTCGGTTGTAAGGCCTCAGCATTCTGGGTGTGTGTGTGGCAACAACACGGGACAACGACGTCAGTGTCACCTGGGAAACAGAGGACACAGAAGACTGCTTGGTAGACTTGAAATCAGCTCCACACAGCTGTTGGATTCTGAATAAATCTTCAGGAGAAGTTGTTCCCTAGGTGAGCTGGTGGGGTGAGGTGGTCAGGATGGGCTGAGGGTGCAGAAGGGGTCGTTTTTTACGTTATTACGTTATTGTCAGGCAGTATTTGGAAGCAACAAATGAACCTTACCTTACTACGATTTTAAATCCTAGGTGGTCACAGCTGGAAATCTCCTTAGAGGAGAATAGCTTGTTTTCAAGCCCCCTCATTATACAGTTGGGGAGACTGTGGCCTGCAGAGCTGAGAGGCTCTCCCTGGTGAAGGCTGGTGAAGCCGGCCTAGAAGGCCCAGAACCCAGGCCTTCTGATCCTCCCACAGGTTCTGCTGGCCTCTGCCCCAGCAAGCAGTGGCCTCGAAGTTTCCATCTAATTCTGCCTTCACTAACATCAAATTTGTTTTTCAACAAACAGATTTGTTGTTTAGCATCTTGTGATATTCAAGAACTTTAATATGAGTTTATCTCAAACGTAAATAGAATTTCTTTATAACTTTAATAGGGATTTGCCATTGTGGTTCTTTCATTATTTTTAAAGGGTCTGTCTTTCTTTTTCTCTTCTCCTTTTCTTCTTGGTTCAATTTTTACTTAATGTACCTTAAAAAAAAGAGAGCCATTGTTTGCCTTTATGAAGATTCTTTATGTTAATTCCAAACATGAAACCTCCTCCTCAGCAACACATATTCTTTTATTTAAAGTTCTTTGTTTTCTGTGAGCACTCTCTCACTCCCCTGTACGAAAGTCAAAGTCGTCATAGGCTGATGACTTCCAAAATTATCCTCCCTCCAGTTGGTAACTCTTTCAAGAGCTCCTGATCTAGATTCTCAAATACTTCTTGCAGTTCTCTAACTTGAGTATGCATAGGAGACACCTGGAAACCTTGGAAAAATGCAGATCAGGATTCAGCCGATCTGGGATGGGGTCTGAGATCCTGCCATTCTGAAAAGGTTGATGCTGATGCTGCTGGTCCTGGGACACATTGCACCCAAAGGACCATTAATTAAGGCACCGAGGTAGACAAATTAATCTTGTATAATGTGATGTGAGCTTTGGGTATCCTGATGTCACCCAAGGATCTCAGCCATATTTCAAATTCAGCAGGTCCAAACTGAACTCATCACTTTTGGCGTTTCCTTTTTATTTCAGTTGGAAAGCACTGTTGTAAAACAACAATTTACTCTCACAGTCAAAACAACTCAGAAAGATTTCCTGCCACCGCCCAATTGTGCTAAGATTCTGTCAATTATTTAATGAGATGATTGAAGTTTTCAATTACTATGAGTTACTGATTTAAAAATAAAATTATTTATGTGAAGATACTACAACTGAATTCAGTTCTTCATGTTAGAGTGCCTTTTGAGACAATACTTTTGATTTTCACTGAACTATGAAATCTAATAGGAACTTTACCATATGTCACCTATATGTTGAAGTCACCTGTAAATATAAAACTCAAATGTTTTTCTATTTCTTTATTTTTATCATGTCCTAGAGAGTAATAAGAAATGGAAAGTGAGAAATTGAGTGTAAAATTTGCAATCCATGTCCTTAACCCTGCTGCCCACATAGTTTCTCACTACTGTTGCTGGTTCAAAATCAAATACATTGCATAGCATCACCAAAATCTGCTTAATTAATTTTTCAGTGTTAAAACTTATGGATCCTAACTTTAGAAGTTTCTTTTAAACTTGAGATACCTAAGGCAGTTGTTTTTCTAATTTTCTATAGTCATAGAATCTTTTTCCAGCGTATTCTTAGGGCCTCCAGGTAACAAATCAAAGCGAAGCTGCTATGGTTGAGAGGTAGGTGAGGGCCCTTCTCTACCACCATAGTTTCTTTCTCTTTAAAGAATGCAACACTAAGGCAAAGTGACAGGCTAAATTGAGACTTTATAGGTGAAAAATCAGTGTGTACAGATTAGAGTTATATAATTTTTAGAACTGAGGTATTATCCTTCCTTTTGTAGGGTGAATATATCTGTCATGCTCCCACAAAGAACAGTAGAGCTGGAGACAGCCTAAGTTCATCTGTCTCCCAGTAGAATTTCTTTTCTACACTATCTGGTGATAATAACCTCAGAAATACTCTTTCTTGACACATTAGTATGACCCAAGAGTGATGACAGCACTTCAGGAGTGATTAAGAACATATTGGAGATAAAGTGAGGGTACATCCACTGTGATTCATGAAGAGTAGCCCAAAGTAAGGGTTAGGTGAATGCTTAGGAAGTAGCCAGTAAATGTCAGTCTCTCTTCCCTCCTCTGTACTCACTCCATAGCTTATTGCAATTCACTGATTAGAGTTTAAAATGGCACAATGAATTATGCAAAAGCTATTTCTGCAGGAGGGGCTGTCTTGCAGCCTAATGCAGTGCAGATGGAGAGATCCTCTTTTAATCATTGTTCTCACAATACTTGGAGGCTTTTTGAGGAATAAGCACTCAGAAGTGGAAGTGAATGGCCTTCAACAGTAAATGAATTCCTTTTGCAGAGAGGAACTGAAATGTATTTATGATGCAGATGGTTACCCTGTGTTTGAATGCTCATCCTTGTCATCTGAGATTCATGCTTAGAAGCAAAATGTCTCTTGAAATACTTGGGTTTTAGATGGTTCCACTGGAGAAATTACTTTTGCCAAGGCTGGTCCAACATGTATTATTATTTTTCTTTAGAAATGGTGATTAGTATTTAAATGCCAGTTCAGTCCAATCATGAAAATATGTAAATTCCCTCTCTCTCTCTCTCTCTCTCTCTCTCTCTCTCTCTGGTTCTTAGTTACTTCTGAAGAGACTGAATTAGTTAGCATCCCCTTACTTTTATTAGCATAATATTAATGCAAATGATCAGCAAAGGCTTTTTAAAAAAGAAAGCAGAACCATGGGAAACAATAACAGTGCTCACTTCTTCAGTGAGGAAGGATAAACATTTATGATTAGGTTTCTGACTTTGGAGTCTGTGCCAAAGAACACCCACATGGGCCTAAATAGGTACTTGTTTCTAAAATCAACATCAACTTGGATGGTTCACTTGCAGAGCAAGAGCCAATCTGAAAAGGGCCATAGGGAAATTTTGAGAACAAAGATGATACGCAGTTACCTGTAGGTAGTTTTTCGTAATTCATTAAGAATGTGTACTAATAGGGTATATTTCTAAGATGCCACTTTTTAAAATATAGGAGGAAACAGTAAAGGAATGATATCCATTGGCCAATTTGAGGTATAGTAAAGGGACTCACTTAAACCTATTCTCAGCGAAGGAGTTAATATGAAGAGGACACTGATTAATTCTTTATTTGCTTAGAGGAAATGGGCTTGAATTAGAGGGAAGTAAAGTTGAATCAAATAACAGGAAGACCTTGTTGGCTCTAGGGATAGCTTTATAAAATTAGAATGAGGTATAGCAAGAGCCTGGAATCTCCTTTCTTAACCTCCTTGTACTATGCTGCAAATATTTTTTACACTTTCTGGCACCTGTGTTTGCCTTTGTTTAAGTGGAAGTGAGCATGGCAGCACCTGCTGTCTGTGCCACTCAGATAGCATGAAGCCAGCGCTGCCCTGTGTTGTTATTTTTCTACATGACATTATCTGTCTCCTCTCTTAGGATGTGGACTCTCTGGATCATAGGTGAAGTCCTGTGCTTCTTTGCCTTTTGGACATCAACATATGTATCGTACCTTGCAGTTAATGAGGAGTTAGTATTTGGTGAATGAATATGTGAATCATAACTTAGTTATCTGTCTATTATCAACAAGAAAGAACACAAGCTCTATAGCATCACTGTACCAAAAAATTGAAATATTGACTTCACTCCAATTCTATTGTTCTTTCCAGTGTCTGCTTCATTACTAGAAATAGAAAATATACTTCATTATGTGGATTAATTTCATCGTAAACCATAACCGCAATTATTTTTAAAAACAAAAGTTAAATACAAGATTCCAACCAATATCCATGATGAAGGAAGACTGATGAATAAAAGTAGAGATTGTTGTCAGTGAAAATTTCTATTCACAAAACTATTGGATTAAGAAATTAACATTCCTGTATTAGATCAGTTGGCATATGCTTAGAGTTCCAAAAGTTTTCTTATAAAAGCTACACATTTTATTTTATAGGAGCAGCTTCAGTAAATAACTAAAGTCCTTTATGAGTTGGGAACTCAATAATTGGCTCTTAAAACACCTGAGTTAAAAAATAAGTAAAAAGGAGAACAAAGAATAGAAAAATGTTCTTAGTTTTGGATCTTTACTGTAGAGTATCTGATAACTTAGATCTTTCTGAAGACTTATCCTTGCAAGATAGTAAAGGAGGTTCGTCTTTGATGTCATCATCCACACTGATTAACATGGCTTTCGTACCCACTTCACAAATACTGTCTTCTGCCCTGTGGGTGCTACATCCTCTTACTCCTTTCACCTTTTCATTTTAGAACTTACTCATACTCTGTTCTGGTTTCTGTAGGCTCTTTTCTCTGTTTTAGTAGCCCATTGGCTAATATTTTCTACAGTGTCAGCTTCCTGAGACAACAGTTCTTTCTTCCACCTCTCTTTCCTGGCAAGGAGAGGGGAATGGGTACCAGATCTGGCTGGGATGTGAGGTCCCAAGAGCCTTCGCCAGTGCAGAATGCAGAGTTCAGGAAGGCATTCTAGCAGGTGCCCTTTTGGGAAAAAATAGACCTATCAACCTGGATTGTTTTGTTGGTAAGTACTGGGTAGAAAAGAGAATCTAGGGATATCCTTGAGTGGGACATTGGTTAAGCATCAGTTTTTTATAGAATGTCAGCAGCTTTGGCCATGGCTAGGAAGAGAAGTCTCAAGGACATTAACTTCTTGTGGACTTCTTAGCCTATTTGTTTCCACATGGAATGGCATTTTGAAAACATGCCGTATTGCTTTTGGTTACATGAGAATTTTGCTGTCCATGTGAGCAACAGGTAAACAATAGTCTAGTGATGAGCCTGAGGCTCAGGGCTAAGATGACCAGGATAGAAATTAAACTAGGACAGTTACATAAACTTTCAGCTTGGAGATTTAATCTTCCCAGAATTTGATGTGCCTGTGCGTGGCATTTACTGGAACTCCATGTATCCCTAACTGTGTGAGTGGATGTGGTAATGCTAAAGAATAGCATTAGTTTTCTTAATAATTATTTTTTCTTTACCCCCTGCATTTCCTCCCCTTACTGCTTGCTGGTTCCCATGATTCTTTTCTATAAAACCCTTGCCCATCCCTTATGGTCCCACTGCCCTCTGAGCCCTGTTCCTGTCCTCTAAACAGAACTCTGGGTTTTACTGAAAACCCTTGTTTTTGTGGGATTTTTTTGTTGTTTTGTTTTGTTTTTTTCCTTCAAATGTTAAGCTTAAAGTTCTCAACCCCAAGCAGTATTTTATTATTGGAAATTGCCATTCGTTTCCCATGTTCTTTTATACATTTCATGTATCTTTTAGGCTACTTGCATTCCCACCTGTCTTGTGTTGGGTCAGCTCAGATTCTGAAACATACTAGGAGAAAAAGCAATCTTAGATAATCTCATTTAAAAAGGGAAAAATTGTCCTGTAATAGTCACATATTCTATTTTGCAACTGACTTGCTGAAGACATTTAGAGGAAAACATGGATGAACTCTTTCTAGGCTTGACTAAATTATTTGATTAGCTGAAACTTATTTCTCCACCCCCTACATCTCCTCTGTAGAGCTGACTTTTAGCACCTGGCTTACAAAATACTTCCTGGCCTTCAGTGCTTATCTGCAGAGCATTATAGTAGTTGAAGTTCACTTGGAGCTATCCATAAAATGACACTTTGCCACCTATGTGCAGCAACCTTCTTTTTTCCTGTCCAGGTATTTACCACACTGTTGTTGCTGTTTCCAATCTTTCTACTATTACAGTTCACTAGCATTACTTTGAAATAGTGTATAAATATCCTTTCCCATTTTATCGTTTAAATACAAATATCCTTTCACTTTTAATATTTTCTCCCAGTGTTTGTTTATGGCCTTCCTTCTGCAAATTGGTGGAAAATTGGTTGGCTTTATGCCCCTATAACCCCTGAGATGTGAGATGATTTCTCTACCTTATTTCAATAAATAATCACAAAAAACTGAGAAGAGTTTAATAATAATGTTCACGTCTCTTCCATAATATGCCCATTTACTTAGCTTTAGTTATTATCAAAGATTTTTTTAAATCCAATTTTGCCTTTTGTCCATGTTTTTATTAGCATAAGAAAGTTTATGTTAATAGGTATATAAAAGTCTTATGGAAAGGCAACAGGTTTACCCAAAGGAAATAAGTAAAACCAATATTATATTAAGTACCATTCCTAGATGAAGTTAAAAAATATTAATGTTCATAGTTTTGTGTTATGTTGACAAGTATTTTGTCAGTACTCATATGATGGCAGGCCTTATGAATCAATAGCAACCTACTTTATGAACTGGAGGGGGAATATCAGAAAATTGTAATCTGTTAACTTGTATTCAGTCAGCACCCACAATGAAATTCCTGACCAACAGTTAAACGTCTATTATGGATCCCAGATCTTGAAGTGTACTATTAAGTTTAATATGTGAGAGAATTTCATGAATCTGTTTGTGTTAATGAATGTTTAAAGCATATTGATAAACTATAATGATGAGATTCTGAGCTAATAGAAGGCATGAGAGGAGACTTATAAATGACAAGTTCAGGAATATCAGAGAAGATGAGTAGACTTTTGGTCTTCATTAGTGAATCCTTTTCTTCATTTCATTGCTGAAAATTTGTTGAGAACTTGATGGATTCCTCAGAAAGAAAAGAGGAGCACAAATTTGAAACTGAAAAGGCAAAGACTTGGTTTGTCAAGAGCAATAAAAATACGGTTGTCAAAAATTGTGTGTGCTGATTACTACCTTTGAAGCCACACTAGTGTTGTGAAATAAGAACCAGGTATAGACAGTTGTGGTGAGGAAACTGGACTCCAACTCAGGAAAGAACAGCCTTAATAACAGACCAGTGAGTGGGCTTCAGTCAAACTCAGGAGGCCTGTGAGAAACAGCAGGGGAGAAAGTGGGGTCCCAGGATGGGCTATGGAGGTAACCTCAAATTATGGGTCTAAATCTATAGAAATGATTGTTTGAACAGGGGGACGAGGTGGAGGTGAGGGGGTAATAGTGGCAGTTAGAGAGGAAGCAAAATTCTTACTGAGGAAGGAATGGTGCACCACAGTAGGATCCAAAGCGTGTCAGAGATGATGCAAAAGGAGAGGTCATGACCCAGAGGCCCATGCTGGAAGTTGTCAGGGCCAGTAGTTCAGTGAGGAACCAGAAACTTCCACCCATCCCTGGTGTTAGTGTCATTTATGATCTATCTCATGACAAGGTTTGAATAGCTTGCTTGAGAGACATCTTTGATAAGGTGCCCAATATATAATAGGCATCCAACAAATATTTAAAAATTTGTTTTAGAGATAGAGTTGACAGAGCGAAAGCAGGGAATATATGCTTAACAAACTGTATGCCAATGCTTAATATTAGGTACAGTTTGATATGAAATAAGCCCTTTCTTTTGTATTCCCTCATTAGAAAGCCTACTTTCAAATTAAACACCCAAGAGTTACAGAGGCATGGAACAATTACCTATTAATTACCTTTTAGGGCTTCCTCATTACTAATTTCTTTACTATCTACTTTTTATGTCCCTGTCTTATTCCTTGATAGTTTTGTACAATTAAGAAAAAAAAAACTTAGAAATTAATTTGTAATTTTTTTCAGAGACAGCAATAATTCAATAATTAATAATTGAACAATTTATAAGCATCTGCTATGGCAAGCAGTTTATTGAACCCAGGGTTACCCAGGTGAAAAAACAAAACGACAACAACAAAAACTACAGCTTCTTGCCTCAAGGAACACACAGTTTAGTGGTAGAGAGACAAGAGTGAGTATCATCACAGTGCAGGATGTGGTAAGGGCTGTGGGGAGACTGAAAAAGGGAAGACATGTCTTTCTTCATTCCAACCCCCACAGAGAAAGATACCAAAATATGAAATTGGATGACAGCTGGAAAACAGATCTACCTGGAGTTCCCAAGCTCAGAATGCAAAGTAGTTGCTGATGTTTAATCTCCAGATGGCTCTACAACTAACCAGAACAAAAAAAGGAAAGTTTTGTAGATTAACTTGCAGGTACAAGGTGTCAAGTGGATACAAGTTATGGTGACAGATAATTGAATGAAATACATATGTAAACTCAATTTGGTCTTCTTTGAACCAGTATTCCAAGATCTTGATAGTTTATATCTAAGCCCCACTACAAATCCCTTCACCTTTATCTTGGAAAATGACTTTAAGGTTAAGATCTCTGGCTCATTTTGGCAACTGTTGCCTCTCTAAGGAGGAAAAACTGCCTTCCGAGAGAGCTTTGGGGATCTCATGAACAAAGAGGATCTCACTCCTACCCAGAACTAGAGCTCTAAATTGTCTGGTGGCCAGTGATAGCCCATAATTTCCCCTTTATGTACCCTAGGTCTATACCTAAAAGGGAATGGAGTTTTTCTAACTTTCCTTGGCTGCCTCCTGACTCTCCCATGTACCTTTTTGTCTCGTGCCTCCTTTCTTGCTCCTAGACTTGGGTTGTGATCACTGCATATATCCCTATTTTTTTAGTGATGTTCACATATAAATCGGTTTTGCCATAGTTTCCCATAAAAGTAATAATGCCAGGTTTTCAAAGCTCTCTCGCAACAGTATGACTAATGGGCATCTCCTCTCAGTTTTGCTTAGACAATGTTGTGTTTTTAAGTGGATAATCAGTTCATTTGCTCATTGTTTTGCTGTGTGTCAGAATTGCATGGACACTTTGAAGGCCTACCAAATGCTATATAGATGTGAAATGAGTTGTATTTTTAAAGAAAAAGAAAGCTGAAAGGAATAATGGGTAAATCTTATTGGCAAATCAAATGAAAAGGGAACAATATATGCAAAAAGTAAAGGTAAGTTTACTTGAAATGTGAAAATTAATATATTTTTAAAACTAGCAGTTCGGTGGGATAGAAGAGATGAAAAATCCTTTCTCTGGTTTCCGAAGGCCTCCTAGGTGTGGAGAGAGGCCAGTGAGATATTGCTTTCTAATCAACTTCTTACTGCCTTCAGGCGTTGTCAGTGCTCTTTTCTCCTGGTTGTCAGAGCCACTTCTAGTAATTACTGCTTTCAGCTAAACAATAGTAGGCATTCACTTCCAAGGGAGAAAAATGACTTGAGTCATTCATATGCTGCAGCTCTTCATAGTCATTCAAATTCAGTGTATTCTGATGGACAGGGCCATTACAGAGTATTAATAGCTGCACCATCTTGTGATGGCAGTGGTTACTTCTTTAATATCCCTGAAAAATGAAAGGGAAAAATCTACACAAATCCATGTTGGTGTTTTCAACAAAGTGTTAAAATGTAGATAAGTGGAGTGAAGTTTTAAGACATTTTTAAGATTTTAAACATTTTCAAAACAAAGTTTAAAAAAAAAAATACTGGTACATTTGAGGTTATGCCCCAGTGCAAACAAATCTTATTTTAGAAACTGCATTGGAAAAGCATTCTATGCATTTTAAAGAGGTATGGTATGATTTTTGAGTGTATTTTTCTCTAGATAAGTATAATGGTATATAATGGTCATTTAAAAACATTAATTATAGGCTATCAACAGGGTCACGTTGGTTTTTGCTCTGTGCAGTACAAACAGAAAGATTGGAGCATTTGATGCAAAAAAATTAAATTCTACCCTTTCTAGTCTACTTGGTATAATAAAATGACCACTGAAGAAGAAATGAAGACACTAATCTTGATTCTACCATCACTTTGCTGGGTCACTTTCGGGAAAATTTAACCCTGGGCATTATTACCTCACCTACAAAATGATGGGGTATGTTTAAATCTCTAGGGTCCAATATCATTCTAAAGTATACACATCAATAAATGTGGCTTTATCTAAAATATACTTAGTAATTATGGTTGATGATAAATCATGATCTGAGTAAGAACCTTTTGCCCATTAAAAGCAGAACAAAACAAAATAAATATTATTTTGTTGGTCTTATATCTCCCAACCCAGTCACTTCTTTCCTGCATTGGAAATAAATCTGGGATAAGAGATATGAAAGTGTAGCTTTTTTAAAAAGGATCTTGAAGGAAACCAAACAAAACCAAGTCCTAGCATCAAAAGACTTTACGAAGAAAGCATATTTTGGGCCATATAAATGCCTCTGGCCTCTGAATGAGGCAGAACTAGGAGACAGATTGTATCGAAGTGTAGCAACAGGACTCTTGATAGGGTAGGTATGTAGAGGTTGGACCAGATAGTTAAATATGAATTCAAAGAAATGTCCTAGTTCCAAATAAATCTGCCTTGAGATGGCTGTAGGAAGAGGTATGGATGACAAAGGAGTATTACGGAAAATACACATTTTCAAATACACTGGCTGAAAGGGGAAGTTTAGAAAGAACTTCTGCCCCTCATACAGGATGGATAAAAGCAAATGATAAAAGACATTGGAAAGGCAAGGGTTTTTAAATGACATTTTTATTCTTTCTCATTGTAGTATAAATTAAATATGGATATACCATTGGAATAAGTCCCAGTTTTGATGAAAGGCTGTAAAACTAAACTAAAATAAACAAAGAAGTAGGTCAAGTGTCACTAGGAAAGCATGTGTGTTTCTTTCAGTAAGATTTTCTGGAGCATTGCCCACAGAATTGGAAAGTGCTTTTTGAGATCCATTAGGTGATGTTTCTGAGAAATCCTAGAGCAGCGGTTTTAAAGTGTGGTGCAGGGACACCTAGGGGTCTCAAGACCCTTTTAGGGGTCTGGGAGATCAAAACTATTTTATAATAGTTTGGCCTTTTTTACTCTCACTCTCTCATGAGAATACAATGGAGTTTTCCAGAGATTACATGACATGCAATATCGCCAAAGATTGAATGCAGAAGCAGATGTGAGAATCCAGATGTCTTCTATTAAACCAGACATTAAAGACAGTTTCAAAAACGTGAAACAATGCTACTCATCTCACTATATATTTTTTTGATATGGAAAATACAGGTTTTCTTTCAAAAATGTTATTTAGGTTAAGATGTTTATTATCAAATAAACTAGTATTTATTTTTTTTTCCATTTTAAAATCTAATAATATACATATTGATAGATATAACCTATATAAGCAAAAGCTCTTTGGGGATATTTGAAAATTTTAAGTGTGTAAAGTAGTTCTGAGACCAAAAGGTTTAAGAACAGCTGTCCTAGAAGAACCTTGGAAGAGGGCAAAGGTGACCTTATTAAAGAATGGGAGGGGCAGTTATATATAGTTAGCAGTTATATAGATGTGAGCAATGATACGCACTTGAGTGCCCTCTTCGAGATTATGTATGAGGCACTTCAGGCGGAATTCTCACTTGATAATTCAACGAATGAAACAGTCAAGATATTGATGTTCTTCCCATTTTATAGGTAGGAAAAGTTTGGATTAGAGAAGTTAGGTGATTTTCCCAAGTCATAGAGATAGTTTAGTACAGCTAGAATCGTTTGGTACTTAGCACTGTCAGTCCCATATGTGTCCATGTCATTTCACTGAGCTTGTTGGCACTAAGGATGATTTATCCATCAGCCCGTTTTCTTCTAGTAGACCACGGTATAATGCATGGCGACCTCCACCTCCTTAAGAAGAGCAAATTATGTCAGACTGGTTTAATATTCTGTATTACAAAATAAATAGACATTACTAATACCTTGAATAATATCAATTCATTTGCAATTCACTAATCAGGTGAAAAAAAAAAGGTCACAGAAAAAAATAGAATAAAATATATCCTGGGGAAATATAGAGAAACAAAGCCTCACTTTTTATAAACACAGGATGAGAACATGTTGGCAAGATGAAAAAGAAAGCGCATTTCATGACGGCCCATGAGGGCCTGTGAAGCTCGTGTTTGCTGGTGACGTTAGTGTCCATGAGAAAAAGGCAGCGATAATACTGTGACATGTTGGCATGCCAGTTGCACAAAAGCGCGACTTGTGCAGCCGGCTAGAAAGCAACTCCTTTCAGAGGACAGTGTCTAGTTCCGTCATGATGGCTGTAAAAGGTGAGAAATGAGAGCGTGTTTGCACAGTGGTCCTGGAATGATTAGCACAGAGGATTCCAGAGAAGTGAGGAAGAAGGAATGTAGAACAGTCGTTTCCCCATCAGTCAGGTGGGGGTAATTAGTAGTTGCCTGTGGTACAAACTGTTTCTTCAATTTCGGCACCATGTGTTGACTTGGATCTTTTGGAAACATAAAATATTTCTGCTCTGCACTGCATTATCTGTAGCAGATGTTGCTTTAGGTTCTTGAACTCAATTTGCAGAATGAACGTGGTATCATATAACATACTCCTAAACGCAGAAGAGGAAACTAGTTAACTGGCCTCTTACCAGGGCAGTTTTAAGAAGCGCCAGATTTTTAGCCATTTGCCTGTCTGGAGTTTAAGAGTAGAGTTTATTATAAGAGGAAAATAAGTGATATGCCATGTTTATTGATGTAAATTGCAATTAAAGAACGTTCAGTTATTTTTTCAGAGAAAATATAAAATATATGGCTGGCTGACTAAGGCGGGCAGTCTCTGACTGGTTGCCTCCTCCCACTCCCATCCTGTGATATTTGAAAGAGAAAATATTTTTTGCAACATACACCAATGATAAAAAAAATTCACTCAGTAATCTTCTTCAAGGTTATCACAGCAAACCTGTTCAGCTTTTGAATCTTATTAAAGTACAAATATTGAGTAGATTCATCAGCTAAAAGATTAGATTTTTGCTTTGTGTATGTTCTGAAAGCAGGGCTTGATATAGAAGGTATGTTTGCGTAATCATGCTGTTGCTCAATGCATGCCCTGGCATTTTTCTGCACATACTATCTTAATGGAAATTTACTGGAAAATTCTTGCCAGAATAAACACATTCCTTCAGTAGCAAACGGCTTAATGTACTTTAAGTTCAACTGCACCTCCTTCCTGTGAGCAGATAAACCAAATTATTTGGCATTAGTCGTTATACTTTACACATTCCGCAGTACTTATTGTGGCCTCCCATAGGGCTAAGGGTTGTAGAAGAGAAGGTAGGAATAAGGAAGACGATCTTACATTATCACGAGAGATCAAACAAAAACAAGGATAGAGCCTCTATGTATTTGATAGGAAATAAACCAAAAATGAATCTGGCAGACATCCTGTAAATTACCTTTAGCTATCCTGGTAAAGCAGAATTAAGGAATAGGACCCATACAGAAGTTGAGCTGCTGATCACAGGCAAAAAAAAAATTGTGTGTATGTGTGTGTGTTTTAAAGAGAGATAAAGATAACTTTCTTATTCACATTTTAAGAAGCAGGAGTATAAACTCTCAAATGAGAAGAACACTGACTTTATCAAGGCCACTTGGGTAAGAAGAATGGACCAGGCAGGGATAAAGGGATGTAAACAAAGATGGTTGGGGCAGGGAGGGAGGAAGTGCCCCTTGAATTAAGGGATAGGGGAAGATAGGAGAGGCAAACAATAGACAATGGAGACTGGAGGAAAGAGATTCCCACAAACATGTCTAGACTTCCTCCAGCTGGTCCTGGCCCTAACACTCACCCATCACCACCCCATGCTTGATTCTGAGGAGAGATTATAGCAATTTTTCATTTATTAATGCAACCAACATTAATAAAATGGGTAATCAAGGCAGAGAAAACCATTTTTAAAGGAATAAAATGACCTATTAGCATATTACAGTTCATTTGTAGCAATAGGCAATTAGATTCTTTAAATTTTTCTAAGAAACCAATTGCAATTGAACTGCTGGGTAGCTTTGACTAGTTTAGTGACCTTCTTCCTTATGTGGTATTAAATATGATTATTTTAAATAATTATAGGAAAGAACAGTTTAAATGTGATAGTTGCATGCTATTAAAGAATTTTGTTTTATTGCATTTCTTTTTATTTTCTATATGTGCAGTAAATAAAACCAGTCTAGCAAAGCATTACGTCCTAACATCTTGGGAGATAAAAGAATTTGAAATTAGAATAACAAAACACTAGTCCACCAATTATTGTCCCTATTCAAATTATATTTTTAAAAAATTGAATATAAAGAGGAAGCACCATAATTGATCATTTTCCTCTCTTAAGTAATTAGAGTTTCTCCCATTTCAACATAAACAATATAAAACAAGAATTTAATATTTTTATTATAAGGTCCTTCAGTTCAATTTTAACAGGTAACATGTGACTTATAAAGAAAAAATATAGTTGACATGAAATCATAAAAATACCTTCATTTATTCAGTTTATCATTTTCTTCATAGATAATATTTGAAATAATTGTTTAAGAGTAATTCCTAGCTATTTATTCAGAATCACCAATAAGTGAAGTTTCACTGTGTAAAAAAAATACACATAAGTAATGGGTACATTTATAAGATTAAAACTTGCTTTTTGTAGTAGCGGTAACAGTCAACCTAAAATATCATTCTTTTATTTATGCTTTAATTCCAAAAATAAAATGGAAATTCAAAAAGTATTTCATTCATTGATTGAAGATATTTGCTATATAAGAGTTGATAAATATGATATATTGTGTAAAATGTAGTCTTAATGTAATTAACTAATAGCTTGTAATCAAGATTTAACCTGTTGTTTTCTGAGAATAAAATTTTAGGTTAAAAGAAGTCAAAATAATTTAAGTGAAATGGAAATGGAAAAATGATTTCTCACATTGCTATTTGTTCTTCACTATACTTTTTTTTTTAAAGAATAAAACTGTTCATTCTACAAGCATATTATAATCAGTAGCATCTCAAGGTAAACAGTTTCAAAATATGTACCTTTGGTTTTATTAAGGAGAAGTTAAGGAGTTTCCAAATTCTCTAGCTCAGTGCTGTGATATTTTAGAAATTGTACTACTTCCTCATGTACTAAAATGAACCATTTTTTCTTTTGACTTTATAGTCGCAGATATGGACAGTACGCTCTGAACCAAGAAATCACCAAAGTTAAGGAAAAGCCTCCATTTGATCGATCGAGTTCCCAGGATTCTGTGGATGAACTATCTATGGAGGACTACTGGGCCGAACTAGAAAATATCAAGAAATCTAGTGAGAACAGACAAGAAGATCAAGAGGTGGTGGTTGTGAAAGAGCCTGATGGTAATAACTAAATAATAAAGCTTCTTTATTTTGTATATGTATTTATGGGGGAGGAATATATGGAAAGGAAGAGAACAACAACAATAAAAAATTAGAGATGGGGCAACCCAAAAAAGATAATACTTAGCTGGCTCTCAACTTGAAAATTACTGTTTGTGGCAGATTTATGGATGCAGCTGCCAAATACAAGTGGCATGAGTAAATTCCTTTAGGCTTATATGGCTACAGTCTTGTTGGCTAAGCTTACTGTATCATAAAATTTTAGAGTTAAATTTGATCTTTGAAATCATCTAACCTCCTTTTGAATTCCTTCTATGGTATCCTAGCCAGATGATCATATATGGCTTCTGGTGCGTGTAGATGCTGATGGAAAGCACACTGTTTTTCCATTGGTCGGTCAGCTTGAGTTCTTTTGATGTTCTGTAGTTTATCGATTTACAATCTCCTGTACTTTACCATTGACTCATGTGCCGTAGTTTTGCTTTTTGGAAGAATAGAACGAGTCTGTTCTGTTTTTTACATGATAGACTTTCAAATGTTTGAAGATATCTTGTTCTTCACCACATCTTTTCTAGAAGGAAAATAGATACACATAAACCAATACTTGTAGGTGGTTTTCTGACATAGCCCAGTACTGGTCGTCTTATCTTTCAAAGTATAATACTCCAGATTGGATGCAATGCCACAGGTTTAGCCAGCTAACCTAAAGGTATAGATTTGGGCAGTATAAATGACATTAGCCTTTTTGGCCTCCATATTTGCTTCTTTCTTATATTTGGTTCATAATTCCTCTCAAGTCTTTTTGAAGCCATATTTCCCACAGTCTTCACTACTATATTTGATATTCTGGAAGAAACATGTAAATATATTTAAACTAAATAATTAAATATAATTAAAATTAATTTATTGATTTTTATTTATTATGTGATTACCAAGAAGAATTGGGAATGTTTTTACATATTTATGCCTTTTCTTTGACTTTAAATTGAGTTTTACCTCTACTCTTTAATAGATAAAATGATTCTATATTATGTTGTTTGCTTTCCTTATCATGGCAATATCAGCTTTTTTTTTTTTCTGGCAATTTGGTGTTATACACCTCTACTGAGCTTTACCTTAACGTTAATAATAATGGCTGACTTTTTATCTTAGTAGTAAACATTTTTTGTTGCCTGGCATGTAGAATGTCTGGCACTATATTATGTTTCTTGAAGCCAAGGTTATTAATACTTGACTTCTACCCTCAAGGAGTTTATATAGTATAGAAGGATAGATAGGCAAACCAGTCAGTACTACACCATGTGATATGAGCTATATTAGAGCCCTGCAATGCTCTTCCCATATAACATGCTCACATTTGGTTATGAGTCACCCAGGATAGCTCTGAGAAAACAGAGTTAGCTGGAGGTTAAGCAACTTGTCCAAAGTGACATGATTTCGGGGCTCAGAAATGGTGTATTGATACCAGTCTTATGTGTCCCAAGTAGCTGGTCTTTCACTTTCCTCTATAAACCTGGTGCTTGGAGTGAATCTATTCTAGCTAGCTTTCCGTTTTTCTATAATTTTTATTAAGATCTCACATAATATTTGCTTTACTGTTTTCATCCTGCTTTTAGTGTTTTGAATTGATCCAGTTATGTAATTGGTTGCCTAAAGTAAACTATTTTTTTTGCTGAAAATAGTGTGTTTGTTTGTTTGTTATTTAATTTGTGAAAAACATGAGTCTGATGTGCTGACTAGAGGGATTAAAAAAATTAATTTGAAATTGATTAGTTCCTGATGTCCAGATGCTCTTTACTTCTTTGCCACACTTCCTGTCAGCTACAGTGAACAAAGAAAAAAAATTTTTTCATCAGTTATTGTTAGACTTTGGGATATTGCTGAATTTAAGCCAAGAAACAGGACTTTAACAGATATCCCCAGCATTGACTTCCTTCTGTAACTTAATGGAAATAAGTTATATTTTCAATGCTTGCTCATGGAAAGGGAACAGTATTATCTTTCTATAGTTAATCTGCAGAGAAGTTATAGAGGTTAATTACATGTGAAGTCATTTAAAAATTTTAATTGAGTATATATGAAATAGATCTAAAATTTGATATCTTTGTGGCTGGAGTTTATGGCAGTTGTCCAAGTTTCATATAATGATTCTTAGCACTGTGGTTTGGTTGCAATAGAAGAGTTTTAGCAAGAGTTTTTTAAAAGCTTAAAAATGTGAAAGTTCTCATTTTTTATTTAAATCCATTTTTCTCTACTATCTCAGAGGGTGAATTGGAAGAAGAATGGCTTAAGGAGGCCGGTTTGTCCAATCTCTTTGGAGAGTCCGCTGAAGATCCCCAAGAAAGCATGGTGTTTTTATCAACATTGACCCGGACCCAGGCAGCAGCTGTTCAGAAACGGGTAGAGACAGTCTCCCAGACCTTAAGGAAAAAAAACAAACAATACCAGATTCCTGACGTCAGAGACATATTTGCTCAACAGAGGGAGTCAAAAGAAAAAGTAGGTTTCCTTTTTTTTTGATGTTAAAGCAAAGGAATAATTGCTTAGAATCAACTAGACCAATCCAATTAGGATAATTAAAAACATAATGAGCATTTATTATATGCAGGCACTAAAGCTCTCTGCAGGCTTGTGTTAGGTGACTTTGGAATCTTAGGAGTGGCCCCAATCCCCCAGACAATGTGATTACCAATTGTTACTTACAGAACAGTAAAGGTAGGGGATTCTTCCTTATCTGTTAACTCTTGTAGGAATATTTGCTTTTTCCTAGACACATTGGGGGTTGATTGGAAGTGGAATGTGAGGGAGCTAATTGCAACTGAATTACAAAGCAGGAACCCGGAAACATGAGATAGCTTCCCTTTTGTGTCTAGCACTTACTATGGTGCCTAGCACATAGAAGATTTGAGTAAATATTTTTTTTAAGATGATTAATTTATTATTGGATAATTTATTAATTTTATTAATTTATTCATTATTGTTGGAGTCTGGTAGAGACTCTGGGACTGATGAGTGAAAAAAAATGTCAAAGAAGACATGGTAAGAGACATATTGCCCAGAACAGTAATACTCAAAACAGCCCAAAACAGCCAGTTGGTAGGCTATTTACTATTCATCCATGAGGACATAAGGAGCTTGCACAAAATGTAAATTAATATAATTTATTCCTTCATCAGGAAAGTCTCACTACCAAAAAAATTAGCTGAACTAAATGGTGTTCTTAGGGTTAAAGCTGATTTACATTCTGCTTATTCTCAGGTGACACGGAATAGCTCTAGCCTAAAAAACCTAGTGGGGTGGTTGGAATGAGAGCAAAGAAAAGGAATATTGAACAATGATTGCAATGATAATAATAGCACCAATAATTGCTGCCACCACTCGTGAGCACTTAACTTTGATAACCATTCTCCTTGCCCTTTTTCATTTACTTCTTAGAGCTGTCCTGTAAGTGAGGTATCACCATTTCCATTCTGTGGCTGAGGCTCGTAGACAAGTAACTTGCTCAGTGTCCCATAGATAGTAAGCTCAAATTTGTTTGACTCGAGTATGTGTTTTTAACCACTATGCATCCTATTATATTTGGGTTTCCATGATTCTGATATTAACTAATCCAAGCATGAGATTCTATTTACACTATAAATACAAAACAACAAAATTATTATGACTAAAAGAAATAAGGGAATGAGAAGGTTTATATTTAAGGTATCTTTTTGTTATATAGAGGGATTTTGCTTTTTGTAGACGTTCCATTCTTATAAGAAATCCTTTATAGCTGTAGATTTAAACTCCATTTGCATGCTCAATTGTGAATCAAATTCAGTCTAATTTATAATTTTGGGGTCAGTGAATTGTTCCAGGCAACAAAAGATCTTGCTGCTGAGAGGTAGTTAAGCACTGGAAGTGATTTTTGAAACATCCACTGGGGAGGTTTCCATCTGAGAAAAATGAATGGTAAGGAAATATGGGATTATGGCATGTCCTTCCCAATGAAAGAACCCTTTCTAAGGCAGGTAAGAGGAAGTAAAAAGTGGGGTGGGAGTGTAGAGAGCTGAGCCTAAGCAAAATACATAACCGAGGATTCACTCCAGTTTCCACGAAGATGTTGCTACTAGGCGCTAGAAACAATCTTTTTCAGTAAATTCTTGGTAATGCCTAAACCATATCATTTGAGTCCAAGGTAATTGTTGGAGTGCATCATCTGATCAAGTCATTAAAGGAGAAATAGCACAAGTAAATTAAAATAATGTTAACTTGCTTACACTGCATGCCTTTAATTGAAACACTGCCACTCGTTAGAACTATATCCTCCATTCCTCAAGCAAACATGGGCCAGCCATCTTCACTTATAGTTCTTCTGTTCTCAAATAAGTACATATTCAGCTCTTTTATTTTAAATGCTTCCTTATGAAGCCCTTGCTGACACTAGGAAATATAATACAGAAATGAATACCATCTGCACTGTCATCTTCAATTGCTAAGGAAAACAATTCTGACCACATGCTCCAAAATACATGTTCACATGTAAGATTAGAATCGCTCGCTGTTTTCATTGTGCCAATGACGGGCTCGTGGGCAAAGGAAGGAGAGTTGTATTGCTCAATACAGAGGGGGACTGAAGTAGTGCTGTGACTCCCATACCACTTCTGTGATTTGGTAGTCACTGTACACTCTCCCAAGTACTGTCAGTCTCTGTGTGGTGCACTAACAGTCTCTATGTACCTGCCCCAGTGCTTTTCTGGACTCTACCTAGACTTCAGGTGGAGGGAGGAGTGCTTCTTGGCTCACAGCTTGAGGTAAAATCTATGGCAAGGGTGACTAGAAAGGCCACCTTCTTTAGTGTAGAGATGAAATTCCAATAGGATGCTTATTTTAAAAATAGTTCATTCAAATAGATGTCTGTGTATGATTGATCGAGACTCCTCTTCCTGATTACTGAATTCCTTCTCAAGCCTGACTTGGAAAGGAGGTAGTACTGGTACTGCTCGACCACACTTTCTGGCATCAGCATGTTTTACCATGTCCATAAACCCTTTGGAGGGTGACATTTTTTATTTGTCATTGCCATAACCCCTTGAAAAAGGAGTTCCTTTGCATATCGGTGCTCTTATTACCTGTTTGATAATTTATTTTTAATTTATTTCACATTTGTTATTAGCTTTTTTTAATTTGAAGATTTCTATTTTATTACCTACATGTCAATTGGTAATTTTGTTTTATAATAGCATTATTGAGATATAATTTGCATACCATCTAATTCACGCATTTAAAGTCTACAATTCACTGCTTTTTAATATATTCACAGATTTACAACCATCACCACAATGAATTTTAACATATTTTCATCATCTCCAAAATAAGGCTTGTACCCATTATCAGTAATTCCCCATATTTCCCTCCTTACCTCTAGGTAACCACTAATTTGCTTTCTTTTTACGATTTGCCTATTCTAGACAGTATATAGGAACAGAAGTATTCAATATGTGGCCTTTGTGACTGGTTCCTTTCAGTTAGTGTGTTTTCATGGTTCATGCATGTTGTAGCATGTATAAGTACTTACTTTCTTCTTTGTTTCGAATAATATTCTGTTATACAGATAGACCACATCCTCTCATTTATTCACGGCTATTACTAGCTTTTTTGATATGTTTGCCTTTTCCCCTCAACTAAATAGTGTTGTTCTTGATGGTAGGGACACTCTTGATGTTTTTCATTTTCCCCATAGGACTTAGTATTGTGTCTTAATAATTCATGGGTGATCAAATATTTGTTGATTGTAACTATAGTACTTTTTTCTGTGATTGTTATAATTCTGAATACATTTCTTATACTCTAAAGGTTAGTAATGGAATTATTTGCAATACCATTTTTCTGGTTGTGAGTTGGAGATGACTAAATGGCCCATTTTCTATCTTTAGGCTCCAGATGGCACTGAATCACAGTCAGTCAGAACAAATGAAAACAAATACCAAGGAAAAGATGGTATGTTGGACCTGTTCTCTTGTATTTTCCCATTTATTAGTATAACAAACAGATACAGCCTTTTAAAACATTCACTTCCAATTCTAGTAAGCAAATTCTATTAAAATACTAATATAAAGTACTTAAGTAGATAATTATAGAAGGCTGAGAATATAGTGGGCCTTTGATTTTTTTTATTTTTATTTTTAATGTTTGTGTATCTCTGTTCTAACCTCTCTATGTACATAGTTGTCACATTTCTTGAATCCTTACCATGTGCAAGGTACTATTGGGAGATGTTTACCTAATTTAATACTTTTAAGAATTCTGTGTAGTAGGTATTGTTTGTAACCTATTTTACAGATGAGAGAACTAGAATTTAGAGATGTGAAGTCACTTTCCAAGGCCATACAGCTAGCTAAGTGGATTTGAAGCCTTATTGTCAAATCATAAGTTCTAAATCCATAAATGCAGGGGTCTCCAACCCCTGGGCTGTGTACAGGTGACCTGTACCAGTCCGTGGCTTGTTAGGAACCAGGTCACACAGCAGGAGGTGAGGGGCTGGTGAGTTAGTGAAGCTTCATCTGTATTTGCAGCTGTTCCCCAGCACTAGCATCACCGCCTCAGCTCCAGCTCAGATCATCAGGCATTAGATTCTCATAGGAGCACTGGTCCCTGGTGTCAAAAAGGTTGGGGACCACTGATAAGTGGATTGCTTTTTAGAAAGTTTAGCAAAACTTAAAATAGTTAATATTTTTTAACAATTGATTACAATTCTCATTTATGTACTTTTCCTCCTTAATACATGTTATTTTAGAAATAGAGTAGAAATTCAAGGCATGGTTCAAAATTAATATTAAGACTTTCTTAGTGCTTATCAAGAAACAATTTATAGTTATTTCATTTATTTACACTAAAGAAAAATGTTCAAAATTAAGATGATAGACAAGCTTAAAAATTTAATCCTTCATGTGTTGTTATTTAAAAACTGCAACAGAGGCGGTCTGTGGCAGTGGGATTCTAGCCAGGGGACTGTCCTTCTCTTTTGTTTCTGTTCTTAAGACCGGGCATCTGGAGGGTCCATGTCATTAGTGTTGTACGTGGATTGGAAATGGTCAGGGAGGAGTACAGGGAGATATGGAGGCCTGGGAAGTGTTCCCAGCCGTCCTATAACAATCAGGAGTTTAGTCCAAGATTATATGGGGCATTTTAGAGTCTCAGAGCATCCAGTATCTCAATTTTCCCTTCCATATTTTTCTGAGAACTTCTCTCCTGCACCCCTTCCTTTAAAGAAAACACACACACACATCTGTGAATACATGTAACTGTGTGCATGTGTGAGTATAGACACATACATGTCTATACATGTTTATCTATGAAAGCGCCTCCTTTTTATTATTCTGTGGAAGTTTCTTTAGTTGCATTTTTTTTTCCAGAATAAAATTACTAGGTGTTTCCCCTGCTAGGTCTACATACCAGCAAACACTGAAGTGGCAAGCTAGCTGGAATAGCCTGTGCCGGCCTGCTAGAGAGCTGGGTCATCAAGAGAGACAGATGAACCTTCTGTGCCACTGTCAATATGCTTTAGGCTTTGGAGAAGAGCAACTGGCAGTTGCTAAATGAATACTGAGGAAAACATTGTCTTTTCTTGATGTCGTCCTCCCTTGCCAGAGGTGGTGATGTAGGCTATATAAACAGAAATTCTGGAAGACGAGTTCATTATATGAGCACTTACCAGTCTAGCTTGCAGCAGGCGAGTGAAGCGTGACAAACTTGCTGCCTGATTTACATCTGCTTTTGCTGGAATGCTGCGAAGTGGGCATCGAGTCTCCAATCAGAATAATAAGAGAATGTGTGTAACACCATCCAAGTCATTGAGTCTTTACTACTGCACCTGTTCTGGGCAATGCCATACTCTTTTGCTAGCCAGTGAATTAATCAGCATTATGCAAACATTGAAGTTTGGAATAAAATGCATGTCTGGAGTACATGAGTACAGCTTTCTGCTTGAAATCCCAAGGCATGGGTGACATAGTCTCTTGTAAGTGTTTTCCCTACACTTAGGCTTTTATACATGTTTAGTCAAATATAGTTACTCGAAATGAAAAGGTTATCAAGTTTTAATGTTCTAAGAGCTATAATGTTGCAAGGGTTAATTAGTCTGCCATTAAGTATCAACCTTAACTTTTTATCAAATTTTACAACTCTGTGTATATGAAATACTCAGCGTTAATACATACATTTAGATAAAAATGCCCAAATAATTTTTATAACTTTCATATTAATATGTGTATTTTCATATTTTCTTTTTTGATTTCCATAAAAAAGGAAAATTCTTTTTTAAAATAAAGGCCCTTAGGATATTTCATATAATTGGAAAACTTTAAGATTTGTAAAATATTTATAACCCAGTGCTATTTACCACTTCAAAACCAAAGGAGAATGGATTAAAGAAATCATATTATTTACTTGAAGACTTTAAGAGTCAAAAAGTTTATCTCAGCATTCTCTTAACTTTTCTCTTTGAGAGTAGATAATTGATTCATGGATACTTGTGTTAGACAATGCACTATCCATTTCCTGTAGCAGCACCCCTCAATCACCACTGAAACTGTTTTCTTCTACTATCTACCCTAACTTCATTTACCATTTGAATCTTTATGCTTTTATATACCATGCTTGTTTTTATTTTTGCCATGTTTTGGAGGAAATTTATATTTTTAAAATATATTATAACTTAATTATAATTTCTCTACTCAGTTTTTAATTCAATGCATGACATTCGTTTAAGGTGGTGGTGGTGGTGAATTGTAATTCTGACCGGGATGGGGGATGTGGAGGGAAAAAGGGAGTAGTTTTAAAGTTCTTGTCCATAAATAGCTTCCGGAAAAGTAGCTTCTAATTTAGGAAAATGGCTAATCTTTTTTATCCCCCTTAAAATAGTTTCCTAAGAAACCAACATCTATATTCACAGTAAAACATAAAACAGTGTAAACTAGTGGAAAAATAGAACTAAAATTGTGCTGTGGCATTTAAGTTAATAGTTTAAAAGTTAATTGTATAAAGGTCTAGTTATTCCAATTTAAAAATTATCACAGGCTGTTGGAAAAGCATAAAATGTGGCATAGATGACATCAGATAAATACTATCAAAGAGCTCACCATGTATTAAAGGTCTGCAATGAGAAAATAACAGTAATCCTGTTTTTGGTTCCAGGGTTTTTTTAATGTGAGTTGTATTAAAAGTAAAAACTTATCAAATAGTCAAATTTAGAAGCATTTTCACCAAGGCTTAAAGCTGGTGTTTTCAGCAAAGCTTTTTAAACATTATACATTTTTTTTCCCTGTGGAATTAACAGCAAACAAACAAACAAATGTTAAATTTATTAAACCCCTGAAATGTTGATGTAAATAAATGTCTGGAAATTATTTGACTAGGTTTATAGTTATAGGACCTTTTGTAGTTTTTGATAGAATCAGATGCAAAACCTATTGATTCCTGTACCAGGTACCTCCAGACCTGACTCCCACAGTGATAAATTTTTGGCAGTAACTCTTGTTTTGAAACTTTTACTATGATAGGTAGGTCACATTCCAGAAAGGAGATGTAGGGAGTAAAGAGCTCTATTCCAGGAATCCTGTTCTACTGCGAGGAAATTAAATAATGTGTTGCCAGTTCTAAGACAAATTACAGCTAACCTTCTCCTTCTCCTTTTTGGCTTTTATTCCCCCAGTGTAAAATATAACAACAAGTAAATCGACCAAATTTTTGTGAGGTTTTTCAGTCAGAGTTTGAGATTATCGAGCAATGTTTTGGAATTCGACCCAATCTAAGAATTGTGACCTCAGGGAAAGATTCTACAATTGAGCTAAGAATTTCTAGTCGCTGCCATCCCCCCTCTACTCCCTATGCACCATTGGTAGGCTATCCTGAGTATACTTTTGACAATTAAAATAACTGTTAATTATTGCTTATAGTAAACAGTGCTTTTCCTAAAGGTTTTCATATAGTTGATGTGTTGAAGTCAAAAAAGAAAGAAGGAGGGAAGGAAGGAATGAAGGAAGGAAGGGAGAGAGGGAGGGAGGGAGGGAAGGAGTGAGGGAGGGAGGGAGAGAGGGAGGGAGGGAGGGAAGGAGTGAGGGAGGGAGGGAGAGAGGGAGGGAGGGAGGGAGGGAGGGAGGAAGGAAGGAAGGAAGGAAGGAAGGAAGGAAGGAAGGAAGAAAATATGGAAACATGTGAATTGGATCTTTTTTTTTTCCCCCCAGACCAGGCATCTAATCTAGTTGTTGGTGAAAAGGAGCAGATTCCACTAGTGCCTGAGGAGGCACCTGCCTCTGAAACGGATATCAACCTGGAGGTATCATTTGCAGAGCAAGCCGTCAATCAGAAAGAGAGCTCTAAGGATGGGACTCAGAAGAGCCAAGACAATAATACCCTATCACCTGTACGTAGTACATTATTCAGATGTCACTAAATAGAAGTGATTATTTTTAATCAGCTTTATAGTTTGAAAATATCAAACCCACAGAAAAGTTGAAAGAATAGTATATCAAACATGCATACAATCTTCATTTAGATCCAGTCAACAATTAACATTTTACAAACTTTGCTTTCTTTCTACATCTATCTGTATTTATGTTGTGCTGTCAGGTATACACTCTTTTTTTTTTTTTTTTTTTTTTTTTTTAATTTGACAAGGGCCTACAAAACAAAATACAATTGTAGTACTTCAAAAATTGAACACTAAAATTGTATTTAATATACTATTATAGTGAATTTCCCCCAGTTGTCACAATATTGTCCTTTATAGCTTCTTCCTTCACCACCCCCATCTGGGATTCAAACAAGGGTTATATGTTGTATTTGATGTC